>CM052709.1:48880616-48917276 GCA_028551405.1 Uromys caudimaculatus
ATGCTCCAACATGTAATAAAGACACATGCTCCACTATGTTCATAGCAGCCATATTTATAATAGCCAGAAGCTGGAAACAACCCAGATGTCCCTCAGCAGAGGAATGGATACAGAAAATGTGGTACATTTACACAATGGAGTACTACTCAGCTATTAAAAACAATGACTTTATGAAATTTGCAGGCAAATGGATGGAACTTGAAAATATCATCCTGAGTGAGGTAACTCAGTCACAAAAGAAGGAACATGGTATGTACTCACTGATAAGCGGATAGTAGCCCAAAAGTTCAGAATGCCCAAGTTTCACTTAGCAGTAACCGCTGGACTAAGAGTGAGGTCCCAGATGGAGGAGTTGGAGAAAGGACTGAAGGAGTTGAGGGAGTTCGCAGCCCCATGGAGGGAGCAACAGCACCAATCAATGGGCCTGACCCCCCTCCCCCCGGTCATCCTGAAGTTTGGACCACCAAACAAAGAATACACATCTATGGACCCATGGTTTGGACCACGTATGAGGCAGAGGATGACCTCGATGGCCATCAGGGAGAGAGGAGAGGCCCTTAGGCCTGAGGGTGTTAGAGGCCCCAGTAAAGGGGAATGTCAAGGTGGGAATAGGGGGATGAGTGGGCGGGTGGGTGGGAGGTGGAATTCCCTCATAGAGGTAGGGATGGGGAGGGGATAGGGGGCTTCCAAAGAGGAGACCCAGAAAATGGGAAACATTGGAAATGTAAATAAAGTATCAAAAATAAAATTAAAAAAAAAAAAAAAAAAAAAAAGAAGTACAGGGGATCTGAACAGCGGCCCCTCCCTTGAGGAGCCATGGTTGTGCTGGCCTAGTCACCAGCCTCTAATCACATGCACGGACATGTAAATGGACTTCCATTTAGTGCATTGCAATGCAATAAAACCCAACTCCCTGGACATCCCATTCTAAGTTCTCCATAGTTGCCGGTGGCTTCTGGTTAATACACAGTAGAGCACAGACACACCATTTCTCCTACCAAGGTGAGCTATGGAGGACACTGAACTGGATCTTGAAGAATGACAATCCGTAAGGGTAGAGAATAAAGTGGGGGAAGAGACTGTCATACTCCTTAGAGTTGTGTCAGTGGGTGGAAACGTTACGGAAAATGTAAGTCTTTACTTAATAATCTATCTACTCTCACAAAGTAAATTAAAATAAAATGATTTTGTGTCAGTGTACATTACTTAATTATTATATTTCTAGTGAGAAATTTAGAAGTCAAGATGTTAAGGTAGTCTCCTTAACTGCAGTACCATACTGTGCCTTGCCCCAAAGTCCACCATAGTTAATAAAATTTCAAAATTAAATATGTCTCCTGCCTTTTCCCAACAAGCATATATGCCTAAATATAGCCACATTAAATGGTTTACTTGTAGACAAATGCTTATGGAGGACATTGATATTTTTGTCTACACATTCTATTTTAAAGTATTGATGTAATAAAAATGTTGCTAGAATAATTGAGAGAATTGCTTCAGGATTACTGTCTACAAAGAGCCTAATTTTGCCTCTCTACTTTTTTCTACCCAAGGTCGGTTAGAGACACTTCTCCATAGAAAATGAAGTAACCTTGAGGAGGGTAAATCATTGGCACAGTAAAGAGCGGCATTGAGAACTGTGAGAAAGACATATACAAGGTCCATCTAATATTTTGTCTTTGCACAATGGGCATCATCACATCTTTTAAAAGTATGCTGTAGTCTTTTATTAATTAACTTGACAATATTAAAAAACTGTTCCTATTGTGTTAGCAAGGCACATTCCTTACATTATCAATCTCTCTGAAACCTTCATGTCTGGACTATCTCATGATAAAAACACTTAAGAAATGATAGATCGCAATGAAGTACTGCATCACAGTCTCAGAGGAATGCTACCTGAGGTCCCTGGCTGGAATGAAAACATTTCCTATAGTGTAAAGCCACTTTACAGTGGGTGGTTGGCTGGGCTTTGTTCATTCCTTCTATTGGCCCTTCTCAAGAGCTTGTGAAGGTTACGAAGCTTATTCACAAGGACTCTTCATTATAAATGGAGTGATATGTCAAGACCAACAAAGCTATTTGCAGATTATTAGGTATTATACTCAGCCACGTAGTTATAATGTACAGCCCTCAGAAATATTGAGAATGGATGGCATATTCAAATGAATAAATAAATCATTTACTACCAGAACACTGGTTTCACAGTACATCAATTTCTTCAACTTAAAACTTTCTTCTGCAAACTTCCAATGTAAAAGCCTATTCACTGGCAGTCCTCAAATTTATTCATTTTAAATCAAATACATATGAATATTGTTATTCACATTTTACTAGACATATTCATTTTTTCCATTATTGTGGCTAAGGATATATCTATTCCCATTTTCTAATAAGAAAGATTAATTTTTAAAAGTTTCCATTCTGAGTCACTGTGTACAATTTAACAAAGTCTATATCATTGTAATTTTTCATAAATTAAGTATTTATTTTAAATATCCTTGTGTGTGTGTGTGTGTGTGTGTGTGTGTGTGTGTATGGATGTATATAAAAATAGGTTGAAATTTTGGCAACCAGAAAGAGCTTTCTAGCAGACAGAAATATATGAGTCCAGAAATCAAGGATACATAAATTAAAAATTGACTATTTATACTTGAATTTGTTTACTACTAAAGTTTTCCCTACCTAAAGAGTAGGATCATCTCTAAAATTCACCTTAATGTTTTTATGTATTCTAACTACAATCATCTTATCCATTGTGTAAAATGAATGTTTCATTTACACACAAAGAAACTGGGACCAGTGATCTAATCACCTCTCTGGGTTATTCGGAATTAAATCAGTATGCAAAGCACAATCTTTTCAGTACAATAGTGATCTTTCCAGAATATTTCATTGTGTCTTAGACTGGACAAATTTTCATGCTTCCACAGCTACCAAGATGCCATCAGTGTCCTCCTTAAAGGACATTGCTTCTCAAAAAAAAAAAAAAAAAAAAAAAAAAAAAAAAAAAAAAAAATCCTAGATTCTCTTATGTAAACCAGGTGAAAATAAGATTGAACCTGAACTGAACAGAAGTAATGTGTTTCTTCACGTTAAAAAAAAAAAAAAATCCCTATGGACAAATCATTTCATATTCCATTGAAAGAGATAAAATATTACTCAAATTGCAATTATCTGTAAGAACAATCACCCTCTAGGTGCCACCTCTTGAGAAATTGATTGCTTCTTTACGTCCTCTGTTTACATATTTTTCTTATACTTAATGGCTGACTAGTGACCATTTCATTATCACAAGATGTTTCTTTCTTTTCAACAGCTGATTCTTCTCCTCCTTGTGCTTAATGGTAGCGGTAGTGTTGATAATTAGATCCAGCTTTATTTGCAATGACAAAGTGATTTTGTAGATGATTTCCTGACCATACCAGTCTTTCTCGAGTGTTTGGCTGTAGTAAGAGAACTATATAATTTGTTGGAATTTGCACTGGGTGCATTCATCTTGATCTCTCCTAGAGATAAGTCCTAGGCCAAGGAGAGGAAAGAGAATCACGGCTATGTGGAGCTCAGATTTACAGCTCATCTCTGTAATAGTATTGGCTGTGAGAGAACCTGTTTGTGTTGCTACTCTTTGTCTTCACCCATACAAATTTTGCCACCACAGAACAAAAGCTAATCAGGAAGTTTTAATTGCCTAAATGACAAATGGCCCAGATGTGCAATAAAATAACCTGAGCTTGTGTCTTAAACTAAACTTTTTTGTGTGAATGTGGTGGTTCGAATGCAAATGGCCTCCACAGGCTCCTGTGTTTGAATACTTGGTTCTCCTCAATTGGTGGAACCGTTTGGGACAGAATGGAAAGTGGGGAATGTATGCCAGGGGACGCAATAAAGAAACTTCCAACAAGACTGTTCCAGTTCCATTGGGTATTGTGACTAAGAGGGACAAAATATCCAGAGGCATAGGAAAGAGTTCGTTCCGAGCAGAGAGAAAAGAAAGCAGATAGGACATGGCAGGGCTAAGAAAGCAGGAGAGCAAGAAAGAACAGTTAAGTTAGAGAGGTAGCAAGAAATAGAATAGAGAATATCTAGAGAGCAAGACAACAATTGATAGAGAGGGTTAGAGAGGATAGCCAGAGAAGGTATAGTGAGTGAGTGAGGGTCTGTGTTATAAGGCTGAGGAGTATCTGGAGCGAGAGAAGTCTGTAAGCTAGAGGGATTGTAGGGTAGAGAAGGAGATGGAAGGCTCTTACTCATGTGAGATTTTGAATGTATAGGGAGTACTGGTGATCTGAGGGAGCCTGGAGGCCAGCATGGGCTTTTCTATGCTGACTGGCACCATGAGTGCATGTCAATTGAGAGGCAAAGGAAATTACTCCTTTAAAGGAGGAGAACTCACTTCACATGCTTCTGAGGAATGCTGTCTTTGATCCAACCACCAGGAATCCTTCTACAGTTCACCTTCAGCTCATTTCTAGATATGTGGACAGCCTAAGACTTACAATGGACTTGTCAGAGATGTGTCACGGGGAAAGGCTTTGAGGTTTCAGAAGTCTCCTGTAAGTACCTGTCTCTGCCTCCTACTTATAGTGTTGGAACTTGAGCTCTCAACTGTCCTTACTGCCATGCCTTGCTCTGCCACAGTGGACTAGAACTCTCTGGACTGGGAAGTCTTAGCAAATGCTTTCTTTTATAAATTGCCTTGGTCGTGTTGTTTTATCACAGCAATAGAAAAATAACTTGTACAGTGAAATTGTTTATTTTATTTTAAAGGTTTTGTGTGTGTGCTCATGCATGCAGGTGCTCATGAAGGTGAGAAGAGGGCATTGAATCTCTAGAGCTGGAGTTACAGGTAGTTGTGAGCTACCTGATGCAGGTGCTAAGAACCAAAATCTTGTCCTTTACAAAAGGAGCAAGAATGTTTTAATACAAACCCATCTTTCTAACAACCTAAGATATTTTAATTTACCTTAATGTCTTTACCTTTAAAAACTGATATTAATCAATGGTTCCTACCTTATCCCTTGGGATAAACTGCACAGGAAGGATGGAAAGCAAGATACTTATCAGTATGGATCCTTATCCATCACCTGAAAAGAACTGACAGTCACCAACTTCCTTTTGCTGCTCAGTCTGCCCATGCTTACATGCTTTGTCCTCAACCAAACTTAGCACTTTTCACAACCTCCAGGACCAAGGACCTTTTCCAAGCTTTCTGGACTATGATTAATTCCATGGGGAAAATACTATATGCTAGTGCTTGATGGAAACCAAGATTATCTTCTGCTGCTGCTTCTCTTTCTCTTAGAAAGACTCAAGGAATTTCTCACAATCCAATAGGCTTGATGAAACCAGGAAGGAAACTTAACAGCAACAGTGAACAGTACAACAAAGGTGGATGATAGCCTGAGCACTTGGCTCACTATTGTGCTACTAAGTTGATAGATATTAGCCAAGCTGACATAAGATACAAAGGATTGCAAGATTAGAGATCTGGAAATTCAGAGATCCACTATATTAGTTATTTTCTGTTCTTGTGCTAAATACCCTAACAAACACAAATCTCTTACTTACCTTTGTATGGCTGTGATCAAGACAATTTATAAGAAAAAAATGTATAATTTGGGGATCATGATGGCAGAGGGTTTGAGACCATGAGCATCATAATGGGGAACATGGCAGCTGGCAGAAAGGCATAGCTCTAGAGCAATAGCTGAGAACTATATCTTGAGTGACAAGCACACAACAGATGGGGAGGAGGAAGGGTCAAAATGATGGGATCTTTTAAGTCCTCAAAGCCTGCCTCCAGTGACACACTTCTTCTAGCAAGGACATATCTCCTAATGCTTCCAAAACATGTATACAAACACATGAACCTATTGGTATCATTCTAAATCAAGCCACAATGACAACTTAAGACAAACATGGTTTATTCTAGTTTATGGTTTCAGAAAAATAGAGTCCATCATGGAAGAAAAGGCACAACATGGTAATAGAAACAGGAAGTTAGATAAACGTATCTTCATCTACATACAGAAAACAAAAAGAGAACAGGAAGTAGAACAAGGCTCTAAACTGTCAAAGCCTGTCTCTGGTGATATACTTCTTCCAGCAAGGCTTCATGTCATAAAAGTCCCACAATCTCCCCCCAAACAGTGCAACCAACTGTAGAGCAAGTGTTTAAAATCATGAGCTTAATTGGGACATCTCTCATTGAAACCACATCTTCTCTTTATCCAACTGATTCATTGCCAACTCATTACGCAAAATTTATTTAGCCCCACTTCAAAAGTTTCTGAAGTCTCTAAATAATCTCTCAACATTGTTCAAAAATCAAGTCCAGAGTCTCTTATGAACCTCTTAACTGTGATTCCTTGTAAATTGAAATTTTAAATTTAACACAAATTATATATAGTTCTAACTTACAATGGCACAGCATTTATATTTCCATTCAAAAAAGGAAGAATGGGGGAATAGGGCAGAAAAATTGAGCCAAAGCAAGACTGAACTCCAGTAGTACAAGCAGCAAATTCTGTAGCACTCTGGCTGTTATGTGGAGACTCACTCCAAAGGCTTAGATAACTCTGCCCTTCCACCTGTGCTGCATAAAACAGACATCTCACTCTTGGGCTGATTCCACTCCCTTTTTGAATCTCTCTAGAGCCAGGTATCTTATGACTCTAGCATCTCCAAGATCTTCCAGTTTCCATTGCAACCTTGCTTCAACCCAACAGCTTCCTGCAGTGGCCTTTCATGTCTTCAGGGGCCCTTCTGTCCTCCTACACATTGATTGCCTGGGCTCTGCAGCTCTCTCAGACTGTAGGGAAAAATCTATGACCAATACAGTTTTGCCTCTTTCTTGTCTCCAAAACCAGGACCACATAGACAGCCTGCCAAGTATGGCTGCCAGCTTGGGATGGGCCCTGGAACCCTTGGACCACAGTTGCAGCAGCTCATGAAGCTATGGGGGTGGGGGGACCTTCCTAGTCAACTGCTTTCTAGGAGCAAGCAATCCCTTAGGGTGTTTTTCACAGATTTGAGGCTTATCTAGGTAGGGTCTCCCCTTTAGAGAACATTTTCTACTATTCCAATGCAGAGCAGTTAGAGTCTCTGTTATGCACTAATGTAACAATTATAGTCTCTGTTTTCATCATGCATCTTGGCTACAACAATAGGCTTCCTGGTACTCTTTTTTCCTCCAAGCTATACATTTTAATTTTTCTTTCCTTTCTTGTTAGCTTTCAATACACATATGCATAAGACTAATAAGAAATATCCATGCCCCAGACTCAATGTTTTACTATTGTGAAATTTCCTCTGTGAAAGATATTCATACATTGGGTTTTAATTTGCCCCACACAAATTCTCAGGATATAGGCAGAATAAGATCTGATGGTTTGCCAGAATATCACATGAATAGCCCAGTATTTCATATAGTTCTTTTTCTGTTCTAAAACCTCATGAACTAGTTAATCTTCTATCACCCACATTACTTTCAGCCCTACTGCCTTCCCAGCCTTTGCTGGAATGGCCCACTATAGCTTTTAATGGTTTTTCTAGTACAAAATTTAAAAATGTCCTACAGTATTCCAAAAGCAACATAGTCAGGGGATTCACAGTAATGTCTCACTTTCCTGGTACTGATCTCTGTATTCATTTCTTTTCTGTGATGACATTGGTAATCAAATACCCTGACAAAGGAAACCTAAAGAAGAAATGGTTTAACTTAAGCTTATGGTTCAGAGATAGTGTTTGTCTTGGCAGGGAAAGCATGGCATGGTGGCAGGAGTAGGAGGCTGGCTACTATTGAGCTATGAAGCTGGTAGTGGTGGTGCCCTAGAGACAGAGGCAGGGCAGAGCTTCCTCTCAGTTTGACAAATCTAAACATTTAGAGATCCAGGCTTTGAAGCTAAGTCCTGTTCATGGTTGGTTTCTTTATCACTGTTACAAAGTATCATGCTTTACAATTTCTCAAAAATAGGTTTGGGCTTATTTACAAAGTAACAGCCATGAAAACCACACACATTGTACAGAAGAATTTCACCAAACGACATAATTTTGTCAATGAATATAATTACTCATAGAATATTTACCTAAGCCCAGCTATATCACAGAAAATATCCTAAGATCAGAGAATTTTTTAAATGCAAGAAAAAATGTCCTTTTTTTTTTTTTTACAGAGAGTTGATGTGAGAATAAAGAATATAAACATTAATCAAGTAAGCAAAATTATTTTCAAAGGTAAAAGAAAAGCACTTTGAAAAATCAGACAATAAATAGATACGGCATGTTAGAATGCTAAGCAAGATATAGATTATACAATAGAGCAGACAACACACATAAAAGGTGCATAAAATAGGTAAATAAAACAGACTATGATTAAATATAGATAACCAAATGTTCAGTCATAAATAAATCATGACAAAATTTATTTTAAAACAATTCTTTGGTATTTTAACAGTAATTTTACAATTTATTAAAGACTAAAGCAAAATTGAATACTAATGAGATAAATGTGTGCCCACTGCCTGTTTCTTTGCTTCCTCTTCATACTTTTCTCTACCTCTCTTCCTCTCTCCCTCTCTCATCATCAACCATGAACAACATAGAAATCCATTGCCAGATACCAATGCCTTGTTCATGGATCTCCTGACCCCAGAACTGTGAGGGATAAATTTGTACCCCTATAAATTCTCTTGAATCTTGCTATAGCACTACAAATAGACCAAATCAGAGTCAAAAAGAAAAAACCTCAAGAATAGTGCTATAGAAAGAAAAGGACTGAGAGGGGACCATTTGGATAAGTAGCAAGCCTGGGAAGAATTGTGGACAGATGATATATCCATGAGCCTTTGAGTGAGATTCAGCCTCCCTGAGGCAGGATTCCCCAAACCATTTTCAGGAAGTCTGTAAGGTGAAAACTATCTTCATAATAATGCTGACATGCTGTCCTCTGTCTAATAACCTCACAATACAGACTTGTTGCTTTTTTTTTTTTTTTTTTTCTGATTCTGCATTGCAATTCACCTTTAAGGAGCTTACTGAGTTTGAGTACATTGTCAAAGGTAAGCATTCACAGTATGTGGTTACTGTGTCTGTCAAGAATCCATTATAGATCACCACAGAAAACAATGGAAATTACCCTCTTGTTATGAAAGTCAGTAAGTCAAAGATCAAAGAGCAGAGACCCAGCATCTAATGAGAGTCTGTTTCCTAACTCTATGTAACCTCAGATAGTAGAAAGTGGTGAGGAAGATTTCTAGAGTTTGTTTTAAAGAGGAAATAATGCCATTTGTGAGGATTACAGTCTCAAGATCTAGTCAGCTCTCAAAGAACCCAACAGACCAGAGGTGAATGTTGCAATATACGAAACTTTGGAACACAGTCAATGTTGCAATCAACATGGAAAACCCACTCTTGAGCTGGGTTGTTTAGCACCGATTGACACAGTCAAGGCAATCCCCTACAGACATCTACTGACCAGCCTGCTCTAGGAAGTCTCTCATTGAGACTCTGTTGAGTTGCCAATTAAAACTAATCATCACAGGCTGTATCACAAAATGATTGAGGATTGTTTATCTAGGCAGTTTGCTTCACACTTTGTTCAATTTAGAAGTTAAGAATTTACACAACGTCTATAATCTCTTTTTTTTTGCAAATACTCAGTCTTTTCCATTGAAAATCTGCTCAAATCCTGTGACAGATTGTATTTTCTTTTAAATTTTTCTCATCAATGATTATGGTCCCAAAAATTTTGATATCCTTCCTATTAAAAGGTAATATCTAGTTCCCTCACCAAATTTGAGCCAACTTTATTAGCTTATTCCAGTTTAGTGAGTAGATCTGTGGGTGAGTCTCACAAGCAGCCTATACTATGCCTGGTATTCTCACTCAAAAATACCTGGCATATTTTCATCCCACCTCCTCCCCCTACCATGACCTTATAAAATTCCCTAGCATCATTTGGGAAAGATTCCCTGAAGAGTATGCATGAAAGAAGAAATCTCCATCTGTTCTACATTCTGGACCACATCAATTCTCCTATGTAAGCTGGTCTGCAATCCCCTCCCTCATCCTCAAACCATGCCCACTGTATCACTGGGGCAAAGAAGAGCAACCTCCACCAACTTTCACCCAAGCTTCAAATGTGTGCAAAGCTAATGCCATCATTGAATTTGCTACATAACCTGAACTAACTGAAAATTCAATTTTTACACAACCTGAACAAACTGAAAAAAAACCCTCTTTTGGGTGCTGTGAAATTGTCAGAGGGGGCAGTGGGACATGCAGGAAGATAGTGGTGAAGAGTGGGGTGTGCAGTAAAGATGGTAGTGAATAAACAATGTGGTGTGTAGTAAGGATAGTGGGAGAAAGCTTTCTTCAGCAGCTTTCTTCCTAAGAACCAGTGGTCATTGAAGAACATCAGTCAGCAAGCATCAGGGGCACAGATGAAGGGACAGTGAGGTCTCACGTTCAGTTTTCCATGTCCTGGAAGGTGCTGATCAATGGAAGCACAGAAGGCAAAATGAGTGAAAGAAAAACTTGCTAAATTCCGTATCAGAACCAGTGAGGGAAAGGAGCAACCAGCATAGCTGATACTAGAGAAAATCATTGTTTTATAAAGCTTACAATAATGATTATAGCAGTTGTAGAATCATGATCAAACTTTATATATTCTATTAGATGTATTATGTATTATCTATTATTTTACTGGTTTTGCTACTTACTAATAAGATATTACCAACTTTCTTTGACACATGAGAAAATATATGATGCTGAAGTCTGCTTAATAATCTCCCTGAAAGCACAGACACATAATAAACTTAGAAATCCTCACATTTTTGTATATTAAGGTAAGGCCTCTCTCTCTCTCTCTCTCTCTCTCTCTCTCTCTCTCTCTCTCTCTCTCTCTCTCTCTCTTATCTCTCTCTTTCATTTCTCTCTCTCTTTCTCTCTGAATAATGTAGCTTCAAATTTCATGCTCTAATCTAAGATACAGGGAGAGTAAATATGCCAAACTTCAAAGGCAGTATTTCTGCTTCCCTCCTGAGGGAGAAGTGTCTGCAGAGCCATGTGAAGCCTTGGCTAATGGCAGGTGGCATTAGGGACAAGATGGGATGAGGAGAAGGCTAACAATTTACAATAAATGATTTTTCAATTGAAGAGAAACAGGAAATGTGCCAGAAGGCTGTGGATCAGAGGTCAACACCTGCTCCTCCCTCTGCGTGTCCACAGATTCTGACATCTCATCTTCTGGGAAATCAGATGCACTGAGATGCCAGCCAAGCCAGAGAGCAACGGGTTCTTTCTGCCAGCTACTGCCAGGTCTTAGCCTCTTGAATGCCACTCAGCAGCATCCTGCTCCTTGAAGTGACTCCCTCAACCCTGATGCACTGTGGCAAAATAAAGGCTGAGTATGATTTTGCTTGGGAGCAGATGCCCAGATGCCTCTCTGGTACATGTCACAAGTAGCATATGTGTCGCTTCATTGCAAATGTGCATTCGCAGGAATCTGTAGCAATGGAGAAGGAGCTTGCTCCTTTAGGAAGGGCTGAAACGGAAAATTTTAAGCATCCACCATGTCTAGATGCTGGTTTACTAGTGAACATTGGCTTAAGGTTCTAGTTTCTAGGTTGACTTTCATGCCAAGTCTTAGGCCCACAACAACTTTCATTCTTCCCTCATGCTGGTACAAGATAAGAAATGTCTAGTGCCCATTCAATACTAACAAATCTTTCTTATTACCTGCTGTACATTAGAAGCTCAAGGTGGTAAAGTTTATGATACAATTCCTGAATAGGAACTAATATGTAAATCCACAAGCAAACAGTCCACATCTGGTTCCTTGTCCTGTAAGTCACTCAGTCCCAATTATTCTCTTACGTTGCGGGGACATGATTTCTTCTTTCTTCATCAGGTTTCCCCATCCTGACTTGGAACTTAATTAATTAATTTACTTTTGACATCAGAGTCTCACTAACAATGCCCAGGCTGCTCAAACTCCCAAGTTTAATACATTTTCCCACTCGCTTCTCAAGTGCTGGGATTACAGGTGCAGATCACATGTCCAGCTTTAATTATTTAATTATACCATTTGATTATCATTTATTCAATTTAGCAAGCATTTGGAAAGAGGTTTTCTAGTAGCTCAAGCTGCTTTCAGCAGGGAGAGGATTAACATGGAATGGTTTATTGAGTCCTGATTTTCTTTGTTGAATAGAGCTATCTAAAAATGAAATTAGGCAAATATATAGAGTTTACTAATCACTTCCTCCCTTTATGTCGGAAGTCAGAGATGCTACAATATATGCTAACAAGTGTGGCTTCCAACAAAAGTTATAAGACACACAAAGAAACAGGAAAGTATTAGCCTTCATACTTGAAGAAAGAAAGGAACTAGAGAACAAACTTAAATTATCTTCAAACTGTTTATTATAAATGTTCAAGATCATAAGGAAAAGTTTCTAAAGAAAAATTTAAAGATATGATGTTACATAAAATAAAAGTTATTAATAAAGAAATAATGATACAATAGAACATATTTTAGTTAAAGAATAGAGATGAGAAAATGAAGAAAATTAAAGTGTTATAGAGAAGATGGACATCACAAAACACATAAGTACATACCTGGCTTAGAGGAAAAGGAAAGGAAAAAGATCCTCAAAACTTCCCAGACACACTGATGAGTTATCTATTACCCAAGAAGCTCAATGAATTTACAATAGGAAAAAGTCAAGGAGATCTAAAACAAAACAAAATAAAAACAAGTAAAACAAATAAACTAAATTAAATAAGCTCTCCCCCTTTTATGGAAAATATAATCTCTTTGCATACAACAAGTCCTGATTACAGTTTCCCGTCCCTCTACTCCTCCAAGCTCCTCTCCACTTCTGCTTGCATCTAGATCCACTCCCTGTCTGTCTCTCATTACGAAAAATAGGCTTCTATGAAATAACAACAAATCATAACAAAATAAAAGATATGATAGAACAATCACTATCAAATTGAAGTTGGAAAAGGCAAACAGAAGGAAAGAGCTCAAGAAAAGGCACAGGAATAAGAGACCCACAAGTTCACACACTTGGGAGTCCTGTAAGAATAGTAAACTGAAAGCCATTATATAAATATAAAAGTTTATGACAAGAATATCTGGATGGAGGAGTTGGAGAGGGTACTGAAGGAGCTGAGGGGGTTTAAAGCCCCATTGAGGGAGCAATAGTGTCAACTGGCCAGACCTCCCAGAGCTCCCGGAGACTGAACCACCAACCAAAGAATACACATGGAGGGACCCATGGTGCTGGCCGCATATGTGGCAGAGGAGGGCCTTGTTGGCCATCAGTGGGAGGAGAGGTCCTTGGACCTGAGGGTGTTTGATGCCCCAGTGTATGGGAATGCTAGGGAGGGAAGACAGGAGTGGGTGGGTGGGTGGGTGAGCACCCTCATAGAGGCAGGGGGAGGGGAGATGAGATAGGGAGTTTCCAAAGGGGAAAACGTTTGAAATGTAAATAAAGAATATCAAAAATAAATAAATAAATAAAAATAATTTTTAAAAAAGGATACATATGAACTAATAAAGATAAAAAAATAAAATTACATAGTTTTAATAAGTAATAGATAAGGAAAATAAATACTTTGAAATACACAGAAATAAAGATATGTCATGTTAAAATATATGAGATACAAATCTAGGATTTCTTAAATGATATTTATAGCTCTTAATGACTAGATTATTAATCAAAATTACTGAAATTGATAACCTAACCTTTTATCTGAGAAAAAGTATGGCAGATTAACCCTAATGCAAACAGGAGGAAGATAGTATAAAAAATAGAAAAAAAATGAATGAAATAAAGAATGAAATATAGCAAAAGCCATTAAACAAAAGCAGTTTTGAAATATTTATTATTTATTCAGTAAGAAGTTCTAAGTGTATAGTCAGGGCTGGCCTGAAGCCATCAATTTTCCTAGTTCAGTCACCCAAGTGCTGTAGTGACAAGCATGGAACACCTAAGACAAAGCTAATCTTTTGCTTCTTAAATATTCATTTAATAACTGTTAACATTTTAAATCTGCAATATTTTAATACATTTTAAATTTCCATATGATATACCCTGATTATATTCCTTCTTTTACCTCAAGCCTTTCAAGACTCTACTCATCTCCCGTTACCCAACTAAATTCATGTTCTTCCTCTCCTCTCTCTGTCTCCCCCCCCCAGAAAGAAACAAGAATAACAAACAGAAACCAAAAGGACAACAAGAGCACACAAATAAGCACTGAGTTGTTTTTGAGTTTGTCAGCTACTCCTGGGCATAAGGTTTCTCATAGGTCAAGAAAGCTGGAAGCACTTAGATATATTGACCAAGGTAAAGAGAAAAAAGCCCAAAAAATTATTCATGTACGAAATAGGAGAGGGGTCAATGCTAGTTTTGACCTTACAAAAATAAAAAGGACTTTAAAGGAAGGTAATTGTTAATAGTTTGACAATAAATGAGAATTTTGGATATAATGGAAAAATATCTAGGATAACATAGACTACTAAAACGAATTCAAAATATGTATATTATGATTATGAATATAATATATGCATATAATATTGTATACAAATTCCACAAAAGCTTTACCACTGAATGCTACTAAACATTTGGAGACTAAATGCCAATTCTTAACAAAACTCACCACAAAAAAGAATTTAACCATTAATTATTTTATCATATACTGTGATATTATTATTACTGTGAAGTAAAAATTCTATTTGGAACATAAGAAAGATATGGATCAATATCACTTATGACTACAGTAGCAAATATCAGCACAACAAACCCAGCATAATGAAAAACAAACAAACAAAAAGAACTTCATGGTTTAAGTGAGAACAGCTTGCTGAACAGAGTGGGTTTCTAAGTCCTAATAGACCATATTAAAACACAAGAAATAAAACTACCTCCAGAATAAGAAATAAAATGACCTAATTCTAGGAAATACACTGAAAACAACTGGAACTTACTAGCCCATTCAGCAGAGTTCTATGGCCCAAGTTCAACATGTAAACATCAATTACCACCTTTGCACTTGCAGTGACTCATCTGTAGGTAAAACTACAACAGCAGCACCATGGGTAATAGCATCAATAGGAATACACTGCATGGAGATGAAGGTACATGTTGCTTCAAGTTGAGCTACAGACTCAATGTCACCATGATGCATTTCTATAAACTGATAAGCTACGCTAAAATATATGGAATTATAAGATACCAAGAAGAACTTGACACAATCATCCAAAAAATGAAAATATGAAAAATTTATAACTTTCAAAACTTACCACAACTAAATGGTAATCAAGACAGTGATATTATCACAATGATAGAAAATTAATAGAACATAACAGAGCGCATAAATAGATAATATATATAGAAATACACACACACATACACACACACACACACACACACACACACACACACACACACACACACTAGATAGCTGCATGCAGAGTAATAAAGTTAGTTTTGGCCTGGCTTTATAATATTCCATAAAGCAATTAAAATGCATTAAGAATGCACTGTAGGGCTAAAGCTATAAAATCCCAGAAAAAAAAACCAAAACATGGGAGTAAATGTCTGTTCTTGGATTTGGTAATAGTTGGTCATATAAAGCAAAAGCATAGGCAGCAGGAGAACAGATAATCGGGCTGCATCAAAGCCAAAAAGGCCAATACACATAGGAATTATTAGGAAGATGAATATGAGAAGCCACACAAAAAGAGAATATACTTTAAAGCCACATGTCAGATGCAATTCTATCATTCAGAATATAGTTATAGCCAAAGATACAAAAATCCAATATAAAAATGAGCATAAGATTTTTGTAGAATTTTCTTTTCCACAGAAACTATATAAAAGGACAACAATCACACAATATATGTTCAATATAATTTTCCCTTCAGGAAATTCTAATCAAATCACTTTAATGAAATATCACTTTACATAGGACAGATAGGAATACAAAATGTACCTGCCACTGTGCAAAATAATTTTATGGCTCCTAAAAACTCTCAGTATATAGAATTACCATGCAACCAGTAATTCTATTTCTAGGTATATATGATAAGACACTGTGAAACTTAAAAATAATTCTTTAGAGGTAAAAATACACATTTCCTAAAGCTTCTGATAAACGACAACAAAATAAAGTCTAGCTAAGTAAATCAGCACTAGAAATAAAGGGAGAATTAAGTTATGCAAACAAGAACATGAAAAGAGAAAAAGAGAAACAAAGAGCAGATCTCAAAGTAAGGAAACAGTAAACTTCATGTAGAGTCTGGACCACATCTGGAATTAGGGTAAGTGCAAATATTTGGCTTGTGAGATGGTCAGTGAGAGGCTAAAGACACTTGCTACCCAGCCTCCATCTATAGGACAGGAGTAAAACCAAACTGAATCAGTGCTGACTCCGTAGATCTAGGGAAAGGCACTGCCCTTCTCAACCAGGCATCGGAAGGAAGGGAACTAACATTGTGTTACAAAGAAAGATTAAGTGTGCCATCTAACAGAGACAAAGAGACAACAGCAAAATTTCCAAGAACCTGTGAATTCTCTGTTTTCACTGATTCAAGGTCATATTTTTGCCAAAAGAATATATTTTAACTAGCAAAATAATTCTAGATCATTTAATTATAAAATGGTGATGAAGTAAAAATAAATAAAATAAAACAAAACATAAATATGAAAGAAGCAGCATTAGGAATCACAAAAAAGGGGGAAATGAGCTATGATAGAACACACACTATATCCATTTATATGAGTGTCTTGAATACATGGCCAAAGGTGAGAGGACGCAGGTCAACAGAGATACACCTACATGAACTTCACTCAAGTGATGAGCATGGCCCATTGTCTAGAGAGCTCTCCACATCAAAGTCCTTATCAGAGATACAAGTAAATTAGAAAACAGTCTCTGACAATGTTTACTGACTTGCATATTTTATATATATATATATATATATTATATATATATTATGTGTACTAATATCAAAAGTATAGATGATGAATTAGCTTGATTTTAATTCTCAGATGGCCACACATATATGCAAATAGTAAATTATGCCCCACACACTAAACACCATGAATACTGAGCTTGCTGACTGACTGTGTGTGAGTAAAGGGTACCATGAACAAGTCAGCAACACCACGACTGCGTTAAGCTTTTACTGTCATTTCTCTGTCATCTAATTTTCAATCAAAACATTATCTAAACATAGGCCTCTGGAACTGATGTGAAAAAACATATATTGAAGCTAAAATGCATGTCGACCTTGATTTTTCTCACTCCATAACATGGCCTGAATCTTAAAACCTCCCAAAATGCAGCAAGATGCATTTCTGCAGATCCCAAGATACCAATGGTCCCATTTCCATGGAAACTTTAATGCTTGAGAAGTAAAAAACAGAAGGAGTCTTAAGAAAATTGCACAAAGTGAACAAAATAAATTATTAGATTGAACATATGTGGCATAAACAAAATATGGGTGCTGTTATTAAAAATGAATTGCCTTTTTAAAGTGAAAACAAGAGTAGCTCAGGCATGGAGCGTCAGCTTAGGAGAAACGCGGTCATTCCGCACTAAGCAGACAGTCCCTAAACGTCCTGAGATGCAAAATTGGAGCTCACAAAGACATCAAAATAGTCAGTCTCCTTTTACTATGCAGGTATATGCTTTCATGCAATTGTAAAATGTCAGTGCATAAAGGTAACAAAACATGATCAGAAGCCATTAGATTTATGCGAGTGAGAGAAAATGTCTACCATTTATATTATAGCAGCACAAGTTATGTATTTAATATTATTAAATGTATTTTCCATCCACAATATGATTACAGTGTCAATTTTATGCCACAAAATATTTTTCAAAATGTTTTCATTGAGATGAAACCTAAATGTCCCACTTAAGCCTGGCAGGTAAGCCATTGACACTGGAAAAATTCACAATGAATTAACCATATGAGGACAGATGCTGAATGTAGAATTAAATCTGCCTGCAGGGAAGTAAAATAGTTTCTTCATTTATGAGTGTGCTTCAATTGGCTGAACTCAAGTTAAGCCAAGTTTGCCTTTCAAAGACATTTGTCTTCTTGCTGAAGATTACCTTAGATTTAACTAATCTGTATTATTAACTCCATCTCATTAAATCCTCACCATCTAGTTCTGACTTTCAATGTCAATGTTTTTATTTCTACCAATTGTAAGTGAATACATCCTTGCCACCAAATATCTTTGGAAAGAACAATGTAGATTTCCTGGAGACTCACTTGGCCTAGCTCATCATTTTACTTTAATAATATTAATGCCCTAAACTGAAAAATAAAATTTGATTTTCAATGTTCAAGGCCTCTAATCCAATAAAACCATGAATAATAAGATGTGATGTCTTCAGAATTATAAACTAAAATTTGATTTTCAATTGCTTACTTACTCAACCAATGAGTGTACTGAATGATGACTGTACATGAGGCACTGTCCTCGGCACTGAGAACCCAGGCACTGCCTGTTTAAATAATCCAAGAGAAAAATATGCTAATAATGACCTTTAATGTGGTAAAGCATAATATCAATATGTCTGAATTAAAAAAAATAGTCTGGATGTGAGGAATAAAACAAACTACATAATTTTTTGTCTAGGCCTTTTGCATACAACTTTTTTCCCCTAGTTCTAGTATTTAAACCCAAGGCTATATTCAAGGTAGAAAAGTATTCTCTACTGAGATATACTCCAATCCTCTTACACATCTAGAAAGACAGTTACAGACTACAAATGCATCTGTGCATGTTTGTCTGAGTGCATCTGTGCGTGTGTGTGTGTGTGTGTGTGTGTGTGTGTGTGTGTGTGTGTGTGTGTGTGTGTTTCCAAGGTCCTGTCAACATATACAGAGAAATTACACTAGAGCCTACCTCTCTGTTATCTCTGTGTGTTATATGCTGTGGTTTATGAAAACAAAGTGTGAACTTCACTGAAAATCAGAAGAAGGGGTTTTACATTAGTGCTTTTTCTGGTGCCAAAAAAATAGAACATCATATATCTGGTATATTATAAGCCAATACGTAGAGTGTGGTTCACAGTTATGATCCAAAATCTAGGGGTCACATGATACTCTTCTTGCTGACAAAATCCTGAGGAAGCACAGGGCATGATAAAATGGGAGGTCGCCCTCTGATCTTCAAATCCGAATCACCTCCCCAAGACCCGACCTCTAAACTCTATAATCACATCAGATTCCCTCTCACTCTCCATAGCTCATAATGATGAGAAGGCTCTTCTGTGAATTTGGAAGAGGGAAGATCATATTCCAATCGTAGACACTCTTGTTTGTACTAATATATAGGCATGTAATATTGGCGAGATGTTCGGTATTTCTTCATCAATAGTGTGGCTTCTGTATCTACTGCTTAATTTTCCCAGTTACTTTGAGAATTAAATATAGCAACAGATACACAAGTACTTTGTACAATTTAAAGCATAATGAACTGCAATCTTTCATAGCATTTCATGTAATAATTTTGCATACATAAATAACATGATTAATTTAATTGTGAAAAATTAACTGAATTATCAAATGAATTGCATAGTTAATTGTGAATTAACAGAATAAAGTTTATTTAATTTTTGCCCATTCATTATTTATTGTCAGGCTTGAAACACAAATACACAAATCAACAGAGAAGAAAAGCAATTAGCAAATACAGGAAATGTATTTCTATGTCTCCTTTTATTCTCAAAACAGAGTAGGTGGTTGTTACCCCAAATACAACAGCTAATATATGGGAGGGCACTTGTAAATCATCAGATCTGGTACCTGATGCGCTAGGAAGGGAAACGTGCCCTACCCACCCAGGTAGCAGCATGCAAATAGGCTATCTCACCACATCCACTTTTTTTCTTCACCATCGCAACTTATTACAAAATGGCAAGACCAGAAACAAATACGGCCCATAAATGACTCTTCTGAGTGTTGCCCCATGTTCTAGAATAAAGTCTCTTTGAAGCATTTTAATACTGAGATATTAGAGATGGAGAGAGTTAACAGTGGTAGATGAAAGTAGAGGAAGCATAGATAGAAACCATAGTGTAGAGGCACTAATATACAAATTACATAGAAGCAGACTCCACTATTAACAAAAATATATATGGCACAGTACAATGTGGGTTTATGGTGCATGGCATTAGAATAACAATCAGGAAAGAGAGATAACAAATGTGGTGTCCCAGCAGTGGTGATTGGAGATGAGACAGCAGCAGCTTTGTCTATAAGTGGTACCATGTGAGGTAGGTAGATGTTGAGCCGCACTGAGATCTCTGTGATTTTTAATGCAGACCATCTAGAGAGAAGCCTTCAGATATAGACAAACAGCTTATCAGAAGCTCAGTCAAGGCATGTTAGAGAAATAGAATGCTTGAAATTAAGATGTGGGTCTAGAAAGGTGCGAAGCACACCGCACTGAACGTTCCCTATACTGTTCAGATCCACCCTCTCAGCCATGCCATTTACTCTAGCTACTGTGGCAGTCACCGGCTTCATATAGTTTTGACCACATTTAGTCATGAGCTAACCAGATAGCATTTAACATGGTCCCAATGCCCATGACTTACTTACTGTCTTGGGAATTCTGTCGTCATGGCATCTGGAATGTCCATAGGAAGGGAGGGTGATAGGTGTTCACTTGTACATGTGAAGGAGCAGTACACAATTACCACGTCTCTGAGCCATGGTAACCATATTACTTTCTTCAAAATGTAATACATAGGGACCTTGATTATTGCAACATTTTCATGAACATCATGCTTAAGCAACTTCACAGAGACCCAGAAGCCTCCTACATGAATGAGCATTTCACAGACCCCAAAGACCTGGGCAATCCTAGAGAATCTCTTTTGAAGTAGAAATATAAACTGTTGCAGCTCCCCACCACAAAACAAGGACAAGCCTTCTTTGTATTCTGAAAGCAACATACTCAACATTTTTACAAACTATATTTAGCACATGACATTAAGTCAACAGTTTAAAGTGGGTGTGGAGTTGGCTAGAGTCTACAGCCATGTCATGCTATGCTTCCAATCACCTTGCCACTCAAGTCACATTCCCCGGAAGAAGTACAGTCAGTAGAGAAAGGCAAGGTAGATAAAGACACCATGAGGAATATCTGGCAAGACACAAAAGGAAGGCTACAGTACAGCTCTTGCATTCTGGAACAAAGCCATGCTTTTTACTACAGAGGACTATTGTACATTGCAAGATTAATCTTGACTTGTAGCTAACCAGATTGACTGTGAAACCAAACCTTCCCATAGTAAACTGGTATAATCAAATCCTTAGAGTTCTAAGTTAAGGAATGAAATGCAAAAACATGCCATTTGATGGAAACTGTGTATTTGAAGTCCAGAAGCTACAAGTAAATTACAGAATTTCTTATCAAAATCTACTATGACCCAACCACTACTGTACTGAAATCTATCTCTCAGTTCAGAGTCATGATTCATGATGTATTTTTCTAGCACCAATTGTTGGAGGAGGAAAATTCTTTTGGCCTGGCTCACAGTTGATATTTGATATATTTGTGCTAAGCGTACATGGCAGGCTTTAGGAAGTTCTCCTAATGGGCAACACTAACAGTTATCTATTCAACCACGTGACACTGGAGGCAATATGTCATAAGGTTATAGATTCCTAGACCTAGATGACTAGGTGAAAATAGCACAATTAGACCATATAAAATAGAAAAGAGACATGTGATTAGCTATATGAGCAGGCACATGAAAGTTGAGTGTCTGGTTACACCCAGAAAAAAAGGAGACCTACCTTAGAAGATGGACTCAGTAACTCAGTTGAGAATTTGTTTCAATTTAAGAATGTTAGCTGGGCTTCCTCTTTAGATGCTTAGTTAGAGAACAATGGCCTTTAATGGATTAATTATGGTACCATAGGCTCAGGCCATTCATAGAATCAAGAGCCAGGATTTGCTCACATCACAGTTGATCCTTCTATTACCCCTCAAGGAAATGATCAGAAGAGATGAAAAGTAATCCCCTGATGTGGCAGTGCATTTGAAGAACAAGCTAACTACATGATACCACATACACTACCTCAAAACTCCTATACGATGGGATGAACATCACATCTCCTTCCTCTCTCACAGCAAGAACACATGGCCTGCAGGTATAATGTCCTGAACAATATTATCTCTCATCAGGAGAATCACTTTGTGACAAAAGATGCATGTCAATGGGCATATGACCACAGGGCCTACTGAGGGCTGGTCTCATTATTTATAAGCAGTTAGTATAATAAAGCAACACAGTAAAATGGTTAAGTTCCAATAAATCCTACTCGGGGGAACATCATTCAAGCATGCAAATTCTTTGAGGGTCACCTTGTTTCTACTAAACTTATGGTAGTGTTTGGTTTTGCATTTCCCCAGTTAGAATTTATTAATCCAGAAACCAATGAGTAACAATAAGTATAGCATCTCTCATCATCCAAAATTTCTAGTTCACACCCTAGATTTCTCTTCTGCTACATAAAGTCCCCTCTTCCTAGGAGGCACTGTTCTCATGTGGAGATGCTTCAGGGATTTCACTGTTTGAGAGGTAACATAGTCTACTAGGTTAGGGATTCTAACAACAAGAGTATTACAAGCAACGAAGAGAAAAAATGATTTTCCAGGGTTACTAAATTAATTATAATGAACATCTTGGTTTGCAGGTGAAAAAAAAAATGTGATCTATAAAGCAAATGCTCTGATGGAAAACGGTTGCTACAGTGTCTGTTAGCACTCCACAACTCAGAGTAATGGTGAATGTATGATTGCCACAGCTAAAACCTGAATTATAAGTACTTAAAATTGTCAATGAGGAAGATATGGAACACACTACTGTTCCAGCAACACAAATGGACAGGGTTCCTGTGAAAGAGAGAAAACTCAAGAGTGATTAGCAAAAGGTTATAGAGATTATGTGCATAAAGCCACATCCATACAAGTGACTGTCCTTGCTGCACTAAGGCTTGTGTATTACACCTTTGATGACACTGGATTTGACCTTCATGTTTAAGAGAGATTTATGACATGCTATATGTATGTGGAACACAAGTGGGTCTGAAGTGGGACTGAGTGACATCTGTGTTGAAATCAACTCTGTAATAGTCACTGCTACAGAAACATGTTTCATATCATTTTTATATTCAATTAATGATGGCATTTTAACATCATCATAATCATGACAGTATAATAAATTTCCAGAATGTTCTAATTTATTTATTAGCCTTTCCCCCTTCAGATTTAAAAATATTTTTTATTTTAATTGGGACAAAATTGAGGTGCAGTGTGATATTTCAACAGTGTGTATAAGCTGAAAGATACATTTTCCCCTACTTTTGGGTGCATTACTTAATGTTCTTAAAAAGATAACCTCAGAAGTGTCTGTCATGAATGGCTACACATGTTTCTCTGCATTCCCTTTCCATTCCTCTCTAATTTATTCCTGGCCTCATTTTTCTTCTTTTTTTTTTTTTTGTTTTTTGTTTTTTGTTTGTTTGTTTGTTTGTTTGTTTGTTTTTTCTTTTCTGCAGTGCTAGGGATTGGACACAAGGTTCAGCAAATGATGAGCAAGTTTTCTGCCACTGAGCCACGTTTCCAATCCCCCTAGTTGACTCCTAGCCTTTTGCTTCTTTCTAGGATCAGTTTGAAAATAGACAGATCATCCTCTGTCTCTCGGTCCATGTTAAAGAATAGCTAGACTAGAAGAGGAAGAATACTAAAGTAAGATTAAAACTGCAATGGAGATTTCATAATTCTTCGTATTAGCCAACAGACCTGAGATGCTCAGAAATCACTCTTCCTGGATCTCCAGGCTTCCAACAAATGGAAAAAAAACAATTAAAAATTGATAACCAACAAAAAATCATCACTTATAAGAAATAATATAATTGGCTAGTAATATAAATAAAATGTTAACAATTTTTCAACACAATTTAGATAGTAAAATGAAGCCAAGAGAGAAAGAAAGAGCATTATGCTCAAGGATACTGATTAGCACCAATTGAATCAACAAACTTTCCATGAGAAAAATAATCATCAGTGTTGAGAAATGTCAAAGAACACACTGGTCACCAAGTCCAGTGTCCAGCAGCAGCACATCTAGGAAAAGCCTGTGAGATGCCAGGCACTGTTTAAACACATAAGCTTATTGATGCATGATACATGACACTCCTACAAATGATGCATGAGAGTGCTGAATTACAAAGAATTAAACAACTTGCTTAAAGTTAGGTCATGGGGAAAGTGACAAGGTTTGTGATTTTAGGGCTAGAAGTTCAACACAGAGTCTACTATTACAGCCCCTAATAAACCTCCAAATCAATTTTTAATTGTGAATTATATGTGTGTGTATTACATATATACAATCATATAAAACATATATGACATATATACAGTATATGTCATATATATCATAAAGTTGACCATTTAAACAAGAGTATGGTCAAGGAGAACTCTGGGGCACTCCCGCTGCCCTGAGCCAGCTGCTAGCCTCGTGGACCTCTGTTATCTTGCCACCTATCCACCCACCTTCATCAGACCTGCTAATCTCAAAGCACCGAGACAAGAGCCTAGCATGGCTGTCCTGTGAGAGGCTCCACCCAGCAGCTGACTCAGACAGCCAAACATTGGGTGGAGCTTGGGGACACTTATGGAACAGTTGGGGAAAGGATTGAGGACCCCAAAGGGATAGGGACTCCACAGGAAGATCAACAGAGTCAACTTACCTTGATACTTGAGGGCTCTCAGAGACAGAACCACCAATCAAAGAGCATACATGGCTGAACCCCCAAACACACACACACACATATGTAGCCGATATGCAGCTTGGTCTCAATGTGGGCCTGAACAAGTGGAGTAGGGGCTATCCCAAAGCTGTTGCTTGTTTGTGAAATACGTTCCACTAACTCAGCTGTCTTGTCTGGCCTCAATAGGGGAAGAAGCACCTAACCCTGCAAACTTGATGTGCCAGGATGAAATTTTATATCTTTATAATTTAAGATATAAGTTAAATATTATATATATTTATATGTAATGTTTATACATTAATATATACAAAATATGTTATATATGTATACATTACATGATATAATGGATACATTATATGTCAATATATTAAGATAAAAGTTAAACATTATATATTATATAAAAGATATAAATGAAACATTATATCTTTATAATTTCACTATATCTTTAATATTCACATTGTTACACACTAACACTATCTTCTAGTCCAAAAAAAAATTCAGTTTACAAATCTGAAACCTGTACTCATTAGATAGAAACTTCTAACATCCTGTAATCCTAGCCCTGACAACTACCATTTTATTTTGATTATATGAATCTGAAGGTTCTAAGCGCTGCACATAAATGGGATCATGTAAGAGTTGTCTCTTGTGACCTGATTATTTGACTCAGCAAAATGTTCTCAACATTCATATACACAGTTGACAATAGAATCTGTTTGTGTTTAATAACTAAACAGTATGGCATGGTGTATATGTATTTGTGGGTTTCTCTGTGTGTTACTGATTTTGCTAAAAATGGACATGTAAATATCTTTTTGGACCCTTGATTTTAATATTTCTAGTTTAGATTCAGGAGAGAACCTGGAGTTGGGGAGATAGATCAGCAGTTAAGACCATGCACATACCAGCTCACTCAAGTCTCTAGGGATTCAATGCTCTCTTCTGACCTGAGACTGTGGTTTTGATTTTCAATGCTGGTATTCTTCATTATGCTTACACCTTTTCACATTTATTGAGCATCTGGACATCATTCTTGAGAACTATCTACTCAACCTTTGTAAGCTGGTTATCTTTTTAGCTATATAAGGTCTTCATATGATCTGTGTAAATATTTCTTAGCAGATGTCTGATCTTTATATTGTATTCTCTTATTATATTGGCTGCATTTTTGTCTATTGTGTTCATAAACATATAGAAAATTTTAAATTATATCTAATTCAATCTACTCGTTTTACTTACTTTGTTTAAAAGAAAATCCTTGTGAAATCTAATGTTATTAAATTTGTGTTTTTTCCCTATGACAAAATGTCTGTAGAAGGAACTTAAATTTAATTTGGCTCACAGTTTAGAGTGTTTTAGATGCTATCATTAGAATTGCAAGGAAGTCTATGGTGTTGGGGATGTATAATAAAACTCTTGCCATGGAAGGCAGATAAGGAAGCAGGGATGGAACTAGAACCAGGCTGTGTTCTAACCTTCAAAGGCCAGTCTTTAGTGGTACAGCTCTCCCTCTTTGGCCTCATCCCATGAAGGTCCTAAAGCCTCTCACACCATATCAAGAGATAGAGATAAGTGTTCGAGAACATGGACCTATGGTGAATAATTCTTATTCAAATCTTAATGTTCTTTCCCCGACCCATAAAGTCATCATCATCTGAAGACATAAAATAAATTTAGCTGAACCAACACCAAGCATCCTCACAGTCTCAACATCCATAACACTGTTAGGAAGTCTAATGTGTTTCTGAGAGTCAAGGTAGACTACTTATTGTGAAATTAAAATTACAGGTTACACACATGAAAGATATAATTAATGATGTAGAATTACCATTCTATTTCCAGAAGGGAGAAATGGAGGCATATTAAGGACCAGAGCAAGACTGAAAAACAGTAGGGCAGTATAAAACTCTGGAGTTCTTGAGCATATGGTATAAGTACCTGGGCTCCAACAGGATAGGGCAGCCCTGCTTCCTGTAGAACACGTGAACACACTCTCCCTCTTGTTCTAGCTCTTGATCTCTCTGGGACTAGCTCTACTTCACAACCATATCCTTCCTAGACAGATATTTCACCTCCCTGGCATCAACAGCATTCTGCAGTATCCATTACACCTTAGCTTCATCTACCTAGTCTTAGATAGGAGCCTTCTAGAACCTACTCTGGATGCAAGCCTATATGAGTGTCAATCTTGCATTCTGCATGCCTGTAAAATGAGTACATTGATAACACTAAGTTCTTCTGCTAAGTCAAGATATTGTCAAATCGCCTTGGTCCAAGACTTCAGTTACCATTGAATATGAGCACAAAGAGGGCAAAATGTTTCCCTAGGCTGTACTCATCAAGAAGGTGCCAATAAAGAAGTAGATCCCTTCACAAACCTAAGTTTTTCAAGTGCATTCACCCCTTTATATTTTGTAGTCTTCAGTGAGAAGAGCCCTTCCTTCGTGGTAAGTTTCCTAATGTCTCTTTAATACTGCTACCTCCTTTTACAGTCACAGTTGCTTCTAGTCCCTGGCTTATCAGCAATTTGAAACAAATGGACAAAACTCCCCTTATGAATTATAACTTTTGACATGTGAATCTGCTTTTTGTTCAGAATTCTTATTATAAGTCTAGCTCAAAACAGTCACCAGTAGGCATATTAAGGCACGGATGTTATGATTCTTAGAAGTTTCCTTGCCAAAGAAATTAGTCTTTTGAATTTAGCTATAGTAAAATTTTATGATAAATTTTGAGACTGTAGCCAGATTCTATGCCAAATTATAATACAGATAACCTCTAATCGAATTCTCAATAGAACACTATTCCCATTTGAAAATTTGTAAGTTCACAGATTCCTACTTCATTTCTGTTGACACTATTGGCATTCTGGCCTTTTTACTCCAACTTCTCAAATAAAGTATCATCCTATTCAAAAATCATTTTACTACAAATGTACATTCTGATGTCACAATTTTATAGCCTGCAAATCTAAATTGTTTGTTGTTCCTCCAATAAACTTATAAATCACATGCTTAGGTTTATCGAAGCAAAGACACCACTTGATGTATCAATGCTATATCTTAGTTTCATTCTCACCATAGTGACCAAACAGCTAAAATACCCAGTGTAAGGAAGGAAAAATCAACGTCCCCCATACTTTTAGAGCTATAATTCATCATGGTATAGAAGGAACATCAGAGTGACTCCAAGGTAGATTAGACTAGTACTAAGGCTGGGCTCTAGCTCTCCAAGGCCCACCTCTAGTGACGTACTTAACCCACAAGACCTCATTTTTCAGTGGTTACAAAGTCTCCCCAAATCACACCCCAGTTGGAGACCAAGTGTTCAAATATATGAAGCATGGGGGATATTTTATATTCATTTAATAACAAAGCTTTTTTCCTATTAGTTTACCCAAGGATATTATGTTTTAAATATTATGCCTAGACCTTTAATTCAGTTTGTGTTAACTTTTGCCTACTATATGAAAGTATTATCCAACTTCATTTTGGACATGTGGATAATTCAGCTTTCATAATGACATTATTAAAGGCTGTGTTCCTCCCAAATAAATAGCCTTTATCACTTTTTCAAAAATCACTTGAAAAATATGATTGAATTTATTTCTGAAATCTCTATTCATTTTCTCTGATCTATATATCTGGCTTCATGAGAGCAAAATATTATTTTGATGGCTGTTGCTTTCTAAGTAAATTGTAAAATTATAAAGTGTGAAACCAGCTTTTCCAAAGGTTTCATAGCCCTTAAAACATTGGCTTAATTCTTTCTTAATATCTAAGACAGTAAAGGAGAACTTTCCCCTTGAAACTTTTAGAAAGTAGATAACACAATTTAGAAAATACCATTCTATTACAGGATTTGTGTATATCTATTGGTTGTTTGGTCAATATTGACTAATTCCTACTATTATCAGTTGCATTATTTGATACTGAATGATCAAATACTATTAGTTGAAATATATTTGTCTTTTTATTAATATTAATATGCTAGTAATTAATAAAATATTAATATAGTTCTAAAATTTTTTTTACTCTTTAACATGTCTTACAAACATACTAATACATTAGTACAGCAGTCTTGCCTTAATCAGCCTTAGACTTTCCCCCAAAATGTAAGATACCTAGTTATACTTTTCTTTAAAACATACTCTTTCATATCATAATTCAATGGTAAGTGGCCGGGTATGAATTGAAACATACTCTGTATAGATCCTCCCTCTCTGAGACAACCACATGGTTTAACATATATTGGTGGTAAAAAATTGGGATCGTTGAAATGACACATGACAGGAACTAACACTGCTTGGCAATTCCATAATAGCAAGGCTATGACTGAAACAGTGCTTAAAGGTGAGAATACTGAAGGGAAACTATTGGGGAAGTTGAAAACCTCGCCTGTATCACAGTTATAGTCATTGCCAAGATTTGTCAACTTTACTTAAATCTCATGGAGAGACAGGATTAAAAAGATTGTGATTTACTGAGTTAAACATAATGACCTGCAATTTTGCATTACAACTGAAGTTTTGCAGTCTTGATAACATATATTCTCTCTTTTTTTTTTTCTTTTTCTTTCTTTTTTTTTTTTTTTTTTTTTTTTTTTTGAGACAGGGTTTCTCTGTGCAGCCCTGGCTGTCCTGGAACTCACTCTGTAGACCAGGCTGGGACTGAAAAGATTGCTCAGCCGTTAAAGGCTAGGCTCACAACCAAAAACATTCTCTTTAAAAATAAGACCCCCCGGTCCTCCTGGAGGCTGAACCACCAACCAAAGACTACATATCGAGGGACCCATGGTTCGGACCACATATGTGGTAGAGGAGGGCCTTGTTGGTCATCAGGGGGAGGAGAGGTCCTTGAGCCTGAGGGTGTTAGAGGCCCCAGTAAAGGGGAATGTCAAGGTGGGAATACGGGAGTGGGTGGGTGGGTGGGTGGGTGGGAGATGGAATACTCTCACAGAGGCGGGAGAAGGGCAGGGGATAGGGGGGTTGCAAAGAGGAGACCTGGAAAGGGGGGAACACTGGAAATGTAAATAAAGTATCAAAAATAAATAAGCCTTTAGATTTATCTACCAATTTAAATATTTGCACATATATGGCACCTCATATTCTATAAAAGAACAAAGTCCATCATTATTGCAGGAACTCCTGTTTGCCAGTCTATATAAATCCCACAAAGAGGAAACACAGGTAGAATTGCAAATTTACATGCAATTTTAAAGCTTACTGTTATATTGACAGTTGGGGCAAATTAAACTGCTCAAAATAGAATACACTGAGCAATACTGCACATATGCTGACTTCTCGGACTTTTTCTGTGCATTAGCCCATTGACCATCAGGTTGTCTTTGACTAAGAACACACAAATACTACGTCCATGCATTTCTCATACTTGGTAAGATCTTTAAATTCAATGATGGTGGCCCAATACACTGTAACTTTCTCCATCGTATTCTTCCTACCCTTCCTCCACCAGCTCTGCTCATCCATCCCTGACTTTCTTACTCCCCCATTTCTGTGCAAGAACCCATGTTGAAATTCCCTATGTGAACAGTCAAATCATTCCTGTGATTAAACATCCCCTGCTATCACTGGATAATTTCCTTTACTTATAAACACTGCTGGTGATAAGAACATATTCTCCACCTTCTCTTCTGTCTGACTTCAAACTAAAACATTTTCCCTGATAACAGATCTCTCAATTACCAAATCCAATGGATGCTTTTTTAAATTAGTGCTGTCTTTGTAATTTTGTCTGAGGCTATATTCTCCTATTTGAAATTGTTCCATACTGTAGTTTTCTTAAGATATGCTCATGGTTTCTAGATCACCCTCTTATCTTAAGTGCTGCTGCTGCTGGGTGGTGCCATGTGCTCTCCACTTTTACCACATATATTTTTGTCATCTTAAAGTCCATGATTTCAGTTCCCTACAATTACTATAGAGCCAAGTGATCCAGAATGAATATCTTACTGTGACAAGCAACTTTATGCATACATGGTTAGGTCACAAGACAATCTGGTAGCTGATCAAAAAGAGTAGGTTGATTAATTTCTGAAAACTAATTAGCATGTTTATTGGTAGTCCAAGTAATTACTCCTCACCAGTGCAAGTGTACATCATCCAATCCGCTCATAGCCTGAACAGAACAATAAGGCAGAGGAAGCTTGATTTATATTTTTCTAGCTGACCTTAAGCTCAGGACATTGGTATATATGAACTCGGATTTATACCTACTCTCAATTTGGCCTGGCTATTTTGCCCAGCTCTCCTGTATTTCTAGACCAGAGATAGCAGCTTGCAGGACATTTTTACTTCCATAAATGTATAAGTCAACTCTAGAAAACAAATCTCACACATATATACATGATTATGTCATATGTACACCAATAACTCCTATTTGATTCTACTTGATTAAAAAGTTATTCTACTTTTTAAAGAATTCTAACAGACTTTTACGAGTCAGAGTTAAGTTCATGCTCTTGAGTACTGGAGTAAAAAGTCTAGAAGCTTAGATGTCTTCATTTCCTTCACTCAACATGTATAATCTTTAACAATCTTGACGGTTTCTCAAATCATCCCAACAGCATCTTTCTGACTACAACACCTATTCTCTTGCCAGAATCGCTGCAGTAGACTCCTAATTGATCACACTGATTACCCATCTTCTAATGACTCCTGATATCTGTGATCTTTTCCTTAAACTCCTCTATGCAGAAACCCAAGCTGTGTCTTCCTCCTCTTCAAAAACCATGGGTGTGTGATTTCAGAATACATTTCCAGCACATTGGCATGGCTGCAAGTACTCCAGTCTTCCTCTGTAGACTCCCAGTGCCTGGTGAAACTGAAGCTTTGAATTGTGTTTAAAGCTCTGTTTATGTCATTCACTGCCCTACCCATTCATGTGATAAGTTCTATGCTCTGTCTACAGTCTTCTACATCTCAACCCTGGCATCTTCCCAAAGATCCTGCACAGTTCATCACTATGTAATTTCTATTCCTCTGTATTCTGTATGCATTTTATTCCTTATCCCAGCATCTGTATAAGTCTACCTCCATTGAATGGTACGTTTCTCAATACAGGGAGTACATGCCATTCACCTCTTATCTCAAGCATCTAGAAAAATAAGCCCTATTGCCTTGGCACTTAGGAAATGTTTGTAGAAAATAACTGAAATGGACTCATGATTCCCAACATATATTTTGTTTTCTTTGTACCAGTAATATATTTTAAATCATATAATAGAGTCTCCAATTCACAGTGACTGAATAAAGTAATATATTTACTTCTTTTCTTTTTCAAAAACCAAACAAACAACATAGTGCAAAGGCAAGATGAATTAATAGTTAAGCAGAGAAGAGGAAGTGGAGCTCTAAGAAATTCTATATTTTGACAAATTTGGTTTCCTGTGATGAGGAAAGAAGCCGCTGGAGAATAAACAGGAAAGGGAGAGATTTACAGTTTACACAATAGAGTTTTCTTTTTCTCAAATCTTCTGCAAGCAAATCTATTTGGTCAAAATATAACATTTTACAAAATAGGGTGAAAGACCAGGAGACTTTTTATAGATTCTTACTAAACAGCTGTTAATTACCTTCAATAATACTAAGAATCCAAAAATCAGAATTAAGATAGTGGAAGGTTTGTATCTGGAAGGCAATCAGGTTTTCTTTAGAGCTGAGGACACTTTATAACAACAAAAATATATTCAACTTAGCTGCCTATCTGATTGTTGTCATGTTTTGCCTACTTACTAGGAAAGCATTTGCCTGTCCTCACACAATTCAACCACCGAAGACTCTCCAGGATCCTTTTGGGGTAAAGAAAGTGGAGAAACGGAAGTTTAAAAAGCAGAAGCCTATGCCTGCTTACAACACAGAGCTGTTAGAGCAGCTTCATGTGGCGGTGCTGTTTCCTTCTAATTCATTTTTGTAAGGGTGTGACTAAGTAGACCATGCTGGCCTGAAACTTGCAATCCTCCTGCCTCAGTTTCTAGAATGCTGTGATTACAAGCATGAGTTACCATGCATGGCTCTCAAGTTATTCTCTATTCATATGTATAGACAAGTAGCCACTATGGAGTTAAAGAAAATATCACTGTGTATTTAAAGAAACACTAAGTATTTAAAGAAAACTAAGGACAGGAATGGACAAAAAAGAATTAACAGATTGACAGAGTACAGAATGGAAGAGAAGTTTGGAACAATTTCATATGGTAATTGTTTATTGATGTAGTTCATTCACAAAGCAAAGACATATTCTATGACTGATGCACAGCATAGACTCTGAAAAAGTTCTTGAAATCTACAACTTAATAAAGTTAAATAAATGTCAAGTGTTAGATGGATGAGTAAAAGTCTTAGTGGAATAGTAGAAGAAAATGGAACACCTACCTCAGACTGTATCTGACACTCACAAATAGGGGGAGAATAAACTGAGAGAATAAATAATCAGAAGAATTAAATAAAAATATACAGAAAAGAAATCTCTGCAAAAAAAAAAATGCCAGGTAATGTCTCAGAGCTGAAGTGAAAAAAATGAAGAAATTTAAAGATACTGCCAAGTAATAAACTGGATCGATAAAAATATTGACATATACAGACATCTTACAAAATTGGAAAGACATTCCATGAAGCTTCTAGAGAGACTTTAGAAGAGATTACTAGAAGGTGCTAGGAGGCAAAAGACCAATTTCTTTTATATAAAAAGAAAACGGAGCTGAAGCTGTAATTTTATAACAGACCAAGCATCAACTTCCCAGCATATACTATAAGGAATAAAAGGATTTGTTTTCAGGTTGGTGGGCTTCGAGAAACTTAGACAATAGTTAAAGCTTAAAGTTAGTAAACAGCACTTGAACAAAAGCTGGCAGAGAACCATCTCAGTGGTGGGTGCTTTGTTGTGTCTCAGCTTTAACATCTAGCATAGGAAACAATCAGATTGGAGAATGATATAAAGCCCTTAACCAATTTATCCTCTCTCAAGGTATGTTTTTACTGAATAAAAATTTTAAATTATGGATAAAGATAGATAGTTGTCACACACTAGTTGACAATAAACAGTTGTTCAGAGACTGACACCAAAGTGAAGAGTACAGGAAAAAAAGATTTTAAAATCTCCCCTCTTTCTCCTGCAGCTATTAAAATGTTTGAATCTATTACCATATACTTAAAGCACAACTATCATTACAGTTGTACTGTCCCCACATGGTCCCTATAGACTTCTTCTCTCCACAGTGGTAATGGGAGATACATTCCTTTGCCATGTTTATGATATTTACTGATCCTCAAGTTCTGACATATAGACCCCAAAATATGATATAGATGGCCAACAGTATCTTTGGGATACTAGAAAGAATTCCTGTTTGTATTTCTGAAATACTGAAGAGCTAAACAATAAATGGTATGGGTGACAAAAGAGGATGGGAGGAAGCTTGTGTCACTGTGAATAAGAGAGCACAGAGAGGCAAGGTGAGGAAATGACTGGACCCTGCTGAGTCCTTTACTATCAATGGTGGACATTTCATTCAGTGTCCAATCTGCCCACAATAGCCAGAAGTCAAGAATGAATTGTACCATTCTAGAGACCTTGTATTATGATGTCAAAGTATTTTGATGCTGTAAATGATAAGATGTATAAAGATAAAATTACTGGACATGGGAAAGAGAGAAAGAAATAGAAACATTTGGAACAAAGAACTCCCAGTTGCTTTGTCTTTAAGTGATAGAAAAGAAAGTGGGATCACTGAGCCAGCACAGCAAGTAAAATCATATGGAGAACAGGAACACCAGTAAGGACAGATGAGAAACGCATCAGTCATAGTTGTGGTCACACAGCAGTAGCATGAACAAGGGGGTGTAACTTTCAGAAGCTCTAGTGTGTAACTATCATCCTAGCCTGAGGAATTTCCTTGGGATTTGGAGGAAAATGAAATGTACATAACACAGAAGGGATTAGATAGCCCATGAACTTTCTGTTATATAAAAGTGCCCCTTACACAGATTCATATTGAGGAAATAGGACGGACAGAGTGAAAACAATCAGACAGACTGAGGAGACTGTGGGATCAAAATGCTTATCCAAATGGTCACAAAAGTAGCTACTAGCTAATTAAACTTGAAAGGATTTCTGGATTTGAAGAGGGTGCTCTTCTAAATATGTCTGTCTGTCTGTCTGTCTGTCTGTGTGTGTGTGTAAAAATATCTACTGAAAAAGAAACCATAAGTAAAACAAATTTATACATATTTGAGTGTAAAGATAAACACTATACCAAATCAAACTATCATTTGTATATGTGAGGATTAAACAGAAATTCTATCAGACAAGTTAAAGTCTAGACATACACGACCACACAGCTTTGAGAGAAAAAAATCTTTGAGTAATATTCAAACCATAAGGAAATGTGATAGTCATAAAGAGTTTGCAAAGATTAAGAAGCAATGGTAAATAATAAAGATAGTAAATTACATTATTATATCTAAATTAGTGTTTTATAGTGCTTTTTAAAGATTAAGATAGGTTTCAAAAAATTGAACTATATAACACAGTAAGTTTAAAATATTTTTAAATATGGCAACAGATTTCAAATGTCATCTACATAGTAAGGGATGGTGGCAGTTGGGATTTTCATTTTGTTTGAGATAAAAGATGCATTTGCTCTTTTTTAATTTAATTTTATTGTTTTACTTATTCATTTTACATCCTGTTAATTGCTCCCCTCAAAGTCACCCCCTCCCACAATCCTTACCCCATCCACCCTTTCCATTTTCTCTGAGCAGGTGGGCACCCCGGGTATCCTCCAACCTTGGTACTTCAAGTCATTGTAAAGCTAGGTGCTTCCTCTCCCACTGAGGCCAGGCAAGGCAGCCCAGCTAGTAGGACAGATCCCACAGACAGGCAACAGCTTTTGGAGAGTCCCCACTCCATTTGTTCAGGACCCACATGAAAACCAAACTGCACATCTGCTACATGTGTGCAGGGGCCTAGGTCCAGCCCATATTATGTTCTTTGGTTGGTGATTCATACTCTGATGTATTTAGACTTAGTAATTAACTTAATTAAATAGAAAAAAATTTAAAAGATTTAGGTAAATCATAAGAATTAAATCTGGATATTTAATGCATAAACCATTAGAACACATATGAAAAACAAAGAATCAACACAGTAAGGTAGAGGTCACTATAAAGAAATATAAATATAAAATGATTTGGTAAAGAAATAAAACTAAAGAAAAGATAGTTTCTCAACGGCAACCAACAGATTGGGAAAAGATCTTAACCAATCCTATGTCCGATAGAGGGCTAATATCCAATATATACAAAGAACTCAAGAAGTTAGACTCCAGAAAACCAAATAACCCTATCAAAAAATGGGGAACAGAGCTAAACAGAGAATTCTCAACTGAGGAAATTCGCAGGGCTGAGAAGCACCTTAAGAAATGCTCAACATCCTTAGTCATCAGGGAAATGCAAATCAAAACAAGTCTGAGATTCCACCTCACACCAGTCAGAATGGCTAAGATCAAAAACTCAGGTGACAGCAGATGCTGGCGAGGATGTGGAGAAAGAGGAACACTCCTCCACTGTTGGTGGGACTGCAAGCTGGTACAACCACTCTGGAAATCAAATTTGGAGGACCCTCAGAAAAATGGACATAATACTACCTGAGGACCCAGCTATACCTCTCCTGGGCATATACCCAGAAGATGCTCCAACATGTAATAAAGACACATGCTCCACTATGTTCATAGCAGCCATATTTATAATAGCCAGAAGCTGGAAACAACCCAGATGTCCCTCAGCAGAGGAATGGATACAGAAAATGTGGTACATC
>CM052709.1:48917376-48940566 GCA_028551405.1 Uromys caudimaculatus
ACAGCGTTAATGGACCTGACCCCTCCCCCCGGTCGTCCTGGAGTTTGGACCACCAATCAAAGAATACACATCGAGGGACCCATGGTTCGGACCACATATGTGGCAGAGGAGGGCCTCATTGGCCATCAGGGAGAGGAGAGGCCCTTGGGCCTGAGGGTGTTAGAGGCCCCAGTAAAGGGGAATGTCAAGGTGGGAATACTGGAATGGGTGGGCGGGTGGGCGGGGGGTGGAATTCCCTCATAGAGGCGGGGAGGGGGAGGGGATAGGGGGTTTCCAAAGAGAAGACCTAGAAAAGGGGAAACATTGAAAATGTAAATAAAGTATCAAAAATAAATTAATTAATTAATTAATTAAAAGAAAATACCACACAGAAAAAAAAAAAAGAAAAAAGAAAAAGAAAATATTTAGCCACTATAATGGATATCATAGAGGTATGTTAAATAATATGAAAAAGTTAGCTTGACATAATTTTGCCTAGAAAAATTCTGGTTGCAAGTAACATAACAAATACAATTTCTCTCAATAAGAAAGGAAGTATCTGTGCATATATGACTATCTAGATTTATTAGTAAGAAAAATATATATTTGTAGGAATGAGATTTTTTAGAAAATTTTATCAATTTTATTGCTAACTTAATATTTAATAGTGAACATATGTTACTTTATATTAAAATTAAATATTTTTGCTTTCCTGTCTGGGCCAGCACCCTGAGCAGAACTTGGGCGGAAACTCCTCAGGCAGTCCCACAACACCCAGAGGAAGCTCCACACTCAGGCTCTAACATGCCCAGGATCATATAATCAGAAGTGAGGATGATTCAACATCTATCCCAACACTGGGAGTAACTGGGACCAGCAGGATCCAGGGACCCAGGGACCCAGGGACCCCACCGGACCAGTGGCATGGGTTCCTTCCTGTCTGGGCCTGTGCTCTGACCAGATCTTGTCGGAACTCCTCAGCCAGTCCCATAACACCCAGAGGAAGCTCCACTTTCAGGTGCTCTAACATGCACAGGGTCACAGCATCTCAGGATCCCAGGAGCTTGGTCACACAAGGATCTCAGGGTTGCAGAGGCAGCTTGACTCCCTGGAGCTCTATCACACCCAGGATCTTAGGATCTCAGGATCCCAGAGACAGCTGATCTCTGAGGAGTTCTGACACAACCAGAATCACAGGAAGGGAGGGCAGGTAGCACTAGAGATAACCAGATGGCAGGAGGCAAGCACAAGAACATAAGCAACAGAAACCAAGGTCACCTGGCATCATCAGAACCCAATTCTCCCACCATAGCAAGTCCTAGATACACCATCACACAGGAAAAGCAAGATTGAGATCTAAAATCACTTCTCATGATGATAATGGAGGACATTAAAAATGATAAAAATAACTCTCTTAAAGAAATGCAGGAGAACACAGGTAAACAGCTAGAAGCCCTTAAAGACGAAACACAAAAATCCCTTAAAGAATTACAGGAAAACACAACCAAACAGGTGAAGGAATTGAACAAAACCATCCAGATTCTAAAAATGGAAACAGAAACAATAAAGAAATCACAAAGCGGGACAACCCGGGAGTTAGAAAACCTAAGAAAGAGATTAGGAGTCATAGATGCAAGCATCACCAACAGAATACAAGAGATAGAAGAGAGAATCTCAGGTGCAGAAGATACCATAGATAACATTGACACAACAGTCAAAGAAAATGCAAAATGTAAAAGGCTCCTAACACAAAACATCCAGGAAATCTAGGACACAATAAGAAAACCAAACCTAAGGATAATAGGTATAGAAGAGACTGAAGATTCCCAACTCAAATTGCCAGTAAATATCTTCCACAAAATATAGAAGAAAACTTTCCTAACTTAAAGAAAGAGATGCCCACAAACATACAAGAAGCCTACAGAACTCCAAATAGATTGGACCAGAAAAGAAATTCCTCCAGTCACATAATAATCAAAACATCAAATGCACTAAACAAACAAAGAATATTAAAAGCAGTAAGGGAAAAAGGTCAAGTAACATATAAAGGCAGACTTATCAGAATTACACCAGACTTCTCACCAGAGACTGTAAAAGCTAGAAGATCCTGGGCAGATATCATATAGACCCTAAGAGAACACAAATGCCAGCCCAGGCTACTATACCAGCAAAACTCTCTATTACCACAGATGGAGAAAACAAGATATTCCATGACAAAACCAATTGTACAAAATACCTTTCCACAAATCCAGCCCCACAAAGGATAATAGATGGAAAACATCAACATAAGGAAGGAAACTACACCCTAGAAAAAGCACAAAAGTAATCTTTCAATAATCCCAAAAGAAGATAGCCACACAAACATAGTATCACCTCTAATAACAAAAGTAACAGAAAGTAACAATCACTTTTCCTTAATATCTCTTAACATCAATGAACTCAACTCCCCAATAAAAAGCCATAGACTAACAGACTGGATACGTAAACGGTACCCAGCATTTTGCTGCATACAGGAAACGCACCTCAGTGACAAAGACAGACACTACCTCAGAGTAAAGGGCTGGAAAACAATTTTCCATGCAAATGATCCCAAGAAACAAGCTGGAGTAGCCATTCTAATATCAAGTAAAATCAACTTTTAGCCAAAAGTTATCAAAAAAGATAAGGAAGGACACTTCATACTGGTCAAATAGAAATATTTAAGGGATAACTTCAGCAAGTGTTACAGGTATCTGATGAATCTCAGTGTAATGGCCTTGGGAAACACAAAGGAATGTTGCTCTTTGCTCAGAGTGAAGCTAACATATCTTCAAGGGAGAACATTGGAGGTATTTGAATTTTATGTTCACATTAGGAAGGTGAGTCCTGTATATTTTAGAAGACTAGTATTTATTTTGTCTGAATTTAGTCAGGAGTTGTCAACTTATTTCTAGTTGAGTGTGACAGTAGTAAGGTTTTCAAAGCCTATGGAAAACAAGTAACATTAAACGTTTATGAGATTAGGTTGTATGCTATTTTGACTGAAATCAACTCTCCTTTGTCATTCAAAGGAGAAAAATGAATGACCTATAAAACTGTAAGAGTTGATCTGTCAGAAATAATTTCTAATTGCATAATGTTTTTACAAAGTGATTTAATTTATTTTAATCATATTTATAATGTGAAAGGATAAGATGATGACAGTATTGACTTCTAAAGTTTTACCCAAAAAAATAGCATTTAATTATTATAGAAATGTATACAAGTAATTTCATATTTTATCAATTCTGTATTTAATTTTGACATATTTCTCATAATTCACCATTGTATATAATACTGTGGTAGATATCCCACAGTACATACATATTTTTGTCAACATAAATTCCTAGAAATAAGTTTACTAGATAAAATTTTATGCACAATTTATACTTTGGTACTTGTTGGTAAAGTGTTCATTAGAAGTACTGTATTGATTTGTACTGTTATATGGAACATTTCTCTAAAATTCTCTAACAATTAAATTTTATTATTAAAAAAGAGAAAAAATAAATATTTTCATATTATTTCCTTTTTAAAGCTATTACATTATTAAATCAAAGGTAAAAAAATCTGCAATGTGCTATTTATAAGAAAATAAAACAAGCTAAAATTTTTTAAATTCCATGGGTGAGCCAAATTGTCACCTGCAATTTTAATTTTTTTAAAAAGTCATTGCACTATGAAGGCAGTTCAATTTATGCGTAAAGAATTCAAAGAGTGGTAAGAAAGTAAACAATAAGCAGCAAGACAGCAGGGGGAACAAACAAATGTGAAAATAATCCCTCTTTATTAGAAGACAAGAAAGTAAGAAAGAGTTTTAAACAGGTAAAGTGACCATTGAAACCCACACATCAGTTTGGAGGCAGAGGAGCCAATGAGTCTTAGCAGAGACATGGAGAGAGGATACCACATCAGCATCACTGGGCCTAGAGTCCAGAGCACACCACACACAGGCAAGGCCTGCAGATTTCCTAGGAATAAGAAATTCTCACTTACAGGTAATTTTAGAATTTCAAAAAGCAAAGAAATCAAGCAGATAACCTTGAAAGGTTGAAGGAAGAAAATATAAATATCATTCAAATTTTTAGTCAAAGAAAGAAGCCAGAATAGCAATAGAAACAATATTTAAATTTTGCTGAACTGATGCCTCTCAGAAAATGTTAGCCTACTTGATTTTATCAGAAAGTTTCACATAATACCCACAAAACATCGAGCATTATTATAGAATAAGAAACTACACTTATGACTATGATATATAAAATCTAAATACATTATTAGTAAATTAAATTAAGCAATCTATTAAAGAATGTACCATAACTGTATATATTATTTAAATATATTATTTATTTAAATAAATAAATATATAATACATATTAAATAGCTATTTATTCTCTACAAAAATGCAAGATAATTTTAACATTAGATAGTCCGTTAAATATTATGAATTACATTAATAGGTTAAAGAAGAAAAGCTTTATATTCAAAAATGCCAAAAAATGTAAAGCAAAATGTAACCTGAAATCCTAAATAAAGAGCATGGAAAATAGTTCTAGAAGTAGAAATGAATTTTAAATTACCAATAAAAATTTAATTGAAGAATTAAAAAAATTACAGGTGCTGCTCTAATGAAATCAATGAAGAAAAACTGAAATAAGATTTACATAACTCTAAAGTATTTTAGAGGAAATGTTCTATGCTTTACAAGTGTAGAAAACACACTTGGGCTTATGCAGCAGACACTCTTTTTTTTAATTTTTGATATTTTATTTACATTTCAAGTGTTTTTCTCTTTCCAGGTCTCCACTCTGGAACCCCCCTACCCCCTCCCTCCTCCCCTGCCTCTATTAGGATACCACCCCCACCTGCTAACCCACTCCTGTCTTCCCACCTTGGCATTCCCCTGTACTGGGGCCTCTAACACCCTCAGGCCCAAGGGCCTCTCCTTCCCCTGATGGCCAACAAGGCCCTCCTCTGCCACATATGTGGTCCCAGCCATGGGTCCCTCCATGTGTATTCTTTGATTGGTGCAGCACATATTCTTGCCTTACTGCAAAGGGGAACTTCAGCCTCCACAGAAACTCCTCTGTGGGAGAGCACCATCCCCCACTTCCCTTCCCGCTTCAACCAAATGAGGAGGTGGAGTGGAAATGGAGACCAGAGATAGAGCACAAGGACTTGTGAAGGGGCATCCTCTGCCATTACCTGGTCTCTGAACTCACCGGCAGTGGCTAACATCAAGCACATTTCAGTAAGTGGTGCTTCTTCCTTGGTGACTCTGCACAGCGGATCCTCTTTGAGAGGTGAAAACTGAGCTCTGACCACAGAAAACCCAAGTTCCCAATGAGATACTGACTGCTAGTGCCTGGTGCTCTGTAACCTTGAACAGATGACTTAACAGGACTCAAGCTCGTGTCAGCAGGTGGAAGATCAATTGCCCATAACATTCATGGGCTGCTATAACACACAAATGAACCATTCCAGTGTTTGGTATTTCATAAAAACAGCTGAGATAGAAAACATACTCATCAGGATTCCAGGCCTTAACATGCTAATTCTTTATCTGCGTGAAAACAACCTGACTGACTTAACTATCATGTCCAGGCTCTGGTGGTGGTCCAGATAGTCAATGTAGTTTCTCCGAGGGAAGCAGTGCGGAGTAACAGAAGGGAGCCATGAGTAACGAAGGGGCCAGTTAAATATGAAGGGCCTTGAACTCAGCCGTCAGTAGAAAACTCTGCTTGAAAAGGGTCTTTTTTGTTATATTATTATTTTCTAGTAGTAGTAGTAGTAGTAGTATTACTTTTTTTTACGGTCCAGCCTTTGCCCCTCTCCCAGTCCCCCTCCCACAGTTCCTCATCCCATTCCTCCTCCCCCTATCTCCAAGAGTATGTTTCCCCTTAATACCCTCTCTGAGTTGAAGTTCCTGAAAATTCAAATGGGAAATTCATATAAAACTGGATGCTCCTCATCAAGGCTCCTTTTGAGGCTGCAATTTCTTAACCGGTCAGTCACCCTTCATGGCCCGAATCATGTGACACCTTGGTTATTTTAATTTTAATTAAAGAAAGTCTCCTACTTGAAAATTACAATATTTGTTATTTTAGTGCTAATATTCATGAATCTCAAACAGATGTGTTTATAGTCAAAAAAACAGCATGGCAAGCCTACACATACGTATACATACAGATTCATCAGGTTCAATACAGAGTACTGTCTTCAGTGGTCGGACCTTGTCCTTTGCTCAGTCAGCTTTTGCCTGCAACTGTCCCCAAACCTTAGCTTGCTCTCTCACTGTTTGCATCTTGAGTGAACCTCCCTAGTAAACACTGTTACAATGGCCTGTATTGTCAAAACTTCTAGACAGAGATCAACTGAAACTAGGGTCATTGGAGTTTGCAGCAGTGAACCTACAGCAAAAACAAGGAAATAAAGAGAAAAGATGTCTACATAGAAATTGCAAAATACCAAGGGTATACAACTTAATAAAAGGATAGAAGATTTTAAAAAGTTCTTTGATGACTAGGAGATCAGGGGCAAGAACATCAGAGGCAACGGTGGGAGGGGCGCAGGGCATCTATCTATTAAAAGAAAATGAGCAAGAAGTAGATGCGGCTATAATTCCACCCTGGGAGTTCTGGTGACAAACCACTCAGATTGACTTCATGGTACATGTCACTGCCAGCACCCCTCTGTGGAATAATAGCTTTGCATTACAGGGTTGCTTGTCTGTTATTATGCTCAAGAGAACTTAGAAAATATGCCCAGTGTTGTTGAAATGTGAAGTAGAGTCAGCCAGGCATAACTTACAATCAAGGTCTTCCTAAATATGTTCCGGGAGAGCTTTGTTGACTGAAGTGGTGGCCACATGGCCTTGATCTCTTCAGTGATGTTTATATTCCATCAGATTTCTTGTGTTTCTCACTGGGCCATAGTAATTTCTAATTCCCTCTCTCTATTAATAAGCTACCCCATAGTGGTGATAACAAGGCCAGAAATAACTGTTAGACTTGAACTCAAGTTTCTTATAGAGCATCCGTTAGGTAGTTCGGTGTAGGAAGAGTGAGCAAAGAGACTTAGGGACAAAACAAGGAAAATAAGACACAATGGACCAAGGTGGCCTGCTGGAAGCCTGCACTGTGCTATCCCTACCATCCTGCATGTTCTGCTGTTGGGACCAAAGCATGAGAACTGATTGCCTGCAGTATTAGAATTTCTTCTCATTCAATTTCAGTGAGCTTCTGTCTGGAGCTGGAAATGATGGTAACCCTTCAGACATACTTAAGTAGAATACAGGATCAAACAGATCTGACTACAAAAGGTGTGCTAGCACCGAAAATTCTCATCAGAGTGAAGCCTGATTTGATATGTAGTCTGTGTTTTGCTGCCCATATTAAACTCTTAGTGTCCTGCTCCAAGTAGAGTAGTTACTGGAGACTTGAATAAGCATTTAAATGAGTCCTTCCAGAGTGCCTACATATGTACAGATGAATAGACAGGTACGCCAAGCTTACAAGCAAAGTCATCACTGAAGGAGGGGACCCATGGCTCATTTTATAACCCTGGTCATGAAGCAAGACTATTCCCATATCTTCAATTTTGGTTGACATTCCCTGCATATCAGGACACTTGTTTTATGAATGCCTTGAAACTTTTGGGTTAAAGATTTCCAATCACAGAAGGTCACCTGAGATAAACTGTAGAATGACTAACATTCTTAACTACATTTTGTCCCCAAGTCAGGGGTGTTGCAGTGGTTCAATTTAGAAATAAGTTGGGTGGCGAGATGGCTCAGCATTTCCGATGAGGACAGTTTCTCACCTACAAAAATGGGTTCGGATTTTATTTTTCTCAACTAAGGCTATACATGTGGGTACTGAGAAGTGACACAAGTGAAGTCACATGGAACAAATTGCCCAACATCTTGCAAATAAAAGCAAATTGGAAAATATTACCCTTCCCATCGAGCCTCTGAATCCAATACTAGATTATTTTCCTTTTCCTTTACCTTTTAAGATAGTTTAACTTGATGAAATAATGGATGTCGACGAATCAATGGCTGAGTAAAGAGTTGGATTTGGTTAAAAAAAAAAAAAGAGGCAAATAATTTAGTATTGTTGACAAAACAAAAAACAAATCAATTAACAAAAATGTAAACAGTTCCTTTTATGAACATTTTGTGAACCCTTCCAGAATAACTGTATGTCTCATATGTACTGTCATCATCTGATGAGTCCCCCTTTCATTTCAACAAGCATAGCACTTCCTTTTGTCCTAACTATATCAACTACGTTACCCAGTCCCATACTGGGAACAAGATTACTCTCTAGCTCTGTGTCCTTAGGAAAGTTAAATGACCCATTTGTGTCTCTTTCTCTCTTTTTTAATCTAGAAAGTTGAAATAATACTTAATAGAGTAGAGATGTGTAGAGAATTTTGACTAACATTTACCTGAGTTAGTGAACCAGAAAGTAGATCTAAATGACACACTGATATCATGTGTTCAGTCAGTAACCTAACTTCAATAGAAAACTTAGCTCTATATAGTAGCACTGCCAAACCTATACCTTAAACTAACAGCATCTACTCTGGACACCTGTAGCAGCCAGAAGATGCCTGCTCAGTTACCTGGTACCCACATCAGTCAGAACACTCTTTGCCATTGCCCTAACAAGAGCTAACACTCTATCACTGTCTGGTTCCCCCTAGAGAATTAGGAGTCTATGGTTTTGTAACATTTCCCTTAAAGGTAGTATCTAAAAACAAAGAACATTGTTCCTGATGTACATACACCCCCGGGAAGACAGTTCTTCTGATCTGGGTCTGGCTTTGCTTATCTTTGATAGACTCCCATGAGCCTGCAGTCAGTTGATAATTCAGGACCTCCTTCTGACCAAAGATGGCTTCACTTACCTTGGCAAGTGGCTTATTGATTGTTGATTTCAGTAATGGTGTGAAAGGGTCACAAGTCTGTCAACAGCAAGCTATTATTACCAGTTTAGACTGGCTCTCAGGGTAGTGCCAGGAGGGCTCGAGAAAGGGAGGGGAAGCATGTTAGGCCAGGTTATAGAGAAAGCCCTAATCCAAACATGAGAAAAACTTGCAACAGTAAGAGATGCAAACGTACATTGCTGAGAAAATAAACACAGAAAGATAAGAGAAGTTGGCGTTTGCCTTCAATTCACCATACTTCACATTAGCAGGGTTTCCACAGCTTGGGCTGTCCTGTGCCTTCCTCTGTATTCTTCCCTCAGTTCCTCTAACCAAACATATCTGCCTTCCCAGGGCTTGTTGTACGTGCTGACTTTAACGTCACGCTGGTGCCCTTTTCTTTACTCTTTGCCCACTGGAATCACCATTCAACTGCCGTTCATCGTTCATCTCTCATCTCGTCCCCCTCCCCCTGCCCCTTCTCCTCTCCCTGTTCTTTTATTTGGTGGGGCTAGAAACCAACCTCACGTCCCCAGGTATGCTAGAGTAGAACTCTACCACTGAGTTATGCCCCTGACTCCACGTCTTCTTCCCTTTTTCCCCTTTGCATATTAACTCAAACATCCTGCCTTCAGGCTCTTTCCTGACCACACTTAAGCTTTCATCTTTAGTCGGTCCCTTAGCTTACTCTCATCTTAGTCTTATTTGTCTATATCTGAAGTTATTAGATTTGCTTAGCTGCTCATTTCAGCTAAAGGACAGGAAATCTGTCTTGTTTACACATCTCCTCCATTACCTAGGACAATAGCTAGCTTATAGAATGTGTTCTTTAAATATCTGAGTGTTAGTTATGTGTCTAATATCACTAATATCATCTCTGTTACTACCTAACTGATGAGGCTGACACAGCTGTCACCTGCCCTGATCAGGAGTCAAGACTAGAGTGGACGATCCATACTCTAGCTTCCAACCATCTCCCAGTGCACACACTGCATAAAGAAGTGTGTGCTTGTGTGTGTCTTCCTCTGTTTCAATTGTTCCTTGGGAGGCCCCAGCTTTTACATTCTCTCTCTCTCTCTCTCTCTCTCTCTCTAGTCTCTCCAAAACAATAGAGTCAGGAGATGTACAATGTTGGTATCAGCCATTAGGAGATGCCCAGGAAATCGGGTATTTCCCAAATGAATGGTTGTGACCAGAGGACTCCCAGGGACATCTGTCCAGATATACCACCTTGTCTTTTGAGTCCATTTCTGAATGAGTCCTTTGAAACATAGGCTTCACTTTTCCTGAGGAAATTCCAGTAGAGAATCTAATAAGTGCTGAAGTCTTAGAGTTGTCCCTGTGGCTCTTCATAATTTTGTATTTGATTCAATAAGTCTGTGTTGTATCTTTGGGTCCATACAGTATGGTTTCTGCTTTTGGTCCAGATCAGAAATCCATCTATGTCAGAGTCTATTCAAATGTAGTCCATATCTAAAACCATCAATTCTAAAATCAAATGAAGGGCTAATTACAAAAATCAAATTGAAGGGTATTATTACCTTTCAAAATAAATCCATAAATATTTGTTAAGGAGAAAAAAAGAATAGAGGTAAATCAGATTTATTTGGAGCTGGTACAGGCTGCTGGAGGGCTGCTAAGTTGACCTATCACATTAATTTTTGAGCAAGGAGGAGAAGGCTTTCTTATGTAGACATGTTCCAGAGGAATTTAATGACTTTTGAGAACAGGAGAATTATTTGAATGCTGTTTGATTTTCAAGGAAAGTTACTTTTTGAGTAAAAACTAAAAACAAGCCAGTACACCTACTTCTCAGTCCACAGCAACAACAACAACAAAAATACAGGGTATTGTAAATTCCCGAAAATCAGATCCGTGTTCTGGATCACACGCTATTAAACAAACATCCCCCAATATTGCAGCCTGGCAGTTTTAATTTCATCTCAAAAATGCATCTTGTTTCTTTCAACCCTTGACTGTTTTGACATTTTCTTCGATTAAATTATAAACAAGCATAAAGCGTGATGGTGAGGCTGGAGCCACTAATTCCCCTAATTGTTTGCAGTTGTCTGGCCTGCAGAAGGCCGGCCCTGCAGAGAAGTCAATGATTACAGGTCTAAAGACTTCCTCTGTGTGTTTACTCAGCAGATAGGGTTCAAACATTCAGATTATTTAAATTATAGATTTAAATTTCACTGGAAGACATGGGCCCTGAAAAACATCTCTGGCAGCTTTCACAGAAGATGGAGCCCTCCGGGTACAATTGCGTCCTATAAACATTTCATGTCGTGAAGACTGGCTCAAGGCACCCTGTCCCTCCACAGACGCCCCAGTTTCTCAGTGCTCAGCAGAAAAGATCAGTTAATTATCAGTTGACTGGTTAGCCATCTATTTATTTTATTAGTAATTATTGCAACAGAGCACTGGAAGAACTTAGTATGGGCTGTCCAAAGTCTACAGTAAACTCTTCTTTGCTTTCCTTTAAAGCTTCAGAGGTCTACATTCCTTGCCTTCCCAAGTTCATAATTAACTGATAATTAACTGCTTTGTAACAGCACCTTGACTTCTTGGTGGCAATAAAAACTGGCAATAAATAAGAAGGAAGCAGAAATGTCCCCTTGGCTTATCGCAGCCACATCTTATCTTTATTATCAAAGGCTACGCCTCTCAGGAAAGACCCAATCGGGTGCTCCTCTGTTTATTGTCCCACCTGTAGAAGCAGATTATTGCTGCTCAATAATATCATTTGCCTCTGAAGTATATACCTCATAACCCTTCATTTCTGGTCCCAACCCAATGTGAGAAAAAAACAAAAAGACTGTAGAAAATTATCGTCCTCAAATGTAAACTGTAGAAGAAAGAAGCCTTCTATGTGACCCATATTATATATATATATATTCCACACACCACTACTCTTCCAGACACAATGAAACCCTCCAACTAGAGAAACATATTCCTTTGCATTCCTATTTATGTGTCCACAATCAATATCTGGTGTTGATCAATTCTCTTTGTCCATTTAGCCTCCGATGTGAGAGTCTAAGGAGACCTCCATCATTTAGAAATGTCAATGTTCTATGGCAAACGCACTTCTTCTGTATGGGTTACTACTTAAGATAGAGTAATGATAAATGATAGCATATTCAGAACCTAAATAATCAGAAATCCCACATGAATCAATTTATTTCACAGTGTGAGAGCTTCACAAAGTTTATCAATACACCAACTCTATTGTCTAATTCTTTAGAATCTAGAGGGCAACTGTGTTTATTAGAGTACTTATAATATGACTCTGTGTTTAAGAGATGTAGGTAGATATTAAAATCCTACTCAGTGTCTAAATAGCTATTTCTCCCCTTGTCCCATACAGGAAGAGTAGGATTAATAAAGTTGGCAAAGAAAGTTGTTCCATCTGTTAAAAGGTATAAACGTGGGAGAATTAGAATGTTAGCTATCCACTCGCTGCCTGGATGGAATTTGTTTCTGATGAGTTCACATAGTATGAGTAAATGCAGAAAGGAAAGTCCTAAGATCTAAGTGCCCAGAGCGAGTCTGAAGCAGAGTGCCTGGAGGAGGAAGATGGCACTACACAGGTAACAGGTTCACACACTGTCTCTACCAGCTACAAACGGGGCAATCATTCCCAAAGAGGAGTTGCAGGGAGCAAAAATACAGAACAACTTTTCTAAATTCTCTGTGCAGCTCTCCCTTGCTGTAAACACTGGACATCTCTCACTCAAGAGCCACGACCCCGACTTAAAGGTAAGACACCAGTGAAATAAGATTATTGAACCTTAACTTAAAACCTGACATAATTGCTTCTGAACCTGTGTCAGGGTGCTCACGGGAGCACAGTTCACATCTACTTCACACTCTCCTGCTGGAAAGTGTAAGCCTCGAGTGATGTATTAATGAAACTCAGAAAGTGCTAAAAATATGATCAGCTCCCTCCTTGATTTCACAGCCTCTACTAAAGCAGAGAAAGGAAGCGTGCCACACTATCCAACACACATCTAAGCACCCAGAAACACAAAGTATGGCCTTGGAACTCGTAACAAGCACCCAGTAACCGGCTGCTGTTTGGCTTTATTTCCTGCCACGTACTGCTCAGGTTGGGGAACATGACCTGCAGTATCATCTGTGGTGTATTATTCCGTTTATTTTCCCATTGACAGCAAATAATTTACACTGGATGTTACTATGCTTTTATTCTCATCCCTAGGATTTTTGTACTGCCTGTGCTAAGGATTTATGTAATCCCTTAAAATAATGTTAATACCATTTCAGCTTCAGAGAACTCAAAACCCAAAGGTAGTAAAGACTTATATCTATATCCACATCTACAACTTCAGAATAAATGAAAATATGAATTCTAGGTACCTCCAGGAAGACGATGGTGCTGGGTCAGGGTTTGTCTCCTGGGGATATTTTGGGTATTACAGGTTTGGTTTTATGTAAATATTAGTACATGCTTCTACAAAAATTCTGCTTTATTTCAGTACACCAATCTTCATTGTACAGTTATTTATTTTCTTGTGAGGGTAAATGCAAACAAAAAATTCTTATGTAGTGAATCACTAATAGTAATGATTTTTACTTTAACCACAGATAGTCAGTCATTCAATCAGGAAAATACTTTCAGCCACAAAGCTATATAAACAAAAGTTAAGAATACTTCAAAGATGGTATCTACTTTAATTGCTCCATTAATTAATTAATTAATGCATTGCTCCATTGGCAAAATTTGTGGAAAAATTTTAAATTACATATATATTGTTTGCATATTTTAAAAACAATTCTTTCTTTCTTTTATATTTATGTGTGTATACTCTGTGTGTGTGTGTGTGTGTGTGTGTGTGTGTGTGTGTGTGTGTACACTGTAGGTATGCAGGTACCTGAGGAGGTCAGAAGAAAGTGTCAGATATTCTGAAACTGTGGCTACAGTTGGTTGGGAGCTGCCTACTGTGGGTTCTGAAAACTGAACCCAGGTCCCCTCTGCAAGAACAGCAAGAGCTCCTACCTTCTGACATCTCTCCAGTCACTGCGTGTATTATTTAAACAATGTATGTGTTCAAATAATCCAGTAGCTGCCTTATTTAATAATTACATTTACTTAGTATAGTTAGACATCTAGAAGATAATTTGTTCAAAGGAGTCAACAGAATAAGGCAGTAAGAGTCTGTCTAAGATGATGTATCTTTTGTAGCCAATTCAGGGCTGGAGAGAGGGCTCAGTGGTAAAGAGCAGTGACTGTTTATCCAGAGGACCTAGAATTGACTCCTAGTACCCACTTGGTTGCTCATGATGTTTTGTAATTCCAGTTACAGGGCATTCAACTTTCCTCTCACCTCTAGGGTCACATGATGCAAACACATTCAGGCAATCACTTGTACACATAAAATACAATGAAATACGATGATGATGATGATGATGATGATGATGATGATGATGATGATAAACTAGTCAGTCAGATTCAATGGGTAGTGCTTATTGCATAAGCATCCAGATACCCATCAATGACATAAAAATTGACTTCTCTAATACTGAGCTTCAGGGCTAGAGATGGAAGGATGTCTGGAGACTTCTAGCCAGCTAACCTATTGCAAGCAGTAAGCTCTATAGTCAAGTGGGAAGTGATAAAGTAGGCATCAAATGTTGATATCAGGCCCCCACATATACAAGCACAGACACACACACACACACACACACACACACACACACACACTTTAAAATGAAAAATCTACAAATAAACAGCCAATTTGCATGGATTTTGATCATATTACCCAGTTTGAGTGTGTCCATAGAGGCTTCAAAATGTATCATAAGAAAGTAATGGTCACTGGGCAGTGGTGGCGCACGCCTTTAATCCCAGCACTTGGGAGGCAGAGGCAGGCGGATTTCTGAGTTCGAGGCCAGCCTGGTCTCCAGAGTGAGTTCCAGGACAGCCAGGGCTACACAGAGAAACCCTGTCTCAAAAAACAAAAAAACAAAAAACAAAAAAGAAAGTAATGGTCATCAAATAGATTTTTATATACAGAAAGAAAATTACCTAAGCATTTTCTTTTTTTTTTTTTTTTTTTTTTTTGGTTTTTCGAGACAGGGTTTCTCTGTGTAGCCCTGGCTGTCCTGGAACTCACTCTGGAGACCAGGCTGGCCTTGAACTCAGAAATCCACCTGCCTCTGCCTCCCAGGTGCTGGGATTAAAGGCGTGTGCCACCACTGCCCGGCTTTACCTAAGCATTTTCATTAGCAAGTGGAGATTCAAATGAACCATTTTTAAATAGCTTACTTGATGTCTTTAAAATATTGTTTAGTAAATAATAATACAGGAATATTTTGATATATCAATAATTAACTATTCAAGTCCCAAATCAGTACTCCTTGGGAGCTAATAACTGCATATGTACATAAATTTAAGTCTCATTCTGACTTTTCAAAAATAAAGTAGGGCTTCCTGCTAAACTATGTGAGGAAGGAGCTGTTATTACTCCCACTTTCTAGATAAGAACAACTGAGACCGAGAGGTTTGGTCTTTTCTCCAGGTTGCACATTCAGTTTTCAGAGAGAGAGGACCAAGATTTTGACCCAAATGGCTAGCATTCAAAAGAATGTTACTATCCACCCTGACTTAGGGCAGCTTTCTTCTTAGTTAAATTAGTAGAAAACACTTTGATCCTCAAATTAAAAAAAAAAAAAAAAAAAAAAAACCAAACACTTGAAAAGATCCTCTGATTTGCTGTTATGCAACTGTTCTAGCCTCAGCCTCTGGTCCTCCCTCCACCTCTGACACATACGCTGGCATAAACGTGTGCCTTTCCGCCCTCCTCTCCTTCTCTGTCCATCCATCCTGATGTTTCTTGAGAGAGCAGCAGGCAGGAGGAGCATCCCAACTCTAGTATGTCCTCCATCTCATCCCGTTGCAGCGGCCACAGCAGGGATTGCAATCCTTTCTAATGAATACTGTGGCTTTGAGGGGGTTTGGTGGTGAGAAGACAAAGATGAGAAGTTAGCTCTCTTCCACTTGCCCACTCGATTGTCTTAAGCCATTTATTTAATTCCTCTGTGCTTTAGGACCCTTCTCTCAATGATGAGAATGGCAATTCCAAGCTTATAAAGTTATTGTATGCAGTCTCTCCCAGGACAAGAATACAAATAGAGGCCCATATACCATATGTCTAAATATTTAAAAGTTCTAAATCAAGCCAACAAGCTGTGAAATAAAATATGTTGTATCTTACCTCTGACAAATATACCTTTATAATAATGAAATAAGAAAAGCTCTTACATAGTGTGTAAAGCTATGCTTTTCATGTGACCAAAAGTTGGCAAATATCACAGAGCAGTCTTTGTTGATTGGCCAGAAAATTGGGGATGAATAATAAAATAAAAAGACTAGAATGTAAACGATTATGCATGTCTCATAAGAATAGGTTACTTTTTTAAAATGCAAGATTTTCAATCAGTTCCTTTTATAGTACTAAGGACTGGGCCCGAGGCCTCACATATGCTAGGCAGTGGTACACCACTGAGCTATATCCTTTATAACTTACATTTTATTTACCGTAATTATGTAGAACAATGGTTCTCAACCTTCCTAATGCCGCAACTCTCTAATACAGTCCCTCATTGTAATTTTGCTACTGTTATGAATTGTAATGTAATTACCTGACGTACACAATATCTGATATGCAACCTCCACAGTTTAAGAACCACTGATAAAGAGCATCCTTAAGTTAAAGTAAACACAGCGCTCTAATACAGTTTATCATTGCTAAGCATCAAACATCCATCAAAATTATAGCAGAAATGAATTTTATCCCATTTATTATTTCATTATGGTGAAATATTCAAAGTATACTTTTCTAGCTTTTTAAAAGCTAGAATCCACCAATGTTTCCTGTCCCATCTCCCTACTAGCACTCCCGGCATCTGTAAGTATTCTTCTATCCTCAGCTTCCTTAACAATAACATTTTAAAATCTGCCACATGAGTGACATCACACAGTACTTGTGCCTAGGTTGTTTCACTTTGTGTGATGACCTCTAATGTAATGATCACTTACTTTGTCAAAAATAACTGCATTTTACCTTTATAAAGACTGAATAATATTTAATTCTGTGTATGTAGCAGATTCAGGATTTACCCTTTCATCAACTATTCTGTTTCTTAGCCGTTGTGAAAGTGAAAACATGAACACAGATGTTCCTCGGACATACTAATTTCATTTGCTCTGGATTTATATCCAGAAGTGGGATTTGTGGATTATAATATGGTCCTATTTTTAACTTTGCGGACCTCCATAGTAGCTACGCCACCACCAACATTAGGTATGGCATCTCCGTTCTCTGCATCTCCCCAGAACTCATCTTCTGCCTTTTTCTAACTTGGATAGTCATTGTGGTTTTGATTAACTTTGACCTGATGATTAGTGATGCTGGACATATTTTCATTACTTGCCAACTACTTACATATTTTATGTAAATGTAACTTTTATTCAAAAGATGTAATTGTTTCAGAGGCTTACTGCTGAATAAGCTCATCCTTTCTAGTCCATTCTAAACTCTGGCTGGCTGGTTCAAATCAGCTGTTCTCACTCAAACTCCTTTCTAAACTAACTGATTCAAATTGGCATCAAGCTAACTGTGGCAATCTGTTCTAAACTTCTGGCTACTTCTCATTCTCTAGCTAGTTCTGTCTTCACCTGCAACCTGTCTCTTTAAAACTGTCCTGATAAAAACTGCCTTCACCCTCTCTATATCTCTCTTTCTATCTCTCTCTACTGCTCTCTTAAGTCTTCTCTTTCTTCTGTTCTCATGAGAGTTGGGCATATCTTATCTCCAATTTATTATGTCAAATCGTTCTCTGCTTTGTCACTCTGTCAGCCCCTCAATTAGATGTCACTTTCAAACATGACTGCCTTCTTCTACAAACTAACCTTACCTTCATTGTTTAGGATTACAATAGTGTACTAAGGTTGTGTCTGTATTCCAGTCAGAGAGATTAAAGGCGAGTCATTCAGCAGGATCACACAGACCTAGGAGTTCTTTGGATGTGATTTCTTGCCAGAGCAGTCATGCTGCCAGATTAAAATTCCTCTACTTCTTTATTTGGGAAATGTTGAATTAGGTCTATGTTCAGTTCTCAGTTGGATTATTTGTAGGATTTTTAAAAGGTTCTTTCTATGCCTTGGTTATTAGGACCCATCAGATGAATACGTGGCAAGACACTTTCCTCCATTCTGCTGGTCGCCTCTTACTTCATCAATGTTTTACTGCACAGAAGCACTTTTGTTCAATATACTCTCTCCTGTAAATGTTTACTATATTCCTGTGCTCTTGAGATCTGATCCAGAAATTCCTCCATCACTTCAGTGCCATAGATATTCCCTCTAAGTGGGCTCTATGCATTCAAGTCTTCCATCTATTCTGAATTTTATTTTATACATGGTAAGATTGGGAGGTCTAGTTTAACTTTTTATATGTATTTGTAGTTTTTCCATTATTAGTTATTGAAGAGACTGGCTTTTCTCAAGTATACTTTCTTAACACCTTTATTAAAGTCACTTTGCTACAGATGAATGAGTTTAGTTTTAGGCTCCTTATTCTCTCACATCGTAGGAACGAACATGTTGCTTGTTTTGTCACAGCATTTCAGTGGTTGCTAAGCAAATGAGCATCACTAAGTTCCCACCCCCATCATGCCATGTTCTCTCCAGTGCATACCAGTGAGATTACTCAGTGTATGAAGCAGGAACTCTCAGAACCTTTCCTCCATTCTTGACCATCATTCACTTAGAAGCCCTCTACCGCCGTGTTCTACACAGGGTAATCAGTGAGATCGCAAGATTTGTCAGAAGGAAAGTGGACTTCAGCTACTCATTTTTAAAACTTCATGAGGAACTGTGGAGTTTGAATCAGGAGTAAAAGGAGACCGGGATCCAATACCTGTCATGTGCTTTCAATAGAGACAGGGAAAAGTCAATGAAATTCCAATAAAGAAAAATCCATGAAGAAGACAAAATGAAACAAAGTGTGAGATCATTGTTCTATCTAAATCTTAACACTTACAAGGGTAAAAGTTTAAAATTCCCTAATCAAGCTATAATTCTAATTGAATATTGAATACTCTATATTAGGACTTGAGTCTTGAATATCAAACACTTTTATCCATTAATCATATTGTTTTCAAGTTGTTTTAAATAACCTTAATTAAAAATTACATATATGTGCATATGTATGTATATATATACATATATAATCATCTTAATTAAAAATAGGATATCTTGGCCTACATTTTCTATGTTTTACATTTTTCTCTAGCCTTAGACATACAGAAAATGTCATATGACATATAAAAAAAACCCCTTGGTTAAAGTGAACACTAGTTAAATATTACACAGAAGTATCTCAATCTTTTATCAAATATATTTGAAGATTTCATTCCAATTCAAGTGAAACAGTAATAAACTTTGACTATACCAAAGAATAAAGTGACTTTAAATCCATTAGTCACATTAAAGCAACCAAGAAAAATATTAGTACAAACTAGACAGAAACACAAGAGAAGAAATAAAAGAGGAGACAAATTTTTGGGTTTTTTTTTTTTTTCCCGAGACAGGGTTTCTCTATATAGCCCTGGCTGTCCTGGAACTCACCAGGCTGGCCTCGAACTCAGAAATCCACCTGCCTCTGCCTCCCAAGTGCTGGGATTAAAGGCATGTGCCACCACTGCCTGGCTGAGGAGACGAATTTCTAGTGCACAGCAAGATCAAATGCCAGTTAACCTCAATCCCTGTGCAGGCAAATGTCTCTGTTAGAGTCAATGCTCAGGTCCCACTGCCCTGGCTCTACACAAATACTATCAATGTAGGAGCTGCTTGCCATCCCTTTAGAAAACACAGAGAGGATATTCAGAAGTACATGTTTTATGTGTTAGGCATTAAACAATTAAAACATACTCTGGAGACATCTGAGACTGGAAAAAACATAAGCAGGCATGCTTTCTGACATAGATTCGATTTTTAAGGCACTTTTATTGAGTGTGTTCACTGTCTCTAACACCCTTTTCTTATAATAGAAGCCTTGGCCAAAGAGCCTGTTTTAGGAATTCCAACTTCCCTCTGGAATGAATAGTAACTCCTTATCTGGCTAATGCAAGCACCGTGTGACTGCAGAGCCACCAGCAATCTTGCTTTGTGCACTGTGTAGACCTGGTTTTCAGGAAGCAGAGGGTAATGGTTTTAATAGCTCTCCTCTCCTTCGGTGGTGGCAGGTAGGAAATCAAATACATTAAAATGGTTTGCAATCTTTATTTCTTGAAGATATAATACTTACTATTATACTTTGTGCTATGTTTTCTGGATATTGTTCGTTGCATTTTAAATTTTAAGCAAAATCAAAAAGAAAATGTATTTTATAGCCTCTCGATTTAATCAGTAAGGACAACATGCCTTTCCCTTCATTTCCATTCATTCCTGAAAGTCTTCAGAGTACATTTTGTACTCCGCTTGATTCAACACAGATTTAGTCTTTCTACATTTCACTTAGCAAAATGTTTAAGTGGTACGGTTTTGCAAAATTCTGCCAAGTTCATAAAATAATGGTAAATTAAGCATAATGTTACAATACAACCAAATTCTACTTTAAAAAGAAGACAACTGACCTAAGAGTATTTAAAAATAGTTGCTGTTGTTTTATTTTCTTGTCTGGTTCAAACACTGCTAATATACCTGCAATTTGCTGTCTTCTAAATGTAATGGTAGAATAATAATATGTGGCATTTTGGTCTTTATTATAAATAACTAAAAGCACAAAAACCAAGTTTCCATTTATCCTCTGTCCTGGTAAGATAGCCAATCTTTTGTTTCCTAAATGCTGGTCCCAAGGGGAGTTGGCCTGTAAAGCAGAAGCTCACAGCAAGAAGCTTGAAATGTCTGAGGAGGTGTGAAAGAAGAGGAACAAGATTTGAAGAAGCAAGTAAAAGTGACCCCAGAGAGTAGGACCTTAATAGACAGACAGACTAGATAGATAGATAGATAGATAGATAGATAGATAGATAGATAGATAGATACATAGATAGATACATAGATACATAGATACATAGATAGATACATAGATATATAGATAGATACATATATAGATACATATATACATACATGCATGGTAGATATGGATGTAGATATAGATATACATGATAGACATAGATATGGATGGATAGACACACAGATGAATGGGGACACACACACACACACACACACACACACAGAGTGTGGGGAATAAAATCTAAGATGCTTTCTAGATGGAGCACAGCACACTTCAAGTGACAATTCATCAGAAACATCTACCTTCCCCAACACAAACCACAGCACTACAGTTCATAACAGAGTACCACTTCTGTAATCTCATCACCGAGGGGTGCCCTGGGAGTTGAGGCCATAGCTGCTGTTCAGCATCACAAAAGAGGACCAGACTAAATACCCCTACCCCAGGAAAGGAAGCCAAATTTCAAAATGGGATTTCTGCTGAATATATACTCTTTTGCACCACAGTAAAACCAAAACATCTAAATGAAATCAGTCAGTGTAGGCTGGGCATCACCCTAATTTAAAAACAACTGAACTGGAATGAGAAGCATTCAGAACTGTAGAATTCCCTTATATGGGCAGAATTACTTGGAAGAAAAAGGCTCCTTGTTAAGGATACATTTCCCAGAAAAAAAGACAGTATTGCCCAGCATGAGAGCCTATGGGTAAAAATTAGATATTTACTTGGAGAAAAACATTAGTATAATCATCTAACTCCCAGATGAAACATGCCACTCAAGAAGAATGTGGTGAAGACAAGGCTGAGGCGCTGGGAATGCTCTCACAAGCATTTGCACAGTGGACTTCTCTGCTGTCCTCTCTTCTCCTAGCATTTCCTTATTTCCAAACAATAACCAATAATTGCCTTCATATATCTATTTTAACTAGATTGATGAAACAAGGGCCAATTGAATCAGTGTTGACAAATACTCTAATTAGTTAGCTATCTGAGAATTGCATACAAGGTACTTTGATCATATTCAGTCCCCCACCACATCTCCTTCCTTCTATACCCTTTTCCTATCCACTCAACTTTGTGTCCTTTTTGTCTTTTTCTTAAAATGTTATTATTTCTTTTTTGTAATTTTTATTTTTTGATACTTTATTTACATTTCAAATGTTTCCCCTTTCCAGGTCTCCACTTTGGAAACCCCCTATCCCCTCCCCCTCCCCCCTGCCTCTATAAGGATATTCCTCTACCCACCCACCTGCCCACCCACTCCCGTTTTCCAACCTTGGCATTCCCCTATACTGGGGCCTCTAACACCCTCAGGCCCAAGAGCCTCTCCTCCTCTTGATGGCCAACAAGGCCCTCCTCTGGCACATATGTGGTCTGAACCATGGGTCCCTCCATGTATATTCTTTGATTGGTGGTCCAGTCTCCAGGAGCACCAGCGAGTTGAGCCAGTTGACACTGTTGCTCCCTCCATGGGGCTGCAAACTCCCTCAGCTCCTTCAGCCTCTTCTCCAACTCCTCCATCTGGGACCTCACACTCAGTCCAATGGTTACTGTAAAGTGAAACTTAGGTATTCTGAACTTTTGGGCTACTATCCACTTATCAGTGAGGACATACCATGTTCATTCTTTTGTGACTAAGTTACCTCACTCAGGATGATATTTTCAAGTTAAATCCATTTGCCTGCAAATTTCATGAAGTCATTGTTTTTAATAGCTGAGTAGTACTCCATTGTGTAAATGTACCACATTTTCTGTATCCATTTCTCTGCTGAGGGACATCTGGATTGGTTCCAGCTTCTGGCTATTATAAATATGGCTGCTATGAATATAGTGGAGCATGTGTCTTTATTACATGTTGGAGCATCTTTTTCCCAGGAGTGGTAGAGCTGGGTCCTCAGGTAGTATTATGTCCATTTTTCTGAGGGTCCGCCAAACTGATTTCCAGAGTGGTTGTACCAGCTTGCAATCTCACCAGCAATGGAGGAGTGTTCCTCTTTCTCCATATCCTCGCCAGCATCTGCTGTCACCTGAGTTTTTGATCTTAGCCATTCTGACTGGTGTGAGGTGGAATCTCAGACTTGTTTTGATTTGCATTTCCCTGATGATTAAGGATGTTGAACATTTCTTTAGGTGCTTCTAAGCCCTACGAATTTCCTCAGTTGAGAATTCTCTGTTTAGCTCTGTTCCCCATTTTTGATAGGGTTATTTGGTTCTCTGGAGTCTA
>CM052709.1:48941066-48956116 GCA_028551405.1 Uromys caudimaculatus
TCTTCTCATTGTGTCTTGGATTTCCTGGATGTTTTGGGTTAGAAGCTTTTTGCATTTTGCATTTTCTTTTACTGTTGTGTCGATGTTATCTGTGGTATCTTCTGCTCCTGAGATTCTCTCTTCTATCTCTTGTATTCTGCTGGTGATGCTTACATCAATGACTCCTGATCTCTTTCCTAGGTTTTCTAACTCCAGGGTTGTCTCCCTTGTGATTTCTTTATTGTTTCTATTTCTATTTTTAGCTCCTGGATAGTTTTGTGCATTTCCTTTGTCTGTTTGATTGTGTTTTCGTGTAATTCCGCCTGTTTGATTGTGTTTTCCTGTAATTCTTTAATGGATTTTCGTGTTTCCTCTTTAAAGGTTTCTAGTTATCTCTGTTCTCTTGTATTTCTTTAAGGGTGTTATTCATTTCTTTTTTAAAGTCTTCTATCATCATCAGGAGAAATGATTTTAAATCTGAGTCTTGCTTTTCTGGTGTGTTGGGGTATCCAGGGCTTGCTGTGGTGGGAGAGCTGGGTTTTGGTGATGCCAAGTAGCCTTGGTTCTGTTCCTTATGTTCTTGCCCTTGCCTTTCGCCATCTGGTTAACTCTGGTGTTAGCTGGTTTTACTCTCTCTAGTTGTGGCTTGCCCTCCTGCAAGCCCCTATGTCAATACTCCTTGAAGACCAGTTCTCTCTGAGAGGAATTTGGTTTGGAGAGTTATGGCACAGGGTCAGCTCTGCGGTGCAGACAGAAACCAGAAAGATCTTGTCCCCAGCTGTCCCTTGGTTCCTGTGTCCTGATGGCTCTGCAAGGGTCCCTCTTGATCTAGTGAATTTGAACAGAAGTGGTGGTCTTGCCTGTGCTCAAAGGTGTGTTGCCACTCCTGGGATACCAGCTCTCTCCTGGCACTATTTGAGTATGGAACCCTGTGTCACAGGATCAGCTCCCCGGCCGCTGGAAGAAATCAGAAGACCACTCCTCAGTCACTGTGTACTTGGATTCCAGGTGGATCCCTCTGAGCAGACAGGCTTTTCCACAGTCCTGGGAGTGTAGCTTTCTCCTGGCACTATTTGGCTATGGAGCCCTGTGGCATAGGCTGAGGTCCCCAGCCACAGATGGAAACCAGAAGGCTCCTGTCCCAGGCTTTTCATCATTCCCTGTGTCCTGAGGGCCTGGGAGGCTAGTTTCCTCCTGGCACCTTTTGGCTATGGAGCCCTGGTGGCCCAGGCAGAGGTCTCCCACCACAAGTGGAAACCGGGAGGCTCCTGTCCCAGGCTTTTCCTCAGTCCCTGTGTTCCGAGGATTCCAGGCGGGTCCCGCTGAGCAGTGGTGCTAATCTTAACTCTACTCACAGCTTTTCCACACTCCTGGGAGGATAGCTTTCTCCTGGCGCTATTTGGCTATGGAGCCCTGGTAACCCAGGAGAAGTCTCCTGCCACAGATGGCTGTCCTTTTTGTCTTTAACCTATCTAGTCCAACTCATATGACCATATTCTCTTGGGTATGTAGCCTTCTATTAGAGTACAATCAACCTACTTGGGGCTACAGACTTAAAGAAAATTGACTCTTCCTTTCCAAGCAGCTATCAATTGCCAAAAGCTCCTCTGCCAGGGGTAGGACTTCAGGCCTGTATCTCCTCTTGATGTTGGGGTTTTGTCTAGCTTGAACTTGCATAGGTCTTCTGTATGCTATCCCAATCACTGTGAGTTCGTATGTACAACTGCCCTACCATAGCCAGAGAACACTGCTCCCTTGTAATCATCCACCACCTCTGGCTCTTACAATCTCTCTACCCTTTCTTTCTCTATAATGCCTGAGTCTTGGGAGGAGGGGAATGATAAAGATGTGCCATTGAGGTCAGAGCATTCCAGTGTCTCTTATTCTGTGAACCTTAACCACCGGTTGTAGGTCTCCATGTTAATTGCCAGCTACTGCAAAGAGAAGCTTCACTGCTAAGGGTTGAGAGATGCCCTAATAGCAATGTCATTAGGAGTCAGTTTAACACTGTGTGGTTGGTTATTCCTATCACATTCATGCCACTGGGCATGTCTTTCCAAACTGGTCATTATTGCAGCTCTCAAGGTTCACAACTGGGTGAGAGTGATGATTCCTTTTTTCCCCTGACACAAGCATTAGTATCTCCCAGCACTATGAAAGCGAACAAGTAGCAATGAAGTGTCCAGATAAATACAAGTTTGATTCGTCCACATTATATAACTCAAGTGTGTGGTATCTTCAGCAATGGTATCCTACCATAAAAATCTAGAGGGAATCCAGGGGCATCGGCAATATGCTGTAATGTTTGGCATTCTATGGGATGTTATTGGCTAACAACTCCAACAAAAGTAACTTATTCCTGGTGCTTTGATTATTAGCTTGTGGTTTCTAGTCATGACTTTGTTATCCATTATAGGGTAAATCAACTTGAACTCCTTTTATATGTGTGTGTGTATGTATTTTAGGAAGCCTCTACAGTAACAGGCAATTACTTTATCTTTATTATTCTAAGAGAGTAGTACAAAATTTCTCTTTTGTTAATGTTTCTTCATTCTTGAGATTTCCATGCATACAACGAAATATGATCTGATCATATCTAACCCCCTCCTTTACAATATACTCCCATACCAACTACATTTTTTCCTTTGAAAAGGGAAAAATCTAAATCCAGTGAGTGATGCCTGCATGTGCAGGCATGTGGAGCCATCCACTAGAATGTAATAGCAATCCTTTGAGTGGCCACATTCTCACAAAAGAATGATTCTCCTCCCAAGAAACTGTTACTTTCCCCTAGCTCCTCAGTCAGGGGTAGGGACTGGAGAGCATCTGCCCCACCTATGCTAGAATTTTGGGCGGCTGGATCTTGTGCAAGCCTTGTGCCAGTAAGCACAGCTATTGTGTGTTCATCAGTGCACTGGACACATCAGGTCCAGAAGACAGCATTTCCCAGCCTCTGCCACATCCTCCCGTTACTATACTCTTTCTTCCTTCTTTTCCCCAGTGTTTTCTGAGCCCTGAGGATGGGAGATTGGTGTGGAGGTCATATTTGGGGCTGAGCACTGACTCTCTTATTCTCAGAACTCTGCCTACTTATACAGCTCTCCATTGGCTCCTGGCCTCTGCAAAGAGAAGTTTCTTTGACCAAGGTTGAGCAATCTAGGTCTGTGGGCATGCACTTGAATATTTAGAATGTCCTTTGACAGCATGACCATTTACTAAAAGAACAGCACCAGATTCTACCTGAGGGCCTATAACTTCCATAGCCATGGGCTTTTGACTGTGATTGCAGTACCAGGCATCAAGTTTCCTCCTAGTGAGTAGGCCTCAAATCTAACCAGAGATAGTTTCCCCATCATGGGCATGCTGCTATTGCATCAGTGGGCATATCTTGTCTTGCAGGTTCCTATTAGGGCATACAGGGTCCACATTGGTTATAACCACTTAGGACATTTCTCCCTCCGCAGCCTGTATAGAAATCAGTGACACTGTCCACTCATGCAGGATAATTCTTATTTTCTACTGTTGTGTTTTGAAATTAGTTTACCAACTAGTGGGTTTTCATGAGTCTTTTTCTTTCCTTTTAAAAATTCTTCATATGGTATATTTTAATTATATTCTCTCTCCTTCCCTAGCTTTTCCCAGATCTTCACCCTTCCCTACCCACACAACTCCATGTTTCTTTCTCTCTCTTAAAAACAACAACAAAATGGAACCACACACACACACACACACACACACACACACAGGGTCTGTTTTGTGGGCCGATGAATTCTGAACATGAAGTCTGTCCTGAATGTAGTTGATATGTCCTCTGAAAAGGAACTGATTTTCTCTCTCCCAGAAACTATCAATTGCAAATAAATTCTTGGTTGGTGTGAGACTTTTGTTCCCATGTCTCTGTCTCAATCCTGGCATTCCTGGCATTTTGTGTGGCTTAACCTTTTTGCAGGCCTTGTGCTTACTGTCCCAGCCTCTGTGAGTTCATATGAGTGCCAGCCTTGTTGTATCAAGAGGAAAACCCTGTTTCCTTTTAGTAACTGACTCCCTACGGCTCTTGTTATCTTTACACCTCCTCTTCTATGTCAGTCCCTGAAGACTGAGGAGAAGTCTTTGACAAAGACATCACATTGAGGCCTGAGTGTTCCTAAGTCTTTCATTCTTGGTGAATTGTCCAGCTGTGGATCTTGGTATAGTTACCATCAACCACAAGAAGATTTTCTACTGAGGTTGAGTGATGCATTGATCTCAATGTGTATAGCAATGTGTAACTGGGAATGATTTTATTACTGTGTTCATTTAACAGAACAGTAATGGGTCATAAAGAAAAGCCAAGGCTTCTTTGTGCATTCTTAGTTTTGGTTAACTCACCCACTATCCATTCTATGCCAAATTCTCCCCTTATTCTTTAGTCTCCAGTATCTGCCTCTCTTTTCCATTTATATATGTTCTTGATAAAAACCAATTTGGGGGGGAAAGGTTTATTTGGCCTACATGTTACAGTGACTGGCTCATCCTGGGAAACCAAGGCAGGAACTCAAGGCAGGAGCAGAACCAGAGACTGCAGAGGAATGCTATTTACTGGTTCGTTTGCTCCAGCTCACTCAACTACCTTATATAACCCAAGACCAGGTGACTATAGATGGCAAAGCCCATGGTGGGCTGGACCCTCCTTTATCAATTAGCAGTTAAAAAAATGCCTCTCTGCCTCATCTAGTCTCCATAGAAGAAGATGTACCTAGTCTTACTGAAACTTGCCATGCCAGAGCTGGTTAATATCTATGGGAGGCCTGCCCTTTTCTGAAGAGAAATGAGAAGGGAAGGAGTGATGGGGAGGTGGGGGAGGAGAAGGACTGGGAGGATAGGAAAGAGGGGAAACTATACTTGGTCAGGATATATGATTAATTAGTTAATTAATTAATTAATAAAAAGAAAGAAAGAAACAAAGAAAGACAAAGCAGACACAAACATAAAAAGCAACCACAACAAAACAGAGAGAAAGAAAATGTCCGTATGAACATGCCCACAGGCCAGTTGAATGAAGGCTGATCTTCAGGTGACAACTGAATCTGACTAGGGTGATGTATATTCTACTAAGCTTTTAATTTTTTAAAATTGTGTTATCATTTCAGTTATCTAAACTGCATCAGTAGATGCTGCCCTTTTCCTTGCGTAAGAAAGAACAAATAAAAAGTAGAGGATTTTACTCAACAAGACCTGCTTTAAAGTTATGGACCATATCAACAAACCCAACCATGATGCTGTTGTCCTTCCAAATGGATCTCACTTATAAATACATATGGTTTTTCTCATAATTCTTAAACTTTTTAGATGAGATTTGTACCATAAATTCTCAGTAAAATGAAAGATAACACATGGTGATTTATTACACATCCTCAGGCTACGATGTGTCTGTTGTATATTATACCGTGTTCTTAGCTTGAATAAAATACTTAAATTGAATCTGAACTACTCATGTAACCTTGTCAACTCACCACAAAGTCTATGAATATATTTTCAAACAGAATCTGATTTCATTTTTTAATGTGTTAATTTTAAAGCTAAGAGTGACAAGAGACAAAGTTAAGTGTCCATTCCGACCATCCTTTTTCCCACATTTCCCTCCACCCCAACACACAGTGAGAGGGCCTATTTCATCCTTGCCACAATGCTAAGAGCTTAAAGGATTTTAGGAATTTCAAACCACATCTCTAACCTCCCTGCTGCACAGCTTTCAAATGCCAGCTTACGTGTTAATTTAGTGTGTTAAATTTACACAAAAGTAATGCATGGAACCTAGAACTTAGAATTTCCTTATTGGCATATGTAAAATCTCAAAAAGTGTTGAATAAACAGAAAGCATTTCAAGCGCTTAATTAAATTGACTGTCAAGAGCTCTGTAAGTTGTAAGATTGTCATTACATCCTTTTTACTTAAGAGATACTCTTCTAGCAGTGAGCTCCAATGTGTTTGAAGTCTCCTTCACCCTCTCCAACAAGTGAGGGTTATAAAGAAATATGAAGGATGTATTTTATTGCTAATCCTTGTGTGAAGACATTCTATTTAGAAAATACATGGACATTATAAAATACATTTGCTTTGTAGCAAAAGACTGCTTGCTGAACTCTTCCCTGAATTGAAATGTAAAAATCATAGTTTTAAATAGTAGCAGTTTATCAATACAGAACTGTATGTGTCCTCACCAAGCCCCAGCAGGAATAGCTGTCATCGTTAACAAGGCCTGGGCATTAGTGAAAGGCGTCCCCAAGCTTTCAATTATATTTATCCTCTACAAGGAAAATCCGAGTCAGAAAACTAGTCCTCATCGAGAGTTTGCCCAGGAGCTGCTCAGCGTGCTTATTTTGTAGAGACCTCCTTTCTATTAGGAGGATTAAGCAGGCGCTTGCCATGTGATATGACATCACAAATCAGAGAAAGAAAGACAAACTTTAACACTCCTGTCTATTTTGGGGGATCCTCAGAAATAATTTTAAACATATCTCAATTTAATAGCCAATCATTCCAATGCAACCAAAAGATAAAAGTGAGAAAAATATCTCCCACTTTAATCAGCTCAGTATTAAAACTGGCAAGATTTCAAAGTCACTCACTTTATTTATAGGACCTCAAGTACATAAATGTGAAAAATAATGATAATTTCATCTTTTTATCCAAATCATGTATTCCATGCAGAAGCTTTGAGATTTGGCCTTTATTAAATGGGGCTTTTAAAAACACCTTGAATAGAAAATGTATTCAGGAAGAGAACTATTCTTCAACGTCAAGGCTTACACCACATCAGTCACTCTCTGCAATGATAAAAATGGAATTTTCTTCACCATGTCCCTCACAGCAGTCCCTTTTATTGGGAAGATTTTTCCTATGTTATAAACGCTGTCTGGTTATGTTTGCAGCTATATATTAGAGCCAGTGAGAGGAAACGTGGTCTTTGAGAACCAAAACTTACGGATCCAGAAAGTAGTTGGACAACTGACACAGTTTAGAAAAGAAAAACTGAAAAGCAAATAAAAGATCAGTAATGGGTGTTTTTCAGAGATATGCATTATCAAATGTAGTTAATATAAAATACAGAAATACACTAAAACAGGTAATATTTGAAGTCACCAAAAGTCAAAGCTGAGAGCATCCAGGAATCTAGTATTAATGTCTTGAAGGTATTACAAGATCTGTGCAATTGATCTGAGTCCCAAGGGAAACTCGGCGATTGGCTCACTGTGTATGCTTCCTCTCTCCATATTGCAACTCTGCCTTTTAGTTTTCTGGATGATGTCTGCCTTCTAGCCAGCCAAAAGGGGAATGAACACACGGAAATCATGAACACTAAGCCAAAATTGTACATATTACTTTCCTCTGACTCCCATTGCCCAGAATCCAGTCAAGTAGCCACACCTAAATGTAAGGAGACCTGGAAAATGTTACCTAGCTTTGTGTTTTAAATGAACAAAATACTTGCATTGCTAAATAAAATAATTTCTACAGATCTATATTAGGAATAGCTTATCATACTGCTCCCCTACACATGCCGAAACAGTGTGTATGTGTGCGTGTGTGTGTGTTTTTACTTCTAGACAGATATAATTCAAAAAATGTTATCTAAAAATAAAACATTTATCTTAAAAGCCATAAGACTGGCTGGGCAGTGGTGGCACACGCCTTTAATCCCAGCACTTGGGAGGCAGAGGCAGGCGGATTTCTGAGTTCAAGGCCAGCCTGATCTACAGAGTAAGTTCCAGGGGCTACACAGAGAAACACTGTCTCCAAAAACCAAAAAAAAAAAAAAAAAAAAAAGCCATAAGACTGAAATGACAGGAGAGCACATGAAAATATATTTTGGATGATTAAAGCCAATAAGAAAATACAAAAGAGAAACAGGGCTCACATAGAAGAGACATACTTTGTAATATGAACCAGTATAATACTACCCCAAGAGGGAGCTCTCCTAGTTTCCCAGTTGATTTTCCTTCTCCTCTTCTGGGAAAGCCTGTATAGTAATAATACACACACCACACACACACACACACACACACACACACACACACACACACACACACACACACACACACTTAAAGCCTTTTGTTTTATGAGACAAAGACTCAGGATACAAGTCTTGCTGGTCTGGAACTTACCAAATAGACCAAGCTGGTCTCCAGCATATTGATTTCTAGCATCTGTCTCCTGAGCGCTGAAATTACAGATATGACACCATGCCTGACTTAAATACATTTTCAGAACTTTCATCTATGGTCACCTCTATTTTGTAAGAAAGAACATTAATATTTTCAGGAAGAGTTTCAAGAACAAATACTGAGATATTATTTTCAGTGATATGGAGGCAATATGAGATTGGTAGGTAGAAACCAAAATTGGCTATCTGCAGAAACAAGAAAATGGACATTAGTGTTGAGAATGCTCTGGTAAGTGATGGCATGTAGTAATAACATTTTTATTGAACTATCTCCTATACAAACATTGGGAAGTAACAAGTCGCACAGCTGTAAAATCTCATAGGCTAGCTGCTGATAGCGCTATAAATCCTACTACATAATTTTAGAGTACTAATCTCAGTTCTTCACTATGATCTTAGGGCACAAAGTGAAACGAGGGACTATTTTTTTTCCAAAAGAATTCCTTATTTACTATGGCTGAAAGGTTGACACTCAATTGGTGGAAATCAAGCAGAAAATTTGGTCAAATAGCTTGCTGAATTGAAATGCAATATAAAGTGATAGCCTAACCAATTTCTTACATGGAAATAAGAACACCAACTAATAAAAAGTAGCATGCTAACAGCTATAGAAGTGATATCTTGGAGGACTTGGCACTCAGAGTGATTCAGAAGCCTCAAAGTAGCCCTGCACACTCTCTCCTACCAGCCCCCTTCTCAGGTCTTCTTTTTGGGAGTGACAAGAGTCTCTTCTCCCTCCATAGAGGCTTCCTGACTTACTCAAAGATCTTCTATTGGTTTTTGTCCAGAGACACATTTTACAAGTTTGTACTACTTCTGCTACCCGCTGACATCTTTAAATCTCTAACTATTCACAGATCCCACCATACTCAATAGCCAAATACAAAATAAAACCTAGTTTAAAAAAAAAAGTATATGAGCCAAAATAATCACAAAGTTTTCCTACTTTATGTCAATGATTTAAGGAAGACTAAGGATAAAATAGTACAGTATAATTTTAGGTTGTGCTGAAATTATCATCACATATGGGTACAAGTATATAATGATATATAAATATAAACCTATATTTGCATATATTATTATGTAAACCATAAAAATAAAGTGTGATAGCTGGAGTATACGAGAACAGTTGTAATTGTTTCACTAGCTAGTTAGCTGAAATATGAGCTCAATGCGAGCCTATGCTAAATGAAGTTGTAATGACATAAATTTCTTCAAATAGTATAGAGAAATCAACTTACACATATAGACAGTGGAAGTTTGGGGGTTATTTTTCATGCATGTCAGATCATTTAAGGTCTACCATAAGGTTGATGAAGCCACTTGTTAAGGAAGTGAGTTTGTCTCTGTGAATGTGTTACTGAATACACTCTAGGTGCATGAGAAAGCAGGCACACTAGAAATAGGCCCAGTGATATCAGAGGTGGATCAGAATTCTGATTTGATACAAGTCAATTGATGGCACCTATCTCCCTAAAATAAAATGTCCATGATATCTGTAGACAACACCAAGGACAATAACTAATCAGTAACCTACAACTGATCTGAGCCTTCAGCCAATTGTTTGGTGATCTCTAAAATACATAAACAACTTTCTTGATCTATATAATTGAATAAATTCTAGTTCTGGGAGGCTGTCAGGGGAATCTATCATGATTAAATCATAATCTCTATCTCAACTCCAAGACCCAAGGGCTTTCAAACACTTAGAGAAATTTCAGCAAAGCTGAACCCTAGGTCCTTTAAGAAGTGGCTCCTTACATTGTACAAATGACTTATAGTGAGTCGCGAGGTTAATTATACTTATAATAGACACTGACCAGTATTGGCTCAGAGGCAACATGTACTATTTGAGATATAAAACACATCTCTGAATCAGAGGGTAACTCATGAGGACCTGTTATAAAACTGTCCCATTTCAAAAGTTGAATATATTTAGTGGGATCTGACCCCCAGATTGTGATTATTTGTTCAGATACTGGTGTATATGTAAAATATACATTCCCTGACAATTAGAAGGGTCCCCATAGTGGATTTGCAACCTTTATATATAAGCCATGAAAGAAAGGATAGAGTTGCTGCTGGAGTCCTTGGGATGACTGCCTGGATCATGGGTCAGCAGATGGCAATACTGATACACAGGCCCATGGGTTTAGTTCTAAAGCCCAGGTCCACTGATTCACATTTATTGATTGTATCTGGGGACATGGGAATGATCCTAATTATATTTCTGATGCTGTGATGAAATACTCTGACCTAAAGCAACTTATAGGGGGAAAGGATTTGGTTGACTTACACTTCTAGATCCACATCTACCATTGAGGTAAGTCAGTTAGGAACTCAACTCGGAACTCAAAGCAGGATCCACAGAGAAACATTATCTGGTAGACTGCTTTCCAGCTTATGTATGCTAACTTTCTTATACATCCCAGAACTACCTTCCCAGGGAGTGGTGCTGCCCAGAGTGGGCTGGGCCCTTCCAAATCAGCTAACAGTCAAGCCAATTCCTTATAGACATTTCCACAGGCCAGCAATTCCTCAACTGATACTCCCTTCCAGATGCCTATAGGCTGTGACAATTAAATAAATAAAGCTACCTATAATATCCCACTCTTTGTCAATTTGATATACAAATACATAACCTTTCAATTCTTTGTCCCCAGGGTCTCATGTTAATATAATATAAATCCAGGACATAAAAGCAATCACACTTAAGTAAAACCAAACCCAAAATCCAGTAGTGTAAATCCAGATTCTGTAGCTCAATGTTAAATATTCGAGATTCGCTTATAGTGTAATGTTCTGGCTCCAAAAGGCTTGACCTTTTCCAGCTCTGCCACTCATGTCACACATAATCTATTTCATAGGCTTAGGCCAGCTCTATTTTATATTGTCCACTGTTCACACCACACAATCCTGGCATTTCCAGTGCCCTGTGATCTCCACTGCACTGAATGAGTCTACAACCTGAATCTACATGGTTTCACCAGATATTGGAGTAGCCAAGTGCTTGTATCCATGAGACTGACAGGTGGTAGGTAAACTGAGTAGCATGGACCACTGGGATGGGCTTTGAACCATAATACATAGGAATTAGCCTGATGCCTGAATCTGGAGATATTGTCTTAGAGATTTATCCCACAAAGCCTGGTCAGGTACTGTCACCCACTAGGGTAGGACAATCCTTAGGCTTATAGAATAGATTTGGACCCTAGATCCCATGGAGCCTTGTATCAAAAGGACTGATCTGAAGCCTGGAACTAACCAAATGGTGGGATTGGCATCAAGCTTTCTGTAACCAATCTCATACCTGAAGCCACTGGGGCCAAACTGGAACTTGTGTTTTACTAGTACTGTCGTAGAAGTTGAACACATAAGTACTAGCCAGAGGCCCATCCTTATCAGGGCTAGCTTGCAACCAGAGTATACAGGATAGTCTTGGATCCTGCATCTCTAGGAGCTGATCTAGTCTGGGTTTTACTAAGATAGACTTGAACCTTGTAACATGGAGTTATGGGTGTCAAAGTTCTAGTGTAGGGCTGTGGAACAAGGCTGGTACTGGGCCAAACCTAGACCTTATATCTATGGTGCCCACCTAATGCTTAAGTCAAAATTACCTCTTATTATGACCTGAGCCTGAAACCCTGGGGTATATGGGCTAACTCAGTTCTGAGTGTGGTTAGACCCTTTATCCATAGGGGTTAACCTGACTTAGTGAACACAGGCATAGGGCCTATCCTAATGATAGGTTGCCCTGCAGCTTGGTTTATGGAGCAAAAGTAGTCCTGGGATTATTCCAGAGATAAAGGTACTGGTCCAGGGGCAGGCCTAGAATCTGATTCTATAGAACGAACATGCTACTGAGGTGCACACTAATAGTAATATAGAATTGGGTCTAGTCTAGAACCTGAGACCACTGAAGTCAGTTTGTTAGTTACATACCCCAGAGACTAAATCTATAATTCAGGATGTTGCCAAAGGAGACTCAGAAGTTCAATTTATGGATATCAGCCTTGATCCTGAATCTACAAAGATTATCTTAGCACTGATCAGGCAGTATCCCAAACCCAAAGGAGCTAGCCTAGAAACTGAATCCAAGAGTTAACCTGACCAGTAGTGTTATAGGGGCCAACCTGGTAGTCCTTAGGAGCCATCTATAGTTTGAGAACATCAGAGATGAAACCAGTACACAAACTACCTAGAGTTCAAGTCCTTCACATAGGCCTGGAGTCTCTGTCTGAAGATGTCTTACCTGCTGAAGTAGGCTCAGGCTTGAAGGCCTGATACAGAGAAGAGCCTTCAAGTCTGGACCTTTGGTTGCCTTCCTGGTACTAGGTTTTACTCTGACATAATATTTAGTGGACAGGTCTAATGTGTTGATTTTCTTCACCCATGGAGGGCATCTCTCTGTGTACCTCATCACCTGGGATGGCGTGTCATGTGAAATTCTGCTTCCAACCACTCAATGTGTCTTGCTTCTGTGCTTTTCCCAGGTGTTGCAAGATGGTTTCTGTAGGTTAATGTTGTGTGTGGGAAAATGTTCAGATTTATGGTTCTTGGAAGAAGAACTGCTGAAATTAGTTCCTATATATTTTAAGAAAACAAAAACACATTGTAATTAGGAAAGTGGGTTTTTTTTTGGTTTTTTTTTTTGTTTTGTTTTGTTTGTTTGTTTGTTTTTTCAGGAATGGTATGAGTTACTCCAGCAAAATCCCAGGCGTTTTCTTTCTCAACTTTTTCTCTTTCTTCTCTCTCTCCCTCTCTCCCTCTCTCTTCCTCTCCTTCTCTCTCCTTCTCTCTATTCCTCTCTCCCTCTCTCTCCCTCTCGCCCTCTCTCTCCCTCTCCCCCTCTCTCTCCCTCTCTCTCCCTCTCCCTCTCTCTTCCCCCTCTCTCTCCCTCTCTCTCTCCACCTCTCCTTCTCCCTCTTTCTCCCTCTCCCTCTCCCTCTCTCTCCTCTCTTCTCTTCTCTTCCCTCTTCTCTCATTCCCTCTCCCCTCTCCCTCTCCCTCTCCCTCTCCCTCTCTCTCTCCCTCTCTTTCTCTCATTGCCTCCACTCATTTCTTTCCTGAGGGGCAAGCCTGCTAGGGTGTAAGGAAGGCAGAGGTGCACATTTGGAAAGCTGCTGTTTCCTCCAACTCCCGTAAGTCCTAGAGGTCCAGTCGAGGATGCCAGGCTTCCCCTAAACACATTTTACCCTCTGAGCCATCTCATTGCTGTGATTTCCTACCTTTCTCTTGCCTTTTTATTGTGAGTTCTCAGTGGGACTGTCTGTCCTTTATAATAGATTCCAGCTCACAGGCAACAGGTCTGCATACCCTAAAAATGGTTCTTCCAAACACACCCCAACCATTCTCTATTTAAAATTATATTATTATTATAACACAGAAAAGCTCCTTGTAACTAGAATGACTTTGAGCTTTCCCAGTGCACTGAGTGTAAAAGCACAGCAATGTGTCTTAGAGGTTTTGTTTTTTGTTTTTGTTGTTGGTGGTGGTGGGTTTTTTTGTTTTTGTTTTTGTTTTGTTTTGTTTTGCTTTGTTTTTTAATTTCTACCCATTTGGTTTCCATGGAGAGCAGTGTATTGTCTCCAGCTCTCTTTTACACCTTCCATGTAGACTGCTCCTGGGCCTGACCTCTCTCCTGGGGGCTGACATTTAGCCAGTTGCCTTCCTTCATCTTTACTAGCATGGTATTCAGTCTAGTTATACCAACTCAAAGAATATACATACAGTGGGCACTAAGACACTTTCCAAATTAAAGATTTCCTAAACCATGGAGGAATGGACAAAGGAAGTTTGTTCGCATAAATCCTGTTTTAAATCTCTCTTGTGTCCTGAACCAAGGGGAGAGGTAAGGAATGAGCTCCTGAGAACTTAGAAGCCCTTTTAGCCAATAAAAATCTTTCCTGGCATTTGTTCCATTTGTTGGAGATTGTATCTCTCTTTTCTGTAACTGCAAGTCAGTAGTTAACACAAATGCTTGACTCATCTGCTTCTAGAAAAGACTTTCTTTGCCTATATTTTAAAAGATAGGAGGGTGACAATTTATGGCATACAGACCCATAGCTCTAACCTACCATCCATACCTCTGCTCTAAGCAGAAGTTCACCCTCCTTGTTTAGAAAGACAACACATACATCTTCTTCATGACATCATACTCCCATGGCATTAATGTCCCCCATACTTCAGCAGAGTTAAGATGAGTCTTCCTTCACACAAAGACATTAACTTCTCCAACCACTCATGCAAACTTGTTGATATGTCTAGTTTTTCACACACTTCTCCCTTAGACAGAAGACCAAGTTGTATCAATTAGGAACCAATGCTTGTCAATATCCCATCATGGATGAGGAGGTGGTTCATAGAGATGAGGCCCCACCCACTCCTGAGGAGCCAGGTAAAAGATGCTGGGAGGGACTGAGCTCCTTTCCTTAGGCATGTCCTCAGTGGTAAGTCACCATACTACAGAGAACACAAGCTCCACCTGAGCTCATGTGAGGAACCCTAATTATCCTCAGTGGGTCACAAAGCAAAACACAAAACAGCAAAACAAAAGACATGAAAATAGGAGATTTGTTGAGATGGAATAGTTCAGTGAGAGTGGCATTAAGGCCTTAGAGGAGGTAACAGGGAATAAATATGACCAAGATATTTTATATACATGCGTGAAATTGTCAAAGGATTAAAAAACTAAAGAGTAATTAAAGAACAAAAGGAGGTCAAAGGGCTATAAATTGGAAAGGAAGAAATCAAAATATCACTCTTTGCAGATGATATGATCGTATACTTAAGTGACCTGAAAACCTCCACCAGAGAACTGCTGCAGCTGATAAACAACTTCAGCAAAGTGGCCGGATATAAAATTAAC
>CM052709.1:48956616-48983648 GCA_028551405.1 Uromys caudimaculatus
TCTCTTGATCCAGAAGTGGTGGTTTTGCCTGTGCTCAAAGGTGTGTCAGCACTTCTGGGATTCTCTGTTCACGTGGAGCCTTGTGGCCCAGGCTGAGGTCCCCAGGCACCGGTGTAAATCGGAAAGTTCACAGTTTTTCTGTCCACAGGTTCTCAGGCCCCGGATCCCTGCAGATCCGGGCGGGTCTGGGTGAGAGGTGCTGCTCCCCTCAACCCCACTCACGGTCCTTCCAAGTTCCTGTGAGATTTCCTTTCTACGGCGCTCCTTGGCTACCGAGTCCTGGTGTCCCAGGCAGAGGTTCCCCCTCTCTAAGGCGCTCCTTGGCTACCGACTCCTGGTGTCACAGGCAGAGGTTTCCCCCTGCAAGTGAGATCGGGAAGTTTCGGAGTCTTTCTGTTCCCGGGTTCTCAGGCCCGGGATCCCGGCAGATCCGGGCGGGTCTGGGCGAGAGGAGTAGCTTTATTTGTAATAGCCAGAAACTGGAAACAACTTAGATGTCCCTCAACTGAAGAATGGATAAAGAAAATGTGGCACATTTACACAATAGAGTAGTACTAAGCTGTTAAAAAAATAACATCATAAAATTCACAGGCAAATGGATGGAACTAAAAAAAAAGCCATTCTGCGTGAGGTAACTCAAACCCAGAAAGATAAATATGTATGTAATCACCTATAAGTGGATATTAGCTGTAAAGGGTTATAATGGTCCAATCTACAGTCCCAAGGAAGCTAAGTACCAAGGATGGCTCATAGGGAGACTACAAATCTCCCTGGGAAGGGGAAATAGAATAGATACCACCAGTAGATTTGAAGCAGGTGGGGACTACAGGTACATCTCAGGGATGAGCTAGAAACTCCCAGGAATCTACAACAGTGACAATGTTGGGATGATAGGAGATCATGTGAAATATGACATGGCAAAAGTAGGAGTTTAAAACTCACAAGGGGAATAGGTTCCCATGACTGGCCTCTTGCCATGATAATCAGGCCCTCATTTTTTATCTTTATACTTCTTAATTGAATTCATTCATCTGCAAGCATTTCATGGGATGTGTGTGTGCATCCTTGATTTGCATGCTGAATGTCTGAGCACACAAAAACCATATTTTGTCATCACCGAGCTATATACTTCAGAGGAAGCAGCGTAAATATCAACAGGAAAACATATGATATATTAAGTGGTAAGCTCTAAAACAAAGACATAAACCAAGAAAGAGAGGAAAGGTGTTATTGTGAGTTAAATGTGGGATCAGGGAGCTCATGTGACCAAGGACATGTGAGTAAAGGTGGAGGCATGAGATTCCATGGGACTTGCCTCATGGGGAAAGGCAAGCATGTAATGCTCCTAGATCTCAATCTGACGCTCCAGATGCATCTCCGGTGTCCAAACCACAGCATGGAGATGACATCAAGCATTCTTTATCTTCTGCAAGCATCCGACCGTTTCACCATGTGGATCTGCTCCATATTTGATTTAAGGCAGATCTCATAGGAGGTTTTTCTATATGCAGAGCAGAGGATGCCTTGAGTGAGTGTGGATTATTGACAAGGACCCTAATTCCTCAGACTCATGGGAACTGGTAAAGTCTTTGCTGGGGGTTAGCTCGGGAAATGCCAGCCTTCCTCTGGTCCATGTGGGCATGCTGACAGAGTGTATAGACATCATCCACCTCTGCTTACTTATCCTGGATATTTACAGGCTGAGACTTTTCCCGTACAGAAACCTCCCACTCCCACTGGCTAACTCCTCCTTCTGTGCTGGGTTTTGGGCTGTTGCACAAACAGAGTGAACACTAGATACAGAGTCCACTAAATACAGTTTTTCTACATATGTGTCTGTGTGTCAGTCCTTTATTTCCTCACCACCCCAGTCAGATTTTTACGTTTAAGCAACAGTCGTCAAATATCTGCTTGTGTGCTACTAGGTTCTGCTCACTTCCTTCACAACAAAGTAGGATAGAAAATAAAATTTTTCTTTTGGGGCAGTACTGAAAAATTAAAGTAAAAACTGAAGACAGAGGCAGGGACAGAAGGAAGGAGCAAGAGAGAAGGAAGAGAGAGGAAATGAAGGAAGGAAAGAAGGAAGAAAGGAAGAGAAAAGGAAAGACGCATGTCTTCAAATAAGGATAAAGAAGCTGGAATGATGGATGGGCATTAGAAACGGGATGAGTTTTTAAAACAATGCCACAGTTCACAGCTCAGGACTTTTACCATTAGAAATGGACTCATTGCTGTAACTTCTATATAACCATTTTTTTTGTCCCATAAGTCTATTTCAGAAATAAAAAAGCCACAACAGTAAATAAGTAAAACATTTTATATATTTGAGAACAAGTATGGGAAAAGGTATATTTATTTTCCCATGTTTCTTAAAGAAACCACACACAAACAACACAGAAGCCATATATCCTGCTCAGTTCAGAATGGCCTTTGCTTTTAATTTCAGATCCAAATAAGTATTTTGAAAGAAGTACAAGTCATTGAGATTTATTTTTATAAGAGGAGAATATTGGTGTTGTTTTTCACAAGCAGGAGTGAAATACAACCAATTCAGCTTCCTTCAAACCTTTTAAGAATAAACTGAAACAGTAAGTGTCATTTCCAGTGGAAAAATATAGAAATGACTGTCATCGATTCCCAGTTCTTGATGGGGAGGGCGACTCAGGCACCAGAAGAGCTCAGATCTGAGTTGACTTGTCTAGATAAAGGTGGGCAGATTCACATTCTTCCAAGAAGGCGGGCATTTTGGGAAGCTGTACATACTTGGCTTTGCAAACTCTAGTGGCTTGTAGGAGTCAGAAAGCCCTTGAGTTTTCTTTTGTCTTAGTCCTGTTGGACATATGCTTCCTGATACTGGCCCATTCTTTCATTCTTTGCCATCCTGTGCCTTTCCACTGTGTACAGTTTTTTTGGGGGGTGGGGTGGGGAGAATCGGAGAGTGGCCTGTTCATGACATAGTAGACTTCCCTGTCTGTGATGTGAGTTGTGTTATTTAGCTAGTTCCATCTTGCTACTATAATAGGAGTCCGACAGCTACACAAAGCTCAACCATTGTTTTCTATTCATTTCTTCTGCTGTTGGTAATTCTTTATCATGTATCTATAATTTAGGTGCAAGGGATACTAGGTCTTTTTATTTTCATTTCTTAAGGGAGTTCTGTAATTGAATAGGTCTTATAACACAATCAGTTCTTGGAATTTTTAAAATGACTTGCTTTATTAGTCTTGTTTTGCTGTTGATGTAAAAGACCCGCAAACTGAATTCAGGCTCAATAATGCTCCCACTATCATTGCTTCTACTGTAATGGCTCTACATAAAAGACCTATAAAACAAACTGTACTCTTGCATAATGCTTAGTCAGCCACCCTTAGCAGTTACCAGAACCTTTCTGTCTCCCATTAGTGTAACTTTGTCTTTAACACACTGAATTTGATGAGTTTGAAATTTAGTCTTCTTAAAAACAAAACAAAACCATAGACCTCTCTTTCTTTTCTCCATACATTTTTGTCCTTTATTCTCTTTTACAGAAAAGAGATTATTTTCATATAATACATTCTGATTCCCCTTTCCTGCCTCTGAGTCTTCTCAGATTTTCCCCATCTTCCTTCTCTTGCAGAACCAGATCCTTTCTGTCTATCATTAGGAAGCAAATGGAAATCTATCTAAAATAAAATAATAAAATAAGATAAATCAAAACGAGGCAAATAAAAATATGACAAAACAATCAAAGAAGAAAAAGGGCCAATGAAAAACACAATGCATGCATATAGCTACAGAGACACACACAGTTGCACACTCCGGAATCCTACAAGAAAGGATCAATACCCACAGCTATAACGTATAAGCAAAGGGCCTATAGGGTAGAAAACAGCAACAAAAATGCCTTGACTTAGCATTATGAGACAAAGAACCCCATGATGCTATAGTTTGTTTCCTGTTGACCATCTCCTGCTGGGCCTGCCATTAAGAGCAGATTGTTTCTTTACTGAGACTTCCTTGGAGTAAAACAATTTTTTGTTCCTAAGTGGCTACAAATTCAAAATAGCTTCTTGTTAGGTGTGTGTGTGTGTGTGTGTGTGTGTGTGTGTGTGTGTGTGTGTGTGTCCACTTCTCCTTTCAGCTCTAGGATCCAGACTGGTAAAGACCCATGTACTTGCTGCTTTAGTCTCTGTGACTTCATTTGTGTGCCAGCCCTGGTGTCCTCTATCCCCTCTGTCTCTTCTACTCTTTCTGCCTTTCCTTCTGCAGAGTTCCCTGAGTCCCTAAAGGAGAGATTTGATGGAGACATCTCTCTTAGGGCTTAGTGTTTCAAGGTCTCTCACTCTCTGCATATTATCTGGCTGTTTTGTATTTGTTCCCATCTACTACAAGAGGAAGCCTCTCTTATAACGGCTGGGCAAGGCACTAATCTGTAAGTATGATCAGAATGCCATTAGGAGTCATTTTATTGCTACATTCCTTTAGCAGAACAGTAGTATTTGGTTTTCCCCTAGCTACCTAGACTGTTTAGTCTCAGGTTCTTGGCCACCCAAGCAGAGTCAGATATGGGCCTTAATGGAGTAGGCCTTAAATCAAATCAAATATTGGTTGGTTTCTCCCATAGGCTTTGTGCCGTTACTGCACCAGAATATTTTGCAGGCTGATCACTCTTGTAGAATGAAGGGTTGGTGTTTACCTTTCTCCTTTGGTAACACACACAGTACCTTCCAGTACCACAGCTACTTCCTAGGGGTGAAATTTCTTTTTAGGCACCAACTCAACTTCTCATTCAATGAATTGTGTAGGTGTTGTCTTCAGCAATAAGGCTTTACTGTCAGTTTGCAGAGAGCAATCAATAACCTTGGTAATAGCATTGGTTGTTCTGGGGTTCCCATGGGATCCTTATAACCAACAATTACTTTAGCTGTAACCTATTCCAGGTACTGGAAGCTTCATTTGGCAAAAAGAGATGCTAGCTGGGGCTCTATTTCCCCATTATTTGGCCATTTCATTTAAACCACTTTCATAAATGTATATATTAAATGAAGCTTTTACTGTGTTAAGTTTCTATACTTGTAACTTTAATTTTTTTCACAGCTTACTTTTAATGATAGTTCTCAAATGCTTTAACCTCCTTTCTAGCCCACCACTCACCATAGGTACTGGAAAAGAAAGGATATGGGGGGGGGAGGGAGTGTTCTGTTTAGAAAGGGTCTTTGGAGCAGATCCCATCTGCATTGTCAGGAAATCAGCAGTTCAGTTCACAGGTGGCAGCTCTATCCACTCGAAAACACTTCACTGATACACCAGCAGTCCAGTTTGGTAGTGTTGGGATAGCAGCAGTGGTGGCACAACCTAGTGGGAACAGGCAGGCCTTAGCCAAATTGGCACAAGTCAGCAGGAAGGACCAAGAGGGATGCCAGTAGAAGTTCTTGGCTGTACTTCTGTCAGTGAAGAGAAGATCAGCAAAGATGTAAGACCCACAAGTGTTGCACAGCTAGCTCTACCAGCAAGCCAAGCCCAGTCTCCGTCACAGTCCATTGGTCCTATTTGTACTCTCCAAATGTCATGTGTCTGCCATGGGCTTTGCCTCACCAAGTGAGTCTGTCTCAGCTGACGTCACTCTGCCAATCAGCCCAAGTCTGCGGAAGCAGCAAGAAACCACAGTATACCATCAGAAGTTTCTTGCTGTGTTTCTCTCTATAGAGTCCCGACAAATGCCGCTCAACTACACAATGTAAGGCGGACCAATACATGTGTGTAGTTAGCAAAGAATCCGTCCTCGGGTGCCCTTTCACGGGCTTGCTTTAGTAGAACATCCCTTCTCTGGTGTCTGCTTCAGTGCCTTCCTTCACATGTTTGCCCCAGAAAAATACCACGCAACACAACTGACTTTCCAAAGAATCCTTAAGTTTCCGCTTCATATACTATCCTTAGTTTCAGCTGTCCCTCCTCATATTTCAACCCTTGTCCCCTCTTCCCTCATCCCTTGCTTGATGCTCAAACTCCAGTCCCCACATCCATCCATGCTTATCTATTCTATTTAACTTTTCTAAGGCGACCCATCCATTCCCCTTAGTCCCTTACTCTCTACCTAAACTCCATGCTTCTGTGGATTCTAGCTTGCTTATAAATGACTTAACAGCTAACATCACATATAAGTGAATACATATCCTATTTGTCTTTCTGAGTCTGAGTTATTCACTCAGGATGATTTTTTCTAGTTCCATTCCTTTATCTGTGAATTTCATAATTTCATTTTTAATGATTAAGCAATATCCCATTGTATAAATGTAGCACATTTTCTTTATCCCATTCTTCTGTTGAGGGACATCTACATTGTTTCCAATTTCTGACTGCTAAGAAAAGAGGAACAGGGAACATGGTTGAGCAGGTGTCTTGTCTCTGTAGTTGGATGTAGTTGGTGTCTTTTCTGTGTATGCCCAAGAGTGCTGTAACTGGATCTTGAAGTTGATTGGTTCCCATCTTACTGAGGAACAACCACACTGATTTTGCAGTGGCCATACAAGTGTGCACTCCCACCAGCAATGTTTGAGTGTTCTTCTTACTCCACATCCTTGCCAGCATGACCTTTATTTATTTTATTGATCTTGGCCATTCTAATTGGTGTAAATCTCAAGGTAGTTTTTATTTGAATTTCTCTGATGGCTAAGGACATTAACGATTTCTTTAAGTGTTTCTCAGCCATTTCTATTTCTTCTTTTGAGAATTCTGTTTAGATTTGTGTACCCCATTTTAAAAATTGGGTTATTTGTTTTCTTGATGTTCATTTTTTTTCTTTATGTATTTTGAATATTAACACTTTATCTTATATGTAGTTGCTAAAAATATTTTTCCATTCTGTAATCTGACACTTTGCCCAAATGATAGTGTCCTTTGCCATGCATAAGCTTTTCATTTTCTTAACCCATTTATGTATGTATGTATATATGTATGTATGCATGCATGCATTTTTAGAGTAAGCAATGTTTATTTACTAACATCTTTTAAAGTTTATCTATAGTTTATCTTTATTTTATTTATTTATATTTGTTATATTTTATTTTATTTATATATTATTTATATTTTCTTTTCCTTTCCAACATACTATTTTTATTAATTATTATAACTTTCAGCACCTTTCTACTTTTCTGAGTCCGATCCTTGTAGAGGTATTTACTTTATAATGCAGCCAGTCTACTTGGTCCAAATCCTGCCTGATGATTATTTGGAGCAAAATTTCTTAGGTTTCCTGTACCTTTGTTTTCTGGCATAAATAGACACAGAATGCCTAGTTTTTTAGGGTTTTCATAAATGCATCAACTGACATGTTGAGGCGTTAAAGCTGAGCTGTTGTAACAGTCAGTTATTAGTTTTGCTAATCATTGTGTAAGAGGAACAAATGGCTACCACTATCATCTCATACGCACAAGCATAAATTGAACTTTTTACCCAACATCTTGTTCTAAGATGGGCTGCTCAGTGTCCATCCTGTCCGTGTTTACTACTGACCTTATTAATTCGAGAAACAGTTACCATCCAGGTTTCCTAAAACACAGAAATGAGGACTTGGAGTAGTAGGTAAGACAATTTTCTGGGAAAATGTATCTGTTCCTACAGATATTTCTCTTTTGTCTCCTGGAAAATGGCTCAGATAACTAGAGCTCCATCAACCCTCCTGAATGATGAGGCAAACTCAATTTGTGGAGCAGAAAGTCTGAAGAGCTTCACAGTCCATGTATTTGTAGAACACCGTCCCAGCTGTAGTTTGTGGTCCTCTGTACCTCCTCTACATGAAGAGAAAATATGCTCAGATTTCTACAAACAATGTCAGAATATCTTTTCCAATTGACACATCAAATAAATAGTGAATACATTCAATTTTTTAGATCTTTTCCCATGATCTTTCCAACTTTTTCTCTGACAGAAGATATCCATTTTGATCTTGGTTCTTTTGACAGAGTCTCATTAAGTAGTCTTGACTGTCCTGGCCTTGCTGCAGAGACCTAACTGGCCACAAGCTCATGGCAATCTTCCTGCTTTACCACACAAAAGTTGAACACCACACATGACTGAAGACTTTTCCTCCATTTTAAGTGTTTTCTGATTTAAAAGGTATTCAAAATTGAACCCCAGGCCCTGAGTATGCTCCACAAATTCTCCGGCATGCCCCAGCTCTACTCTCTGAACTTAACCCCAGTAAGCAGGACACATGCCTTTCCCTCAGTCTCTGGCTGTTAAATTAGGAATTTTTGCAAAATTATTTGTGGCTGTTCCATATTTCCAAAGCCTGTCTGTAAAAGCACTATTTCCATTTTAAAATGTGGTAGTGTTAGCATGCCCTTTTACAGAGGGCTCTCTTAGTTTACCTATTTTGGCTTCTCAATCATAGCATTTGCTTGTCTTTAAGTTAGGGATAGATTTTTGTAAATCTGTTTACTAGCATGAAGTTTAATCACAGACATAGAAGTGGAGGGGCTTTGTGATTAGCTGGGTTTTTTTGTGTTTGTTTTTTGTTTGTTTACTTTTCTTTTGTTTTTGTAGTATTTTGTTAAGTGGCCTTAACAAACCTTTGATCCTTTGAATTCTTTGTCTTAGTCATTTCACTCAAATACTGGCCTTCTTCTTTCCACTGGGTTCTCTAGTCAATCATAACATCACTACTGTATTCATGATCACTTTGGTAGTGTGTGTGTGTATATATATATATATATATATATATATATATATATATATATATATATATATATATATTATTAGGCCTTACCTTCTTCATGGACAGGGGCTGTCACTTCTCTGTATCTGTATTTATGTGTTTGAGTATAGATGTGTGTGTGTGTGTGTTGTGTGTGTGTTGTGTGTGTTGTGTGTGTGTTGTGTGTGTGTTGTGTGTGTGTTGTGTGTGTGTTGTGTGTGTTGTGTGTGTGTGGTGTGTGTGTGTGGTGTGTGTGTGGTGTGTGTGTGGTGTGTGTGGTGTGTGTGTGGTGTGTGTGTTGTGTGTGTGTGGTGTGTGTGTGTGGTGTGTGTGTGTGTTGTGTATGTTGTGTGTGTGTGTGTTGCGAGGTGGATGTCCATACATGTATAGCGTACTTGGATGATATTCCTTATATTTCATTCATATTTCCCATCAGCCAGGGCTTCTCCCTAGCCTGAAGCTTGCCAAGTAGGCTATGCTGAGTAACCAGGGTGGCTCAGGAATCCCGCCATACAAGGACATTCCACTTGACTAGCTTTTTACATGGGTCTTCTGACATTGTGTCACAGGTCTTCATGCTTGCAGAGTAAGTACTTTACTGACTGAGCTCTCTCCCCAGCCTTGTGATAATGCTTAGGAATTGCATTGATATCAGGTCTCTCTTTGAAGTCTTCTGTTTTGCACACACATGGACACAAAAGAGCCATTCAGTGCAACTTTGTGATAATGTGATGGAAGGCATTCTTTCCTTATTGAGAGAAGCTGTACATTTACCATGGTTCTTAGTCAAACCCCAGTATGCTCTACAGAGAAAATACCTTCTGAGCTAGTACTGCAAAGCTCAGTGCTCTTGCTTCTGTTGTTGGCTTAGCCTGTGTTAGAGAACACTGGAGAAGTTCATTGATCAATAAAGACACTCATGAATATCTCTGCCCCAAGTCTTCATTCTTCAGAAGTTCCTTGTGTTAAGTATGTTAGCCACTGTTAGCCAGCAATAGGAAAGAAAATATGCAAATTTCTGTCTAAAGTGTTCTGCCAGTCTTCTCCTACTAGATCAATAGGTCTTTGTTCAGCCATAGTATGTTATCCAAGGTCATCATAGTTATACTAACACCTATTTCTTATCTAGGCTTCATCTTTGTTCTTGTTGGTGATTTGTTAACCTAACACAAGCCAGGGTTGTCTGGGAAGAGGAAACTTTGACTAAGCAAATGCTTCCATCAGATTGGCCTGTAGGCAAGCCTGCAGTACATTTTCTTAATAATGGTTGATGTGCGAAGGCTCAGCACACTGTGGGCAGCACCACCACTGGGCCCATGGGTCTGGGTGATGTAAGAAAACAGGCTGAGCAAGACACTAAGCAAAGTTCCTTGTGGTCTCTGTTTTAGTTCCTGCCTTCAGATTCCTCCTTGAGTTCCTGCTTTGGCTTCCCTGATGAATGACCTGTGACCTGTAAGGCAAATAAACCCTTCCACCTCGAGTTGTTTTTGCTCATGGTTTTTACCACAGCAATAGGAGGCAAACCAAGGGTATCTTTAAATAAAATGACTATGAACAGAATATACAGGTTGTTAACATCTTTTGTTTCTTTTCTTAATTGTCATGCATCAACATTTCCCCTGACCCTTCTCCTCACCCCTAGAAAAAGGAGAAAGAGAAAAAAAAATTACGAGACAGTGGTACTCAGTGTCTTTATTTGGGAAACAGCTTGATTTACTTCAGGAAACCTTTCAAAAGCTGTCAGCGCTACAGTACAGCTATCAAGTAACTTTTAAACCTTGGTAGATAGTGATGAATCTTTCTGTTAAACTTTATTTCTTACTCAAATCTTCCTTTCCAATGAGGTTCTTCTAAGCTACCTTCACCTGAATAAAATTTTTATTCTTCCCCCACTAAGCTCATATTTCTTTTCTTCCTTCATGCTCACCTGAGTACATGTAATTATTAGACTATCTCACTTTAAGGTGGGAATACGGGAGTGGGTAGGCAGGTGGGTGGAAGGTGGAATACCCTCATAGAGGTGAGGGAGGGGGAGGGGATAGGGGATTTCCAAAGAGGAGACCTGGAAAGGGGGAAACATTGGAAATGTAAATAAAGTATCAAATAATAAATAAATAATTTAAAAAAAAATCTGAGGCTTTTATGTGTTAATTTGCCACATATCAAAACTCCATTTTGCTCCATGACTGATGTCCAAACAATGCTTTCTGATAGAATTAACCAATTAATTAATGTGGGAATGAGCCCAAATAGCTGTTTTTAAAAAGTCAGTCTTTTTAAAAAAATATCTAGTAAGAACCTCAGAATCCTTTGAAGGTCTTTAAATTAAGTAAAATTTATTTTATTCATATGGGTATTTTGTCTGCCTGTATATATATATACCATGTACATGCCTGGTGCCCACACAGGCCAGAAGAGGGTATCAGGTTCCCTTGAACTGGGCTTACAGATGGCTGTAAGCCAAGATGTGGGTGCTGAGAATTGAACACGGGTCCTGTGCAAAAGCAGACAGTGATTTTTACCACTACCAAACCATCTTCCAACCTCAAGGATTTTTTTCAATATCTTTTATTGAACCTGGATGTTCTTAACATCAATATTAATTACTTAGAAAATAATAGATTCTGTTAGAATCTCCATATTAGAGTTCAGATTTTGAGCTTTGCATCTCATCAGTGAAAGTGGAAGAGTATTTTAAACTTTTATAAGAAAAGTCTCTACTCCTTCCTCTCAATTTATTTCAGCTTGTTAAAATATTTTGTGTCTTAATTATTTTGTACTTTCATTTTTATTATGCAAAATTATTCAGAATAAAACATGCATATTCTAAAAAAAAAAAAAGTAACATGCGGACAGTGTTGCAAAACTCCAGGTGGGAGCTGTGACTGTCATGTAAAAATGACATATGTAAACGTTATAAAATATACAACTGAAGCGTTTGAAGGAGAAAGGTGTCAATTGGGGGAGAGTTATTCTCAAAGTCACAAGAAAAAATGGGAAGTGATTCCACCTGTTCCTTCTAGAGGTTCACATTGCATTGCCGTGTTTAGTGGCAATTTGTGTGCTGTATTACAAACAATTTAAATAAATAAAAAAAAAAAAAAGACAAGCTCTTGCCTTCTGGAAAATAGACCAGTCAGAAAATGAGGCATAGTTGTAGAATTAAATATGTTCCTTGAGTTGATAGAAGCAGTTAAATGACACAAGAAGGCACAAAACTGGAGCCATGCTTCCTTGGATTTGTTTGCATGATATACTTTTAAAAATTCAGCCCCAGGGAGCAGGAATCCGACCTTAGGGGCTTGGTCTGGTGAAGTTTCTAGGAAGTAATTACATAGAGCCGCCTGCCTAGCCCATGTAGGAACGTAGCCAGCCAGCACATCTTGAGCAGCTGTGCCCACAGAGGCCCAGAGTAACAGGCAAGTAGTTTTGTTCTCTTCCCTGTGTCTTTGGAAAGCAGCCGAAGGCCCTGAGAATCTATTGTGTATCCTTTTACATCTTCTGTGGTTCCAAGAAATAGTTGAACAGCCCATAGCCAAGAGCTTCATCTACTTGAGTTCTGTGGAACAGATACTCTGTCCCATCCTCCTGTCCTTTAAGTATGAAGAAGCTGAGGAGAACCCTGAGCTAGCTGGCTGCATGGGCTTCACTGAGTCATAAGTGCTGTCTGCAGGCACTGACAAGTGTCCAGTCTACCCTATCCTCCGTGCAGACCAGACACTTGACATGTATCTTGCTACTATGCATGCTGCACCATAAGCACACGATCCTCCCAGACATCTCTGACCTTCCATGCTCCACAGAAACTAATATGTGCCCTATACATGCACCATGATCAGAGCTGCTTGCAACCCTGCTCTGTTTAGGGTCAAACCTGCCCTCTACAACCTCTGTGACAGCATTAAGTGAATAAACAGATACAGTATGGTTTTCCCAGAAACATAAATAAAATGTTCACTGGAAAATGAAAGGCATAAACAATTCAGTGAAACAATTGCCAAAAAGGTTTTGAATCTTTTTGAAAGATGTGGACACGCAGGCCCAGGAAATTCAAAGGATCCCTAATATCCTGGACCAAAAAATATTCTTGCCATGGTGTATTACAGTCAAACTGTTGCAAATATGGGAACACTAGAAGTTTGAAAACAGCAAATGAAACATGTCCCAAAGTTTACAGAAGAAGCCTTGTTAGACTGATACCAAATCACCAGACATGTTATGTCAGGACAGAGTAGGATGTCACTTCAAAGACTTGGAGGAAAGAAAACTTGCTGTGTCCCACAAAACTATCCTTGAGAAGTGAAGGAGAAATACTTGTGAAACGAGCAAACACAGAACACTTATCACCTTCAAAGCAGCCCTGGGACGGATGCTCAAGGGTGGCCTTATGTTGGAAGGAGAGGAGGGGAGGACAGGGAAGCACAGCACTCAAGAAGAGTGAACGCATAAAAGAGAAAAGGAAAAAAAAATCAGATCCTGTGGATAATAAACCCACCAAATCATAGAGAAGAGCCACAGGAGAAAGATAGAACAAAAATATGCAAACACCCAGCAAAACAGATTGACTTGCTCGCATAAAAGACAAACCAGCAGAATGAATTCAAAATAAAAGCAAAGCAGCTCCAAAGCAAGAGTAGTCCAGATCTAAAGCTAATGCTACCTGCCCCTGGCAAACCCACTTTAGTGTTAAAGGCCCATGCAGACTGGAAGAGAATGGATGGGAAGAGAAAGATGATGAAAAGAGAGATCTAAAATAAAGAGAAGTAGCTATGCTTATATTTGACAAAACATACTTGAAGTGAAAACGGGAGATAGGAAGGTCCTTATATAATTAACAAGAGAGAGATTGATTTTAAAAGATACAAAATAATAGTAAATACATATTCATTCAACACAAGAGAACCCAATAACATAAATCAAACACTATAAGCCTATGGTTGATAATGCCATTTTCTTTCTTTGCTATAGTGCTAGAGATCTCAGTCTTTTGTATGACAGTCAAGTGCTGTATTACTAAGCTACACACCAATTTTAAAAATTGTCAGTCTAAATGAAAAGACAGATTCTATAAAAATAACTGGCAGGGAGTTCAACACTCCACTTCTATCAGTAGAATAATCACAAAATTATTAAAGAAACATTGAACAAAAGCACATTAACAAAGAAACTTTGGAGCTATACTAAATACAAAGAGATATTTCATCCAACATGCAAGTACATGATATAATCACTAGGAGAGAGTACATGCTCATTCACAAATAAGTCTCAGCAAATTCAAACAATCAAAATTATGGCATTTATTTTTTTCTGAACAATATGGAATAAGAGTATATATCAACAATATGATTAACATTAAAGTTGTACAAATAAACATGGAAATAACTCAGCATTATTTTGGATTGGACTGATGAATAAATAAAATGGAAAACACAATTATAAAGCATTTAAAAAAAAAAAAAGAACAAACTGAACCCAAAATTAGTAAAAGGGAAGAAATGACAAAGATGAGAACACAGATGAAGACTGAAAATAAATATAATAGATCAAATAGTTGCTTCTTTTGGAACAATAAAAAAAAACATTGCTCAACTTTCAGTTAAACTAAATGAGGGCAAGAGTGAGCAAGAGAGAACAAAAGAGTGAGAAAGAAAGAGCAAGAGAATGAGAAAGTGAGAGAGCAAGAAAGCAAGAGAGAGGGGAGAGAGAGAGATACAGAGAGAGATAGACAGAGACAGAAAGAGAGAGAGGGAGGGAGGGAGAGAGAAGGGGATATCCCAGTACAGCAAAAATCAGAAAACCTAGAGGACATGAATACATTATTCCTGGGTACATATTACCTAGAACATTGAACAGGAGAACATAGATATATGTACAGGCTGGTAAGAAATAGGATTGGGTTAATAATACAAAAGTGTTCAAGCAAAGAAAAGCCCAGACTCAACTGCTATATTTTACAAAATTTCAAGAACTAATGCCAGTTCTACTCAAACTCTCTCCAATCATTTACTCTTTCTGAGTCCAGCATTATCCCCATGCCCAAACCTGACAAGGACAGAAAAGCAAAGAAAATAAGAAAGAAAATTTCCTAATACCTTAAGTTGTATACATTGTATCTGATAAACATCGATTAAAATTTCTCAAGAAAATATGAGGACACAGAACTCAACACCTCATAAGAGTGATAATGCACCACGAGTAAGTAAGATTGATCCTAGGAAGGCAAGGATAGTTCAAAATATTCAAATCAACAATTCTAACACAGAACATTAACATAATGAACAAAAATCATATGATCACCTCAACCTATGCAGAACATAAATTAGATAAAGTTCAACATCACTTCCTTATGAAAGCCATAACAATTCGATACAGAAAAATGTATTTCAATACACTAAATGCTATATGTAAAAACCCACAGTCTTTACCATATTGAACACAGAAAATTTTTCTCTAAGATCATAAACTAGACAAGTATGTTTATTTTTACTTAGGATGTCTTAGTCATATTAACAAGAAAGAAAAAGGAAGAACATACAAATATGAATGGAGAAAGTCAGATCCATATTTTCAGACAATGTGTTGTAGACAGAAAAACCTAAGACTTTACCAAAAGCTTCCAGAACCATTAGGATAGCGAATTCAGTAGAGTTGGAGACCAAAATACAAAATTTAATATCTTTTGGAAATTCAGTAATGAAATAGTCAGGGAATAAATTAAAGAAACAATTCTATCTGCAATAGATACAAAGTCCAGTAATAGTTTCCCAAGAAAGAGAATTATTTCTTTAACCTAATAAAAATCACAAAACATCAGTGAGAAAAGCAGAAGGCATTAAAATAAAATGGATAGACATTCCATGTTCATGAGGTGGAATAATTAAGACTGTTAAAATGTCCACACTATATAAAACTGTCTACATATTTTATAAAGTTTTATCCAAGATACTAATGACAATTTTTTTTTATAGAAATTGGGGAAAAAATCTTTAGAAATTTGTATGGAAGCACAAATATTCTGAAATAGCTGAAGCAATCTTAAACAATTAGAGTATTGGAATGATTGACATCAAGATATACTAAAAATATTAATAACCAAGGCAACACAGTTTCCACTCAAAAAGCAGACACTTGATGAATGGTTCAAAATGGAGAAACCAGAGATAATCATCACTGATCTGTCATAAGAGTTCTGAGAGTGCACGCTACAGAGAGGGTGTCTTGTCAGTGAGAAATGTTCTAGAAGAACTGCATATCCATATGCAGCAGAAGGAAGTCCACTCCGTCTGCCCTCACATCAACATGGGCTAAAGGCTTACATGTATGGCTCCGAACTATTTTGCTACTAAAGCGACTATAGTTTTAGGACATTTGTCAGGGCAAATATTCTTTATATGACCCTAGAAACACAGGCAACACAAAAGAAAATCTATCTCCTCAAGCTAAGTGCTTCAGCACAGCAGAACAAAAAATCCACACAGCAGGAGAAATATTTCGGAAGTACTAGAGAAGAGAAAGAGGGCAATTAGTACAGGGTGTTAGCCAGGAATACATTCTGATGTTCTGGAGCACAGAAGGATCAATATGTTTGGTAAGGAATCATTTCAAAGAGTTAGCAGAGATTATTTTAAATGTTTTCACGGTGAAGAAAATGACTTGTTAAGGTAAGAGATGTTACTTATCTTGACCTGATCACTACATAATATACAAAGGCTGAAATGTCACCCTGCATGGGTATACATAAAAGTCATTGATCAATTATATTTTTATAATTTAATAATTTATTTTAAAAGTTTATTTGTAGTAAACTGAATATGTAACAAATCCCAATTATATGGTTTGCTGAGATTTGGTAAATGCCTGTATACAACCACCTAGCCCTCACCCCAGCAATGATCAGACCCTGAACTCCAGGCGTGCACCCCCACATTTTATAGACACAACTCCTTTTATAAATTTTAAAACTATTTATTACTTTTGCCTCATAGTGAATTTCTCTTGTTTCCTGAAAAGATAGAAATCTCTGCAATCTTTTAGTTCAAATGTTTACAGTAAGAATTTTATTGTGTGTAGTTACTACTTGCTTTTTCTTGGACTGAAAGAGTGGGTGGTCCTAGCTTTCCAGCCATAAGCTGTAGAGAAAATTATGTTTTAAAAGTCTATACCTCAAAAGGTACCTGGAAAGCACTGCATGAGAGGGAGACAAGAAGTTGGAGGTGACAGGCATCCTGTGCACTGCCAAGCCCCGCCTTTCCACTTTCCTATAGCAAAATCTTCAAGTTAATGAATCCTTTATGTGCTGTGATCACTCACTCTTACTTTTGACCACTCAGCTTTGATGGATTTCTGTGTTTTGAACTTCTTTTCTTTAACAGAGCTCATCAAAATTCTGGGTTTTTAAAAGAGTTATTTAATGTCGAAAGCAACATAGAAATTCCTGGCACCCTTCTCCCTCTGTGAACGAAAGTGGAGAGGCGCTCCATTCTGGAAGAAGTTCACATCTGCTCAGAATCCAGAAGACTTGGCTTAGTCTCTGTGCTCATCCTTTTCTGGGCATCATGGTGGTAGCAGAGATAAAGTCTCAACAGTAGCAGTAAGGGTCCTGAGATAAACAGGCTTCTTTCCACAAGACCAATCTCATCGAAATATTCCTGTTCCTCAGAAACATATTTGTCTTTCAGAAAAAGCAACTACAGAGCAAAATCTTGGGGAAGGTTGAAAACAGGTAGCATGAAAAACATTCTTAGTGATTTTTATAAATGTATTTGGCAGTGGCTGTACTCTGGGTTATCCAATGTAAGCACCCAGGGATTTTCTTTTCCATTGGTAGTATAGTAGAGTTTCACTCAGTAAACATTTGCTTTTGGGAAGCATAAAAGGTCAGTTTTGGCCAACTGCGTTAGCCCTTCTACTACCATCTGTAAGAAATTTAGACATTGCCTTTTTGTATGACCCTTTAAAAATACACAAGACCTAATTCTATCCCTTTCTCACATAAAACTCCCATTGGGCTTTAGTGGGAACATTTTTCAAGTTAAGTTCAGAAGAATGAGGACGTTTTACAATGGCCTCTTGTGAGAACTTCCTTGGGCAGAGCTTGTCTAGCTCCTCATTTCTCCTGAGAGAGTTTTACGATCTTTGAGACTTCCACATCAACCCCATGCTGAGAAGTCTTGGAAGTTCTCAACTGTATGAGGATAGATCTACCTTGTGCTACCATTCAAGCACAGTGCTTTGAGGGGGAAGGCAAGCTGTCCACCTGCACCCATCATCCGTTCATCATCCTGTCTGTTTCCAGGGCTCATTCTGCAAAAGCATACCCATCCATATGTAGTAATGTCAGAAACTACACCAAGAACATCAGACATATGGCTTCAGCAACCCTGTGTGCTTGGCATTACTATCCTGGAGTCACCATAAAGAAAGTGAGACTCGGAGTGGCTAAACATACACTGAAGACCCCACAAAAAAGCCAATAATATTCAGACCAGCTGTGATGCTTGATTATGGTTGCAAGTTTGACACACAAGGGAAGAGGGACCCTCAGTTGACAAATTACCATACCACATTGGCCTGAGAGCATATCTGTGAGGCATTTTCTTGATGATGTAGTATGGGCAAAGTCAACCATGGGTGGTGCCATCCCTAGGTAGCTGGTCATAGGCTATATAAGAAAGGTAGCTTAACTGAGCCTGGTAGTAAGCCAGAAACAGCATTGCTCTGTGCTTTGTGCTTCATGCTTCTGCCAAGCTGAGTTTTACCTTGGCTTCCCTTGATGATGGACTGTAAAGTATCAGATGAAAAAATCCTTTCCTCCCAAGGTTTCTTCTGGCCTTGTTACCTGTCACAGCAATGGAAAGCACACTAAGAGAACTTTGATTTTTTTCAAAGCCGTTGCTATTAACTGCACCCCACTTTGCATTGTTCTCTAATACCCTTGACTTTTGCCTGCCCTGAATGGAAGGTGGCAGGGGCCCCTTGCTCCTGTTTTTCCCTCTCTGTAAGGAGCCTAAATAGGGTCTATGTTGTGTTCATCTTTGTCTGGCCAGAGCAGGGTCTAGAGCAGTTCCATAAATAAATTTTACGTGTGAAACTTACTTCTTTGTGAGAATATGAAATGTAGACCTTTTTAAAAAAACAAAACAAAACAGAAAACAAACAAAACAAAACTGGACAGTAGAGAAGAGTGTGTCTTTCCTAAATCTCATTATCTCAACTCTTCAACTTAATATTTGCTTAATACATGGTTCAATTCCTGCAAATTAAAATCATCACAGTCTTGCTTTGCATCTGCTTGTATAACAATAAGGTCACCTCAGCTTGTCTGAGATTTGTGCTAGTTAAGCATGGTTAGTTAGTCTAGGCCGTTAAAGTTTATAACCCTCATAGAGCTGGGAAGGAGAAGAGGGAACTCTTGTACATTACCCTCACATAACTTCTGGGAACACTGAACCCCTGAGTTAGTTCAGGTGACACTACCAAACACTTATTTCATAATGGTCTCCTTTCTTCCAGGATCAGAATTATATTTGAGAAAACTTACAGAAACAGCTTTTGATCAGTTTATTGGTGAAAGTCCAGACCCTCATGGGCAGGAGTCTCTGGTGTACATCCACACTGAGCCAGGAGGACAGCCTTGTAAAGGTATTGGCTTAACTCTTAAGAGCTTCAGAATGCAATGCTCTTCCAGACACTTGATGTCAATATGTTCTTCTTTTTCTTTCTTTCTTTTTTTTTTTTTTTACACAAAACTATGACTCAATTGTAAGTATGACTTATAAATATGGAGAGGATTCTAAGTGATTATCAATATTTTTCAGTGATATTTTTATATCTTATCAGCAAAAACTGAGACTTTCTTTCCTGTTCTTTTTCTATCCCCTCTTCTTTTATACTGGAAGCACCCAACTTTCAGGTACCGTTAATGCTCTACTTTTATGAAGAATTCATGTTATGCTTATAATTCTAGCCTGAAATCATGCATATGCATCCCCATAGCATGGCCTATTTATTTTGTAAAGGAAAACTTCTCCTCTTCCTTCTCCTTCAGGATATGCAAAAGTAGATAATAAAATAATGAATATAAAAAATAAACATTTAGATAAGATGAAAATAACCAACTTTGTGAATGAAATGACCCAGGAGTGTTTTGTTTGCAAAACCTTTCCCATGCTAAGCATCACAATTAAACACCTGTTAAGATTCAGAGAAACTGTATGTCAAGTTTTCTAAATCGCCCCATGATCTTAGATATTGACTTAGTTTAGGAACTCAACTGAGAAAACCTATGAGTTTCCATTTCAGATATAGGATGGTTACTTGGCAATTAGGTGATGTAGATGTGATAGGACTTGTTCATTAGGATCACAGACCTAAAACTATCAGTCACACACACACACACACACACACACACACACACACACACACACACACACACACACACTGGAAACACACTGCTTTGCACACATTTCATGGTGAGGAAATATGTAAATACTGTCACAAACTTGCAAATTGAAGGTTAGCTCATTGAAGTAGATCTTGGAAGGACATGGCTTAAGAGTTATCATATAGTGATGGACTGCAGGTGAACTGAAATTACATGGAAAATTCTAATTCCAGATATGGACCGGTGTGCCTTACAATGCAGGTTGGAGAAATGAGGTAGCAGGCAGTTGTTTGAGGAGCACGTGGATACATGGTGTATTCCTTGGGGCACAGGTCACTGAAGTTCATCTTTTTGCATCAGTCTCATTTATTTCATGAAGAAGACAGTGTGTAAACAAATAGGAATTTTTGTAATAGCCTCGTATTATTCTCTAGTCTATCTATTGCAGGGAAACATATTTATATTCTTAAAATAAGGATTAGAGTATAGATGATTCTACTTTCTCAAAACTTGAAATAGGAGAAATGATTTATTTGAAATGATAACTTTATCCATTAAGGACTGGTGAAAGTATTGCACACAATCTATTCTAGGCATGTTAGCTCATGCCTGGAGCATATTCTGGCTGCTGCCACTGTCAACACAATCAGATCTATTCCATGTCATTGTCCATTATACTGTGTGTTCTGTACAATAAAGCTAAGCGGGCATGGTTCTGGGATTCTCCTGAGTTCATGCTTGGGGAGAGGAGGCAGCAGGCACTTCTCAAATTACAGGTGTAGTGTCTTTGTCTCAGCTGCCTCCAGTCAACTCTATGCTTGGGCTGTATTCTTAATTGTTGGTAGATAGGAAGAGAGGTGCATGGCTCATTATGTGCCAAAGAAAGAATGTTGGCAGGAACTGAGTGCCCAAGAGAGGCCAACGCAGGCTTCTGCCCCTGTAGAGGCCGTGTTGTCCTGGAGGAAGGATGTTATCAGAAGTCATCTCTTCTTCTTACGTAAGAATGGACTCATGAATTCTCTTCTTATTGTGGTATCTGTCATATACATAACCTTCATATTCATGAAACTTAAACGACAAGAAATATTTAAGTCATCCTTTATGTCATGGATATAAGAGAGTCCTAAGACATTTGACATTCTTTTGTTCTTACACTTAGTCATAAACACTGTTCTGAATTTTGATAAATCTTTCCTTTGTTGTTTGTATTTCCCACGTGTGTGTGTGTGTGTGTGTGTGTGTGTGTGTGTGTGTGTGTGTGTATCCCTATGCAATACAATCTGTTTGGAATTCATTGAACTTTAATATTAAGATTTATAATCTTAATAAAATGTTGAAAGATCTTAGACAAGCAGGTATGTGTTAATCTATCTGCAAATGGAGCACAAGCTCGGGTAAGACAGGAAGGGGCCATGTTGTTGCATTGATCAATTAGAATTCTCCTCTCTTGTGCAAACATTGCAGAAGTATGAAAAATGAGTTCTTTTATTTCCAAGTTAGAAAAATATATGTCTTTTATTCAATGCAAGTGGCCAAATTAAGAGAGCCATAAAATGGCATTTGATTTTCTTCTCTAAACTTGTGTCTCTCCATGCATGATCTCTAGATTCAATAAGTCAGCAGCCATTTGGCTTCTTGAACTAAAACCAAGGGCGATTCCTGGACCTTCTCTTGCCTTCTCACCCTGACTCCGCCTTCCTATAGACACCCAGTCTACATTCAGTCAGAATTGCTCCTTACTGCCTGCAGTGGCCTTGTAATGGCTTCCCTCTGTCTGCTTTCTCTCTGAGAAGCCTTTCTCAGCCTGACCACCAGGGTGATGATTTAGAACTGTAAATGAGGCCAGATCCTTATTCATTCTAACCATCCAGAAGCTTTCCATCTCATTCAGTGTGAAATCTAAACTTGACCAAAGCAAGAAAGACTCAAAGCTCTGTGTTGTTGATGTTGGCTGTGCTTCTGACCTTGCCTGTGACACTTTGCAAGAACCCCAAACTCACTGCTTCCTTTCTTTGGCACGGACACCAGCTTTTCCTTTTTCTGGGGTATGCTCAGGCAGATCTTTGAAGAATATTCTTGTTCAGGTCTTGGTCTTAATTTCACTTGTAGAATATAGTCTCTACCATGGTCTTCCTTCTACGCTGTCCTTTTAGAACACTCATTTTCTCTTCTGTGCAGTGCTAGTACTATCAGACATCATTCTGTTGTCTAGTTTGTTTATTTTCCTTTTTGTAAAATTAAGGCTTCAAGCAAACTCATCTTTCTTGTTTGGTACCATGTTCCTGGCACTTTTAATGCATGGCGTTTAGACCCTAAATATAATTTTGAGTAATAAGTGACTAAAGGCAGAGTAAAATAAAAGTGACTTTTGTTTACTGGATTAAACCATTGTATGCTGTTTAGTGCAAATGCTTTTGGTCTAAGCAAAAGGTTTGAGCCTTGGCAATCATTCCAGCCTACTTAAAAGAATTAGCAGTAGTAAACTTTTAGAGATGACTTACACTACCCAAGGTATTCCCCTATACCCTTTCTATCTACTAGCATATGAGGTAGATAATATTATTCCAAATTTAAACCATGAGAAAATTGAGGTTCCTGAAAGTCAGCGGCAGTAGAGATGGAATTTGAATTAGGCAGCCTGCCTAGTAAGTCAGGTGGCTCAGTGAAAGAAGTCAGGTGGCTCAGCCACAGAAGTCTGGTGGCTCAGCCAAAGAAGTCAGGTGGCTCAGCCAAAGAAGTCAGGTAGCTCATCCACAGAAGTCAGGTGGCTCAGTGAAAGAAGTCAGGTGGCTCATACATAGAAGTCAGGTGGCTCATCCACAGAAGTCAGGTGGGTCATTCACAGAAGTCAGGTGGCTCAGCCACAGAAGTCAGGTGGCTCAGTCACAGAAGTCAGATGGCTCAGCCACAGAAGTCTGGTGGCTCGGCCACAGATCTCTCTTCATTGATCTCTCACCATACAGTCATGCTTTCCTAAGCATTGATCTATTGGCCAATCCATAGAATGGTAGTGTACTTTGATGTTTTATTTATTTTTTTCTTTAAAAGATGAAGAAAGATAACAATCAGGTAAGTATAAGAACAATTACACATTAATTATGACATGAAAACTTAATAACAATGTAAAGAGTGCCAACATCCATTTTCTATACATTTAAAAAAGTTCTGAGCAAGAAGCAATGCATTTATTAATCAACAACACATGGACTTTTTGGTAAACATCCACTCTTCCTTAGTCTGGATTGAGCCTTGACTATCTTTTCTCTTTAGCTTGAAGCTTTTAGAAGGGCATCTGGAAGTGGTTTGAATTTTGTCTAGCCCAAGGGTTTGGGTTTAAAAAAAAAAAAAAGGAAAAGAAAAGGGACCATGACTTCCAGAAAGTGCAGCATAAAGGAAATGCCCAGTAGAAGCTCATTTGCAAAACAGGGTACTGTCAAAACCAGGGAGGGGAGTGAGAAACTATGGCAGAGTTCATATCCACTAACAGGCTCATAAGGATTCTTTAGCACCACTGGGTCTACTGAGGTGACCTTTGCACTGTGCCAGGAATCAGGACATACAGTTCTTATATAAGTCAACATACATGGTGTTACGCTATATTGAACATCTCTTTAGAGAACAGGGCATGACCTCACATCCTCTCAAGGAATATGACTTTGGCATACCTGATCATATTATTCTGTAGCTTAGAAAAATGAGCATAGTATAGCAACTTTGGAGGAGAGTTATTGGAAGTTTGTAACACTTTAAGCTGGGAAGCACTTGAGATTCTGAATCCCTAATGTCAAACTTAGACTATACCTCAAATGAACAGGAAAGACCAGCCTATATGTTTTGGGACTCCACAATCATCATGTTGTAAAGGGTACCAGGGGTTTTATATTGTCAACTTACACTTTAAAACTTTGAAATTTTGAAGAGCCATATATTTACATTTTCTCTTTAGTTTGACCATTTGACCTAAGGAATGAAATTCAGCTTAAGGAAATTAAATACTGAGCTCTTTTCCAGTTGTCTCTATCAGATATGTAGTATTAAATAAATGTGACATGCTCTGTTGAATGGAAGGCAATTTAAAAATGTTTTATTTGAAGGGTGGAGGAGGCAGAGTTTTGTAAATTCTTAAATGTGTGGTAGACAGAGTCACAGGTTTGGGAAGTGTGTTAGGGTCTCCCAAGAAGCTCATCCAGAAATTAACTTTGTTTAACACCGTGGGACCTGCAAGATGAGCAGTTCTCAAATTCTGTCTCTCCCAGCACGAATTCCTAGTCTAGTTCATACATACATATCACATATTTTGGTCATTTTTATTCCTATTGTCCTTTCATGCCTTACTCCTGGGATGGTTTATATATGCTTGGCCCTATTAGAAGGTGTGGCCCCGTTGGTGTAGGTGTGTCACTGTGGGTGTGGGCTATAACACCCTCACCCTAGCTGCCTGAAAGTCAGTCTTCTACTAGCATTCTTCAGATGCAGATGTTAAACTCTCAGCTTTGCCTGCACCATGCCTGCCTGGATGCTGCCATGCTCTTATCTTGATGACGATGACCTGAACTTCTGAACCTGTAAGCCAGCTCCAATTAAATGTTGTCCTTTATAAGACTTGCCTTGTTCATAGTGTCTGTTCACAGCAGTAAGACCCTAAGAGACTGCCATCTCTCACCAAACAACTTCTTAACAAATTCTCTCTTACTTTCATGTCTTTCGTTTTACTGCTTTTGTGACCCAATTGAGTTTAACTAAGGCACCTTGAATAAGCATGACTACTTACCATGGCAACTCTGGAGCATGGCAACTTAGCAGTGAGCACACTCCTAAGGAAAGCTATGGACAGTATTCTACCTTGAGAAGAAAAGAGTTGGACCCAAAGGCTATATAGAAGGAAGAGCACAGCTGCAGAACAGTGGGGAAGAACTTAACTTTGAAGGAAGAGGTCCAGCCACTCACAAGAATGTGAGAGTTCTGGACTTCCTTAGTGTGTGGCATGGAGGCTTAATTCATTTCATTTAATTATGAAAGTATTGAATTTCCCTCAAGGCAGAAAGACTTGGGAAGACATAGTCAACAGGCATTTTGGATTATAAATGTAAATGGTTGTACTAAGAATCCTGCAAGAAAGAGCATCACATGACCATTAAAGAAAAACTAGTATTGGGAGATATAGAAAAAAGGATGCATCCTATTTATATCCATTACTGTGGCAACCGGCATTGGGTAGCTCTGGTTGGGTCTCCAATGATGAAATGTATAATTTGTGATGAAGAAAATGGATACTTTCAATCCCTGGCCATAGCAACTGAGTTTCCCATGACTTCCAGTTCTCCTATACCTAAGTCTTACATTGGCGTTCTAGTCAGAGTTTATTAGCAGAGTAATAGCAACAGTTTAGACTTAGGGCACACACACACACACACACACACACACACACAGAGAGAGAGAGAGAGAGAGAGAGAGAGAGAGAGAGAGAGAGAGAGAGCACCTTTGGTAAAACAGCTGCAATCAGAAAAGGCACATCCATTCAGCAACTAGTAATGGAGACAAGGAGAGGAACTCCTGAGTGAAGGAAGAAGTGACAGCAGAGAAAGTCAGGGTCTGTCAGGTACTGTCTTGAGTTATCTGATGGTTCCCTTAATCCTTGAAGCAAATGTCATCTTCACATGGCAGATAAGGTACTTGAGCCTTAATGATACTTAGTAAATTACCCAAGGCAGGAAACAAAAGTTAGTTTTCAAATATCCATGTCTCACTTCAATTTTTTTTCTTATTTATGTCTGGAGCATGAAAACCGAGAAAAGCATGCATTTGGGAGCTGAGTTACTCTTCCTAATTACATTTATCTATCTGCTTGTTATGTATGTGCACGTGTACAGGCATTTAAAGGTCAGAAGACAACTTGTGGAGGTTCTTTCCGTCCACCATGTGAGTCCTGGGCATGTCAAACTCTGCTTCCTAGGCTTGGCAACAATCCCCTTTCCATGATGGGGGCTGGCATGTTTATAGGTAACTATTGACTCAGGGAAAATGTCCCTTAATTTCTCTTCGACTCTCTCTGTCCCTATTGCTCCATGTTCCCCACCAAGTTGGCTTATTATGGGAAGCTTGAGTTAATCTATTTAAAGATGAATAGTTCATTTGGAGCTTTATGTGTGTCCCTTATCTTCTAAAAACTAGGTAGTTACTCAATGACAAAATATGCTGCAAAATTATAAGACATAAAATTCAGGTACTACTCTTTAGTTTTTTTGTGTTGTTTTGTTTGTCTTGTTTTGTTTATTTTTTGATACTTTATTTACATTTCCAATGTTTCCCCCTTTCTAGGTCTCGTTTTTGGAAACCACCTATCCCTTCCCCCTCCCCCATCTCTGTGAGGGAATTCCACCTCCCACCCACCCACCCACCCACTCCCATATTCCCACCTTGACATTCCCCTTTACTGGGGCCTATCCTCCTCCTGATAGCCAACAAGGCCCTCCTGTGCCACATATGTGCTCCGAACCATGGTTCCCTCCATGTGTATTCTTTGGTTGGTGGTCCAGCCTCCAGGAGGATGGGGAGGGGTTCAGGCCAGTTGACACTGTTGCTCCTTCCACAGGGTCCCAAACTCCTTCAGCTCCTTCAGTCCCTTCTCCCACTCCTCCATCTGGGACCTCACTCTCAGTCCAGCAGTTACTGTAAAGTGAAACTTGGATATTCCGAAAAATTTTGGGCTAATATCCACTTATCAGTGAGTACATATCATGTTCATTCTTTTGTGACTGAGTTACCTTGCTCAGAATGATATTTTCAAGTTCCATCCATTTGCCTGCAAATTTCATTAAGTCATTGCTTTAATAGCTGAGTAGTACTCCATTGTGTAAATGTACCACATTTTCTGTATCCATTCCTCTGATGAGGGACATCTAGGTTGTTTCCAGCTTCTGGCTATTATAAATATGGCTGCTATGAACATAGTAGAGCATGTGTCTTTATTACATG
>CM052709.1:48984148-49053721 GCA_028551405.1 Uromys caudimaculatus
GAACATTTCTATAGGTGCTTCTCAGTCCTGCAAATTTCCTCAGTTGAGAATTCTCTGTTTAGCTCTGTTCCCCATTTTTTGATAGGGTTATTTGGTTCTCTGGAGTCTAACTTCTTGAGTTCTTTGTATATATTGAATATTAGCTCTCTATCGGATGTAGGATTGGTAAAGATCTTTTCCCAATCTGTTGGTTGCCATTTTGTCCTATTGACAGTGTCCTTTGCCTTACTGAAGTTTTGAAATTTTATGAGATCCTATTTGTCGATTCTTGATCTTAGAGCATAAGCCATTGGTGTTCTGTTCAGGAACTTTTCCCCTGTGCCCATGTGTTCAAGACTTTTCCCCACTTTCTCTTCTATTAGATTCAGTGTATCTGGTTTTATGTGGAGGTTCTTGATCCACTTGGACTTGAGCTTTGTATAGGGAGATAAGAATGGATCAATTTGCATTCCTCTGCATGTAGACTGCTAGTTGAACCAGCACCATTTGTTGAAAATGCTGTCTTTTTCCACTGCATGGTTTTAGCTCCTTTGTCGAAGATCAAGTGACCGTAGGTGTGTGGGTTCATTTCTGGGTCTTCAATTCTATTCCACTGATCTACCTGCTTTTTAAAATAAAGTAGTGATACACATTAGAAAGTAACACACTGTCAAGACTGACAGTGGACCACACAGTTGAAGGTACTCAAGAGCCTGGATAACAGTGATGGGGCTTCTTTTTAAGGAGTTTAAGAGAAGAAAGCATTTGGCTCATAAGTGATATAGTTTAGATAGTTCCCTAATTATATAATAATTTTTAGTAATGCAAATGGTTTTATTCATATATATATTCAGTTATTCATAGGCATCAGATGCTCAATAGAAGATTCTCCCTAAAAGTTCACTTGGAGGACCCACATGACTTTATTAAGAATTCCTCAAATTCAGCCTTCCCTACTCTTAAACACAGACATAATTGCGTTTGACTTAATAGAATCTAAGTTTGAGCATTGTTAACAGAAAGATAAACATATTCCATTATTCAGAGTGTTGCTAGTAATTTGCCAGGTACATTGTTCAGAGAGAGATGTGTGAATATAACATACAAGTAAGAGTCTTGGGTGCCAAGTGGATTACTAAAGAGGACTGTATCCATAGCCTAAACTAAGGAGAGTCTCGTGCTGCTAAGCCATGTCCTATGCTCACCTGCCTAAACTCCATCTCCTACACACTGTTAACTTTATCGTATGTATTGGGTGTTCCAATGAACACTTCAAGTGGTTCAGTGGTCTACTAGCTTATTAGAAAAGTATTTCCTGAAACCTAGGAACCCACATACTCTTGTCTTCTTTTCCCATATAGAACACAGATGGTTTAAAATTTCTCCGTACAATTTGCTAAAACAGTATTAGCATTATTTCAAACATCTTCCTGAGTTGATTATTGAAAGGTTTTCAAAAAAATCTGCATTCACTGTCCTCAAGTCTCAACTCTGCAGAAACAGGTTGTGCCCAAGATCATGAGAAACATTCTGTTGCCGTGATCCAAGTAGTTCCTTCTCTTAGCCTTTATTTCCCATTCTGTTTATTGTCTTATCTCAGGAAATTCTTCATCTCCATGGCAATCCACCTTCCTGCTTTCTGTGCTCCCTGCATAGCTTTCAAGTTTTTCCATCCACATACCTGTTCTTCAGAGTTGGGTCTATAGTCTACCATAATTTCCATGGCAATGCTGATGGTTTCTATACATCGCTATCAACCACTTCAGTCCCTCTGGTCTTCCCAGGTTCTTTATTTCTGTAACAGCATGAAATACCCTCCTTGCTACTAAAGCTAGGTGTGTGGGCTACTCTAACTCTGTTCTCCTTCATAGCCCTGTACACAGCAACTGTCAAATTCTGTTATTATTCTCTCCTAAATATCTCCAGAATTCAATTACTGCGCATATCTTATTCTGCTCTATGGCCCTCGCCTTCTTGAATGACTGTAACAGGCAAGCTTAACTTCTATGTCTTATTTAGCTTGATATGAAATCTTCAATTTTTATTTACATTATTATGAAAATTTATATTAATTATATATAATGTATATTAGTATGAGAAAAATTAAAAATATTCTCGAAGTCAAGTTAACACCATGTTGAAAATACTTTGAGAGTCTTCTCACCCTACTAATAAAATACAAGGTACTGCTACACTTTGGGAATGCAATCTAGGTTTAGTTAGTTTCCCAGGGCCATCTCCCTCTAACTTGACTATATGCTTGGTCACACTGAACTAAATGTAATCTCACTAATAAAGAGTCCACCTGCCCTTTTCTCTCACCATCTTCTCAAGCTAAGGCAAGATCCTCTTCCTGTGGGATGAATATCTCTAGACTTTTAGCCAGTATTTGCCTCATTGTGTGTTGAATTCCTGTTTCTATCTCTACTATGGGATAGGCTGAGACCAAGTGTACCCTCTCTTAAATCCCAACACATTATACAGTGCTTGGTCAAACTCAATTGGGTATATCAATTTTTAAAAGAGAAAATTGCTCAATTAGAACTCAGACTTAATGTATTTTCCATTACTACTCTATATCAGCCTTCTAACCTACATCTATATCACAATATACTTTGGCATTCTTGGCTTTATAACTACTTGAGTACTTTTAGCCCAATTCATAGTTCATCTCCTACTTGATTCCCAAAATAATTGAGCATAAAAAATTTATATAATGTTTATCACCCTTCACCACTCTTTCATCCACACTTTCATGAGTATGTCAGAGATTTATATTAATTCATATCTTGTCCCTGAACAAAGAAATCCTTCAGGGAGGAGTGCCCAGATTCATATGATTTAACTATTCTAAACCAAACTGTAGCAAACACATGTCACTCAAACCATGTTTATGAATTACTACATTTTTGTTTGCATGTTGTGGTGGTTTGAATAAGAATGGTCCCACAGGCTCATAGATTTGAATGCTTTTTTTTTAATCAGGGAATCTTTGAAAAGCACAGGCACTCTTTGAAAGGATTAGGAAGGGTGGCCCTGTTGAAGGAACTGTGTCACTGGGTGTGGGCTTTGAGGTTTCAAAACCCCAAGCCAGTCCCAGTGTCTCTCTCTTCCTGCTGCCTGTGGATCCAAATGTAAAATATTCAGCTGCTTCTCCAGCACCATGTCTGTCTGCATGCTGCCATGCTCCTTGCCATGATGACAAAAGACTAAAGCCCTGAAATTGTATGAAAGGTCCAATTAAATGCTTTTGTTTATAAGAGTTGTGATGCTCATGGTGTCTCTTCACAGCAATAAAACACTGACTATGACACATTTAGCAGAGTTATTTTCAGATGACCTTCCTAAAAAGTGAATATTTCAAGGTATTAATTCATTACAAAAATTTCTGAGTTCTTTGTAGAATGCTTTTTCAATTCAAGTTCTGAACTAAGTTTTCTAATTTTTATGCATAGATTCCATAGAAATATATTCCTGGATTTCAAAATATATTGAAAATTATCAATAGATTTTTAACTTTATTGAATTACTGTTAATGCAAGTGATATGGAAGAATTCCCTTTTCTGCAATATTTTGAGATTGACTTGTTATCTAATGCAAATTTAGTTGTATAAATTTGTTAGGGATACTTGAAAAATATATACTACAACAGTGTTTTAAGTAGTTTTTTAAATAAAATTTAAACTGTGATCATTTTTATCACAGTTATCTAATGACCATGAGCCAGGCTGCTTGTCATAATTATGTATATGTCATTAAAATTGGTTCTCTCAATTTTTCTTTGCACATTTCAATACTATAATATTAACTTTATTCACCCTTGCTCATTCATTTGAACTTTATTCAATACTTAAGAAGGTTCTTCAGACTCTCTGCTCCTCCCTGTTCCAGAGACAGCCACATCTCCTTGTGCAGTGCCAGCCTCGTTCAGTAGACAAAGACGGTGAAGGTCAGTGTGAACGGATTTGGCTGTATTGGGTGCCTGGTTACCAGGGCTGCCTTCTGCTCTGCGCTTGGCAAAGTGGAGATTGTTACCATCAACAACCCCTTCATTGACCTCAACTACATGGTCTACATGTTCCAGTACGACTCCACGCATGGCAAATTCAACAGCACAGTCAAGGTTGAGAATGGGAGGCTTGTCATCAACAGGAAGCCCATCACCATCTTCCAGGAGCAAGATCCCGCTAACATCAAATGGGGTGATGCTGGTGCTGAGTATGTCATGGAGACTACTGGCGTCTTCACCACCATGGAGGAGGCCAGGGCCCACTTGAAGGGTGGAGCCAAAAGGATCATCACCTCCACCCCTTCTGCCAATGCCCCCATGTTTGTGATGGGTGTGAACCTCAAGAAATATGACAACTCAAGATTGTCAGCAATGCATCCTGCATCACCAACTGCTTAGCCCCCCCAACCCCCCTGGCCAAAGTCATCCATGATAACTTTGGCATGGTGGAAGGGCTCATGACCACAATCCATGTCATCATTGCAACTAGGAAGACTGTGGATGGCCCTCTGGAAAGCTGTGGTGTGATGGCCGTGGGGCTGCCCAGAAGATCATCCCTGCATCCACTGGTGCTGCCAAGGCTGTGGGCAAGGTCATCCCAGAGCTGAACGGGAAGCTCACTGGCATGGCCTTCTGTGTTCCTACCCCCAATGTATCTATTGTGGATCTGACATGCTGCCTAGAGAAACCTTCCAAGTATGATGACATCAAGAAGGTGGTGAAGCAGGCATCTGAGGGCCCATTGAAGGGCATCCTGGGCTACACTGAGGACCAGGTTGTCTCCTGCGACTTCAACAGCAACCCCCACTCTTACACCTTCGATGCTGGGGCTGGCATTGCTCTCAATGACAACTTTGTAAAGCTCATTTCCTGGTATGACAATGAATATGACTACGGCAACAGGGTCGTGGACCTCATGGCCTACATGGCCTCCAAGGAGTAAGAAACCCTAGACCACCCACCCCAGCAAGGACACTGAGAGCAAGAGAGAGGCCCTCGGGTACTGAGGAGCCCCTATCCCAACTGAGCCCCCAACACTGCGCATCTCCCTCACAATTTCCATTCCAGAGCCCCATAATAACAGAAGGGGCCTAGAGAGCCCTCCCTACTCTCTTGAATACCATCAATAAGTTTGCTGCACTCACAAAAATAAAAAGGTTCTTCAACAATGTTTCCCCATTTCAAAACCTATATGTGTAGACATTAACGCAAGTGTCCTGGCTAGCTTTGGGCCAGCTTTACATAATATAGCTTTTCTTTATCTCTGTGCATTCCACTCTGCTTTATTGCTATGTTTTTATTGTGTTTCTCATAAAAGGAATGGGCAACATGTTGCTTTGTTTTCTGTCTGACAACCTCTGCTAACTAGCACACGTATTATTCGTAATATCTGAGATTCTTCTACTAATGTCGCCTAACTTCTCGTCTGTGCACATGTACTTTGTTTTTCTACCTTTTTTTGTCCTATTTGATTTCTTTTAGATTAAGATTCCTTTACCTTTCTTTCATATAGTGTGGCTATTACCAACAACTACTCTTCCATTTTAACATTTACAACATAATGAACTTTAAACTTCATTAACTCCTCTTGGTAGTGAATAAACGAAAACCTTAGCCATCACTTCTATCAACTCTTTGACCTGACTTCATTCTTTGCTTGAATTTTAAATCTACCTCATACCTATTGTTAATGTTTCATGACATCATATCTAACATTTTCTTTAATTATATCTTCTTCTTAAATCAAATTTTCCTTACAACATTATTCTTTCCCAAAAGTTGAGTTTAATATGTCCTAACACCAGGTCTACTTATAGTAAACACACTTGATCTATACTATTCTTTTCCTCCTGAGATTTTTGTTTCACTGCATGTAGAACTCTGGCTGGACACACACTGCTCCCAATGCTGGAAGGTATTACTCTGTTGACATTCAATGTTCACGGCTGCTGCTGAGCCTCATGTCAGCATCCTTCTCTAATTGTCTTTTCTCTCTGGCTCTTTTCAGACTAGGCTCTTAATATTCAGTATTATACAGATTTACTTTTTAAAAGTTGGTGTGAATTCCGTTTCATTTGCATAGTCTCAAATTCCCTTAGCTTCCCGAATAAGAAATTTTAACAAAATTCTGGAAAATTTTCAAGCATCATTTCTTTGAATACTGACAACTGGCATTGTGTTTGGGAGGTACATACTCTTGTATGTATAGTAAACCATATTACTCCATCATGTGTGTTTCTTAATTTCTCTTCCACATCTCCCATGTCTAGCATCTAATATACTAGTTCTCTTTACCCATCAACCTTCATTATTAAATATTTTCAAATGAACATAATGGACCATTGTTTGCATTTATGCCATGAACCCTGACTAGGATAATAAATTAAATACTTAAAGCACACTTGGAACACAACCCTGCCTCCCTTCTTCCTTATCATCTCAGGTAAACTTTCCTGGCATTGGTGTTAATTACTGTCTTCAGTTCTCTTAAGTATACATCCTTTAACAGATTTTTTGTCAGCTCTGCCTACTATGTGACATTAATGTAAGAAAAATTGTGTAGCATGCATCCTTTTGTATCTAACTCACTTACATGATCATTACTTCTGACAGTTGTCCAAATTAATTTTGGTAGCGATCATTTATTCATTTTTATTTCATTGTAGAATCAACATCTTGGTTGTAAATATTCATCTCACTTCCTCAGGTTTCTATTTTCTTTCAAATTTTGACCCAGTAATATTTGTCTATTATGTGCCAGGACCTTCAAGACGAAATTTTTTTTAAATTGTATCATTTTTCTAATTGCCTATGACTGTGTTTTCTATGTATATGAGTACACACATGCTGATGTATAGAGAGGTGCTAGGCCACAGTGTTCTGAGTCATTCTCCAGGGATGCTCACCATTCTTTGAGGCAGGGTCTCTCACTGGCCTGGAACTCATTGGCTAGGCTTCGATAGCTAGCCAAAAGTCCCAGGGCTCTGGTCTCTCAGTCTCCCAGCACTGGGATTAGAAGCTCACAACAAGATTTAAGTTCATTTCTTGCAAACAAACCCTGATCCTGATCCCCAGGGTTGCAAGGAAAGCACATTACTGACTGACCTACGTTTTTCTTTGATGTTCTTCCATTCTAACGTTATTTTAAATGTCTTAGGTGTATAAGAGGGCTCAAAATGTTCTCTTCTATTGTGTGGCATACATTCATTTATAAATTTAGTTATGTTAATTCTAGATGCTTATTTTGTACAATTTCATTATTTTAATGAATACACACACAATGATCCTGTGGTCACTCTTTCTACTGACTCTCAGGAAAGGTTCATTTCTTACAATTTTTAATTGTATGTGTGCACACATATGTGTGTACATGTGTGTATGCATGCATGCACAGGTGTGTGTGTAAGTGTGTATGTGTGTACTTGACTTTGTACATGTGTGTGCATGTGTGTGCTCATGTGTATACATTCATGTGCATGTGTGCACATGTATGTTTAATAACTACCTATTAACCAGATGATGCTACTTCCCACTATGATATAGGGCAAATTATTAAAATCCTCTTTGCCTCTGAAAATAAAACTATTAATAATGCCTTGCTATACCTTATAAAAATAAGTCAACATTCTTGTAAGAAAAATTGTATTCTGAGAACATTATGGACCACATTTGAATCCTAGGTTAAAAACATAACATAAAAGTGCTCTAGTTGGGTACAGTAGTGTATGTCTTAGATTCCAGAACTTGGGAGACTAAGTTTGGAGCATCATGAGCTTGAGATCAGAATGGCTATACAGCAAGTTTCAGGCCAACCTTGGCTATGAAACACAACTCAAAACAAACACACAAACATAAAAGTGTAATCATTCCTTAAGATATATGTTTCCTTTTGCCATATGTCTAAGGATATTGCAACATGAGACATGTCTGAACTCCAGTTTAAATTTAACTTTTGCTTTGTTAATTTTCTTTAATTATATAAGAATACAAACGTGTACCCCAACTTATGTCAGTGCAGGTTCATGGTTGAGAATCCCCAGGAGACATGCTTCTCCTCCTGTTTTCCTAGCTGCCCCATGCTCTTTACTATCTCTTCTCTGTGGAATGCTCGTCATCTATGTTCGTACTTTAAACATTCTAGCCTTGGATGATGCTGGTGTGTTGACAGTGCCTCATATCTACCTCGATCCATAGTTTAGAACACTTCCCTCCTTCCCAAGCTGCAGAAACCCCAGTATTTAGTTGCCATGGATACAGACACTGCTAGGTCAAGTACCAGTTCTGCCCTGCACTGGTGCTGTGGATGTCTACTTATGTATCATTCTTGATCTCTGAAGATTTTCATCTTTCCTGGTCACATTTCCTGTTGTAACAGCAACTGCCATGTATTTCAGAATTTTAGTTGTTCTGTACATGGTAGGATGTCTCTGAATATTATGCTCACAAAAAATATAACATGAAATGGTATATTCTTAGTGGCACAGATGTCCGCTGATTCAGTGACACTTCTAACCCAAGACCCTTTACAAGATGACTGAGTTAATGTTAAGAACATTACCCATTCACATGTCCTCCAGCCCATGAGTGAAGACAGCATACAAAGTCTTTGAAGTGCTGGTTTTAACATGTTTTATTAAACAGCCTGTGCTTAAATGATAAATCAGAAAATATTGCATATCATCACAGTAATTATTATCTAACATGCCACAGACACATTATTGAGTATACAAAACAGCATCCATGTATAGTTTGGGCACTTAGATGCTCCCCACTATGTGAATTAATTCTGTGTGGCTATTTCAAACTTCACTCAACCACAGTGAAAGGAACTGGAGAGGCTCGGTTGCTAGGGCAGGTGAAGCAGAATCACAGAAGGTAGGCATCTTGGGGGCTATTTTGAGAAGGTGACACTTTCTTTCAGTGACACCAAGACTGTGGTGGAATATACAGCAACTGCCTCCTTGGCACGATATTTGAAATGTTTAATGTGTTCTGATATTTGCTCAAAGCATATTAAGGAGCTTTGTGACAAACTTCTAGTTATACATGAACTTTTATAATGGCTCAGTTCACTAATTTAAAATTTTTAATTTTCATTTTATCTAGTTTTAGTTTGATTCATTTCTCTGACTATTTTCTGGTGAAAGAATTTAAAGTAGAAATAATATTTTATCTACTACTCACACCATAAATGTTGCTCAGTATAAATATTGTTTACATCAAATCCTAAATTATTAAATGTCTTCTTATTCATAACTTAATTCACAATCTTAAAAAAGGGGTCTCTTAAATACTATATACTTTCACATTTGCATTGATTTTTCTGCTACTCTTACAAATATTTTATAAAAATTGTAATAGAACCCATACAATGGAATAAAATAGCATGAATAAATGTATGAATAATGATATCTACATTGATGTTTTTACCACTTTGACTCTTTTTTCATACATATTTATATAAATAATATATTTATATTGTTTTATATTATTGAGGACATATTACATACAAAGTTTTATGTTATTATTTTAATAAATTAACTATTGTTGTTCTAATATGTATTTCCCCATAAAATGTCTTTAATTGATCATTTTCACTATTATTTAGGTTATTTTCCAGGTTTGGGTTATATTTTATGTTGTAATGAAGTTATTAAACTTTATCTTCAGTCTGTATATTTAAAAAGGCAAATTCATTGAAGTCTAATAACTAAAAAAATGGTATTTTCATTAAACACTATAAAATATTTAAATCTGTATACAAACATATATATATGTTTGTATATATATATACAAACATTAATATATATATATATTAATATTTTCTTCAACTTCTGGCATCCCATCATGTTAGAAAGAATCATGGGTGAAATATTTCTTCCTGTTTAATAAACTCCCTGGACTTTTATCACCTTGTCCTCCTTCACCTTTTCCTCACACTCAAATTACAATCCTAGCTGAGCTCTCCCTGTGGAGGAATTGAGATGGAATCTCTTATTTACTAGTCTCAAACCAAAGCACTTTCCATGATCACTTTTTATCACAGTCAAATGGGAAGTATACACGTGAAGGCTGTTACCCAACAGCCAGTCAATATTAATAAACAAAAAGCTTAGCTGGCCATCTCAAGCCCAGGAATAGGCATCATTGAATTATAAATTAGTGTGTGTGTGTGCACACACATGCACACACACACACACACACACACACACACACACACACACACACACGCTCGCGCACACACATCAAAACAATTCCAATGCTTGTAGCTGGTCTTTACTACTTTGTGGGTTCTAATTTTTCCCACCCTTTATCATCCCTGACACTGGTTTTACCCCCTATCACTAGATAGGAGAAAAAGAAAGAGAGGAGAGAGAGAGAGGGAGGAAGGGAGAGAGAGAGAGAGAGAGAGAGAGAGAGAGAGAGAGAGAGAGAGAGATCTGAACCTAATTTCTTGTTTCTTCTTTGAGCAACCTCCCTGAATGACCACCAACTACCAACCCTGCCTAGTAGGACTCTAGCACTTATATACCCTCTGCAAAGTTCCCAGAATTTCAACAATCACAGAACCTATCTGAAACTGGCAAAACCATGCCTCTGCTAGAGCATGAGCCAAATCATAGTCAGCTGCTGTGAAGCAACCTCATATCCCCACATCTGGAAGTAAAACAAAATTTTCCTAATAACCTTTCTCTGTGTTTTAAAGAAAGAAAAATTCCAGAATTCTCACAACACATACTTTTTACTAAACTGATTATATATCACAGGTTTTTTTCCCTTTGAACTTCTCCACCAAGAACATTCTTACTATGATTTTCCTGATCATCATCCTAATTCACTAGACACCTAAAGTTTTTTTCCAAGGATTAGAAAAAATGCAAAGTAATCTACACACACTGATGTATATTGATTCAAAATCAGCACCCCTTATGTGCAGAATTTACTTATCAATTTTGTGGCAATGAATCAGAGAATAATAGAGAAGAATAAAGCCAGACAAATAATCAAAAGAGAATCTGTTTAAACATAAAATAGAAGAATAATAGAGGATGAGCTTGAAGAGAGGTGGCAGAGGTGATTCAGGCAGTCAGGCTGCAGTCACATCCTTCCAGGTAGACAAGACATACACCTGCTGGCTGAGTATTGATACAGAGTCATCAAGAAGTGGCTAATTAAACTCAGTGTTATTTATTTCAAGCCAGAATTTTGTACTGTGTTTTGAAAGGAATTTCATTTAAGAGTTTTGAAATTATTTTAGACATTTAACCATGTGTGCTGTGAAATTTTTTAATTAATTGTCCATTTCTGAAGTTACCATAGACATGGATATTATATACTCCTGCTGTCAATTTTGGGTTGCTCACTGATTCTCAAGTCTGTGTTTTATTCACTCTGTGTGGAGTCTGCCTGGTGAATCCCACAAGAGAAGCCCATGCCCTTTGGGCTTTCCATTGCCCCGTTCTGCTTGCTCTCACTCAACTCCCTCCTAACTGACCTCTGTTTCTAAGATTGTGCTCTAAGAGCTCCCAGGAGCCATTGGATTTAGCTATTTAGCTTATTTTGCCACTTAAAATTTCCTCCAAAAATTCTATCATTACAAATTTTGAATCATGATGCTTCTGAAATTTAATACTAACCTATTGCCAAATAGAATGTGGGAAGAAAAGAAAAACATTATTTTATTCACTGAATTTGTGTTTGCATACAGTTTTTAACTTACATTAATGGCTCCATTTTGAAGTATTACATACTGAGCTTGGGGACTCAAAATAGGCAAGTGATGTAAGCTCCAGCCCCAACCCAATATTTTTTTAAATTTGCATTTTAAAAAATTTTATATCTTTTAAAATTGTAATTTGATAATTTCCCCCTTCCCTTTCCTTCTGCCATCCTCTCTTGTGTATCCCTCCTCTCTCTCTCTCTCAAAGTCATGGCCTCTTTTTCTTAATTGCTATTACACACACACACACACACACACACACACACACACACACACACACACACACACTCCTAAATAGATACTTACAATATCTTTTTACATCATCAATAAGGCAAGTTTCATTAACACTCAAAAGTTCTTGCTATTGGCCTAACTTCTATCTATGCTTCACTTAGTGTTGCCATTGGGTGGAAATAGAAGCACTAAAGTCATTGGAAATTTGGACCTTGAGCACTCCACTTTGTGCACAGTAGCTGTCCAGAAGTGTGGAGTCTTATTATCTCTCTCATGTCTACTCTACTTCTTTCATATTTATGAATAGTGTTCTGACCCCCCACCACACCCAATTCTTTCTAGATTTTCAACGACATATTGCTTCAAGAAGGAAGAAGGATGCCTCGCATCTTGCCTGGTGCCGTATGTAGCACTTACCTGTCTGAGCAGAAACAGGAGAGCTGTGAGGTCAGCAGGTGAGATTGAAACTGGTCAAGTTTCTTATGTGGTCTAAGACTACAAAATCCTGGCAAGGAAGGCAGCCACGCCCACCTGAGTGCAACAGAACTACAATACATGCAAGCATGTTAGGAGCTAAGAATGAAGCCATTGTCTGCCATTTTTCATTGTCAATGTTTCTCAAAACATGGTTTGCATCAATTAAGTCCTTCACCTTTTCACTTAACGCAGTAGAATCTGCCTTTAGTCCACATCACTCTCTTTCAACAATATTCTTAAAACTTCAGCAGTGACTTATTAAGATACTCAATAGCCTGATTTAAGGTCTTTATCATTCCTGTCTAAAGGTCCTTGCCAAACACTCTTTTCTTGAAATTCTTTTAACCATAATTTTTCAGTGTCTATACACTGGCATTTCCAAAGTATTTTCATCAAATCAATAGTCTAAAGAGATGAAATTCAAAAGAATATCCATGAGTAATTAGTTTTACCAAATAGGGCCCCCTATAAAAGTCATAATCCTCATTAGCACATTAAAGACTCTGTGAAATTTAACTTGAAAAGAATCTTGCACAACTATGGTGAATCCAAAGTTTCCAAATGAGAAACTCATTTCTTCACAAAAATCTCAGTTTAATGCTTTAGAGCATTCATGTTGATCACGGTTTAACATGTTTCATATTAGGGTGCTGCTAATATTCAATGGCACCCTAAAACCACTGCTAGTTAGTGACAGTCACTAGGAGTTGTCACTTCCTGAGTATAAACAAACATAGTCATAATTATTCAGATTTTCATCATAGCAATTGAGTAATGTATTTTTATTGGTATTATTCAGTGTTTAACAACAACAACCAAGACTTACTCTGTGAGCCAAAAAGCATGACAATCCAAATGAGCAAAACATGGTATTAGTCAAACACATATTTGCCACTGAAGAAACAACTACAATTGCTTTTCTTTCTTTCTTCCTTCCTTCCTTCCTTCCTTCCTTCCTTCCTTCCTTCCTTCCTTCCTTCCTTTCTTTCTTTCTTTCTTTGTTTCTTTCTTTCTTTCTTTCTTTCTTTCTTTCTTTCTTTCTTTCTTTCTTTCTTTCTTTCTTTCTTTCTTCCTGGTAAGCAATACTTTATGGAAGCATAGTTGAGAACTACCTACAGATAGATCAATCATGTTCACCACTCAGGCAAAGATCAATGCTTCTTGTGAGGCACCAAACAAATAACTGGAAGACTGGAGAAACTTAAATCTCTAAGAACAGATTAAATTTAAAAAAAAAATGTGGATTGGACTTCATAAGACTATTGTTTTTAGAACATCATATAACTTTTTTTTTTTACTTTGAGGCACATAAAGTAGTGGCATACGTTACTGACAGTGTCTTAGTTTCCTTCACATAGCATGAACATGTCATGAAGCAATAGTCTTCATTTATGAACTGCTGCTATGATTGTGGTTCTGCTCCACCATGCACACCTCACTCTCATCCAGCTGCTCATTTCAGTATGTGTGGACCATCCCCTAGTATGAGTTACATTTTCTCTAAACACAGTGACTATGCTCTCATTGACTTTCCAAGGCAGCTTTTCAGGGTAAACTTTCTTCCAGACATGCAAATGAAAAATGGGTTTACTGAGACTAAAACACTGAAGTCAAATTCAATACCACCCAAAGAAACCAGCTGGGTTGTGGGTGGTCTACACTCTCTGCCTAGGCTTCACATTTTCTCACAAATGAAGAAAAGCTGAACATTGCTGAAAGGGTGAGCGTGCCCTTCTCTTTCTTCTTCTAGAACCAGAACCTTCAACAACAGAACACTGGGCCTTTGGTGTTAAAATGTGTCTTCTTAGGAACAAAACAAAATGATAGAAATGTAAATCTCTAGCCAATAGCGTAGGAAAGAAGACTTTGTGGAGGGACTGTGGCCAAATCTGCTTCTCCATATCTGTAACCACAACATACCAATAAAGAAAATAGCTAATAAACACTAATGTTATACAGGATCTAATGTACTTTCTATGAGAACTATTCAGTATCCTTTACAGATTTAAAAACCTTCTGGAAATTTGAAGAACCATAAAACTATTCCCGTTCAGCCAACACTGTAAGCCTGAGATCACGGGGAAAGCACACACATAATTGATGTTCCTCACAGCAGTCACCCAAGGGGATCCAGTGTGTTCCTAAATACCTCATGTCTAAGACAGTTCAGTTCCCGTTGTAGGCAGGTCATAATTTTCTTGGGAACTTGTTCTTCAGGAGTTCTAGGACCTCAGTGGGGGTGGGGGTGAGGGAACAAAGAGAGAGCAGGAAAAAGCATGTGAAAAGCTGACACAGATAATTTCTACCTCTATGTCTTATAAATCAGAAGCCTAGTTTTTCATACTTCAGCCCAACAGTTTTAGTTATACACCAGCTTCCAGAAGCTGAGTTAGGACTAAGAGGCTCCCCCCCTTGATAACCAGCAAGCCATCCTGATCCTTCAGGTTCAAGTAGTGAGCTAATTTCAATAGCAAAGGAGATTTCAAGACAGCCTAATATTGCCTCTGTGGTTATGAGCAATCAATCTTATTATAGTTCTATGCTGAAAAGTGCAAATGAGGCAGAAAGAAATACAAAATGTACAACTTAGACAGGAAACGAGCACTGGCAAGCTTAATGTTAGAACCACTGCCTCGCTGGAAGAGAAGCCATAATTATTGAGGAAAATAATACCATTAAGAAGAGGCTCCAGGCTAAGCATTGGCGTAAAGAGAAGGTACCTTCAGGACAAGACTACCCAGCAAAGCTACCACCAAAGGGGGAAGGGGGGGGGGGGAGGAAGTCTGCAGAACTTCCCTTTTCCTAAAAAGCAACAACAAATGTTCCTGTAAATGCAGTTCAAGACACACAGAACCGTCCCAAGATGGCAGTACAGCTTGGGAATTCGATCCACGTGGTCCTGACTTTGAATTCAGAAAGGATGCGAAAGTAAAGGGGTCCTGGCATCTTCCTCCCCGGTTTCAGCGAGTTGCCTGAGATCAGGCAACATGTGGCAAGTGAATCCCTGTGGCGAGGCCCTGAGAGAGCAAAAGGCTGTGATAGGCTATTGTGTGAAGCTGAGAAAGTAAAGTCCAGATTTCAGCAGACACCCCATGATGCCTGAGATGCTGAAGGGGTATCAGTAGATGGAGCAGAGTTAGCCAAACCAAGAAGTGTCTCGCAGACAGCAAAGCTGGAAGGACAGAGCCGGCTAAGCCCTTTGACTCCTGACACGGAGCTATAAGATAGGGAGTTTGTCTTGCTGGGTTTGGCACTTTCTTTGGTTCAGTATTTATTCTTCATGCCCCATTCTTGCCTTTTGAGATGGTAACGTATATTCTTTGTTATTGTATGTTAAAATTACGTAATTTGTTCCTTTTGTTTTGTTTTGTTTTCATTTTACCGGGGCAGACGGAGGGAGTTACAATTAAAAGGTTGCCTTGAGTATCAGAAGAAACTTAGGGCTTTGAATTTTTAGTCTTAGAATGGACTTTTAAATAGTGTTGGAACTGCAAAAGGCTATAAGAATTTTTAATGCTAGACTAAATACATTTTGTATTATGATACAGCCATGAGACTATGAGTTCAGGAAGTAGGACCAGATGACTTGAATGAAAACTTCTCCCATAGTCTCAAGTATCTGAATTCTTGGCTCCAGGTTTGTGGCTCTGTTTAGGGAAGCTTAGGAGGTGTGGCGTCATTGAAGAAAGTATGTCATTGAATGCAGGCTTTGAGTTTAGACTCACACTATTTCTAATTACTCCTCTGCTTTGTGTTTATAGTTCATAATGTGAGCCCCAGCTTTCTGCTCCTGATAGCATGCCTTTGTGCCACCATCATGGAGTTTAATGCTCTAGAACTGTAACCACAAACCAATTCTTCCTTCCATAAGTTGCCTTGATACACCACCACATGAAGCAACTACCCAACAGTAAACAAAAATTGTTCTCCTTGATTCCAGGTCAAACTAACTTCATGAGAGAAATGCTGTATAGTACATAACTGCATTTGTATAAAGTCCAAGAAAATGCATATTAATAGTGGCAGCAATTGGCTAAAAGTATTGAGGAAGGATGATAGATAGTGCAGCAGAATGTGTTCGTGTGTATGCTTCTGTTTGTGCTTGTGTGTGTGTGTGTATGTGCTTGTGTATATGTTTGTGTATGTGTGCTTGTGTATATGTGCAAGGCTTTTTTGAGATGTCCAGATAAAATATATACTTTACTAGATCAGAGTTGTATTATAGAAATATTTTTGAAAGCCATACAACTGAAATTTTTCTTTACATTGAATTGACTTTAATCTATTGCATTGCAATATTTATCAATGATTCATAATTCTACTTCTTATTATCCCAGAAATGATACTTATTACCTTTTAAATTAGTAACTACCAATTGCACACAAAAAAAAGTTCTTTCTGATTGCAAATTCAGTTCCTTCATGATAACTGGCTCCTTCATTTGTTTTTGTTTTTGTGTTAATTGTAGAGAATCATTTATTGCAAAGACTTTGTTGATAAGTTAGAATGCCCTGACCTTGATTATCTACAGGCCTGCACATGTTAACCATGTTTTTAAAGGAACTTTAGAATTGATACTTGTCCCAGAACTATCAAAGCTACTCTCCCATGTCTATAACACAGAGGTAGCATCACTCATGATGGCTTCTCTGAGAAAAAAAAAGTGCCTGGACATGAGAAGAGATCCCTTTCTTCCAAAAACAAACGAACAAACAAACAAACAAACAAACTATGATTTGCATAATGCATGGCTTTTATCCTACTAGATTTGTGGTATATTCTCAAAGTTACTGAAATGAAATGGGTCTGAGAATGTAATGCAAGCAACTTGGTACTGCCCCTGAAGGAACGATGTATTGTGGGGCATAAAAGGTAACTGCGGTACGCTACCCTTAAATAGCAGAGGCATTTTAAATGGTACTGAACTCATCTGTAGCAGTGAGTGATACAGCAAGGCCTGATAATCCAAGTCTCCTCGTCATTGCTATTTAAAAGCTATGACTCCATGAACCACTTAAAATTCAACACCAAATATATCAAAGGATCACCTTCAAAAACAGTGATTCAAGATAGAAACACATATGTCAACACAAGCAGGAAGGATGGAGTATTTCACAATCCGTGCCATTTGAGTTAAAATGTGGGGGTTTTCCTAAACCAGTACAGCCTTTGTGTTCATCAGAGAAATCTCATTTGTAGTGGGCAGTAGTTAATGCAGAGACTTATAACTGGTCTGGGTGCTAAGAATGAACTTTGAGGGCAGGTCCCTATAATGCAAGGCATTTATATCACCCTCCTTGTTACCCAGGAGCTCTGAAAACACTGAGGAGGAGGGAGGCCAAGGGAGAGAAGCTGAGGACTTCAAGATGCTGTCCTTTGAACCAGAAGTAGCCATTCAACCCCTGAACTCACAATATCTGTAGTTACCTGCCATCTGCACAAGATGGTGCCTACCGACATTTTATCATGGGTGTGAGGGGGACTCATGTGGACCCCTCGTCTCTGTGGGGCTACTGGATAGTTTCTAGGAAGGGAGCATCGTGCTCTTTAGTGATGTAACCACGGATAATTTGCCTAGGCTCCAGGAAATAAATTCTTACCCTTGCTCCTGTGGACAAACTCGATTAAACACAGTGGGTTAAGAGAGAGAGAGAGAGAGAGAGAGAGAGAGAGAGAGAGAGAGAGAGAGAAAGAAAGAAATAGGAGGGAGATTTGTTAGGGAGAAGCAAGAAGTGTTTCTGCCAGAGAAGACGAGGAAAAGAGAGGAACTGAATTCATTATATGCATGTAATGAAATTGTTAAAGATAATAAGTAAATAAATAAAATAAATAAATGCTTTACTGCAAGGTTATATGTTTTTCTAGCTACTTACAGTGGAATGATTACCAGTTTACAAATCTACAGAAATATAGGTCCATTCAAATGAATTTTAAAGTGGACAACGCAATGTTACTTAGTTAATATGCTTTGCAATTTCCGGTTTAGTATAAGGTAGTACTTATATGTGATAGCATAAGAGTAAATAGTTATCGTAAACTTCTCCCAGATTTCCTAATGTTGTTAATACCACTGGGACCCACAATAGCACCAATGTGCTGGAAGGCCAAAGAAGAAATGTCTTCATTTTAGCTTCATCATTGGACTCAATATAAAATCATGAATGTTGTGGGGGAGAACAGATTCTAGCAAAAAATGTACACAAACCTTTAGTTCTAACAGTTTAGGCAAAGGAATTAAAGAAACAAAGACTAGAAAAGGAAGGAAAATTCAAAAAGAAAGGGAAAAGGGAAGAAAGGGAGAAAGGGGAAGGGAGGGGGGAGGAGAGGGAGGAGAGGAACTGGAGCACAGTTCTGTCATTCCAGAGCTTGGGAAGTAGGGGCTATCCTCAGACCCAGGCCAAGTCTGAAGGCACAGTCAACTATATCTGTATCTGTCAGAGAGGAGGAGGAGGCAGACGCAAAAACGGACTTCTGAACATGGTGACTTTATTCTGTACTAAAGTCTAATTCCTTTTATAAGTTGCAAGCATTCGGGTGATTTAATTACCTCTTCAACATCCTCAAACAAAATAAAGGCTTCTTAACCAGTGACGAAATAGACCTGCTCCTCAGTGATCGCGTTAAGAAGCAGCAGTTTGGAAACATGATCGTGTTGAGAACAGCACAACTTCTTAACTTCAGAAAACAAGCAGATAGGTACTGAAATGCTAGGGCAACAGCCTGCCACGGACTGCAAAATTCCTGAAGAGAACATGACTTTTGTAAATATTTAAAATTTCTATGGACTATAACATCATATCCTTGTTCTTTAGCATACTCTGATTTCTGTGTTTCTGGAGAATAGGCTCTTGTTACAAATCTCCCCAAAATTCCGATGTCGGAGCGATAGGCTCCGATACAGCATTTTAAACTTTAGGGAAGCAGTCAGGTCTAGATGGGGTAGTGAGAGCTGAGCTTTTGTTCTATTAACACATTTATACAAAGATACAGAGACCCCCGTTTCCTTGTTCTTCTTAGCCACAGGAGGAATGGCTAGGTAGTCCTCTGAAAGCCAGGAAGAGGGCCTTCCCAAGCCCTAATTTAGGACTTACAGATTGGAAATCTAAATGAAAACGATTTAGGCCCCCAGCACACATACACACCTGTGGTTGGGGGGGGGGGGCGAGGGCTGGCTGAGATGCCTCCCTCTTCATATTTGACAGCTTACGGAGTCTCCATTTTTCAAACCCTTCTATTTCATTCCAATTGCGTCATCTCATTTGTGTTAGTTATATAACTGAACCAATTTGGTCTGTGGAAGTAAAATAAAATCTTAGCACATTGTGCCACTGACATTTAGTCAGGCTAGGCCCTGTAGGAGGCTGCCCTGTGACCTGAGCTGGGTTCAGCCGCACATCAGCATCTACTGACAAGATGCCAGGAGAGTACCCTCCTCCATGATGACACTGGAAAATGTCTCCAGATGTTTCTAGGTACCTCACCATCCATACTGAGCAGTGATGGTATAGGCCATTCATAGAAATACTATTTAAATATCATGACATGTTTTCTACTGATCTCAATGTTAAGGCAATGTTCAGAGAGAGGTGTGACAGAGAACTCACTCTCATCTGAATTGAGAATTTCTCAAGTGACACCTCTTTTCCTCATCCCTTGTATGAGAGCTCTAAAGAGTGACAGTTTTAATATTCCTCAGGGTTGTCCCACTAGCCTCTCTTTTCATGCTGGGAATCTACAAAAGGGAAATTTAAGAAAACAAAAAGCAAAAAATAAAAAAACTGTGCTTGAATTATAATCAATCACAGCATTTTGTGAGATTCTTCTGTCAATATCAATACTACATCCTCCCCAAATTCCTAACTGGAATAATCCAGTCAAGCTACAGTGAAGAGAGAGGCAGCACCTCAAGCATAAGCTGAATTCATAGTGGACAGACAGCCAAGAAGGAAGACAGACATTGCTTAGAGGGACTGACTTGAGGAATGGGTGACATGGAAACATGATAACACTACTTTCCCTTCTGTCCTCAAACTAGAAAGCATATTCCCTCTACTAGAGACTGCGCTCAAATCGGTGCTTAGCTATCCAGAGAGCCCTGTTGGTTGGAGTCCTTCTCTCTGGTTTTCGAAGTTTCTGGCTCACACAGGAAGTGAAATGAGCGTTCCTCACATTGTTTAAAGGAACAAAAGAATTCCAAGTACAAAGCAATGTATTAGCCGAATAACCCACTAGAATGCAATTTGCTCACAAACTCGGGTGCCCGCCCAAGTGGGAAGCCACAGAGGATGACACCCTTTTCCCCCACAGCCATTGTACTTCATCTGCGAATTCTGTTGCTCAGGGTAACCACAACAGCATCTGCAAAGCCAACATCGCATAGACTTTGACTTTGTGATCCTGTGGGGAAAACAAGAACTCTTCACACCTTTTAGCATCTACATTACATAAAACAGCATAATATTTTATATTTTTTTAAATCTTTTTTTTTTTTTTAGCAGAATATGAGGTTTTTCAGAATGGCCATCAGAAAGAGTCTGGAAGACGAGGCTTCTGAGATGATTTCCTTGGGGTGGGCAGGAAGCACCTAACTTTTCAAAAGGGAATATCTATACTTTTTGGGTAGAGTTAATCCAACCCCATAGAAACCAGCACATAGTAGGAATCTAATTAATTATATTCTTGCTTCTCTCCATTGCATCACCTATGAGACTCAGTAAGCGGCTCGTTTCTTGGACATTACAAAAATGACAGACAGAAGCGAGTTGGGGGACGGGAAGCAGACCATAGAGAGATATTCAACCTCTGAGAAACAAAACAGAAGACCACAAATCCTACAGCATCATGCCAAATTTCTCTCTAGAATGAAAATCTGGCAAATAATTCTTTTTCTGATAAATTGAGTATGTCCCACTGTGGTAAAGTCAAGTTACTTTAAAGATGCTTTGTGTAAGAGGATGTCTGTAGGTGTTCGTTTCTAAGTGTTTGCAGGTATCTGGCTTGTGAGTAGACATGTGTATACACAACTGTGTGCATGCCCATAGAGGCCAGAGGTCTATGGCAGATTCTTCCTCAATATCATTCTCCATCTCTCACTCAAACCAAAGCTCATCGATTTATGTCACAGCTGCTGGATTTTGACTCCACCCCCACCCCAGCAATGAATTATAGGGGCATGCTACTGAACTAGATTTTTGTTTTGTTTTGTTTTGTTTTTGTGGGGTTTTTTGTTTTTGTTTTTGTTGTTGTTGTTGTTTGGTTTTTTGTTTGTTTGTTTGTTTGTTCCTGAGGGGGATGTTGTTGTTTCTTGCTTTGCTTTGTTTCGATCATAAACGGCATCCTTTCACCGAGGTGAAGACTATATCTTGAACCCACACACTGCACAGGCAATTCCCCAAGCAAGCAAGGCTTTAATCTTTCCATTACTTCTTCTCCTGCCTTTCTTCTAAGTTTACACAGCTTGAAAATATTGAGCATTTAAAACATAAGTAATAATAAACTCTAGTCATAATGTGTAAGTCTTGGTCAGCAGAGCGTTCGGTCATTATTAATTAGCACACTTTTGATTATCTACTTATAATAGATGTTATCCAAAGGCTAATCTCCTATACACAGTTAAAATGTTAACCAAGACCGCTGATAACATGAAAGATTTACCCACTTGTAAATCTTCACCTTGATTTCTGGGCTCATAAAACTGGCAATATAAATTTATTTCATCTTCATGTCTATAAAAACAATGATACCCAACTCGCTGGGGGTTTACATTTCCTGAAAGACTAATATTTGCTTTAATTATGAACTGTATTATTATTTGACTTATAAAAAGTATTTTTTGAAGTCTTTTAAAAACATAGACAATGTATTTTTCCAAGGACAACTTAATACTCAGGCATTAAAATGGCCTGAATTGATATGTTTAATAAGCCATAACTCAGATAATCAGGAGCTATAAAGGATTAATTTTTCTCTTGCATTATCAAAGAGCAGCTGTTAAGAGTGCAAGATCCACAGGAAAACCTGTGTTTACAGCTCTCTGACTGATTTATAACGTGACGTGTTAGCAACGGCCTCCGAGTCATCTCGGCGTGGTTTCCCTTTTCTTCTGAGAGAACTGAAAACCCTCTTTCTTTTTCATGCCCACTGTTGAACACTCCATGGTAACTGACTTCTTATTGGGCTTTCTCTCTCTGCTACTGCTGTCCTTTTGCTTCCCTTGTAGGTTGGGAAAGATGTTGAAAAAGACACTGCAGAGAAATCAACTGCCCAGCCTTGAGAATGCATACAAGTCCCCAGGCTTTTTGTTTTCAGAAAAGCTAACAATGAGATAACAACGGTAAAAAGAATTGAGCTGGAATATTGGAGTGAGTGAGGCTTAGTGGCTGCAATGCTGGGATAAATAATTTAGTGCTCAGTTTGCTACACAACGTTCTATATCTCCTTCCTTCTTCAAATGTACATTGCACCATTGGTTTATCAAAATCAGAATATAACAATTATCTTTTAACAAAGATTTTATTTTTTATTTTTCTCTCTCTTTCTCTCTTCCTTCATTCCCCCTTCCCCCTTGCTTTCTGATAGGATTATCTTTAGCTCAGGCTGGCCTTGAACTGTTGATCTTCCTTTCTAAGCCTCCTGGGAAGGATTACAAACATATGTAACCATCCTGGCCACATTTCTCTTTTAGCTTATTCAATTCAATCTAATACCATAGAGATTTGGTTTTCAAGTAGCCACTAAATAATATATGTTAAAACTCATAAAATAGATGTAAAGAAGACACTTTATTTTGTAAGAATTATCAGTTCTACAAATGTAGTAATAAGATGCATACATAATTCCCTTGCATCTAAATTCCTCTGTCCATAAAATGGATCTGAGAAATGTTATATTTCACGTCCTTCAGCAAATGATGAATGAGTCTGAGTTGGTGAAGTATAACAGTGTTCTGATTAACCCATAGAAGAATTAAACAGTGATTTTTCCAGTCACATTTTCTGCTTCCATTTTGTGTAGTTAAGTGATTGCTTGCTGGTTTTATATTGATATGCTCATCCTAGATACCTCCAGAATCCCCGTGCTTTCTCTAATCTTCCAGAAGATGAAAAAAGTTACAAAAGTAGGATTCTTCTATCCAAATAAACCTCAGGTGAGTTTTAATGTGTAGTATAAAGGTCATGTATAAACTTGATAATGGAAAACATTTTTAAAACTTTATTACATTTTTTACTTTTATGGAAAACAGCGTATTTTCTCATATATTACGTCCTGATTGTGGCTGTCCCGTTACTCCCCTCAGTCCCACCCCACATCTTCCCTTTTATCTGGATCCACTTCCTTTCTGTGTCTCATTAGAAAACAAACAGACTTCAAAAGAGTAGTAATAAAATATAAGATAAAACAAAAAAATTAATACATGGGAATTGAACAAAGCAAACAAACAGTAGGAAAAAGGCCCAAGAACAGGCACAAAAAACAGAGATACACTCGTTCACACACTCAGAAATCTCATAAAAGCACTAAACTGGAAGCCTTAATAAATACACAAAGAACCTGTAGGAAAAAGAGAGAGAAAAAATACATATTATATATAATTGTACACATGTGTTACATATTATATGATGAATATATAATTATATATAATGCATATATACATATATTATGTGTACATATATTATCTATTATATATACATATATATGTATGTATATATAAAATAAGATAGAGTTGTGTGTTATGTTTTGTTTTGTTTTGTTTTGTTTTGTTTTGTTTTGTTTTGTTTTTAAAGAAAAGCCCTGACAGGACATGAGACAAGGAGCCTCCAAAGATGGCACTGAGTTCATTTCAGCTAGTCATCTTCTGCTGGCATGCAACCTACTCTCAGGAATAGTTTGATTCCCCAGTGAGATTCCAGTGGAGAAAACTAAATTTTCATTTTCAAGTGGTTGTCAGTTGGAGATTGGCCTGGGTTAGGGATGGAGGAGTATGTCTGCTTCTCTCAGCTCCAGGACCCTATCTGACGCAGACCCGTGACGACTCTGTGTTTGCTGCCCACTTGCTTTGCTCGTGTTGAATTAGAGGGACTTGTTTGGGTTTTGTGTGTTTTATTTTCATTGTTGTTGTTGTGGTGTCTATCCCATTAGGCTCAGGTACTCTTTCTACCTCTTCTTCTGCAGGTTTCCTGAGTCCTGAAGGGAGGGATTTGATAGAGACATCCTGTTTAGGGCCGAGCATAGTTTCTGGCTGTGAGTCTCTGTATATGTTCCCATTTGCTGTAGGAGGAAGCTTCTCTGATGATGACTTAGGGAGGGCACTGATACATGAGTATAGCAGAATGTCATTAGGAATGATTTTATTGCTACATTCTTTTTGTTGTTGTTGTGTCTTTGTTGTTTTGTTTTGTTTTTTAGAACAGTAATATTTAGTTTTACACAATGTACCTATGTTATCTAGTCTCAGGTTCATGGTCAACCAAGCAGTGTTGGATATTGGTTCCATGGTCCATAGAGTGGGCCTTAAGTCAAATCAGATATTGATTCCTGCCGCAAGCTTTGTGCAGCCATTGCACTAGCACATCTTGCAGGCAGGACACCATTGTAGAGCAAAGGTCGTATGGCTGAGTTAGTGTTCACATTTCTCCTTTGACAGCATGCACAGTAACTTCCTGTACCAAAGACACTAATTAGAACACAAGAGTAAAGGTTCTCAAGGCACCAGCTCCACATCTCCATGTTCGATGAACGGTGTAGGTGTTGTCTTCAGCAATAGGACCTTGCCCTCAGGTTTTGAAGAGCAACCTTGGCTCTCTAAAAGCCTAGTCTTGGCATTATCCCAGGTTGTTTGGGAATTCCCACGGGACCTATTTGGTCAGCAACTCAATTAGATGTAACCCAATCCTGGAAAAGGACACTTCAGTTAGTGACAAGAGATATCCAGTTGGGGCACCATCTGCCCATTCATTTGAGAATTTCATTTAGATAGCTTTCATATCCATGTATACTTTAGAAAGCCTCTGCTGTTCTAAGATTCCGTACTACCCTTCCAGTGGCCCCCAATTTTAGTTCTTTCATTCTTTTCTTCCTTCCCCCCACTTCCCTCTCTTGATCAACTTACCCCGCCCACATCTGATAACACATAAAAAGACAGACTAGTGTCCTTAATAAATTTTACAAGGCAATAATGCCAAATAAAGTACTAGTAAGCTAAACCCAGCAATGAATAAACGTAATTATCTAACAAGTTTATTCTAGGTGCAAGACTGGTTCAATATTTAGACAGCCAAGCTTTTCTATATTAATAATTAATAAGCTTAAGAAAAACATATGATTACATCAACTGTAAATAAAATATATGATAAAATCTCCTATTCACTCATAATGAAAATTTTCAGTACTTAGAATTAGAGCAATTCCTCAGTCTCTTAAAGAGATTTTTCAAGAAGACGTCAGACCAACATCTCAATGTAGAATATTGAAGAACCTCCCTCTGATACTAAAAACAAAGCCAAGGTATTCATTCTTACAGAAAAAAAATGCTAAAAGTTCTATTTCCTACAATAAAGATGGACTAAAATGGCTGTGTTAAATAGGAAAGAGAAACAAAGTGTATTTGTACATGTCGAGATTGTCTAAACAAAACTCAGTCAAGGATCCCTAACTCGGCTCCATTGTAATACAACAAACAAATGCAAAAAGAACTTTAAAAAAACCACGATTTATAGCTTCATTTTTTACCGTCCTCTAAATGTAAAATTGTTTCAAAATAAAAGGTTTTTAGTTTAATAAATGGAACAAGCCAAAGACTCTCTAAAATATATACAATGTCATAAAAAAGTATCTAGATTCCCCCTAGAATATTATTTTAAAGAACAACATCTTTTAAGGTCAGTTGACAAATTTTTCATTAATAATGAAACAAGCAAATTAATTCATCACATGCTTGTCTGATTTTATAATCATCAACTTGTCATTAACAATTCCTCCTTTTTTATGTTGTAAAATATTAGATTATTATACTTGGCTTGCCTATTTTATGAGTCTTTTTATTTCTTGAGTATTCTATAATCTTGGCTATAAGAACACTTTAATTACATTAAACTGCTTTGCAAAAGTAATGAAAATTAGAAACTGATAGAGGCAAATTATTGCAGGAAATTGAACTCCTTGCAATGTTTTTTCTATCTGAATGAACACCTTGTTCTTGGTATCACAGGGGGGATCTTCGCTGAGATGTTAGACTGATAGCCTTTGAAAAATCTCTGTAAGATAGTGAGGAATCGTGCTATTCCTAAAGACTGACAATTTTCTTTATGAATGGATTGACATTTTATCATATATTTTATTCATAGTTGATGTTTTTCTTAAGATTATTATTAATATACTCTTATTTTAATATTAATATTACTTCATCTTTAAAACATTTTATATGAAACTCATTGGTATTCAATATAGTATATTATGAAATTATAAAAGATTGGGTTTTAATAAGGCTTAAAGGGGTAAGTTTATTAATTCTTTCAGAATTTCATATGCTGTATTTCGATCATCCTAATCCCCTTCAGCATTTCTCCCATGTCCACTCCCTCCATTTCATACCTACCCAACTTTGCCTCTTCATTTATTTTTTCAGAAACATCAAATTCCCTGAATGTTGCCTGTATATTCATAGGTGTGTGACCATCACTGAGGGTGTGAGACCAGCCAGTCTCATACCTGTAAAGAAAGCTAACTCTCCCTCATCCATAGCTTTCAATTTCCAATAGCTCCTCAGCTATGGCTAGGACTTTGTGCTCACCTTCCCCTCTATGCTGGCATTTTGTCTGGCTTGAGCATGCACAGGTCTTGTGCATGCTCTCCCAATCTCTGTAAATTCATATGTACATCTGCCCTATTGTGTGTGGAGAATGCTGCTTCCTTTGTGTCATCCACTGCTTCTGGCTCTTATAATCTTCCTGCCTCCTCTTCCAAAAAGGAGTAAACTTTAAAGATTTGGTCTTTGTGTGTGTGTGTGTGTGTGTGTGTGTGTGTGTGTGTGTGTGTGTGTGTGTGTGAGAGAGAGAGAGAGATAGCATTCTTTAACTGAAAAACTGTTTATCTTTCAAATAAATCATTTGATGATATATCTGTTATCCTGAAAACTCATTGGGAAATTCTAGATGCTAGCAAAGTGAAATGTCTGGATTAGAAAATTAATTGATTTTCTGTAGCTACACAACTCTGGCAGTTTAAAAGAAGAGAAATTTGGTATCTCATAGTTCCTAAAGCCACAAGTCTGAGATCAGTGTCACTGGACTAAAATCAAAGTGTCCTTCCTCCAACAGCCCTGGGGAAGAGTCCAGACTGATTTTCAGTGTCTGTGACATCCTTTCTTATTGTTACATCACCCCAATCTGCCTCCATAATCCTATTGCCACCTCCATTCTGGTGTACAGAACCTCCTTCTGCCTATCTCATATAAAGATAGTGTGGGTAAATTTGGGACTAACCTCAGTAATCTCACCATAGTAAGACTCTTAGTCTAGTCCTGCCTGCAAAAATGTTTCCTTCCATACCTGGAGCTCACAGGCCCCAAGGATCCAAAACTGCTACTTTTGAGTGGCTATATTTAATCTGCTAAGAAGGTTATTAAGCAGTGTGTGCTTTAAGTTTGTCTCTATTTAATGTGACATTCAACACAGAGCTGCAAGTGGGTGGGTGCTGTTTTGAGTGTATTTTAGAGAAATTAAGACTTCTTTGGCTGCTGTTCTTGTAGGCCATTTTCAGGTGGTCTTTCAGCAAGAAATATGGACCTAATCAATGATCCTTAGAAATGAAATACCTACAGCTGCTAAATGCAAGTAAGCTCTATTCCTAGGGTTAACAAATGCATTTGCCTATCGAAATTTATTTTCTGGTAAAGACAAAATAATTACCACTAGCTTCAAAAATATCCAGCTTCGTTGCTAATTAAGGATATACAAATGTAGATGGTAAGATCCCTTTTTTTCTTTTTAATATTGAGTAAGACAACAAAAGTCCATTTAGCCTTAACAAATGCAAACATGTCTTACTAGATTGAAATCTTTTGTTTAGAGACCATGATGTAACACAAGGGTTGAAGTGGTACCTCCCCTGAGAGCAGTTGCATGCAGAAGGCCTTGGCTTCCATCTTGAATCGCAAATGAAAGAACAAACTCCTGAGGGAGGTTCTCACCTGATGCCCTCCCTGTTTTCTCCTTCCTTTCTCTAGGGTCAGGTATGACACTGTTCTATTCCTTCACATATCCTAAAACCCTACAGTCGATATGTATGCCTCTTCTGTCCTCACAGTCATGGGCATATTTCAGGACTCAACATTGTTTCCATGCTTTGAAAGTCATTCATGCAGATTATTAGTTAATGGTTTTCCCATGTGGCTATAGTTCATCTAAATGCTAAACAAAAGTCCTTACATAGCTATGCCTATGTCTGCTTACTTATTTTTTTACTGGAAATGTTTCAATGCTTTAATGCCTTATAAATATAATGTTTTATTACTATATAAGATGATTTGGTGGAGACAACACATTTCATGCCTTAAAATGATAATAAATTTGAAGTGTAAATGCTCTGTGCTATGAGACTTACTAGTAGGAGCCCAATTTGATAGAGTCTTCCTAGAAAACAATTGGGCAATATATATTAAATATTATTCTATACTTTTGATATAATATATACTTAGGAACCCTAGGACATTGCTTACTATACTGTTTCATTTGTTTGCAAATTGTTTTCAAATGTGGTCTTCAACAAGCATCAGCACCATAAAAGTCTCAGCTCCATCTCGGAGTACCTCAGTCAAAGGCTTTGAGAGTGGGAATAAATTGTATTTTACCACCAAGTCTAGCAGGTAATTCTAATGCACATTAAAGTATTTAAAAAAACTATTATGATTTTTTTGGGAAAAAAGTCAGAAAGATTTATGAATGCTCTAAATCATTAATATTGAATTATTCATATTGACCAGGGTGGAATTCATGATCAGTGTCTCACAGAGGGAAATATTGATATAAACAATGGAGCAATTGAGAATAAAAATTGTTCTCTCTACCTCTATCTCTGTCTCTGTCTTTCTCTCTGTATATCAGTCTATCTTTTTGTCTGTCTCTCCCTCTGTCTCCCTCACTGTCTCTGTCTGTCTCTCTGTCCCTGTGTGTGTGCGTGCATGCGTGTGCGTGCGTGCGTGTGTGTCTGTGTGTGTGTGTGTGCCTCTACACATGTGCACGGAAGAGTGAATACAAGTCTGAAGCGTGCTAAGCAACTTCCCTATCAGTGTATTGTGATCTGAATTTTTGTCCAAGTACCATAATGCTTTGATGCTCTAGTAGTGTCACAAGAGATGAAGCACAAAAGTAGAGGGTGTAGCATGAGGCCGGGGCAGAGATCAGCTCCCAAGGTCTTTATAAATCAAGAATTCAAAAGGTGCTGTCCTGTACATTAGTCTTCAATATTGACCTACATTTTCTAGTTATGACCTTTTGATACTCATATATTCTAAGGTCTCCTTATAGAAATACAGAGAATATTGAAAATATACAGGATAATAGCCAGTAAAATAGACGCAAACTCAATGTCTAGAAAAATTGAAATTTTGAAAGAATATTTTAAATTATTGGCAGTTAAATTTCTTTATAAAGTTGCTAGTGTTCTCTATGTATGAAATGAATTATTATAACCTCAACTTTTATTGATGTAATTCAAGTGTTACTTATTCCATTATGTACAACCCCATTTTCCTCAAAATATCTGATATTATTTTATTCACATCTGATGTGCATGCAATGATCAAAATTTAATTCTACTTTTCCTGAAATGGAGAACATGTTTTGTCTGAGTTCTATAGCACTCACATTCAATTTTAGCTTATAATTCTCAATATGTTCTATTATCATTAGAGAATAATAGAGAATAAGCCTGCAGCTAGTTTAATACTTTTAAATTCCTGTAGATCACAATGAAAGACCATGTGGCCCAGCATGCTTCACATTTCAAAGGTCGAGGGCTGTTAACATTGCACTATTATTAAAGTTCCCATAAATTTTTTGGCTGTCAACCTAAATGTAAAATGTCTTTATCATTTTTTTCTACAAAATAAAAGATTAGGGAAATACTAGTTTATTTCCAACCAATTACCTAGACAAACAGGTAGAAAGAAACTTTTAAAAAGTCAACTATGTTACTTACAGTTTAAGAAGAATAGGCAATTTACAAATATTTTAATACTGAAATGATACAATTATGTAATCATGTAGCCATCAGTTCCATGGTGGTTAGTATTGTGCTTGGCATGCACCAACAACTCTGTGGGGCACCAGAGACAGAACAGTGAGCAGGACAAATCCCAGTTCCCAGGAAGCCATCGTTCTCATAGGAGTGACAGACAATAAAATGTGATTACACCATCCTCCAAAAAGAGAGTTTCAACTAACATCTAAAGAAAGGATTGAGATGAAACATGAAACGTAGAGAAGACACCCCAAGAATAGATAATAGGTAATAGGCTGTAAAACCACACAGAGGCAAGAAACTGTGCATGAGAACTTAGAAAAATAGGCAACTAAAGGAGCCACACAGCATGAGGCTGGGCAGCGCTGGGTACCAGCTTCCAAGGTCTCCATAAATCAGGAGTATGACAGTCATCAAACTGAATCTGTCTACACGCAGAAGAACATTGTTGAGAGTTTGAAAGGCTCTCCCTAACTTGTAAGGGAGACACAACTAAACCTAAGGCACAAAGAAGGTAGAGGAGACCAAGGAGACCAATGGAACCTTCCTGACATGGGTCTTTCAGAGGCAGAGACTAGTATTCACAGTCTTTGGAGATCTATGTTGGAAACCGGAGTTGGCCATACATGGGATGAAGCACCCATCAAACCCGGGGTGTGAAAGGTGCAAAGGTGACCCTTGGGTGACTCATCCACAAGGAACGGGGTTGTTTATTGAGGTGGAAGGCACTTCAGGAAGATTTATTTCATATAGCAAAGGCCCTGTTCCCTGGGATGTCTAAATGTGAGTGACGACATCAAGGAGTGAACTTGGCTTTTAAAATGATCTAGGATAAAATATATCTTCTAAATTGTAATCTGATTTTTAGTAGTACATTTGAGCACATCTTTTTCAAAGAAACATAGGTCCCTCTAATTTTTTTCAGTGCTGGAGACTGAACTCTAGTGATGCGGTCAGGAGCTCTCCATGCTTTGAAGATACTCTCTCCTATAGTCTCTTTCGGAGATACGTAACTTTACTGAGTAAATAATATTGCTTTATAACAACACTGAAACATTACCAGCCCCATTCTTATAACACACATGCCTTTTAATAACTGTTATAATAAGCAATGCTGTAATTAACACTTTTGTATAGCTCTGCATTTTTGTGAAATTTAGAATCAACAGGAAATACTATGTGATATATATGCTTAGTGCATACAGAGGGAATTAAATTAATTCACCACTTATAGACATGAACTGGAAAACAAGGTAAGTTGGCAGGACTGTTTGTTCGTTGTTTGTTTCGTAACCAACTATAAAGATTTTGCTTGCAATCTTCAACATTTTAAAACTGCCAGTGGGAGTATCACATCAGTTTCAACATTGAAAATAAAATCTCTCAGTTTATAGGATGACACAGTCATAGGTTGTAAGAGATAAGAAAAGAATAGTAGTACATTAAATTCTACATCTTCCTCCCCTTTAAACCCTAAAATTCTCATCAAGAATACCAGAGTCTGGGCCTTGTATGTATACCTCAGTGGCAGACTGCTTACCTATAAGCATGAAGTCATGATTTGCTATCAAACAGTAAAAGGGAAAGGAATCAGTGTCAGAGTTTCTAAACTCTTCCTCTAAGGAAGTGTAAGAGCTTTGAACTTCTAGAAACACATCTTCACCTCCCATCTTGGTGTACCTAAGCCACACCAGAGTTAGTATTGTTACCGTTTATAGTACTGGTTAGTGATTATTTTCCTGAAAATCAAAAGAAATCACATTTTTCCATGGCTAGAACCTTGAAATTAACATTCAAACCAGAACCCCAGGAAACAGAAAAGTATCAGATGAAAACCATCCCCTCAGGAGTGATGCAGGCCTTCCTTCCTACTATCTTCCAAAATGCTTCAATGACAACAAAAAGACACATGGGGCACCTGCTCCTGTGAGAGTCCTGCTCACTGCTGAGTGTGGAGGAGGAGTGCAGGGCTCTTACTGAGTGATACCACCCAGACATTGAAACCCTCTGCCTCCTCCAGTCCTCCTGCAGACTGGAAACTGAGGACAGGTCTCAAAAGCATCCTTTGCCTGGTGGGATCTTTATCCTTGAGCAATTTCTCCCAAGGCCAGCCTTCAGTCTCTGAAAAATGTAAAAATTGCCTTTTGAATCAATGCAAATGAGGGTTGAATTCATTCATTATTTCCCTCTGGATCCTCACTCACTTCTAGCTGTAGAAATTTCAAACATGTAGGACCGGTGAAAAGTGAGTAAACATATTATCCAGCTAACAAACTTGCCACAGGGAACAACTTTGCTGTTCTTGACTTCAATGTGAGCAGGTCAGAGCTGGGATAATGCTCAGGTATAGAGTTCTCTCTCTCTCTCTCTCTCTCTCTCTCTCTCTCTCTCTCTCTCTCTCTCTCTCCCTCTCCCTCTCTCTCTCTCTCTCTCTCTCTGACAGATAATATTTCTCATTTTGAATGCTTTTTTCTTATTTTCCTTTTGAGTTCCAAGGCAAATTCAAAAATCTATTCAGACTTGATCTGCCTTTAGAACCTTGTTTCACTCTTTCCTAGCAAGCAAGAACCATAGTTGACAGGCAAGGCAGGACTCTAATCTTTGATTTGTTGTGCTTTGTCTTTGTATCTCTTAGGATGGTCAAGACTGTTTGGATAAGAAAGTATTCTAAACTCCCAGCAGCAGAATACAAGCTAACAGTGGTCAGGTCAAGAGACCTTGGAAAATATGAAAGCCATATCAAATGTGCCAGCTGATAGAGAAAGTGAACTGAAGGGGGTCCCAGAAGCAAATCAGTGATGTGGCTCAGAAGTGTCTTGCCCCAAGCACTTCCATTTGCAACTCATTTAAGTAAAGCAGAGTATGTGGCTGAGAAAAACTAGGAAATACAAAACTAATGTGGTTCTCTTCCAACGACAAGACAACAGAAAAAGGTGAGAATTGAGTGAAGATCATCCAGTCTGTTGATATAAAGCACCACTTGCCTCTCAGAGAGAGTAAAAGAGCATTCAATCTCAAACCAGACATGAATGACCATAGTCTAGGAACATAGATTCAGGTTAATCCATACAGTGTGTTCCAATATGACAGACTTGCCTGAAGTTTTTGCACCTATGCAACAGAATAGAGCCAAACGTCAAACATTGGAGGGATGTCAGCAAAGTGGGAGAATCTCTCCCATAGGCCTCAGATGCAATCTGATGACATTCTTAGTTTCTGCGCTGTCAAAACATTGCAAATGGTTTTACTAATAGTTGCATGGATGGTAGTCAGGCACATGTGGAAAAATGAGTGGCTATACAGCCACAAAAATTTGGCTCTGGGTCACCACATTCCTCTTCTCCAGAATCTAGAAGAGTTAATCCGTCAATCAACTGTGGAGAAACTTTAAGGCAGGTGGCACTCTTCCTTGGGCTCCTTCCAAACTTCAAGTCATTTAAAGATTTTTTTCCTTACCAAGAAAAAATTATAGGGAAAATTAAGTAAAACTTGCTGAATAGCAAGGAATTAGAAAACACAGTTTCTAGTTCAACTACTTGTAGAAGGTCATCTGAGATGGCTGCTTGCACAGCTCTGCCGGAAATCACAAGAGTAATAAGCTACTCTCTTCTCTCACATGCACACACTTGGGGGTTTCTGCCATTCATGCCTCAGCTTTTCTCAACATGGTTCTGAGGTAGATTCCAAGGTAAAACATTGTAAGATGCAGTAAGTTAGTTACAATGCAAAGGAAGAAGAAGGAACTATGAGAAGTGCTAATTAAATAGTTAGAACCTAGTATCTGTGTAACAAAAGATGTGGTATACTCTTCTAGAAGTCAATGACAAACTTGGCTCTGAATATTCTAGAACCAGGCAAAATATGCAGGCTGATCAGGTGTGCTTGACAGTTTGTACAAGATAAAAGTGACTAAGAAGCAGAAAGGAGCAAAGGCATATGCCTGTGATCCCAGCCCCAGAAGGCAGATCTCTGGGAGCTGGGGTTCCAACTAATGTACATGCTATATTGCAGGGCACCCAGACCTACATAGTAAGATCCTGCCTCAAATATAAAATAAAAATCAATTCTCTGTAAAAAGCAACAACACAATAATATCTGACCCTGCAGTGCTCGCGAATAAAACACGTGTCGCACAATAAAGCACTTACAAGGGGCATGTCTGAGACATGCTGTAAGACTAGATCTTACTCTATATTTCACCAGTAAAAGCATTGGTTATAGTATGTGAATCACATAAATATAAATTTACTAGTAAACATGTAACCTAGAGCCTTATAGGTTTGGCTTAATCTATCATGGACATTGTTATTATTTTCGTGTTCAGGGGCTATTACTAGGGTGATTTGACTGTGTCTGTGACTATCCACATTGTGAAGATTATCCAGGATATGGAGGAGGAGGTTCCTTTCCCAGACACAGCCCCGGGATAAAGCCCACCTCACAAGGAGTGCCCCGGCTGCTGGATGCAGCCCATTCCCGCCGTTTGCTTACAGCGATATTTTCCAGTTGGATTTTTTTGAACTTGAACAACTTTGGGCTGGGAATTCATTCTCCAGTTTGGCTTTAATGTCTTCCTATTTCTTGCCATGGTCTTATTTATGTCCTCTGTGTTGCCTCTATAGACATTTAAGTTTGAGACCCTTTGTATGTGACTCAGTAAAACAAAATGTTTCATAAACTCCATGTCTGTTCCTCTGTAGCAGCTGCTTTAAGGAAATATCAAAAGAACAATGACTCTACTCGTGCTTTGCAGACAGCTGAGTCTGTTGGGAAAGATAATAGCAAACACTTAAGAGCATATACTCCGACCATAAACAATAACTATTCTATAGATTTTATGGCTCTTTATATTTTAGCAATCTACTTCACATTCATCACTGCGCTTGTGTCTTCCAGGAGTCCCATGAAACAATCAAAGTAGAATTATGACTTTTTTACTTCATATAAAAACTCTGGTTTCCAAAATTGCAAACCACCTTAGCTTAGGGCACATGACTAACCCCAGGTAGAGCAAAGCATCATCGGAGACAGCACTCACAGCTTTACACCCTGCACAGCACCACACAGAGACATTTCATAAATATTTTCTCAATAAATATTCAAGAGACTGCTTAGCAACATCCACTTGGACTCATAAAAAGGGATGATTAGGAGATTACAGAAAAGAGTGATCCTAACGAACCACAACCACACTATAAAATACTTCAAATTCGTGAATTATAGAAAAGTCACATGCTTTGTATGACCCTTACTCTATATTCTTTTAAAATATAGGAAAGGTTTAAAATGGAAGCCACCTAAAAATTTAAATGTAAATATGGTAGTTCCAAGTTCTTCCTAAAAAGAAGTGATTATTTTTTCTCCCTAGAAAAAGAGAATTTCTCAAGAAATAGAACTCTGAGGTTTAAGACTTTAAAGCACTCAAAGCCCAAACGGGGAAAAAAAAAAATCAAGGCTACAATTGCATTTATTGCAATACTTTCTAAAACAGAAAAATATCAGAAACTGCCTTTGTGCTCACTAATTGAACTATGGTACATATGTACATTTATAAAAGAAAATGGAAAGAATGGGCAAGATGCTAAGTGGGTAACTTTTAGGCATTTTGAAAAGTGAATATGTACTACATATGTGTATTTATGTATGCATGTACTCTACATATGAATACATAAATATATTTGTACAGAGACTCACCAATATTTATTTGTACACATATGCATTCTTTTTTTAAATCAGGAATATTTTATTTTATATGTGTGGATGTATTGCCTGCATGTATGTCTGTGCACCACACCCATGTACTGACCATGGAAGCCAAAAGAGGGTTTTGGATCCCCTGGAGCTGAGTTACAGAGAATTGTTAGCTGCCCTGTGGATGCTGAGACTCAAACTCAGGTGCTCTAGAAGACCAGCCAGTACTCTTTTTTTTAAAGGTGCACATAGAGTTTTATTTTCTATTACGATAATCTCAGGTACACTCCAGGTGTTTGTCAACACGAATTCTAATCTCTGCTATCGTGAATGTCTTCATAAAGAACCAAGTAGATTGTTGGTAATTATAAAACTGATGGCCTCAAGAAGATGGGTGATGGTTTGATGTCGATGCCAACGTGGTAGATACTACTCTTTCCTTGTGTATTGGTAACTCGGGTTCACCTTTTGCCTTTGAGTCAGAATAAGTAGATGAACTGGATGAAAAATGAGGAAACCCAGGTTGAAAGGAAGGCTCTCCCTGCATTTCAATACAACTATTCCACAAGTGAGACACGTCCCTGTGGTTTTGAGTAATAGAAGTTATAATGAAATTCACAGTGCTGTCATTTGCTTGAGTGAAGATTCTCTGTGAGTCCATATGAAGAGAGGACACCTCATTTAAGGGAGCGGGGCAGTGTGTTACAATTTCTTCAGGTGGTCTGAAGGAACTTGATGTTGCAAGAGAAAAGTCACTTCTGATGACATCCATTGTATCAGAACCCTCTTGAGCGAGAGAAGGCTTCTGCCTCAGATATACATTCGAAATGCTAGAGCTGGACAGCAGATTTCTCTCACTGGTTTGGACAGCTACACCCAAACTATGGTCATCCATCTTGCCCGGGTCTGGTCTGAAGTGTTTGTTCTTGAAATCTGAAAGCGATGGAGCAGCTCCACGAGAGACCGTTTTAATCCCAATCCTCCTTTTCATTCTTTCTATAAGGTGGGGACAGTCTCTCAGAAAGTTTGGATTCTGGTAGAACTGTAACTTACACGAGGCAGAAATTCCTTTTTCTTCAGCCAGAAAGTCGGGGAGAGAAGCAGATCTCTGGAAGTTCTGTCTCATTTTCCTAAATCCATATAGATTAAGTTGTCGAACCAAACTTTTCATGCTATCAGTTTCAAATATTCTGAAGGGGGCCTTTCTTTCCAGCACTTCCTTCTTGAAAAGTTCTTCATTGATCACTATGTAAGTGCCATCCTCATCCCACCAAATAGACTTAAATTTGTCACTTCCCACTATTTTCCAGAGTTTTCTGGGGAAGGTCATTGAAAATAAATTACTGTCTTCATCTGGCTCCGAGGCACAGAGGGTATGAGGCGGCCGCTTTATCAAGAATCGCTGAGCCAAAACCTGAAATGCACTTTCCTCGATAATAGCCCATAAGTCTGAGTCCTTCTGACCTGTGTTGTCACACCAAGGCTCACTGGAAGAGGTCTCTGAATCCGTTGACAGACTGTTAGGGGAAACATCCAGCATTCCCGAAGGTGCCTCAGCCATATCCTGTTCACTTTACCTGCATAGACTTCACATCTGAACAGCTTTGTACTCTGCAGATTATATTGGCGCTTCAGTGGTCCTACACAGATGGAAGTAAGTGACGACATCATAAAGGTACTCAGTCTTATAGCTGTGACATCACAGAATCACTTAGGACTCCTGGGGATCACTGAGTAACAGTATGCCAAAAGTGTTCCTGTTCTTTGCAAAAGTGTTCCCAGGAAAGCAAAAGAGTAAGTAGTCTCTTAATAGTGAAGATCCCAAAATGTCATCCCTAAAGACACTTTCTTTCCTCCCCTTTTTTACTAGACTTTATATTACTTAAAACAATTTTTAATTTTAAATATACTTTGATCATATTTTTCTCCTCCCCTAAGTATTTCCAGATCCCCCTCCCCCCTACCCACCCAACTTTCAGTCTTTTCTCAAAAAAGCAAGCAAAAGTCCAATATAATAACAAAACCCCCCAAAGCCAGGGAAACAGAATAAAATACCACTCCAAAAGAAAAACACAAAACACCAAACTGTAACCAAATAAAGACATACAAAAAAAATCCTGTGGAGTCCGTTATCTGTTGGTAAGCTACTTCTTAATATGAGGCCTTCCCTGGAGTGGTTGAGATATCCAACATCACTCCACTGGAGAAAAATCAGTGTTCCCTCTCCCAGCAGGTATAAATGACAGTTCCATTGTTAACCATGGTCCTAGTGCCACCAGTACTCTCAAACTCTGAGCCATCTTGCCATCCTGACATACATTTTTATATAGAATGTTCTCTCCAGCCCTGACATTCTTGCATTCTTAGATATGTTTAATATATGTATGTGTATAGCAACAATTAGCTGTACATATACATATATTTAATTATCTTTGCAAAAATAAGAAAATGCTAGTAAAGGAAGCCAAAACTAATGAAAATGGTAATCCTCGGTACAGAGTAAGGCAGTCGGGGCAGAAGTGAGAGCCTGGTTAATATACTTTTTTTCTTTTAATTCTTTCAATATATGTTTTCATGATTCCCTTTCCCCACCTTTTTTTTTCTTATTTTACAGAGTTTTACTTTGGAATAACACACAAAAAGATTATGTTTAAGACAAGTAAATTACAAAGACAATCTCTAAAAGCAAAACTCTGCTGTTTTTTCTTTAACAAAATCTCAATTGTTCAATTTTGCCAATGAATAGTTGGGAGCTGGGGTGAAATTCTGATAGCTCAGACAGTCAGAGAAAGCACCCAGCTGACTTCCTACACAGCCAAAGTCCCAAAAGACCGTTCAGCTCCCCGCAGTCTTCAAAACTCCTTTAAACTCAATGTCCCTCCTTTCTACTTCCTGTGTGCCTCTCTACCCATCCTCCTCACTTCCTCTTACTCTCTATGGGTTTTTTTCTATGTTCACTCTCTGACCACAGGTTGCTTGCTCCACCTCTTGATCTATGGCTGACTTTTTAAATCCTGTTTAGAATAAGCAGAAAGCTCTTGGATTAAAGGTGTGTGCAGGGGCTGAGCCATACCACAAATAAAAACAGGTTTCTTCAGTAAAAAAAAAAATACAATATCAGGGCTCACAGTGTGGTTAAATATCCTGCAATATATGATTTTACCAATGAAGACTTGGGAGCCAGATGCAGGGGTGAAATCCTGATAGCTCAGCGAGGCAGAGAAAGCACCCAGCCGACTTCCTCCACAGGCCGAGAACTCCTCCTCCACACAGTCTCCAAAACCCTGAACTAATGAATAAATACATGAAATATAAACTCTGAAATAAATGAATCCAGTTCCATACTAAATTCATGACATCCGCAGGAAAATGGAAAGATGTATTTCAAGTGAACTTAGCACAAAATACAAGGCTCCTGTTGGTTTATATTAAGAGCAAACACAGCAGCGGAGCACGGAGCCAGCAGAGTGGCAGATGCCTAACTTACCTGAAGAATGAATGAGTCGGTGCTGCTAGGCATGCGCGGCAGAATGAAGAAAGTAGCTGTGGGTAAGGCGGTAGATGGAAAGGTGATCACCACAAGAACACCTGCAGTGAGGTCAATATGCCAAGGTCAAACCCGCCATTTCTGCCAAAATGGCTGCATGAGAATCGCCTTATGCATCTATCGAGTGGTAACTAACCCTTAATTCCTGGGTCCAACTGGAAGGCAGTGTGAAATAAGACGACTTCCCAAATAAATTAAGGAGGTTACAGCCAGTGTCCTTACCACAAGTAATTAACCTACTCATCTTTAATGAGTAGGATGGAATGGATAACAGTGGAAGGGAAGGTAACTAGATAGGAACAAAAGCACCTTTGAAAAACATGGAGTAAACATGAGAATAGGGAAATTATCAAGCAATTTAACAAAACAGCAGACTGGTCTTTCTCCTGGGCTGGAAGCCCAGGGAAGTCAATGATGCTAGGTGAGGTAAAGGCTGCAGGGATGGGAGGAGATGTTACTGAGTGGCATATGCTATGGCTGTCGGCTTGGGGGTCTGTGAGACTTCTAACAGTGGGAGCGAGAGCTGTCTCTAACTCTTCAGCCTGCTTCCGGGACCCTTTTCCTCCTACTGGGTTGCCTCATTGGTGTGGGTTGATATGAGGCTATGTGCCTAATCTTACTGTGATTTGTTATGCCATGTTCAGTTGATAGGTCTGTTCTTTTCTGAAGGAAAATGGAGGAGGAGGAAGTTGGGTCTGGGGGAGGGGGCGTAGCTTAGAGGAGAGAAGAGAGGGGAAACTGTGGTTGGTTTGTACTATATGAAAGAAGAATACATTTTAAAAAACAGGTAATGAAAATTCTCAACTGATTTTACTTTTTGGTGATAGCATTATTTCATTAAAAAAAAAAAATTAGCCAAGTACCAATAGTACCTGACTGTAAATAGAATTAAATATGCTATGAGACAATTGTAGGATTTCAATAATTGGAATCTTTTCAACAAGTGATGCTGAAACAATTTGACATCCAAAAGGACTGAATATGCCAAAGCTGGGGGGGAGGGGTGAAAGAGAGATAAAATGTGCACACAGACTTACTTGCCTCACACAAAAGCTGCACCCCAGACCTCAGTGTGACATATGAGACTATGAGATTCCAGCAGATACACTGAAGCTATCTAAGTGACCTTGATTTTTTTTATTAGATCTAACACTAAAGTTTTGGGTCATGAAAGAAAGAGATGGTAAATTGGACCTCATCTCTGCAAAAATCAACCAAGAGAATGACAAGATAAGCCACAAGCTAGAGGAGAAACTTGTAAAAAGATACACATAATAAAAGGTGCCCAAAAACTCCTAAAACCCAACAATAAGGAAAAAACACCCAATTTAAAACAATTAAAAAGTAACATAGACACTTCACTAATGAATGAACAAAAACAATATATAAAATATTGAATATATGAAAATATAAGAAGACTATATTCTATTTATCCTACTTATATATGAAATTATAAGAAGACTATATCCTATTTCATCAGAAAAATGAAAATTAAAACAGCAGTGGGGTACTCCTGGGCACGGAGCACTATGGTCCCATTCCAGAGCAATGGCAACAGCTGAGGGATGCCACTGATGGTGCATCCTGTAGCTTTCTTAGAGCTCAGTGATGACAGGAAGCCTCGGGTACCAGAGTGGCTCTGCATCTTCCCACTGACCGTGATGGCAAGGCTTTGGAACAGCTGGGACTCTCACCCACTGCTGGTGAGAATTCAAAATATTATAGCCACTTTGCAAGATAGTGTGGCAGTTTCTTCCAACACTAGAGGTACTCTTATCATATGGAGTTGAAATTCCCAAGAAGCTGAAAACTTAAGTCCACACAAAAACTTGCTCATAGATGTTTTTAGCAGCTTTACTCAGAATGGCCAAAACTTGAAAGCAACCAAGGTATCCACAAGTGAACAAGTGGACCTGACATTCTGAACATTTTTGAAAGTGTCGAAATGTGGAGATGGTGAAACAGATGAGTGGTTTTAGGGCTGATGAGAAGTGGGAGTGCACAGAGGCTGTGTAGGATGGTAAAAACATTGGGGTGATACCAGTGGTGGCTACACCACATTATACCTCTCTCCAACACAACTAGATGTACAGGCCCAAAGGAGTGCTTTTGGAGTACCTGGGGGGAGTACCTGATAGAGTACCTTAGGTAGTAATCATTAGCTACATATTTTTATCAGCTGTAAGCATGCAGGTCTCTGGTACAGGATAACAAGAATGGAGAAATTGTGTGTACAGAGGCACAAACATAGGAGAGATCTCTGTACTTCCCATGCATTAAGAGTGAGAAACCCCTCTGAAAACCTATTTTGTAAAAAGTAAAAAATAATTCAAAGCCAAACACTAACCTAACTATGCCTTAACTGGAAGTATAAAGCTTGCCTAGATGGAGTGTTCTGCTCTTTGCCTATTGTTAAGAAGGAGCCAGAAACACATGCTATATGAATGTTCCTGGGAGAATCAATTTAGTATTACCTGCTTTCTTCTCACCTAGTTTAGTGGGTTTTGTATGTGTGAAAGTTAAGCTCAAACCATAGGTAACAAAGAGGACTAAAAAAAATTCATCTAGATAGAGAAGTATCAAGTGCAAAATTCAAAGAAAGTCTTTTATTCCCAAAGATAACCAGAAAATGAGATCCACACATTGATGTCAGAGGCTAGGCAAAGGGGGAAATGTCATATGGAGAAATTAAAAGAGTCTGATAGAAGAAAACTTACCAAGACTTCAAGATTAAGTGACTTTAGTACGGGCATACTATTAAGTATCCAGCAGCTATAGACATTTCCACACACACTTATCTAAAGTGTGTTCAACTGATAAGTCTACCTTTATTTATCCTTTACTGCCTCTATGAGAAATACCTTTTTCATCTTGTCTTCTGTGTTTAAAAAACCATTTTACAAGTAAATAGATTTTTTAAAAAGTTAAAAATAGGCAAACATCAGGAAGTTGCATTTCAATTCAGATAAACTGCAAAGTGATACAGGGTTCCCAGGGCCACTGTCTAGCATAAAAACAAATCAAGCTGAAGGTCATATATAAACAAATGTGTTTATGTCTTTTTTTTCCCATGTACATTAAATTTCTCTTATTCATCTAACAGGATGAAAACAGTATTTTAAGCACATATGATTTTTTAAACCAATTTTTTTTTAGAAAATGTAAAGTTACAAAGATCAATGGTTTCGGTGAACTTTTAGATGCAGGTTCTAATCTAAATCTCAGTTAGACAGAGCATCTTTAATAACCTTTGCCTGAATTATTCTCTATAAATGTTCACCTGTTTTACATGGCTAATCTCTGTCCATGGATTGCCAGTAACTCTGAAATGTTTTCCTGAATGATGGTCTTGCCTATGTACTTCACTGTATGCTTTGAAGTGGTTATAAAACCAACTATTTAAAAATAGTATGTTCAAGTCACAAAGAGTTTAATACTACTACAGAAATAAGTCAAAAGACATATAAAATTCACTTGATAAAATATCATAAAGTTACACAAGGAAAGAGACAAAATAAAATAAATTCCCCTAATGTACCGCAAATATCAACCACCACACACTACCTACAAGCCATATGGTTTTCCATCTGTTCTGTTATCATCAACTAAATTTATAGTATTTGGGCTATCAGAATGATTGTCAAACATGAGCTGGGCATGATTTTAAACCTAGGTGTTACTGTTCGTTTGGCTTTTTTTTTTCTTTTCTTTTTCTTTTTTAAAGGAGATATCCACTTCTACACCCATGCTACCATTGAGGACATTTAAGCAGTTAAGAGCAAATTTCCCCAGCATTTCTGAGGAATGGAAGTCAGTCATCAGAAGGTTTAGACAAACCATCATTAACTGGTTTCAACATATCTAGCGAGAGCTACTCCCAGTAAAGCCACAATTTCTGAAGGTAGATAGAATCCTTTGAAAGGCAGAAGGGCTGGGCCTGTGGCTTTTAATTGGGAGATTCTGCTGTTTCATGGGCCAAATTGGAAGGTGTTGCTCTGTGACCCAGTTTTTGCGTTCAGGTCATGTGTTGGCAAAGGTCGGGATTGTTACTCACTATGTGGCAAAGGTGATGAAGAGCCATCCAGGATTCTGTTCCAACATCCAAGACTGAAGTCAGAGTTTTTGGTTGCCTTTGATTAAGGACGTGCCCATTGGGAGGGACCCATGCACAGTCTACGTGGCAGTGAAATTGAGTGGTCTTGGGAACTGAGAATAATCAAGTCACAAGACAGCAGAGTGCTGTGCTGTATAAGCTGACAAACTGAGCTCTGGACACGTGGGTTTTGGAGAGAAGCTCCTGAAAGGACCACAATGGAGATGACAAGTTGATTCCAGCCTCTTCCATGTAAAAACTGAGCTCTCCCTGAACCCCTCACTCATAAGCACACCAACATGATGAAGGCTTAGTGTGTAAATGGCTAAACACGGCAATTTTTGCAGTCATAGAAACTAATCTGAATATTTAAAAATTCAAATGACTTCTTAAATGTAAGCAAAGCAAGTCATATCTAAGAATTCTTACTAATATGAAAAATATGCACCCCTCTAACTCTGCTAAGAAGGGTAGGCTGTCTTGTGCTTCAGAAAACATTGACTTCCTGCTTCCAGGAGGCAAGTGGCCTCCTCCCATTCCATCAGACTCCATTCCACCATTTGGTTGGCTTTAACAAAGTGAATGGAGATTGAGGTTGGTGTTTTAGCCCTTGAGGGACATGGATCTGCAATCCCCTTTCAGCCTCCACCTAGACAAACAGTAGCTCCATGTCAACATGGTCTGAGTTTCCAAAGGGAGCAAAATATCCTGTCTGTGTCCTTGACTCCAGCCTGAGACAGTCATCTCCACAGGGACGGTGAAAATGCAGGTAGAGACTGCCCCGGAGAGCTCAGCTCCTAATCAGACTTGTTATTTATGGAGGAAATTCATTCACATTGCCATGAAGTTCAGTAACATCCCAATGGCCCTAGGGTATCTTAGACCATAAAATCAAAGGCAAAAGAAGGCAGACGTCTTACATTAAGTGCTGACTGAATGAGCCACCACTCTTACCATTAGACAATTCACAGTCTAGAAAAATTGTTAGCTGAATATGACAGAGCTGGAGCTTGTCTAAAGTAATCCACTTGGCAATGCTTCTTAAATTGTCATGAACTCAGAATATTTATAAGATTTTAATTAACCTTTAATCTCCATTACAAGCATTTAATGTATAAGTGTCAAATGAAAAGTATCAATTGAGAAAAAATGTATCATAGAGAATTTGTTGTAACTAGGGAATATGTGTAAAATATATTTAGGATACAATGCTCTAGTATAGATCCATCTTTAATGTGTCCTGAATTCAAATTCATGCATAATGTCTTTCCTCTGAACATTCTATCCTGCCCCCCTCCCTTCTCCTCCTCCTCCTCCTCCTCCTCCTCCTTCTCTCTCTCTCTCTCTCTCTCTCTCTCTCTCTCTCTCTCTCTCTCTTTCTCTTTCTCTCTCTCTTTCACACACACACACACTGAACTCTTGATTGAGAAAAGAATACAAAACTCTAAATTTAAAGGTGTCACTAAACTAAGATCTTTATAATATTTATGTGCAAGAATGTGCCTTAAGATATTCTAGAATCAATACATTACACAATAGCATGCAATTGAATACATGAAAGAAATAGCAATATATATCAAGAATGGATGTAGATAAATAACTTCAGAACACTATAATCTTCTGAGATTGTTAAAATTAAGTGCAAGGCGTGTGTCTGTGTATAAATTGCATGTATATACATAATAAATCAATATATAAATGTTTAATTTCTTGTGGATCTGGGACTCAGGCCCAAAAGCATTGCAGGTAAAAATTAACTTTAATGCACTCTTTTATTACATTGAACAAGAATGAAGAAATGAGACAAAGAGGTTGAGAGTGTGGTGGCTTTAAGGAAAAGCAATGGCAATTGCATACAATAAATAAAGGTCTTAGCATTTAAGATTTTTGTCAACTGTTTTTAAATATATAATTTTAAAATAAAGTTTTAAATGCAAAAATAATCATAGTCATTGAAAAAAATCAATATTTTTAATCCTATAGTAATTAATGACAAACAAAAATACTGAGAGAACTACTTTGTAAGAATAAACACTAGCATCTGGAGAGGTGTTCAGTTGTAAGTTGCTTGTTTTGCAAGCTGAGAACCTGAGTTTTGGCCACAGAGCTCACATTAAGGGGAGTGGCTGATGATGTGGGGAGATGGCTCTGTGGTTAGGAGTCCTCACTCTCTTCACAAGCACCAGAACTCACAATGGACATTTCACAGTCACCTATAACTTCAGCTTCATTACATCAACACCCTCACCTAACCACAGCAGGCACACACACACACACACACACACACACACACACACACACACACACACATAAGTAAAAATTAAATAAAATGAAAAATGTAAAATCAGGTATAATAGAGCACATCTCTAATCCAAGTGCTGAGTTTCGACAGCCGATGGACTCCTGGGGCTCACTGGCAAACCAGTCTTGCCCAGTTACCAAGCTCCAGTCCGATAAGGGGCCCTGTCTCAGAAGTAAAGACGGATGATGTCTGAGGAAAGACACCTGAGACTGTCCTCTGACCTCCATACACACATGCACCTGCACACATACACGCACACAAACACATATGAACACACACAGGGATAAATGTCAAAATCCAAGAGTCTCTCAGATGGGGAACCTTAGGTAATTGTCTCATGTGTGCTTTTGAGTCTCCCCTAACATCTGAAATGTTGGATGCTGTAGAAAAGCAGCCTGGGTCCCAGTGCTGTGTAGATTGCTTCTCCCAAGAGATACTGTATCTATAAATAGTTCTATGACTTCATTTGTTCACATGATTAGCATATAGCTAATCTTCCATCATGTTTTAGTCTCTAAATTATTTTTTCAAATCTTGGCTTCAGAACAAATTACAAATGTGCGTGTGTGTATGTGTGTATGTGCATATACTTGTATATATTAAATTTTTATTATGGAAGTTTAGCAAATAAAACAGTATCATGTGAAATCATGTGTATATAGTAAGCTAGACTATTCATTTTTTTAAGAAATCTATACTCTATATACCACCAGTATTCTTTGGCTCATAAACTGTTAAATTTCTTTTATTATAATTTTCATAGAAGGAAACATTTCTTTATCAAACAATGAGAGTATAGTAACCTGGGGCACTAGAGTGAATTCTACCTCTATTCTAAGTCTATAACCAACCACTCTACATTTTTTTCAATAAAACACCATTTACATTCATCTTTGAACATACTAAAGACAGTAGATGTGTGTGTGTGTGTGTGTGTGTGTGTGTGTGTGTGTGTGTGTGTGTGTGTGTTTTCATGTGTTTGAGTGTACACACATAATTTTGTAGCACTTTTGTCTGGGAACTTTGTGTGTGCATGTGTTCATATATGTAAGCACACGTATCTTAAAGAATTCTTAAGCCTCCCTTATTGATATAAACCATGGATACACATGGTTTGGTTAAATTACCCCTGCCAGGTTTGTTATCTACCCTTTTCCCCTGCTGTTAGCATGTGTAGTTGTATGGTTTTAAGAACTTGAGTGACTCACCATGAAGCAAGCTGAAAAAATAAGGGACAGATGTGTTTCTATGTATTTTTTAAGGTTTGCTAGATGGAAACCCTTTCATCTAATTTCAGAATCTCATCTCAGAGGTAGCACTGGCCTCCTTAGAGGACATCTTCCCCACCCCTAAACCCCTCAACCACCAGGAGGATGAAATGCACACACTATAATGCCACCCACTGACTTGGATGATAGAGTGAACAGCAGTAGAATGCCCCATCAGCAGAAGAAATGATTGCTGCAGGGGCCGTCCAGGAAGGTTAAATGATGAGAACCCTCTCTATGCACAAAAGATACAGTGAAATGCTTCCCTTCTGACCCTCAAGGCATGATTAGTAGACAGCCTAACAGATAAATTTGAAGTGAAAGATCATAAACAGGACTGTAACTGTTGACCAGGTTTCAAAATTTTGGTCTTGATTCTTTAACTGCATAGAAAAACCGGCCCTGTGGTTAAGGAAAAGCAGACATCAGCCAAAAGTCTTAGCGAGAGGGAAAAGTGGCGATAAAAAGTTTCACTTTCATAGTTCAGGGTCACATATGACATCAACAGTGTCCAAATCATTTCCCTCCTTTCCTCCTCCCCCTGCCCCTTTCTATGAAGCACTGTCTCTATGTAGCACAGGTTAGCCTAGAACTTACTTTGCTTCTGAGTAGTTGGGATAAGGTACTCAGTGAATTCTCTCTTTAACAAGATCTCAGGAAACCTAATGCTGGTAGAAAAAATTAAAAATAAATAAATAAATAAATAAATAAATAGATAGATAGATAGATAGATAGATAGATAGATAGATAGATAGATAGATAGATAGATAGACATGGCTTTTGAAAATGATCTTTACATGGTAAGGATCTGATAACTCATTACTAGTTATCTAGTGAGAATTCACTCCCGGGCAGAGTTCCCCATAAAGGGATTTCTTTTCTGTCTTTTAAGGATAAAGGAATTTTGTGTCATTCTGTGATTCTGTTCTTAGATGCATCAATACTGTTGCCTTCCTTTGTAACTTGATGATGATGGTAAGCTACATAGCAAACCACTGGGTTGTCCCTTTTAAACAGAGGTCTACATCCCACATCACTAGGGAGAAAACAAAAAAGGAATTGTGGGTCCAGCTTGCAACACCACCCAAGGTCTCCTTGAGAAAAAACCAGGCCCTACCTTGCTTTTGTAGGAGGGGTCATTTTTACTCCAAAAGCTCCTCGAAAGACATGGACTTGACTGACAGCTTGAAGTAGGTGGAGAGAAAGGAAGAAAAGGAGTACTTCTCACTAGGAAAAGCAGAGTATGAGGCAGCAAAAGTCATACACAGCGTAAGCATGCAGCTAGCTTAAAAGACACATGAAGTGCTAGATTCTGTCCCTTCCCATTGGGGCATCACAGGGAAGTAAGTTGGTCTTTGGAAAAACCCATTTTCTCATTTCACACACTTGCTTACCTACCTTACAAGTCTGCTGGTGAAATTATGAATGGGAAAAATATGTCTTCTAGTATAAAAGCCTGTGCTGTTGCTACAACCCACTGTTTCATGATCATATTTCATTATAAAGGCAACAGGTGTGTCTAACACAAAGGGAGAATAATGCAGAACTATATCCAGTAGAGAGTAATGGATTCTTCTCCTCTCCTACTCCAGTGGGAGTGATGGAGAACTAGCTACAACGTGACCTCCATTGGTTCTGTCACTTTCTCCTGTTCTTGTGCAGGACACAGATAGCTTATGTTACAAGAATGGAAAGTGTTGCTCAGAGCTTGCTGTGTTCATCTGATAACAAGTCATTTTTGTCTATCTAGTCATTTCTATTTGCCTGGTTCTCTGCAATGACTACAAATGTTCATTTATATTCATATAAGAGAATACCTTATACCTTCTGATGGACATGGCTATCTATCTATAATTTAAAATACCATCGAATGTATAGATTGAAAGCTAAAATGAGCATTTTCCCCATCTGCTCTTTTAAAATTTTGTTTGAGATTCTAATATAATTATATAACTTTACCTTTCCCTTGTGTTCTTTCAAACTCTCTCATGTACTTTCAGCTTGCTCTTTTTTATATTCACTGCCTCTTTTTCATTAATTATTGTTACATATTTATGTGTGTGTGTGTGTGTGTGTGTGTGTGTGTGTGTGTATGTGTGTGATATGTAAGTACAACCTGGTCAGCCTGTATAACATAATACTCATATATATGTTTCCAGGGCTGATCAATTGGTATTGGATATCTGATTGGTGTTCTCTTGCCTGTGGAGGACTATTTCTCCCTCTCTCAGTATTCCTTAGCTGCCCATAGTTCTTCATGTATTGTTGAGGCCTCCAGAGCTCACCCCCATTTGTGTTAGTACACTTGCTGGTGCTATCCTCTTCAGATCATGTTCAGGAAGTCATGTTGGTGAGACATTGTGGGCATATCCTCTCTGACCTGTCTAGGAGACACACTCTCACAGCAAACCCCTGCTTTGGGCTCTATCTTCTCACCTCCCCCCCTTTTTCAATAAGCCCTGAGTCTTAGGCACAAGAATTAGGTTGTAAATCAGTTTGGACTGGCCTCCATTCTGATCACTTGTACTTTTCTGTAATGGTCTCTGTCTGTTGCAAAGAGAAGTTTCTGTGATGCAGAGGGTAGAAATGAGCATCTTTATGAGGGAATTAATTTAAAGATGAAGCCCTAAAAGTAGAGCAGTAAGTCAAAACAAATTCAGTTTTTAAATTGCTAGCTACTGTCATATTTTCCTTTCAATTTTTAAACCAATCTGTTATTTTAAAAAATTGTGCTTTGAAAAGTCCACTTTTCATAACGTTTATTATGTTTTTTATTTTTAATTAAAATTTATTTTGAGATAATAGCAGGATCATGTGTCCTCATAAAAATTATGATGGAAGATTCCTTTGTAGCCTTTATCCAGTTTGCCCGAATGGTGACATTCTATAAATCTACAATCAACAGCAGATCCAGAATGCTGGCATTCCTATAGAATGGCTCATCCAGGACACAGAAAGAGCACTTTCCCACAGGACAGTTTGCTTGCCCTCTATGGCTCCACCATGTCCACCTACCCTCATTTCCTTTCTCAGCTCCTGAAAGCTGCCAATCTGTTTCTCATATCCATACTTTTATAATTTCAACAATGTCATGTGAACAGAATCATATAAACATTCAGTTTTGTGGAATTGCTTCTTTTTCTTGAGCATTATATTCTTGAAACCTATCCAAGTTGCTACAGCACTTACCATAGTAATTTTTCATTGCTAAGTAGTATTCCATGGCATAGACATACCATTAACATTTTATTATTTCCAGTTTGTGGCTATTTTAAAAGGGGGGGGCACTTCCAGAACTACATGAAATAAATGTCATAGGAGCCTCAATCCTTACCTGAATTCTTTACCAGTCTTGAACAAAAAGACAAAATTGGTCTTTTACTATTAAGTAGACTCTTTGATGCAAAGTTGTTTTTTTAATGTCACAATGCGCTGCATCATAGAGATGATGGTCCTTTATACCTAGCACACTGCAAGTTTGAGTGGACATTGGAATTTGTCAAGGGCTTTTCTTGGGTCAACAAATGTGCTCATAAACTTTACCTTTGTGGCCTGTTAGCATGGAGGACGGCACTGACTGATTTCCTGTGTCAAGTGGCCTTGGTGTCAATGAAATAGACTACTTAGTCATATCGCATAATGCTTTTCATACAACATTGGCTTGGTTTGATAAAATTCCATTGAAGGTTTTGTTTCTATGTTCAATGGAAATATTAGTCTATGCTTTTCCTTTTTTGTAATTTTTTATCAGGTTTTGAAATCAGAGTAATTCTAGCTTGAGAAAAAAATAAAATGGGAAGTCATTTTCTATTGTCTTGAAAAGGTTGAATAAAATTGGTTTTGTTTATCTTTTAAATAACCAATCTAATTCTCCTGAAAAGCCACCTGAGCTTAGAGATTTCTATTTTGAGGCATTTTTTATTATAATCTTAATTTCCCTTGTAGTTTTTAAATTTTCTATTACTTTTTCTGCAAGTTGTAATGGTTTGTGTTTTCCAGGTATTGATCATTGTCACTAAATTAATCTTTGGAAAGCAGTTTGGATACTTTACAGATAGATGGCTTTGGAGTACAGAGAGATGGTATTAATCTCATTTCTGATACTGGTGATCTCTCCTTTCCCCCCTTGTCCATCTTCTAGAAGATAGCAAATTTTGCTGGACAGTTTGAAAACCCATCTCTTTGATTTTATAGTTTTGTTTCAGTTTGCTTCTGTTTATATGTATTGTTTCCCTCCTTCTATTTTGTATCTCTTGCTCTTCTTTCCCTATGCTCTGAAACAGGAGCATAAAATACTAACTAGAAGCCTTTTCCTCTTTTCTAATATTGGTAATGTGTTAGCCAAATCCCATGAGTTTTGATATGTTTTATTTTCATCTTGCTTACTTCTATGTATTTTTCTTCCCTCTGGTACCTCTTTGTGATCTACAGATGATTTAGTAGTGTGGTGTTTTTCTCCCAGATACCCGGAACAAATTTTTTCTGTAATTTCTCTACTAACGTAATTCCACTTTGTCAAAGAAAACACAGTGTATAGTTTTAATGCTTTTAAATACCTAAAATTTGATTTATGGCTCATGAGATTACCTATCTTGTTATATGTTCTATACATAGCTCTTATCTTTGAGGAATATATAGATAAAAATTAATATCATGAGCCTGGTAGTGGTGGCGCATGCTTTTTATCCCAGCACTTGGAAGGCAGAGGCAGAGGCAGGTAGATTTCTGAGTTCAAGGTCAGCCTGGTCTACAGAGTGAGTTCCAGGACAGCCAGCACTACACAGAGAAACCCTGTCTCAAAAAAACCAAAAAAAAATAAAATAATTAATTAATACCATGTATAAATTGACATTTCATGGCTACTAATTAAGCAAATTTTCTACACAAGTATTTATTCTACCTTATCATTCCACCGTTGTGTTGGTTGCTTATGGCCTTTACCCATTTTTGTTGGATTCACATTGGTTTATAGAAATCTTATATACCTACATCACAAGGCATCTATAGATCAAGCATTTCCTAATTGTTGTCTCTCAATAGAGTCTAGAGTAACTTTCCTGTGTGTACATTTATACTCTTGGGTATTTAAATTTCACTGTTTCCTTTTTACATCTTTGTTTTCACACCAAGCTTAGAGAGGTCATCTACAGACTTATTTGCTGTTTTCTAGAATTTCTGATTATTTTATATTAAAAATGGATTTATTAAAGATGTTTTAAGGTAATAATTGATCATAAACTTCCATGTGTCATATATAACACAACTTAAGTCAATGATCTGGCAATATCTATATTTAAATAGAATATCTTTTTGTCTTTAGTCATGGAATATAAGGGTAAGGACAAATATTGAATGTGTACTGTAGTATGCCCAAAAGTCCTTCTGGCCTTGTTACATTTTTTAAATTTAGATCATATATAACCTTACTGTTTATAACTTTCCCCATTGGATGGGGAAAACTGAAGCTTTCAACATTATGGAGTTTGGGAATAACACTCAAGCATGTATTCTGAAGCCAATGGCTATTAACACCACTTTACTCTGAGGCTCCCAGTCTGGACCTGTGAATGGCAGAACACATAGTTAGGGAAGCTTAGTCACTGTCTTTCAAGAGTAATTAATGTTATTTAAATAGTGACAACCATTTGGTGACCATATTCCTTCTAGGACATGACACAGGCTTTGTCAAGGGCAGGTGTCTGGGTCACAGAAATAAACAATGGAAGGGCCTCCTATCTGTCAGTCACTTTTTATCACTCTGACAAATACCTGAGAGAAACACTATTAAAAAGAAAAAGATTTACTTTGGCTCCATTTCTGAGGTTTCCGTTCATGCTCAGCTGTCTGTCATTTCTGGGCCTGCTGAGATAGAACACCAGAATAGGGAATAGCAGTGCAGCAGAGGAAAACCACTCATTCACCCTGGGCAACCACGGAGCAGAGCTGAGAAAGAGGGAGGGAACAGGGACAAGATATGCCCTTCAAAGGCTCATCCCCAGAGATCCACAGACTCCCACCCACTTTCAGCTCCCACGGGTCCACCACTTCTGCCTTGTCTAGTCAAACGCTGGATCCATCCATAGCAACTAAAACAGTCATCAGGGTCTGATCCGATGGCTATCTCTCCCCAGGCATGCCCAGAGGTTTCAATGTTCTCCTATTCATCCCCCAAGTTAATCAAGATGTCAATCAAGATTAACCATGCCATCACCTGCCATGTAAATTCATAAAAAGTTGGAAAACAGTGGGAAGATTCTCTCAGCAGAATTATTTATCTATAAAATAGACTTTGCAAGGATAATTCATTTGATATTCTAACATCCCCTGCGTTCCTGCCATATAGCAGAATATCACAGCCTAGCCTGATTTTGAATAAATTATAAATAATAAAGATTTGCTATTATCTTATATTTTAGTTTATGGTTCTGTGTATAGAAAATGCTAATTTGTAGATTGTTTTCTCTAATTTCATTTCTTTAAAGCTAAAGTTTCAATGTCATCATGGATATAGAAAAATAAATTGTAGTTAAACTAAAGTGATACAATTTCAGATATTTTTAAAATTTTATGTATCTTTCAATATGGTTTGTTTCTCTCTTTTTTTTTTTTTTTTTTTTTTTTTTTGTTTTTCGAGACAGGATTTCTCTGTGTAGCCCTGGCTATCCTGGAACTCACTCTGTAGACCAGGCTGGCCTGGAACTGAGAAATCCACCTGCCTCTGCCTCCCAAGTGCTGGGATTAAAGGCGTGCGCCACCACTGCCTGGCTTCAATATGGTTTGAACAGTTGATGTTTTAGCAGCTTTATGGTGCTATACAGCCAGTGAGCTACTCATTACATATTACTCACTTCTCCCATACAAATGTGTAAGTCACAGCCAGCAAAATGGTTCAATGAGTAGAGGCACGTACTGGCAAGCCTGATGTCCCGAGTTCATCTCCAGAAACAACTCCCAAAGGCTTTCTTCTGACTTCCATATGCATGCCATGTCGCACAAGTGTGCACACATGTAAAAGATAAATATATAAATAAATGTAATCATCTTAAAAAGTAAAGAATGTAAATCGGAGGCATTCAGTGTATACATACATAATTTCACGGTAACCATCTCTACCAGTATCAATGGTGGAAATCCACCATTACTAAGCACAGGAGCACCACCATAGCATATGCCCTCAGCCATAAATATGTGGCCCAAGGTAACAGCTAATCTGTTTTAGGTCACCGTAGTACTACTTATGATACACATTTCCTATTGATTAAAATAATACACTATATGGAATTGTTCGTATTTTATAAGTAGAGTGCTCTATTTTACCTGAAGCCTCATTTCTAAATAAGAGCCTACAGAGAATGCAAAATACGTAAGTGTCATCTTAGGGTTTATTTTAACATCTCAGCCCCATGAGCACAACAGAGTCATGTTGAGAATGAATATTGCCCTTAGTCCGTTACACCTACTGCTCCATGGATGGGCGTTCCGATTTGTTCAGCTCCAAGGAAACCCCGTTTACAGAAACATTCTGACGGGTTTCCCTCCTTTAACTTGAACACAATCTTTGCTCCCTTTTAAGTTTCCTTTACTGCTTCCTTTACCTTCTGCTCCCATCAGACATTAGCCTTGGGAAATTTGAGGTTTGCTTTCCAACATAAATTATGCCTTAGCCGGCAAAGGTAGGTGGTGCTGTGTAGGTTCTAGAAGACCAAAGAAAAGTCGCAGACATCAGTTTGTGGGAGGCAAGGGCGCTGAAGTCCTACCTTCGGTTGCTCAGAAGATGCTTAATGTTCAGAGGCCAGTTATCATTCAGACAGAAATAAGGTATGTGGGTGCTTTGTTCAGTTTTCTCTCTCAGCAAAAGTGATTCCTATACAGTTACTTGAACTTTATTTTTCGCAGTTTCTAATATTTTCTCTTACATTTTTAATTAATCCCTCCTCCTTCTCTTTGCTTCCTATAGTCCCTCCCATGTCCCATCCCATCTGCTCATCCCATGGCCCCCCACACTCTCAAACTGGTAGGTTCTTCCTTGGTTATTTTTGCTACATATACTTTTCTGGACAAATATATAAGTGCAGCTGGATGAGTCCTTTCTTGTTGCTGGTGTGTAACCGTTTCAGGGCTGACCACTCTACATTGGATAACCAATAGCGGGGCTCATCTCTGGGAGAGGCTAATCCTTTCTTGCTCCACAGCCATTAGTTGCCTTTAGTTCTTTGTGAGGGATGGGGACCTGTGACATTTTCCTCTTTCCATGTTAACATGTCTATCGATGCTGCCACTGCCCAGGTTTTGCTTTTGTCACGACAGACTTCCTTTTATCCTTGCTTCTTTCCGCCGCATCTTCTGTGAGGTTCCCTAAGCCACTGATGCAGCGATATACATGAGTACACGGATATACAAGTACTTCTCAGTAGCATTCCGACATATAGTCCTTCGGTTATATACCCAAGGGTGGTATATCTTTGTCCTAGAGTTTTTCTATTTTAAATATTTTAGGAACCTCATACTGATTTCCCTAGTGGCCACACAAATTTAAATGCCCACCGACAGTGAACAGTTTCTCCTTCCCAGCATGCTCACCAGCATTCACTACCATTTGTTTTCTTGGTGAAAGTCATTCTTATGGGTGATATAGAACCTCAAGAAGTTTTAATATATGTTGCCCTGGTGGCTAAGATGCTGACCATTTGGAGTATTTATTTCTATTTCTTCTACTTTTGAGATCTGCCTATTCGGTTCATTGTCCATGTATTTTTGGTTAGAATGTAACTTTTTGACGTATAATTTTTATAGCTTTTTCATTCCCTAGGCATTAATCCTGTATGCTATGCTGGCAAGGTTTTTCCATTATATCAGCTACTTTTAACTCTAGTGATCATTTTCTTTGCTTTAAAAGTTTTTAATTTCATATAATCCCATGTATCAGTTCTTGAATTTATTTCCTGTACTATTGAAATCTATTTCAGGAATGTCCTACTTATGCCTACACCTTGAAATGTTTTGCCCACTATTCCTCTTGTACTTACAAACGTTCAGGTCTCACATTATTGAAATCTATTCTTTTCAAGGTAAAAGCTATGGATCTAATTTCATTCTGCCTACAAATGGAGATCTAGGTTTTTAGTACCATTTGTTAAAGTAGCTGTCTTTTCTTTGGTATATGGTTTTGTTTTTGTTCTTGTTTTTGTTTTGCTGTTTGTTGTTTGTTTGTTTATGTTTTACACTTTTGCCAAAGATTAGCTGAAACTGTGTATGTTTAATTCTGGGTCATCTTGACCACTTCTTGTCTTTATATGTCTGCTGGTACCACAGTGTTTTTGTTTCTGTGGTTATATGAGCTCAGGTAGTGTAGTTCCTCCAGCACTGTTCTGGCTAAGGTTTTTGTGCTTCCATTTGATCAGTTTTTGTTGTTGTTTTATTGGATATTTTGTTTTTGTTTTTGGTTTGGTCTGGTTTTGGTTTGGTTTGGCTTGGTTTTGATTCTATGAAGACTGTTGCTGGGATTATTGTGGGAGGTCGTTTGAATATGTTGGTTGCTCTTGTAATGTAGTCATTTTCCCAGTATGAATTCTGATCTATTAGCATAAGCAGCCTTTTCCACTTTTTTGATGTCTTCCTCAATATTTTCTTTGCTTCTCTGAGATTTTCAATGTAAGGACTTTCATCTTCTTGGTTAGGTTTAGTGCTACCTTTATTTTTGTTGTTAATTTCTTTTATTTGTGCTGGAATTGTGAATGGAATTCGTCTCAGATTCCATATTTGGTGATGTATAGTGTATATACTGGTGTATAGCTACTAGGGTCTTAATATGGACATTGTATCATGATATACTTTAATGAAAGTATTCAGATCAAAGAGTATTCTAGTAGGATCTTTAGGGCCTTTATAGTAATGTATCCTGTCCTGTATAAGCAGGGACAGTTTTACTCCTCTGGCCTGTTTGTGTTTCTTTTGTTTTGGGTCTTGCTTTAGCTAAGCCTGCGTGACCGACAGTATATCCAGCTTGCTTCTCTACATAGTAAGTTTTTGTTTTTGCAATTTTCCAAAGTTCTTACACTTCCACTCTGAATTTCTGAAGCCTTTTCTCTATTTCTGTCTTTGGAATAAAGAGTATTTCTTATTCTGACCCTCTTCTCCACTGGCTCTCAAGGAAGCAGTCACTGTTATTTAACCAAGAAAGTCTCTGCTTATTTCAATAGGACAAAATACTCAGAGGTATTATCAGTGAAGTGTAGGAGGAATAAAGAGTCCCACATTCCAGAATCAAGTTACAGACCAGCTTCCTCACCCAGAGAGTTCACATGGTCACCACACACTCTGCATACATGGCCGCCATCCTGAGTCTATCACTGAGGAGCGTTTCCGGTCCTTGAGCTGTACACATACTGGATGATACACTGTATACTCCGGCATCAAGTTCCTCTCAGGTGACAAAAGGTCCTGAAATTCATCCACCTTATGTAAATCAGCAGCTTATTCTTTTAATTGCTAAGTAATATTTCTTTGTATGAACATTTTATACATTGTATGACTATTTCACTGTATGAACATTTCACACAATGAATGAAATACATGGAAATTTGCTGTTCACTTGAGTTCTTTCTATTTAATACTACAATGGATTAATTGTCTGTGACAAAACTTCATAAGGATCTTATACAAGTCCAACAAGAATCTGTCTGTTAGCATGTGTGACAATTTCTCTTACCTGAATGTTCAGAATGGTTAAAATACTCTATTTATTAATTTGTTTTTGTTTCACAACAAGGATGTATCATTTCATAGTCCTACCAACAAGTGATATAGTTCTGGCTAACATTTGGAGAGTCACTGTTTCTAGCTTCAGATTTGTAAATTGCTCTACTCTCATGGTGCCCTGGGTTGTTTTTATCATTTCTCCGATAACTAGCCTTTCTTACTGATAATTTGCACATCATCTTTTACAGTGAGTTGACCTTAAAGTTCCAGGGACATTGTAAACTGAAACATTAATCTCTCCACTAAAGTCAATTGGATTTTTTTTTCTCTTTCAGTGTTATCACTAACACTGACTAAGTTATACCATGAGACCCAGACTTTCAAACAGGTTAAATCAAAGTATTTATAACAAGTCAATCTAATGGTTGACAGTACCTAGAATATTATATATTTAAAAAATATAGTTTAAAGAAATATCATGTCAAAGGGGCAACCAAATTGCCCTTGGTAGGCTTGGCAAGAGCAGAGCAGAGCAGACAACATTGAAAGGTGCCCAGCAAACATGGCATGTCAGGTAGCTGTACCCAGCAAACATGACATGTCAGGTAGCTGCACATCCTGCTTTCACAAGAGTCTGAAGGATGAGAAAGATGAGTGAGCAGACTAATCAGAGAATGCCCGGTAAAGCCTACAGTGAGAGTTGGGAAGAAGCCATTCAAATGGTAAAGAAAGCCAGTATCAGCCTTGGGGTAAACTCTTGGGGTGAGCACTTGGATTGTTGCTCTCTGAGAAGCACAATTTAGAATTGGATTTAATGAATGTGCTAGGAAACAGAGACATCTTAGAACATGACATTAAAGGAGTTCTGAAAAAAACTGATGGATGCAACCAAATTAAACTCTTAAGGGCTCGTAAAGATAACAGAAAACAAATGTATGTTCAATTAACAGCACAGACTAGAGCAACTGATGCACTTAATGATTATATTAAAGTCTCAAAACTGAGAAAACTTAGCTGCAGACAGTACAGAGAAAGAGAGGAAGGAAGGAAGAAAGAAAGGAAGGAAGGAAAGGAAGGAAGGAAGGAAGGAAGGAAGGAAGGAAGGAAGGAAGGGAGGGAGAAAAAGAGATTCTTCCACAGCTACATTTGAAAAAATGAGTTTTTACCAAATATTTAACTTATAGAAAATGTATACTGGAAAAGTAGAGAGGAATTCTCTCAAAGAAGATGAAAAGGTTGACCATGTATATGCAAAGTCAGACACTTATAAAATAAAGACGTTTTCTTTTTTTTTTCCTTTTATCTTTTTATTTGTTGTTGTTCAAAATAGTTATTTGCCGTTACCAAAGCTAGTTATGTCAGCCAAGAAAAACTTTGTTAGCTTAGAAAACAAAGACATACATTGGACCAAAGAATGAAGAGGGGCTAAAAAGAAATATCCTTATATGTGCTGTGTTCCAAATAGAGATTAAAGCAGAGGGACATGTCAGGAGTGTCCTGAGAAAGCAAGCACATTCGACTGAAACAGAACCCAAGGTCCTGGGCCAGTTTCATTCAAGACTGAGATCATCCCAGGGCCTGGGCATGGGCCAGAGGAGCAAGATCACACCACCAGGTAAAATGAACAAAGCTGGCTTTTCCTAGTCCCCATCATACTCCAGACACTTAGGGCAGACCTGAGAATCAACATACACATATCTGACTACACAGGGCCCTCCCCATTACACAGATTCAGGAGGAAGTTTGTGAAAATAGAAACATAGGAGACAACTTCCCACTGACACCCCACACCTAAGGACTGGCCTGCCTCAGCACACTCCCCAGAAGAGTGGACCACACTTAAGGACCATGCTGCCTCAGCACACTCCCCAGGGGAGTGAACCACACTTAAGGACCATGCTGCCTCAGCACACTCCCCAGGGGAGTGAACCACACTTAAGGACTATGCTGCCTCAGCATACTTCCCAGGGAAGTGAACCACACCTAAGAACCATCCTGCCTCAACACACTCCCCAGGGGAGTGGATACCTCTACAACTGATAAGCCTGGCCTTCTGCCATAGATTCTAGAAACGAAAACAGTTCTTCCTTTGATATTATCCCATCGTGCTTTGAATTTTCTTGTGGAATCCAGACCCATAGAAACATGCTTTATTTTCACTCTTTATGTAATTTTGATTTTTTCTCTTTCAGCTTTATGGCTAATAAGAATTAGATTATAACACAATGACTCAAATGGAAGACATTCTAATTTCTTAGAATTGTCATATAACTATAACTTATTTTAAATGAATCTTAAGTTAATTGCTTGTATTTTATTCCATTTGTAGGTGACATAATTAACATATTTGTTGTTGTTGGCATGCTTACTGAAATATTCCAGAAACACACCAAGAAAAGGTCTTGCCTTTTAAAATAATTTTTCTCTTTTGCTTAATTGCTTTTATTTTATTAATTGTGTATTGTCTCAAGTTTAAAAGGGGCAGAATTATAATTCTTTGATCAGATTTGTATAATTACACATTATGAAAATACGAATTATATTAGCACATTGTTTCTGTCTTATTTGATTTCCAGATAGTGCCTAAGTCTCTTCTGCATATCTACAAACAAGGACTTCTGAGGTTGCTCAGTCATAGAGCATGAACTTATTCAGATAGAGACACATATGGAAATTTCCAAAAACAAAAAAAGAAAGTTTGCATTTTTCTCTTCAGTGTGCACTACTGTAGATAAATAATTATATACTTAGTGAAAAAATAAAACATCCAGATGAATGGTTGTCTGATGGAGGAATTTATTGTAAGGTCAACTATCTGAATAGAATATAGTCACATAGTCATTCAAAACTCTAGATAGCCCCAAAATCTTATTAATCTAACTAGAGTGTACAGATAAACAACATTGATAAGGCATCAGAGTCCATCAATTACCTGGAGTCTGGGGTTGGTTCTTTTGTTGATAGTGAGTGCAGTTTATCATGTGGAACTTCAAAGGTCAGTAGTAGCAAGTGGAAGTCAGTGTGCTTCATCTGAGGGATGCAGTCAGCCTTCTGCTCTTCTCCCAGGATAAGGCAGTAATTCTTCCCACCAAAGCTTCTTTCCTACTATCATGACCACAGAACAGGGCAAATTCTAGTATTTTCTCCATGAATACCTCTTCTTGTCCCAACCTCATTAATCTATTTTTTATTTAAGAGTTCGTTATAATTTAACTCATTACTTTTTAGTAGTGGGGAGTTGAACCCATACTTTATACATGCTAGATAAACTCTTTATCTGTGAGCTATTTCCCTGGCCCTCTAGTTACTCTTTATCTGGAGACAGAATTACACAAAGTTGCTCAGGCTGGTCTTGAACTTACTCTGAAGCAACCAGGCTTTGAATTTGTGCTTCTCCCACATATCTGAGACCACAGTCCTGTACCACCATGCCATCATACGTAATTCATATCCTCTTGATTGTGTTTACCTCACTGTGCTTTGATTTCTAACTGGCAAAAAGTCCTTTATCTTTTCCTCTGTTTAAACATTTTTATTACATTTACTTATTTGGGATGGGAGTGCATGGGGCACCTTGCTTGTGGAGGTCAGAGGATGGGGCACCTTGCTTATGGAGGTCAGAGCATGGGGCACCTTGCTTGTGGAGGTCAGAGGATAACTGACATAGCATTGGTTCTTTCCTTCTGCAATGAGATTCTATAGGACTGAACTCAGGCCCTGGGGCTTGGTGCCTTTCTCACTGACTCATCTTATTGGCTCATCTCTCCTCTTAACTGTGACAAATCCTTCCATGGTCCTTTGCCCACAGCCCCTTCTTACCTCCCAGTCTCTCTTCCATGTCACAAGCTGAAATTACTCTGGTTTTCTGCTTTGCTTTTGAGACAGGATTTCATGTAACCCAGGCTAGCCTTGAACTTACTATGTCTATGAGGATGACTTTGAGCTCCTACTTCTCCTGTCTCTGTTGCCTCTGATCTAGGATTAGAAAGTATGTGCCATCATGTCCTAAAACTTCTTTCACAGTACATGGTAGATGATGGCAAACATTCAAAAGGTATGTAATTAAGTACATGGCTTACATGTCAAGGAAACCTCAGAACTAATTCTCTAATCTCAACATGTCCCAAGAAAGGCCACTTTCCAACAGAAATGAGCAAACAAGCAATGCAGGGTGAAAGAAGGTAGAAGTAGACATAATGAATAACTCACTCCCAAGTCCTTGATAATTCAGTTTCATCTTGAATACACACACTCTTGGTGAAATAGTATGTTCTTCTGAATTAGGGTCTTGACATTGTTGAGTAAAGCTCAGTGTTGTCCTAACTACAATACTACTTATGATTTTAAAACTAAAGCTATGGAGCATGGGGATGAGGGTCAGTAGATAGATGCTTGCCGCCTGTTCTCTGAGTCCAATCTCAAGAGCCATATGAACAGAACAAAATAATCTAGGCTATAACCCTAGCACTCCAGAAGTAGAAACAGGAGAATCAAAAATTCCAACTTATTTTCAGCAACTTAGTGAACTCAAGGTCAGCCTGAGATTCATGAGACCCTCTCTCAAAAATAAATAGATAGATAGATAGATAGATAGATAGATAGATAGATAGATAGATAGATAGATAGACAGATGATAGATAAGATACTTAAAAATAAAGCTACAGGGATGGGAGGGAAGGGAACAACTGGAGAGGTGGCTCAGCAGCTAAGAGAAGTTGCTTTTCTTCCAGAGGACCTGGGTTCAGTTCCCAGCAGCCACATGGTGACTAACTTCCTTAATAACTGTGGTGTTGGGGGATCTTCTGTTGCCTTCAGACCTGATCGAGTGGTACACACATGTGGTGCACAGTCATACATGCAGACAAAACACCGATATACATCTCAAAAAGGGTTGTTTTTAATTTTTAAAAGCTATGAGAGCAACCCTGAGCTGAATGATGTTAGTTAGCTTTCTTAACTTTGTCGTGCCTCTGCCTCCTGTCATCCATGAACTAGAAATAGTAATATCTGTATGTCCAATAAGTTGTGTCAAAGTTAGATTGTAAATTATATGATTGTGTGTCTCCAAAGTTCATATACTACAATCTTTTCTGATATGACTATATTAGGAGATGGGGTCTTCAAAAAGCAGTTGGACCAGAAGAGTAGATGCCATGAGTTGAATTAATACCCTGATGAAAAAGTCCTGAGGCAAATCTCTACTCCTTGTTCTATTATATAGGATATAGCAAGGGGCTGGTAGGCTGTGCGGGAGACATTCTTCATAAGACCACATTAGCCCTCGGTTGCAGCCTCTCAGCCCCAAGCACTATGGGAAATAAATTCCTCTTGTTTATAAGACACCCTCTTTATGACAACTCATAATAGTAGCCTAAAGCTAAGAGAAGGCCAAATGCAATACTGTTTTCTTTCTTACATACTCTGACCCACCCAATTCAACTGACTGGTAATTCTTTGTTAAGTTGTTGAAACTCCTGACCTTTGGAATTCTTCTGGAACCTGGATGCTCCTTCTCCTGCCTCCTTCTTGGTGTGGCAAATGCTAGATCACTCACAGAGGTCTCATTCAAATATCTCCTCGGGCCAGCATCACCTCACTTCCAGTTGAGCAGCAGTAGCTGTGTTTGGGCCCCAGTGCCCTCAGTACATCTCCAGCCTGAATCACATCAACAATGGTTCCCTGGCTGGAGCTTTCACCAGGCTTCATTCCAGGAGAATTAAGCACATGTCTTACTTCCTTTTTTGTCTATCACCTCCCAAATTCCCAGGGCCTACCACAGAGTTTGATACATAGTTGGCATTCAATAGATATTTGTTGATTGTTAAAATTGTGTCTTTACTTCTATTACCAACAGATGTCCACAGCAACCTGACTGCTGACTGGAAAATGCATAGTGTATTGTGTAGAAATTAGGGCAACATGGGCACTAATTCCATCTCAATGGCTTCCACTTGTCGGAGCTATCAGAAAATCAAGATGCTATTTCAGTAGCATATGGGACTATTTCCAAACCAAGAATTTTTGACAGACCCCATGGTTCCCTGTTGGATTGTGTTAGCTTGGTGTTGACCTATTTGCATTTCAGCAACTAGATCCTCCCTTACTAATAATTCAGCTGCATTAATTTTTCCACATTCAGGGCGGTGATTATTCTCTCTTTAACCTCAGTATTTGGGGTTTGTGAAATAGGATATTCATATTAAAACCAACAAGAATTTGTGGTTACATGGCTTTCAGTATACCAGGAATGGCGTTCACATTTTTAATGTGTCTCAATCCATGTTGTTTGTATACTTCCACTTGGTCATGTCTGAAATAAATTTTCTGAAATCTAGGTATTCATCATAGACCATAAAGCAAAATAAATTAAATTATAACTTATTTCTGGGTAATAAGTAAGCTGGGGATGATGTGTTCCATCTTTTGATGGAATGCAAATTTACCATTAAAAGACAAATTCTTCGCTTCCAAAGCTTGACTAGGGTGGTGCTTTAAAAAGCATTCCATCTGGTTAAATTTAGGGTGCTGAAAAAAGCCCACTATAAGAATATTCTCTGGCTCTGGACCCATAACATTTTTACTTGATTATGAACTGGATCCATTTTCATTTACTTGAAGCACTTCCACGGTGCTTTTTTCTCCCCTTCTGCAACAAGGCAAAGTTGTCACCATCCATGTTGACTTTGGTAATATTGTCTTCTCTGAATAATGCATTTCAGATGCATTATTGCCAGGGAAAGAAAAGCCTGTCTGCCCTGGTTGAGACTCGTCAAGGATGCTTCTGAAGGGTCTGTGTGTGTGCTTTATGTTCCCCATTCCCTTCTAAGCTCACTCTCTTCTCTGCTTCTCTGATGCCCTCCTACAGCACCACCTGCAACCTGAATGTCTTAATCTATTAATACGATAGACTGCTTTAACAGAATAGTACAGAGAAGGCGATTTACCAGCAAGGGAAGTTTATTTGGCTTGTGGCTCTAGAAGCTGAGTTCACAATTGAAGTACTACAACCAGTAAGTGCCTCCTTCTGTATCATAAAATGACATCACATGATGGCTAAAAAAGCAGGAGGAGCCTAGCACCTTATTATTTTTTGAGACAGGATCTTACTGTGTAGCCTAGGCTAGGATGGCTCTCCCAAAGCCCCTATCTCTGCCTTCTGAGAGCTGGTATTACAGGTAAACAACATCACTTTTGTAATAACTCCATTCTCACTATCAGTGAACCAACTCCCTCAACAATCCATCCAAGAGGTCTGCCTGTGTCTTTAAGATCTCCCCTCTTAACACTGTCCACTGGGGATTAAATTGCCACATGTGAACTTGGGGACACCTCCAAGCCATATAAGCCCAGAAGGTCAATAGGTTTACTGAGGCTCACTCAACAGCCTTTAGACTAGGTCCTGTCTCAGCGGTGAATCATGCTCTTTATTCCCTAAAGCTCAGAATTCCTACTCGTTATAGACACACATGCACACAAAAAAAACATAAATAAAAAAGGACAATTAATTAAATGGACCAATAGCCCAGTCTCTTCCATCTACTGGCTGTTGAATTATTAATGTCGCAGAACTGACGCTCTCGTCTACAAAGGGAGTCAGTGACTCTACATGTTTACAGAGGGGGGGAGGTCAAAGATAAAGTCACTAAAACCATTGAAAATCCCCTTCTCACTCTTCTAAAAGTTCTTCAGCAAATTTGGGAGGAACAACTAATTAGACAGTGTGTCTGTGGAAAGCCTACCTGGAAAGCTTTCAGGTCAGGGGTTGGACAGATGCAACAAAATCCCTCTGGTAGGACAAAGTCTAGGGGGTGTGGGAGAAAATGAGGTCAGAGGTTGGAAAGCTGAGAGGAAAAGAGAGAGGGGCAGGTAAGGACAATGTCAGGAAGGCCAGACCTATGATGACATCAAACACTGAAGACATGTTATTCTCAACTCTAATAAAAAGCAATAGAAATTTTCATGCACGTAAGAAAGGAAGACTGACTTTGAAAATATCACCCTGACAACCCTTTCAGGACAAGCCAGGCAGATGTGTAACACCTCTTATACAAGTAGTACTTTTTTTTTTTTTTTTTGATACTTTATTTACATTTCCAATGTTTCCCCCTTTCTAGGTCTCCTCTTTGGAAACCACCTATCCCCTCCTCCTCCCCCACCTCTATGAAAGAATTCCACCTCCCACCCACCCGCCCACCCATTCCCATATTCCCACCTTGACATTCCCCTTTACTGGGTCCTCTCCTAATCCTGATGACCAACAAGACCCTCCTCTGCCACATATGTGGTCCGAACCATGGGTCCCTCCACATATATTCTTTGGCTGGTGGTCCAGCCTCTATGAGCACCGGGGTGGGTCAGGCCAGTTGACACTGTTGCTCTGTCCATGGGGCTGCAGACTCCCTCAGCTCCTTCAGTCCCTTCTCCAACTCCTCCATCTGGGACCTAACTCTCAGTCCAGCAGTTACTGTAAAGTGAAACTTGGGTATTTCAAATGTTTTGGCTAATATCCACTTATCAGTGAGTACATACCATATTCATTCTTTTGTGACTGAGTTACCTCGCTCAGGATGATATTTTCAAGTTCCATCCATTTGCCTGCAAATTTCATTAAATCATTGTTTTTAATAGCTGAGTAGTACTCCATTGTGTAAATGTACCACATTTTCTGTATCCATTCCTCTGATGAGGGACATCTAGGTTGTTTCCAGCTTCTGGCTATTATAAATATGGCTGCTAGGAACATAGTGGAGTATGTGTCTTTATTACATTTTGGAGCATTTTCTGGGTATATGCCCAGGAGTGGTATAGCTGGGTCCTCAGGTAGTAGTATGTACATTTTTCTGAGGGTCCACCAAACTGATTTCCAGAGTGGTTGTACCAGCTTGCAATCCCACCAACAGTGGAGGAGTGTTCCTTTTTCTCCACATCCTCCCAAGCATCTGCTGTCACCTGATTATTTGATCTTAGCCATTCTGACAGGTGTGAGGTCAGACTTCTTTTGATTTACATTTCCCTAATGACTAAGGATGTTGAGCATTTCTTTAGGTGCTTCTCAGCCCTGTGAATTTCCTCAGTTGAGAATTTTCTGTTTAGCTCTGTTCCCCATTTTTTGATAGGTTTATTTGGTTTTCTGGAGTCTAACTTCTTGAGTTCTTTGTACATGTGGGATATTAGCCCTCTATCAGACATAGGATTGGTAAAGATCTTTTCCCAATCTGTTAGTTGCCGTTTTTGTCCTATTTACAGTGTCCTTTGCCTTACAGAAGCTTTGCAATTTCATGAGGTCCCATTTGTCGATTCTTGATCTTAGAGCATAAGCCACTGGTGTTCTGTTCAGGAGCTTTTCCCCTGTACCCATTTGTCCAAGGCTTTTCCCCACTTTCTCTTCTATTAGATTCAGTGTATCTGGTTTTATGTAGAACTCCTTGATTCACTTGAACTTGAGCTTTGTACAGGGAGATAGGAATGGATCAATTTGCATTCTTCTGCATGTAGACCACCAGTTGAACCAGCACCATTTATTGAAAATGCTATCTTTTTTCCCTGGATGGTTTTGGCCCCTTTGTTGAAAATCAAGTGACCATAAGTGTATGGGTTCATTTCTGGGGCTTCAATTCTATTCCATTGATCTACCTGCCTCTCGCTGTACCAATACCACCCAGTTTTTATCACTACTTCTCTGTAGTACAGCTTGAGGTCAGGAATGGTGATTCCCCCCGAAGTTCTTTTGTTGTTGAGAATAGCTTTTGCTATCCTGAGTTTTTTGTTGTTCCAAATGAATTTGAGAATTGCTCTTTCTAAGTCTATGAAGAATTGAGTTGGAATTTTGATGGGGATTGCATTGAATCTATAGATTGCCTTTGGCAGGATGGCCATTTTTACTATATTAATCCTGCCAATCCATGAGCATGGGAGAGCATACAGATATTTCACTTGTTTGGTTAGAGTCACACCAAGATACTTTATATTGTTTGTGACAATTGTGAAGGGTGTCATTTCCCTAATTTCTTTCTCAGTCTGTTTATCCTTCGAGTTTAGGAAGGCTACTGATTTGTTTGAGTTAATTTTGTATCCGGCCACTTTGCTGAAATTGTTTATCAGCTGCAGCAGTTCTCTGTGGAGTTCTTCAGGTCACTTAAGTATAAGATCATATCATTTGCAAAGAGTGATATTTTGAGGCATGGGATTATTTCAATCTTCTTGTATCTGTGGAGCTTTGTTTTGTGACCGATCATATGATCAGTTCTGGAGAAGGTACCATGAGGTGCTGAGAAGAAGGTATATCCTTTTGATTTAGGATGAAATGTTCTATAGATATCTGTTAAATCCATTTGGTCCATAACATCTGTTAGTTTCACTGTGTCTCTGTTTAGTTTGTGTTTCCAAGATCTGTCCATTGATAATAATGGGTTGTTGAAGTCGCCTACTATTATTGTGTGAGGCACAATGTGTGCTTTGAGCTTTAGTAAAGTTTCTTTTATGAATGTGGGTGCTCCCCACATTCATAAAAGCATTTATGAATGCAAGCATTTGGAGCATAGATGTTCAGAATTGAGAGTTCTTCTTGGTAGATTTTTCCTTTGATGAGTACAAAGTGTCCTTCCTTATCTTTTTTTATGACTTTTGGGTGAAAGTCGATTTCATCTGATATTAGAATGGCTACTCCAGCCTGTTTCTTGGGACCATTTGCCTGGAAAATTGTTTCCCATCCCTTTACTCTGAGGTAGTGTTTGTCTTTATTACAGAGATGTGTTTCTTCAATGCAGCAAAATTCTGGGTCCTCTTTATGGATCCAGTCTGTCAGTCTATGTCTTTTTATTGGGGAATTGAGTCCATTGATGTTAAGAGATATTAAGAAATAGTGATTTTTGGTTCCTGTTATTTTCGATGTTAGTTTTACTTTTATGTGGCTGTCTTCTTTTGAGTTTGTTGAAAGATTACTTTCTTGCTTTTTCTAAGGTGTAGTTTCCCTCTTTGAGTTAACATTTACCATCCATTATCCTTTGTAGGGCTAGGTTTGTGGAAACATATTATGTAGATTTGGTTTTGTCATGGAATATTTTGATTTCACCATCTATGGTAATTGAGAGTTTTGCTGGGTATAGCAGCCTGGGCTGGCAGTTGTGTTCTCTTAGGGTCTGTATGAGTTCTGCCCAGGATCTTCTAGCTTTCATAGTCTCTGGTGAGAAGTCAGGTGTAAGTCTGATAGGTCTGCCTTTATATGTTACTTGACCTTTTACACTTACTGCTTTTAATATTCTTTCTTTGTTTTGTGTATTTGGTGTTTTCACTATAATGTGATGGGACGAATTTCTTT
>CM052709.1:49054221-49072153 GCA_028551405.1 Uromys caudimaculatus
CTTTTGCCATCTTGTTAACTCTGATGTTAGCTGATCTTACTCTGTCTGGTTGTGGCTTGCCCCTCCTGCTGGCCTCTGTGTCAATACTCCTTGAAGACCAGCTCTCTCTGAGAGGTGTTTGTATTTGGAGAGCTGTGGTACAGGGTCAGCTCTGGGGTGCAGACAGAAATCAGAAGGATCTTGTCCCCAGCTGTCCCTTGGTTCCTATGTCCTGATGGCTCTGTAAGGGTTCCTCTTGATTCAGTGAGTTTGAACAGAAGTGGTGGTTTTGCCTGTGCTCAAAGGTGTGTCAGCACTCCTGGGATACCCATTCTCTCCTGGAGCCCTGTGGCCCAGGCTGAGGTCCCCAGGCATAGACCCCTGGTGGCCCATGCAGAAGTCTCCACCCATAGATGAAACCGGAAGTTTCAGAGGTTTCCTGCCCCTGAGTTCTCCTCAGGCCCTGTATCCCGCAGGTACTGGGCGGGTCTGGGTGAGAGGTGTTGCTCCCCTTAACCCCACTCATGGCTTTTCATGCTCCTGGGAGGGTAGCTTTCTCCTGGTGCTCGTTGGCTATGGACTCCTGGTGGCCCAGGCAGAGGTCTCCACCCACCCAAGTAGTACTTTCAATGAAAATAGATAGGGTCTGTTTCTTCATGAAGCCCTGAACCACTGGATCTAAATGACATTCAGATTCATTTGTTCATATTAGCTAGGAATTGAGTCTTATATTCAACAGTCTTATTTTTAAAATAATATTCTTATTTGTTCTTTTAATATTTTGTATCATTTGAACTGATCATGTTCATCCTCCTCCTTCAACTTTGCTCCCAGAAACTCTCCAAGGCCCCTACCCATTAAACATCATGTGATCTAGTCATTTATCATCGTTTACTTTTCTACATCTCTCTTTTAAAAGAAAAATAAACAAACAAAATCTATGAAATCCAATTTGTGTTGGCCAACTATTCCTGGCCATAGGGCCTATCATGTGGTATGGTCAACAAACACCATGTCTTTCACTCTATTAAATAAAGTTGACTCCCTTTCCCAGAAGCAATCAAATACCTTGACTGGGGATGGAACTTTGTGCCAAGATGCTTTCATCCATGCTGGTACTTTGTCTGACTTGAGCTTGTTCAGGTCTTCACAGTTGGCAGCAGGTTGTCAAGGTCTCTGAGCTTATATATGCATTCTTATGGCACATATACATAACATATATGCAACAGGGTACCTGCCATGCTCTCTCTTCCTGTAGCAGTAACTTGTCTTCTAAAACCTCAACCCTGCTGCTAGGCAGAGAGTTTACCAGGAAACCATGTGTTGGAAATGCACAGGGTACTAATTTTCATCTGGCAGCATTTTGCTTTATGAAATCCTTTCCTACTCCATTTGATTCATTTACAAATAAGAACTTCTAACCTCCAGAGGTTTCACTTTCTACCAGAGATCTCTAGGTCTTTAAGGACAGTGAGTAAAAAATGCTGTTTCAGATAAGCCAAGTAGACACAAAGATCGTGTTCCATCTTAGACACTAATAATAAGGAAGAAGACTGACCTGGGAACTGCATAGATTTCCTACAATCTAGGCTTATGACCCTGCACAGTTATTCAAGATCTTGTTGCTTTAGTTTCTCAGTTCATCAAATGTAGATTTGGAAACCTACTTCATGGACAGGGTGCGAGAATTAGAAATGACCTGTATTGTAAAGGAATAGGCCTAGAGAATATACAGAATGAGGTAACCCAGACACAGAATGTCAAATGCTATATGTTTTCTTTTGTGCAGATGCTAGCTTGGTATATTTATATGTGAGTACATAACATGCAGTAACTGCTAATATCAGGAAAGTAAAGGGAGCCATGATGAGAACAGAGGAGGAGCTTTAGAGAACATAGGGCATAGTAGAACATGGTTGCTATGAAAGGAAAACAGGAAAAGTGAGTGAGAGGGACTTCCATGAGGAGAGGGGAGGGAGACCAACACAGAGGGAAAGGGGAGGAGGAGAGATAAATTACACTAAGGATATTTGAAAAGGCCATGGGAAGTTATAGTATTTCATATTTACTTAAATATATATATAATGTATGTAAGTTTATGTATATGCAAATATATATTTGAATGGATGTTATAGCACTTGGAGTAACAATGCATCTCCCTCAAATGCATGGACTGTCCAACAAAAACCCATTATTAGGCATGGGAAATCTTTCTTTGAGTTGTTAGGTGAGTCCAAAAAAAAAAAAGAAAGAAAGAAAAAACACTTTGACAATATATGTTATTGCCATTGACCTTGGTTGCCACTCAGAAAAAGAAGGCAAAAGACACCACATAGTGCAAAGGACACCACATAGTGCAAAGGACACCACATAGTGGTCACAGATCTTGAAGAAATCAATATGCATCTGAACTTGAAGCCTTCTCCTTGAGGACTAGCTCTCACAGTATCAGAAGAGGATATGGGATATGCAAGCTCCGGGCAGTCCTATACACCTGTGACAGCTATGGTAAACATGACAGAATGTCCTGACCTGTGCAATAGTGGCACTCTCGGAGGCAACCAACCGCCAGCCTGAGCTATAAAGCAAGATTCTGTCTTAAGAAAGGAGAAAAGGCAACCTGTCATCGTAGCTGAGTAGAAGCATCAAGGTAGTATCCGAGTCCTTGGTGATGCTGCTGAGCTAAAGAGCAAGCCTGGCACCATCGGCAGATAGGTTCCTCATTACTAACAAGTGCTCTAGGTATCAGGTCTGAAGCCTGAAACAGTGGCACTTACTCAAGATTAGGCAGTAGAAATGCTTCTCATTCCCTCATTAGTTAACTTTTACTAAGTAATTTTGCAGCTGACTTTGCTGTGTTTTCATGGAAAGGAGGCTAGAGCTGATGGGTGGAGTTGTTTGACAACATTATTCCATTGCTCTAGTCTACCCCTTCAGCTAGCTCCTTTGCTCAAAGCAGTTACAGATGCCCTCGAGGAAGGTTAGACTCCAGGCCTCAGTGAAGGGGGGCATTTCAGAAAACAAATGTTTTGTGTATTCACCAGTAATCTTCCAGCAATTCTTTCTTTCTACAAAAGAGAAAGCTCAGTTCTGACACCAGTACTGCACTGCAACATTCTGAAGGTCTAGGCCCCTGTAAAGGGCTTTGTGGTATTTTTACTATTTCAGAGCATCACTAGCTCCTAACTGGTTGAGATACAGCTTGTTTGTCTTGTTCTTAAATAAAGTATAAGTAAACACAAGGTGGACTCTGACATTCTCTTCTATACTTGTGCTAGATCACAGTGTTTTTGTGGGAATGTGATGACTGTCAGGCATGGGGGCCAGTGTGCTGCCCTCCTGCTGCCTCTCCACCTGTCCACTGCCAGGTGAGCAATCCAGTCATGGCTTCCTGTCTACCTTAAGCTAGCTGATGCTTCCCTGCTGACCCATCATGTTTCCTATATCTTCATATACTCTCTCCCATTAAGAACTCCTCAACCCTTTCATCCAATATTCTTTACTCTGGATTTGGTTTTTAATGAAGGTCCTGTGAGGCAAGTGCCCCTTTCTCAGAGTCCAACCGTGAAGTTCAGTTCCCATTGAAAGTGATGTAATCAGTGACGAGGATAATTCAGACTCAGGACAGATGTTTTATGACAACAAATCACAATTGCTTCATTTGTCATCTTCTCTCCCAAAATCTCCATTTAATCTATACACATTGCCTATCATTCCCTTCTTAGGATAAACCCAAGGCTCTGGATGCTTAATGAACATGCCAAATCTCAGAGTTAGTTTAGAATAGAACCCAGGGTTTTAGGGTTTTTTTTTTGTTTTTGTTTTTTGTTTTTTTAAACTTTCCTGCCTCATGTTACATCACCTGCATATAAAGGTGCAAGTAAAATAGCACATGAAAATCTTGTGATTTTCTCAGTCAGTCCATGGGAAAGAAAATGTGGATCTTAAAGAGAGAACCAAAAGAGTCATGTACAGATATTTTTTTAAAAGGAGCAGGCATCAAGCAGGGGTACACTGAATATAAGTTCTGAGACTGAGGATCTCACTTGAAGTCAATAATGACTTGAGGGCATCTCTTTCCCACCATGAAAAGGGCTGCCCTATGCAAATTAGCATCTTGCCAGCCAGCTGCATTGGGGCAGAAACAATTGGTCTGCAGTCAGCCAGAAAGAAAAACAGCAGCTAAGGTGCACAGTGTTACCTTTCCCACAGTGAATGAGGCATTAACTTCCAGATCTCTCACCCTTTAAATCTGTGTGACAATAATTAATGCGAGAAAGATAACTAATATTTACATTTGTACTGAAAGCTTCAACTAATAAGAACTTGAGTTATGTAACATAACAGAAGAGCCTTGCCTTTTCCTGCACTCATTTCTGGCAGGTGAGATATTAACCTCTTTTTTACTATGCCTGAGCCTGTACCTAGGCTAAAGCAGAGACCTGAGTGACACAGGAGAACTGTACTTGATCATCATTAGGTCATGGCCTTCTCTCAGGTCCCAAATCTCTTTAACGTCCTAACAAAGGCACCCAGGACTGTGAGTGCTCTTAACCTTTGTCTACAGTAATTGGCAGCTGACCATTTTATCCTGTGCTTCAGAACAACCATGGCTTATACAAGTAAAACCTCCCACATCCAAATCTTCCAAACATACAAAAACCCAAACTTCTCACCTCCAACTTTCCAATTTGCTAAATACAGCTTAGAGACCTAAAGAATAATTTATATTTTTAAGAAGCTTCCCAATTAAATATTATGCCCAGCTGAAGTTGGGAACCACTGGTTTATTTATGCTGTTAATCTAAATTAATTATGCTCTAGTGAGTCACTGATGCTCCATTCCAAGTGGAATCTCTTTCTTGAAATAAAAATCAAAGTGGACATTGACTTTACTACTCTGTCATTCAGAGAAATTTTGAGGAGACATGAATGTGGTCTGATAAGAAAGTCATGGAACAAGCCAGTTACCAAAACATTCAAAAAACTAATCTGTGTCCATATCACTCTAAATGCTTTCCTTAATTAAATTAAATTTACTCCAAAGAATTTAAGATTGTATGATTACTCTTCTTTGATTTTTACAAATGTGGTTTCTTTCTGTCTTTCTTCTTTTGCATTTGTGAGAACTTCTTTTAGTGTCTGGCTTATTCCTGTCTTTTGAGAAAGATAATGAAAGTGAGCAGGAAAAGTAGTCTTTAAAATCATTTATGCTTTCCTTAATTTTTTTCCAACACAAAGTAGTTTATCTCCCTATCATAGCTCTAACTGGGCCACATTCTCTCCTCTGCCTGGCATTTATCTGCAAACAGCTGCTTTACAGTTGTACCTCACTGTTGCTGGGAAAGTTTCTAAGTTCCTACTGAGAGGATGAAGGACACAGAGGGAAAGCAACCTCTTAGGACACTTGTGTCTCACTTTGAAAGACTTTATTCTATGGTTTGAGCCTCTCCACACTCTCAAATAGAAAAATTCAGAGTTTAGCCTCAGCTTCTTCAACGTGATTTCCAAATAAGACTGAAAACCCTAGCTGATGAAAGAGAGAGAGAGAGAGAGAGAGAGAGAGAGAGAGAGAGAGAGAGAGAATGGAAGGAAGGAAGGAAGGAAGGAAGGAAGGAAGGAAGGAAGGAAGGAAGGAAGGAAGGAAGGAAGGAAGGAAAAAGAAGTCTGTAAGCTGTAACAAACACCCTGCAGCATGTCAACCTGGCAATCATGTCTTCCAGAGTGTTGGGTGTGATTTAGACCTATGGTTGCCTGATCTGGTGGGAAACTGTGCTCCTAATTATGAGCACCTTCACAGCCCTGGTCAGTACTCTTACTATCACAAGAGTTAGAACCTGTGTCAAGCTTCAAAAGTTGGGGCGAGGGGAGTAATACAATAACTTCATTCAAAAAGACTTTCTGGAATTTCTACCATAGTCCAGGCCCTGTGTTCAGTGCTATAGAGGCAATAATGATCAAGAAAGAATTTCTAAAATTTTGGCACTACTAAAAGCAAGGATGCTTTTACATAGGGTAGATATAGCTCACCAAATACTCAAATAGCATCATTGTATCTTTCCTTTATGTACTGCTATTTCTTAACATGTAAAATGGCCTCTGAGATAGCAGGGCAAATGTTATTGATTCCATTTTAAATATACTAATGGAAATATTATTGTGTGCTTGAATACTTAAAATTATAAGAATAAGGCCCACAAATGTAGTGTTTTCCACACTGTTAAAAGCGTTTTAGATAAATTTTCTTATACCAAAATGAATTTTATTATGTGTATAATTTTAAAATTACACACATTTATTAATGGGGGCATCCATGTGCCATAGTGTGCGTGTGTAGAGGTCAGAAGACAACTTTTGCGAGTGGGGTATCTCATTCTACCATGGGGATCCCAGTATCAAACTTGGGTCATCAGACTTGGTGGCAAGTACTTTATATATTGAGCCATTATGCTAGCTAGTTTTACATCAATTTGACATGAGCTAGAGTCATCAAAGAGGAGGTAACCTATATTGAAAAAAAATGCCTCTGTAAGATTGGTCTGTAGGCAAACCTATAGGACATTTTGTAATTAGTGATTGATGTGAGAAGGCTTAGCCCATTTTATGTGGGGTCATCCATCCTTGGGCTGGTGGTCCAGGATCCTATAAGAAAGCAGGTTGAGCAAGGCATGTAAAGCAAGCCAGTAAGCAGTACCCTTCCATGGCCTCTGCATCAGCTCCTACCTCCAGGTTCCTGTCCTGATTGAGTTTCTATCCCAACTTCCTTCAATGATAGGCCACAGTTTTGGAAGTATAAGCCAAATAAACTCTTTCCTTCTCAACTTACCTTGGTCATAGTGTTTCATCACAGCAATAGAACAGTAACTAAGACAGCCATCTCACCGGCTCTTATCCTCACCCTATATTTTAAAAACTGAAACGTAAGATTGGACATATAGTGAGTGAAGAGACAGAGCCAAGATTCAACCAGGTCTCTTTTCCAGAGTTTGATTTCTTTGCTGAATTTAGTGAGGTTAAATGATGTATCCAAAACAATAGAGCAGGTAGAAAGTGATTCGAACTCACAAATTCTATTTCTTTTTATTCTACAAAATTTTCAGTGACCTGATTCTTTCTGCAAAATCATAAAACTTGTGCCGAGAGGAAAGAGTCCATTGTTTTCCTTGCCGAATAACTCAAATGGACTTTAAAAGGAATGCCGCCAGTTAGGGAAAGTCCAAAGTCCTGCAGTGTCTGTTAATAAACTATAGTAATTATTTGCAAACATACAAAATGCAAATGATAATTTTTTTCAAAGAATGAAAAGCTCCTTGACTTTCAAAGAACTGTTCACAAAACCAAGCTCACCACATGGAAAAGGGAAGGTAAGGGGCATTCATAGAATCTGCACATGAAAGCAGAGTACCAGGCTTTTGACCTTCAGACTTCAGCATCTACTACTGACATCAGGGAGAAAATAGCCAAGAGCTAAAGGAAAGAGCCACCCAGAGCCTATTAATCACAAAGGTATTGTGATTGGGAAATAGACTACCTTGCAAACTGTACCAAAGAGAGTTTGAAAAGAAACAGCTGTGGTTTCCAGGTAAAAGACCGGTGTTTTATTTAGCATTCATGCTTTCATCAAAGGTGCTACAATTAACATCTGAGCTAAAAGGTGTCACAGACCAATCCTTAATTAAAAAAGAAAAAGAAAACTGAGAAAAAGCAGCTTAGCAATTATTCTCCATGGGAAAGATGACTGTAAGTAAGTGCACCTCATAAATTATTTGCAGACGTGTCCATATTAGAATGAAATAAGATCTCTCTGAGGGTAACACACCTGTGCCATGGATAATTGCCCTCATTCACAAATAATAAGTGGTCTACCAGATGTTTAGCCCCACACAGTCATATGCAAGGCAGAGCAGTAGGAGAGGGTATCTTAGCTCAGACCAGAGATGATCTTTTTATCCTTTATGAGCTCTCAAGCTGTGTCAGCAGCTCATCCAGGAAGGCAAGCAAAAGCATAGAGGACTCCAACTGTTAAGCACTAACCTTCCATCTCAGTGATTAAACTACTGAGGAACACTCGGGGTTGCAAGATGTCTTTAATCTCAATTAGATGCCTACAGCTCTTTCATTTAGTTTTTAATTTTAACAGATGTAAATTGGATATTTTCTCTTGACAACTTCATACATGTACTATGACCACATTCACCCCATTTCCTTTCCCCATCCCCTGCTGACCTTCATCTGCTTCTCCTCTAGTCAATCCTCTTATCCCATGTCTTAATGCAGGTCTTGTACAGATATCCATAGCTGCTGCGTTCATGATTGCAATGTCCGTGTCATGTCTAGAAGACAGCTTTTACAGTTTCCTTTCCATTCTCTAATTCTCATTCTTTTCTCCCCACTGTTCTGTGATATTCCCTGGGCCTCAGAGGGGATGTACTTTTTAGGGCCAAGCACTCAACAGCCATTTCTTCTCGATACTTTGGCCAGCTTTGAGTCCCTTCATTAGCCACCACCCACCGCAGAAAGCAACTTCTCAGTTGCAGGCCAAGAGCAGCACTATTCGACAGCTATAGATGTAAATAGCTGGAGAGCTGTTTGACTACATGTCAATTTACCCAAACATCAGTAGTGGATTTGACACTGAACCTGTGGCCTCCTCAGTCATAGGTTTTTGACCAGGTCTACTGTATTAGGAATGACTTTTCCCATGGAGCACATCTCAAATCCAATCAGAATGGTCAAATGCACCAGTGGACATGTCATGCCTGACAGATAGGTATTTTAGCAGGAGGGTCCACAGACAGGCAAAACAACTGGTAATTTCTCTCCCAGCAGCCTGCATAGCACTTTCTAGCTGATAAGATTTTCTTATGTTCTAAAGATTTATCAGGATGAATTCTATTTCAAAATTGTATAGAAACTAAATAAGTAAAGAAACAACTTAAATGATTATAGTGTTAGAGAATAAATATTACTTTATTAGTAGTTCTATATTTACTATTTGTATGCTTTATAATATTTAACAACTACCTGCAAACATTGGGGAATCTGGGTCAACAGTAGACTGGGTATAATCAGCAGTAAATACTGAAATCATCTCACAGTTGCTTTTCTGGAGAAGTATATGCTGAAAATAGTTGTATCCTGAAGTTTGAGCATTGTGATATCAAATATGCATGTGATATAAACATACAGTGGTTACACTCAGGATAAACAATAAACAATATATTATATGCTTATCCTCACATGACCCATTCAAATGGATTTATAGTAGCAGACTGAATATATGTTTAGACATGCTATTTGGATCATTGAGGTGAGTATATTACTTTTTAATATGAAATCGTGTGAAAATAAGGTTGCCTTCCATGGCAACAAATTCAACAAAGTAAGCATTCAAAGATGGTTTTCACCATAGTTCATCTATAGCACTGATGAAACATGCTTGTTTTTCCCTTCCTTCACTTGAGAACTGGTCATAGCCACACCTGATCACAGTCATACCCCAATACCTCATAGACCTACACTTGAACAGGGCCCTTTTGCTAGGACAGAGCCAGCTAGGAACAGACACCTAACCTCAACTACACCAAGCAGGGTGCTATCAGTACTCTGTGTCCTCTTTCATAGGAGATCATAAGAAAGACAATAGACAGATGCAGCCAGAAAGAAGCAAGGTTCAGATTTGAGTCTAATCATGTCTAACCTGCTTTATGATAGTTCTCAAGTATGAGGAGTTTCAGAAAACCCAGTGACAGCCACATAAAAATGGAAACAACCTGGAGGCAGCTGTAAGTATAATCTATATAATCTTTCTTAAATAGCATATGACTTCCAACCAATATAGCGCTGATGAACATTGGAGAAGATAAACAGAAAAACAGTGACAGATAACATCCTAAGTGATTAAGACAGTAGGTGATTTCAATAATCCAGGAGAGGAAGAACAAGAGCTCTCTGGTCTGGTTTAAGTTTGCTGAGGTCAGGGATCATGTCTGTAACATAAGTTGGGCTGTATTAGAGAGATCATCCTATGTTTCAGTAGCCACCCTAAAATTTTGAATTGTTAGTTGGAACCGGCTTTGAGAAGTTTACAAAAGGCCAAGAGATCTCCAAAATATAAGAGAGAGATAACTTGATAAGTTTAGGATGGTCAAGTTCTACTTTGTAGTTACAGAAAGCAGAACTTGTGGTAGAAAGAATCATAGAACCGTGAGAAAGTTCTGGGCCATTACCTCCTTCTCTTCTGCTGCCAAGTTCTGAGTGTAAGTGAAGAAACTCTGCCCTCATGCAAAGCTGCAAGAGGCAGGTGTTAAACTGTAGATTTTCCAGACTTTCTTCATGGTGATGTTGCCCCAAGATGTTTATGATATTGCCCAATGATATTCCTGGGAAAGTTCTCAGTTACTAGTTTGGAGCAGGCAGGAACTGGTCAATTCTTTTGTTGTTGTTCTTGGTTTGTTTGTTTGTTTGTTTTGACTTGATTTTTGTTTTGTTTGGATTTCTGCTTTTCTCAGTAGGTCACCTTCCCATTCGATTTCCTCAGATGACATGCTGATAATAAACCATCTATGACTGATACTGTAGAAGCCAATCAAAGCCTTGACAGGCTCGGTTTGCATGACAAAAAGAACAAAGACAGAAGTTGTGGTTTGCTTTAAAGGGGAGCAGATATATCTTTGAAAGGAACGGAGTCCTGCCATCTTGATCAAACATTCTGAAGACTTCAGGTTCAGGGCCATGGATTTTGTCACTCTCTGGCTAGCCCTGTCGGAGAAAACCCCACACACAGAGATGTAGTTTCCATTCATTCTCCTGGCTCTCTGTGATTCTCTCCTGTCTCTCCTCATACTTGATCCTGCACCCCAATTCCCCTCCCCATCCTCTCTCCCACCCAGTTCCCTCTCTCACTCTGCCTGCTATGAGTATTTTGTTTCCCCTTCTAAGTGTGATTTATGCATCCTTGATTGGGGCTTCCTCTCTTGTTTAACTTCTTTGGGTCTGTGGGGTGTGTCATGGGTATTCGGTACTTATTGGTTACATATACTCCACTCATCAGTGAGTACATACCATGATGTCCTTTTGGGTCTGGGTTACTTCACTCAAGATGATATTTTCTAGTTCTATCCATGTGCCTGCAAATTTCATAATGTCCTTGTTTTTAATAGCTGAATAATATTCTATTGTGTAAATAAACTGCATTTTCTGTATCCATTCTTTAGTTGAGGGACATCTAGGTTGTTTTCCAGTTTCTGGCCATTATAAATAAAGCTGCTATGAACATAGTGGAACATGTTTCCTTGTGGGTTGGTAGAGCATCTTTTGGGTATATGTCTGGGAGTGGTATAGCTGTTTTCAATTTTCTGTGAAACCATCGGCTTGATTTCCAGAATGGTTGTAGAGTTTGCACTCCCACCAGCAATGGAGGAATGTTCTCCTTTCTCCATGTCCTCGCCAGCATGTACTGTCCCTTGAGGTTTTGATCTTAGCCATTTGGATTGATGTAAGGTGGAATCTCAATGTTGATTTGATTTGTATTTCCCAGATCAGAAAACTAAGGATGTTGAGCATTTCTTTAAGTGCTTCTTGGCCATTCCAGATTCCTCTGTGGAAAATTCTTTGTTTAGCTCTGTACCCATTTTTTTAAATTGGGGTATTTGGTTTGTTGGAGTCTAACTTCTTAAATTCTTTATATATTTCTAATATTAGCCCTCTGTAAGATATAGGGTTAGTGAAGATCTTTTCTCAATCTGTAGGCTGCTGTTTTGTCTTATTGAATGTGTCCTTTGCCTTACCGAAGCTTTGCAGTTTCATGAGGTCCCATTTATCAATTGTTCATCTTAGAGCCTGAACCATTGGTGTTCTGTTGAGGAAACTGTCTCCTGTACCAATGTGTCCATGGCTATTTCCTGCTTTCTCTTCTATTAGATTTAGTGTATCCGGTTTTATGTTGAGGTCCTTGATCCACTTGGACTTGAGTTTTGGCAGGGTGATAAATATGGATCTATTTGCATTCTTCTACATGCAGATATCCAGTTAGATCAGCACAGTTTGTTGAAGATGCTTTCTTTTTCCATTGTATAGTTTTATAAGCTGATATTCTTAATGTTCAGTCCTCAAACCAGCACCATGAAGATGGCATGAGAACTTAGAAATGCAACTGATCAGGCCCTGTCCCAGTCTTACGAAGTCTCAAAGACTGAGTCTGGAATATGAACACCCTAATAACCCTCAGCAAGCGATTCTGATTGAACAAAATTTGAGATCTACCACACAGAGAGATGAAAACACCCAGTATTAAGGGAGCTAAACAAATAAAATATGTGACATGTCAAAAAGAGAGTTTTCTAAAAACCCTGGCTCCCTAGCCCAACAGCTGTTCAAGTCTGGGCAAGTAACTGAGCTATCAGCCCCAGTTTTTCTAGCAGAGTGGTTGTACCACCTTCATTTATTGTGTTAGAAAAAAAGTGCTGAGGCTCTAAAGAGAGAAGGTGTTTAAAAACACCTTGTAATCTGGAAGCCCCAAGTAAGTGTAAGCTATTAGTAAGGTGATAACCCCAATACTTGGAACTCATGGGTTATAATCTATTTATTACACAAATATTAATGACATGCTTATCATATGACAGTCATTGTCTTCTATGACAGGAACATCTAAATGCCCTGTAGCCTCTTGTTTAGAGGAAGTCATGGAAATAAAAACTCTGAATTTAGGAACAAGGTACCATAATTTCAGATAAGGACTGAGTGCTAACCAATTACATCATTGGAGCTCCTCGGGTATCATAATTTTGGAAATGGAACTAATAAGGGCAGAAGAGCTCCACATTGATGAATCTTCTATCTTGACATGAAGACACTTTTCTCTTTCGGTGCCTATAACAGGGCTGAATGGATAAAAATTAGCAAGGAAGCAAGGTTACCTAGTAGTGAGCACTGTGCATTTAAGGACAATAGAAGGGACTCTAAAGCAAGGCTGGAAAAAAATTGGAAAGTAAGCTTATTTAGTGGAAGTAATGGGCCTACAAGGAAAGTAAGAATGATAGATACTATTAAAAAAAAAAAAAAGGAGTTTCTTATAGTGTTAAAACATCAAGGAAAGGGCTAGACTGAGTTTTCTAAGCAGGCATTAATTTAAAATGACCTCCTTTGGAGGTCCTTAGCCATGCATAGTCACACAACATTCAACCATAGATGTATATGAAGACAAAACTATTCCCACTGAATCATCGCAAAGTATAGACGCTAAAATTACGCATAGTCCTCATTCATGGGTACCATGATCACTGGATGAGTAAATTATTTAATTGATTCCAATGAGAAATCCTTGTGTTTTTGTTTTGGTTTTTTTGTTTTTTTTTCCTCTGCCACTGGAATGACAATGACTTGGTGATGGGCTATTCTGGTCTCTTTCCCTCAAGCTCCTTAATGATGCCTCTTTGTTAGCAGAAAGACTCTTAAAACAAAACAAACAAATGGCTCTGCTTTCAATTCCTAATCAAAGTCTGTAGACACAGAGGGAAAGCTTCAAGGACAACTTTTGTTCTCCAGCTTGTCTGCAAATGTGGAGGTTTGAGGATGGGGAAAGGAGTGTCACTTGTTAAGGTTCCCTTTGCAAAGAAGGGAGTGTCTGTCACTTGAGTTGATGGCTGAAAACATTCCATCCACCAGTGACTGATGAGACACACATGCAATTAGTGATTCTCATTCTAAAAGAAGATGAAATTCATTAATAAATCATTAAGGATTCTGAGTTTCTATGTTTACCACTTCCCCTTACCACCCACACACTAGTAGCAAAATGGTCCCCAGCTATTATTTTTAACACAGTTTGGAACATTCTAAGTTCCCTCAATTTAGCGGGCATTTAGACCTCACAACTCAGAAATTATTAATGTTAATTGTGAGGTCTTATTTTTTTCTTCCCAAAGTGGGGGTTCTGGACTGTTCTGTTAATTTTTCAAATAACTTGATTTAGCAAGATCTATTTATAATTTGGGTTTAAAACTGTTGGGTTTGGTTTTTTTTATGATTTTAATTAAAGGTGGAGCCTTCTAATTACAACCTGCTTTCCTAAGTACCCAGTGCACCCCAAAAATACTTGTCAGTAATACCTAGGAAAAGACTCAGCCTTTCTCCACAGGCTGATTTAGACCCCTGCAGAGGGAAGACAGAAGGCCAAGAGCAAAGATATGAGGAACTGCAGTTCGGATGCAGGTTTTTGACCCATCTCTAGTTCTTCACCTCCTGTGAATCGGCCATCTGCAATGCAGTGCTTCTCTCTGCCTCTGGGTGAACAGATGCTCATTGCGTGGGTGCCTATCAAGAGCTTTAGGGAGCACATGTTCCTCATGCCTTTTCTACTCCTCTCAACCTCTTTATGCAACTCCATTAAAGACAGATGTGCTAGTGAAGCATTAAACAAGATGGGAAAATCCAAGCTATTATGGGTTCCCTTCCTTACTACCTACAAGAAAACTAGAAACTCTTAACCAGTCCCTATGACTCCTATATTCAAGAGTTTCATTTATAGCCAATCCCTATGGCTCCTGTATCTAGTTTGTTTGTTTGTTTGTTTGTTTGTTTGTTTGTTTGTTTCTCTCTGGTCATTTTGATTTTTATCCAATTATATGTCTGTCACATCACAGAAACACACATTTTCAGGCTTAGTCAGAAACATTTATCTCTAAAAAATTGTTATAATCAGAATTTAAGCTTCATAAATTGCAAGGATATTCAGTATTGGGATTCAAGATAATGGGATGTTGAAAAAGGGATCTTGTTTCTACTCAGAGAGTCATGGCCCATTTTGTAAATATCATTTCCAAAATTGTATTCCTTTATTGGAAGTGGTTGGGGTAGAAATACACAGAGAACAGATTGAGTGAATTACAATGCAGTCCAATGTGCCATCCAGCAATGGCCTTAAGGCCTATGCATAATGATGATAGAATGTTTAAAACATTTGGATTCCTCTCATACAATTTAGTTTTCAGAACTTCTGCAGCTAGCTCCCTGTGTACCCTGCCTTCCACTCTCAGTACCATTGAGGTCATCACAGGTCTAGAAGAAGCAATTTGGGGGTCTCACAGAATCCTGATTTGATAATGGCTTTGATTGTGTTCTATTTCTTTCTTGTCACCTCCTCTTCCTCTTCCTCCTCTTTCTCTTCGTTCTCCTCCACCTTCTTCTCTTTCTCCTGCTCCTCTCTTCATTTGTGGAAAAAGCAATGCTTTATCTAATTGATCTAATTGCAGTTTTGTAACTGAAGCATATCTATAATCTTTTGATTTTTAGACAGCTTAATGCAAAAACTAGACTGTAGTCTATAAAATAGAAGGTTCTATGCATGCTTTGGCTTTCATTGCTGCTTTTTCACCCTTGACTTATGATACAGCTCATGAAATCTGGTGTGATGAAAGCAAGGCTGATAAGAAATGTCTAATAAATTGAGGGGAAAATACAACAATTTGTGTTTCCTTTTTTACAATGCCCAAAGTACCATTTGAACACAGGCACTTTGGAAATATGACAAATCTCTTCACCATCAACCATTTCCTTCATTTCTCATTTTTTGTCTTTATTTTTTTTTTTGCACATTTAAAATAAGGCTTATCTTTTATTCATAAATTAAGTTTTAATTTTTAAAAGCACAATTTGAATAGTAAACTTATTTTTTTCATTTACATAGTCATAGGAAAAAAAGGGACTGAAAGGTAAGTGGAGAAGGAGGTAGGCATGCAGAATGAAGCAATCTAACCTTGTTCTTCAAGAGAAATCCCAAAATTCAGCAGAGTAACCAAGTAGTTAAAAATTTTGTTGTCAATAAGATCTATTACCAGTTCTGATATTTATAATTCATTTCTAAATGACTTCTAAATATGGCTGCATTATTAAAATCTCTGTACTGATATGACCATCCTACACACATTTACCTGGAAGAGTTTATGAGAAATAATGAAAAAAAAGTCCTGAGGAAGGTGTATTCTCAGGTCATCACATGCACTTGCTAAGAAATCACCAGTATCTTAGAAAGCCGATTCATCTCCTGGGGACCTGTAGGCCACTCAGAAGAATTTCCTACCAAGCAACACATAGTCACCACTCTCTCCTAAGAATGAGAGAGGGCAACAGAAACCAAGGAACAAAACACTCAAACTAAAATAAAATCATATATTAACACCTAGAATTACAATCTACACAAAGCCAGATGCCTAAACACCAGCTTAAAAATACAACCAACGACCCTACCAAAGGAAGCTCTAACTATTGCAACATGGCTGAAGCACAAGAAAAAGAATATAGTAGATCCTTAATGAATATGATAGAGATCCTTTAAGAGAAAATGAATAAATTCCTTAAAGAAACCTATGAAAACACAAACCATGGAAGGAAATTAATAAAATGGTTCAAGACCTGAAAATGGAAAAAGAATCAATAAAGAAACCCCAAACTAAGGGAAATCTGAAAACTATGAATTTGGGGACTCAGCAGGAGCCTCAGAGGCAAGCTTCATCAACAGAATATAAGATAGGAAAGAGAACATCTCTGGAATTGAAGACATGCTAGAAGAAATGGATACTTTGGTCAAAGAAAATGCTAAATCTAAAACCTTTCTGACACAAGCATCCAGGAAATCTGAAATGCTATGAAAAGACCAAACCTAAAACTGAGAGAAAGGAAAAGAAACTCAAAACAAAAGTAAGGAAAATATTTTCAGCAAAATAATAGAAAAAAAAATCAACCTAAAGACAGACATAAAGAAACTAAAAGACAAAAATAAGATCATCTCATTAGATGTAGAAAAGGCCTTTGGCAAAATTCAACACACCTTCATGATAAAAGTCCTAAAGAGATTAGGGATACGAGGAACACACCTAAACATAATAAAGGGAGGTTACAACGAGCTCACAGCACACATCAACCTACATGGAGAGAAACTCAAAGCAATTCCACTAAAATCAGGAATAAGGTAAGGTTGTCCACTTTCTCCATACCTGTTCAGTATAGTACATACAGTCTCTACTATAGCAATAACACAATTGAAGAAGATCAAAGAGATACAAATTAGAAAGGAAGAAGTCAAAGTATTACTACTTGCAGATGATATGATAGTATACGTAAGTGACCCCAAAAATTCTACCATTGAAACCTACAGCTGATAAAAACATCGTCAGTGAAATGGTTGGATACAAAATTAACTCACAAAAATCAGTAGCCCTCCTATATAGAATGACAAATGGACTAAGAAGGAAGTCACAAAAACAACAGCCTTCACATAATATAATATATATAATACATAATATGTACTATATAATAATTGTATAATATATAACTGATATATAATTATTTTATATTTTTATCTTTCTATATGATTAATATCATTTTTATATAAATGTATATATTAATATGTTTATATTTATATAATAAACCCAAAGTAACCCAAGTATAAATATAAATTTATATTTATATATTACATATGTCAATAATAACATAATAAATATATATAATTATATAATAATATACAATTAACTTATATCTAATCACTATATAATTAACTTATATATTATTAATGTATAATATGTAATTATATTATCTATTTATATATACATATATGTTCATATATTTATAATATTTATATATACATATATTATAATATGTATATGTATGTATAATACATATATTATAATATGTATATGTATAATATGTATACATATTATAATATGTATATATTATATTGTACATATATATTATACATATACACAAACATTATATGTATATATAAATAGATAATATATCATTTTATATATATCAAATATGTAATATATAATTGATAGTCTATTAATATAATAATATATAAATATATCATTACATAAAATTAATATATCTATAGATAGATAGAAATTACTATAATTTTTATATGTTAATTATATATAAAATAATTGTATATGTTATATAT
>CM052709.1:49072253-49119200 GCA_028551405.1 Uromys caudimaculatus
GGGGGGGGGGGGGGGAGCTGGGCTTGCTCTTCCCTGGCTCTTACATGTTGGCTGTCTCTCTGTCCTTTACTTCTCAGGGTGTGGCAGCTACTCCTTTCCAGGCATGCCAGCTAACTCCTTTCCTCTCCTCCCTCTGTCCCTTGCCCAGGAAATCTAAAAGTCCCACCTCTGTGTCCTGCCCAGACATTGGTTGTTAGCAATTTTATTTGCCAGTCAAACCCAACTGGATGCAGGGACGCTCAGCATCTCACGTGCAGACGTGCAGATTCTCATGCAATGCTGGGGATCCAATTCACATAAGTAGCATTAGACCAAACCCACAGCAATCCTGGGATGACACAAACGAAATTACTAAAAGACTTGAATGATAAAACATTAAGATACTGAAGAACAAAACTGAAGAAGATATCAGAAGATGGAAAGATCTCTCATGTCCATGGATCACTTAAAACTATAAAAATGACTATCCTACCAAAAGCAAGCTACAGATTCAAAGCAATATCAACCAAAATTCCAGCACAAGCCTTTACAGAACTTTAAAGGACATTTTTTAGCTTCATATGGAAACACACACACACACACACACACACACACACACACACACACACACACGAAACAAGATAGCTAAAATAATTCTGAAAGATAAAAGATAGTATTACCAATCCCAAATTTCAAGTTGTACTATAGAGCTAGAGCAATAAAACCCACATAGTATTTTCACAAAAACAGACATGTCAATCAATAGGATTGAAGATCCAAACATTAGTCTACACAACCATGAACTCCTGGTTGGTTGGTTGGTTTGTTTTTGGTTTGGTTTGGTTTGGTTTGGTTTGGTTTTATAAAGAAGGCAGAAATACATACTGGAATAAAAGACAACATCCTCAACAAATTGTCCTGGTTGAGTTGACAGCTGTATGTAAAATAATTCAAATTGACCCATAATATCACCCTGAACAAAACTCAATTCTGAATCAATCAAAGACTTAAACACAAACCAGGGAAACTGAGCCTAGTAGAAGAGAAAATGGAGAATAGCCTTGAACTCACTGGTACAGGCAAACACATCCCAGATAGAACATAGGATAAACACAATATCAGCAGTTAATAAATGGAACCTTCCTCATGAGACTGAAAAACTTCTGTAAGACAAAGAACACTGTCAATCAGGGGAAAGGTTTTTACCAACTATACAAGAAATAGAGGGCTGACAGCTTGGGTGAAGAAGAACCTGAGAATAGATAGCCCAGGAACCTAGGATAAAACTACATGCTACTATTATAAAACAATGTCAACAACAAAAGTAATGATAAAATAACTCCTAATGATACTCTACTTTGCTCATAGATGAATGCTCTTCTCAGTCATCATCGGAGAAGTTTCCTCCCACAGCAGTAGGAAAGAAATTCAGAGACCTGTGGGGCAGTGATCTGTGACAGGCAATCTGGCACTCGGTTGAGCACAGGCATAAAATCTGGCTGACCCAGCGGAACAATCCACAAGGGACCGAAAAACGTTATGCCAAGGCTCCTGGGAGGCTTTAGGCTCCAGTCACGGTCACGTACCTCAGGTAGAGGCGTGGCCACACAGCTCCAAGCCATCCTCATGTTAATGAGACACCTAGAGGCTTAGCCACACCCCTTCTCAGTTACTATATCTGCCTCGCATCTCCCAGAGGCCACAAGGTACAATTCCATTCATGCCACTCTCCACATGATGACAATAAACATCTTAGAATTATGGACTGTCTCTTCATCTGGACCCGCCGTGGGAAGCAAGGGATCCGACCCTCAATTAAGGAGCCACGTCTAATCTCTCGAAGAGGGCTTCCCAGCACTCCCAGATGGTACCCATTCACCCAAGCCTAAGCAGCTAGCCCAGTGCCCCAAGCCACTGAAACCTGGTCTCAGTGGGAACTCCAGCTCCGACTGGCTAGCCTGTATGCAGCACCCTGCAGCGATTGTGGTGTCCCGGGCTAGAGAACCCATGGCAACAGCTGCTGCTCATTCCCCGAGAATGGTCCCCTCCCCTGCCCACGGGCAAGGCCCGCAAAGGCTTCCCACAGCCCCCACCTGCCCATCGGACTGTGTGGGAAGACTTGCAACCACTTCCCAAGTGTCCCCTGTCCCACCCAGAGCCGCAGTGCCCAGGACAGACACATGGGGCTTCTTTCCACCAAGGCAGGCTTGTTCCCACAGAGACCCACAGCCAGACATTACAGAGAGGAGAGGGGGAGGGGAGAGAAGAGACAGACAGACACAGAGAGACAGAGAGATAGAGAAACAGAGACAGGGAAAGCTTGGAACACTAAGCCCTAAGGAGGATGTCTCCATCAAATCCCTCCACTCAGGGCTTAGGGCTCAGGGAACCCTGTGGAAGAGGATGCAGAAATGATAGAAGAGCCAGAGTATATGGAGGACATTAAGGAAGCAACCTCTGAATCAGCGATTCTCGACCTCCCTAACGCTATGACCCTTTAAGACAGTTCCCATGTTGTGCTGACCCCCTAACCATAAAATTATTTTCATTGCTTCTTCATCACTGTAATTTTGGCACTGTTATAAATTGTAATCTAAATATCTGTGTTTTCTGATGGTCTTAGGTAACCGCTGTGAAAACATTACTCAATCCCCAAGGGGTCATGACCCACAGGTTGAAAATCACTGTTCTAAATCGACATTATCAAAACTCATAAGAACTCACAGAGACTGAGGCACCATTTACAAGGGCCTCGGCAGGTCTGCACCAGAAGCAGCTTCTAGTGCTGAAAGGAGAAGTGGACATATGCCCCCCATCGCTAACACAGAAGTGACCTCCAATTGATACTCACTTACAAGTGAAATTTTAGTTTCCTTGAACAGAGTCTCACTAGGGGAAACAATGACTTTTAAGGGTAGACTGCATATCTAGGAGGAGCTAGCCAACAGAAAACAAACCCAATAGCATCTTTGGAGGTCCCTTGTCTCACAGTGTAGTGTCAGGGCTTTTCCTTTTTGTCCTAAATTTTATCTTATTATTCTTTCACTTTTGTTTTGTATTTTTTCTTCTTGCTTTTAGCCCTGCAAGTTCTTTGTGAATATATTATGGCTTCCAGTTTAGTGTTCTCATGTGATTCCAGTGTGTGGTAGGGGGATCTGTTTCTTGTGCCTTCTCTTTGTTTTATTCAATCCCGTGTGTGGTTTGTTTTTTTGTTTGTTTGTTTTTGTTTTTTTTAATCTTATTATATTAAAACTTTTTTAAAAGTTAAGATATCCATTCCATTACCCACTGCTCACAATTGTCAAAAAATCGTATAAGGATGAACTGAGTATTTATGTTATCATGAAAACCCATGTCCAATCATGCTGTCTACAGAACAACAAAACCCCACTAAAAGCTCCTTGCATTCCTTGATCCTCAAATGAGTCGTTATTCTTCTCATCCTAGACTCACTGTTGTTCCCAGAAGTCTTACTTTCCTTTACATCTAACTGGACACTCATTAATTAGCATGCCCTGAACTTTTTATGAATAGTTGCAATTTTTCTAAATCTTTTTCTCAAAGTGTAGCCCTGGACATACACATCATCTAGGGACTTGTTAGGACTATGGATTCTCAGATGAGTTGAACTAGAAGCTGCATCTTCACAAAGTCCTCCCTGGTGATTTAAATACACACATAATTTTGGGAAATGCCAGTCTAGATATTTATACAATTAGAAGTCAGAGCAGTACTATAATTACTTTAGAATAAATTAGAAGCCATAACATTTTCATTCTTGAATCTATTATTGTTTTTCAGGGAAATAATTACTATGTCATGATTAAGCATTAACACAAGGATTATTGAGACAAAATCCACTTAATTCTATATGTGTCTTTATGGATATATGTGCCACTCTGTGTGTATATAAATTATATACACTCTTTTCCATAAATATTAGCCTCACTTAATAGGTTTTCTATAGTTTATAATCACACCTATTTCTATGACCACAACTTATTGCTTAAAATATATTTCTTGTATTACAAAACCTAATGAAAAGTAACCAGAGATTGTTTTAAGTAGCTTTTATTGAAGAATGAAATTCCAAATTTTTGTGCTCCATCTCTAAAGCAGAAAGGTGTTCTACTTTACTTTTCCGTTTCAATGATCAAAAAAGCAAAAGAAAAAAAAAACCCTCTGACAAAAACAAGTTGGGGAACAAACGGTTTACATGACTTATACTTCTGAGGTCACAACCTACCACTGAGGGTAGCCAGGGCAGGAGCTCAAGTAGGAGCCATGGTGAAGCACTGTTGGTACCTCTTCAGTTGAGTTCATAGTCATCCATCTTCCTTATACAACTCAGGTCCACCTACCCAAGGTGACCACTCACCATGAGCTGGGCCTACCCACATGGATAGTCCTTCAAGAAAATGCCCCACAGACATGCCTACAGGCCAACTGCTGAGGAAGCAATTCCTTAACTGAGGTTCTTTCTTCTCAGATGGGTTGAGTTGACAACCAAGATTGACCATCACAGAAAGGTATAGTACAAGAGTGTGCAATATTTCTTTAAAGCAGGATATACTGTAAAGTTCTATCAGATAATGAGTACCATCAGTCTCTGTCCCCATTGTATGGGTGATATAGTCAGCCATGTTTGAGCTTCTTTTACCTGAGACTGAATCTTGCTCAATTTCTTGTACCATTTCCATGCCCAAATTCTATCCCCAAACATAGTTCCCCACTTCACTCAACAGATTATTGATGCTATTGACTTCATTCTTTGAGAGAATATTATGCTTATAACTAACAGAAAAACTGTTTACTTTATTTGACATCAATTCTTATTCTTTTTTGCTTTTCTTAAAATGCCTTTTTTCCTACCAGAATTTCCCCCATATCATTCCATTTATCAACAAAGCCATCTTTACCTTTTATCTATTTGAAGTTATGAAATCACAAATGGAAGGCAGTGCATCATGTTGTCAGTAATGAAGGGGGCGGTTCTGATGCTAAGGTCCTGTTCCTCAATTGGTTCTTGAGCTGTCAGTAAAGAAAGTCAGGGGCCAATTGCTGGCTAGAAGGTACAGACAGGACTTCTGTGTCTCAAGAGGAAAAGGCAGATGCAAGGAAGGAAAGGAGAGGTTTTTGCCATGTTTTAGAGAGAGAACAATGCAGCAACCATGTGAGGTCTGGGGCTGGGGGGAGCTGGAGCTTGTGGCCACTACTAGAGGCAGTGGCTAGGGATGTTTGACATAGTCTCGATGGGAATAGCCCTTGAAGTTTAGGGCAAATGGGGGAGCAAAGATAAAAATATCAATAAGGGCATGTTTTTCCAGGCATGAGACAGTAACACCCAGCAATTATGTCCTAAGGCAAGTTGAAAAGGAAGAAACCGTGTGTCCAAGAATTCAAGGAAAACCAGGCAGGGACTCGTAGCTCGGCCAGTCCCAGAGCAAAAGGCGGTAGCATAAAAACTACATGCAACACAGTGTGGACAAACTGTGTAAAATAATCTCCCAAAATGATGGATTTGGAACATCAGGGTCTGTGTACACTCATTTGCTTATGCTAACATCAGGGTGTGTTCACTTCATGCTTTACTTAACTATAACAGTTTCTCCTCTCCCTCCCCCCTCCTCTTCCCTTTTTTATCCTCTCCTCCTCTTTCTCTAGGAAGTATATGTTGCTACTTCTCCTGATGTGTGAAATTTTCCACAGCTGTACATAAGACATTCATATAACTGAAGAGCTTTATCAACCCTTTTGAACTACAGTCAGAAGAAAGAACCCCACCCAGACTTCCTTGCGCTCTCACAATGTTACAAATTCTATAATCTCACTGGTTGGAAAGACTGACATGTGCCTACAAGAACCCCAGACAAAGCCAAATATTAAAGACTGAGAAAATGTATAGTGATACAATAATCATAATTGGGTTTCAGAGACTATATATTTATTTTTAAGCATGTTTATTTTAAGATATTAAAATAAGCCTTTTAAGTAGACAACTGAGTCTGAACAGTGATGTTCAATAGGTACTTGAAAGTATATTAAAATATCATAGCCAGCCAGGAAAACGAATCTGTTGGTAAAGGCTCTAGATTGATGATTTGATTTCAACTCCTGGGATTTAATGATAGTAATACGTGGTGTTTGTGTTGGGGACCAGCTATGGTCCCTAGTCCTCTATTTCCTCCCTCAGGGTATCCAGGCATCTCTGACAGTCTAGAATGGATGGGGAAGGCCTTCCCTAAGGATTTTAGTTTTACAGTTCTTTTAAGATGGTACTCAATGAAACAGCTCTCTTAGATAATCTTTAGTGAAGCAGCTGGTTCACATACAGTTTATTCAGGGTGAATGTAGGCTATAGATGAACCTTGGAAAGTAGAAAAGTTTTCAGGTGAATAAAATCACTGGCTGGAGTTTAAAGTACTGTGAATGCCTCATTTGCATGGAGAAACATTCCAGGAATCCAGGCGGGTGGGTTGGGGGGTGGGGGAGAGTTAAACCCATAAGTTTGCCCAAGGACTATGTGACATTCCTCGGGTTAAAAGGTTGGAGGTTGGGCTCCCCAGATCAGGCAGAGAAGAGGAAGTTCTGCTAAGAAAAGAGAGTCCTCCATTTTGCACCAAGCTCAGAAGAGCTACCCAGACATGGCAGAATGTAACCTTAAGTAGCAAGGTGCAACAGTAGGAGAGGAATATCTCTTCAAGTTGACCTCTCCCTGTGTGCTGTGACATGCACACACACAGCAAACCATACACAAATAAACAAAATAATGCATGTTAAATTTACATACATTTTGATATATACATATATCTCACTACTAAAGATGGGGTGTGCTGCTAGAGTGCTGCTTGAACTTGGAGAAGATGGATAAGTCTCACAGAAGCCATATTTAAGAAGCCAGACCTATCTTCAAGCTGCAGCTGCCCTGACTTGCTACATCTGCACTCCTATTTTCCCCTCAAAACCTCTCCCTTTTCTTTCACCCTCCTACCACCTTTGACTTTTCAATGGAAGTATTATAACTATTCTTTTAAGCAAGGATTTCTTGCCCTTTTGGGTTGTCTAAAAGGGCCTGTGGTAATGGCTCTGAGCCAAGGAATTTTTCTAAGAAACAGAACACAGCTTCCTTAGGCATGGAGTTAGCAGCTCCAGGGAAAGAAGCTTGCTCAGAGATAGTACAGATAAAAGCCCCCAGCATCTCTCCTTCCAGAACATCTTCCTTTTCAGCCTTTCTCACCACTCTGCAAAATCTAATGCTATCTCAAAGACAGTCTACTGGACGATGTCTACATGAACCTGTGACTACCTAATCTTTGCACATCAGTGCACCCATGAGAAGACTGAGAACTTGAACAAGTTTATATATGCCCCAGCTTTGGCTCTTCACCTCTGTAAAATACAGAACTGGACTAGATCATTTCCAAGGACTTTTCCAACTCTGCAGTTCTAATAACTACTAAATAAAATAAAGGGTTCAAGAAATTTCCATGTTAATTTGAACCAAGTGCAGAATGAGGCATTATTTGTATCAAACTCTAGCTGTGATCATCTACGAGCTGGACTGACTAGCCACCAGAAGTGTCTTGGCACCTGCAACAGTGGCCGTTCAGCTCTGGCTAGAGCAGGACTATAGCCTCAAGAACAAGCAAGAAAGCATTTCTCAGGAGCCTTTTGAATATTCAAGTTCAATAGTATTTAGGAATTGAACTTGTTTATTTACAGAAACTATTCCATGCTAGTTCACATTAATGGCTTTAACTGTGACATTTCTATATCTGCAGACATCATACCAACCCAATTAATGTCTCTCCTCCTTCCTTTCCCACTCCTGGCCCATTATGCTTACCTAATATTCCCTCTACTGCTTTCAGGTTATCTACATTTTCAATATAGTTTACACAGATAAGAGAAAATATGAAATGCTTGTCTTTCTGCATCTAACTTACTTAATTTAACAAGATGACCTCCAGTTCCATCCCTTCTCCTGCATATCGCATGAATTTGTTCTCATTTATATTTAACTAAAACTCCATTGCATGTTTATATCATATTTTCTTTATTAGTTTATCTGTTAATAGGCACCTAGGTCAATTCCATAGTTTGATTATGTTTCCATGTTAATTTAAACCAAGTGCAGAAGAGGCCTCATTTGTATCAAACTCTAGCTGTGACCATCTACGAGCCGGACTGACTAGCCACCAGAAGTGTCTTGGCACTCTTGGCACCTGCATGGAGGTCATCTTGCTAAGTGAGGTAAGTTAGATGCAGAAAGACAAGCATTTCATGTTTTCTCTCATCTGTGGAATTTACGCTGAAAATTTAGAACACTGTTACAGTACACATAGAGATATAGGTATTTCTGTTGCATGCTGATTTTGATATTGCATGATATTTCACTGAATATATAGCCAGGAGTGAGATAAACGTATCATATATGGCAGTTCTTCTTTTAGGATCATGAGGAACTTCTACACTACTTTCGATAGGAGCTGTGGTAATTTACACTCCCACCAAGAATGTATAAGGGTCCTTTGTCTGCCAGGGAGTCTTCTGTAGTTTCGTTAAATTTTTTTTAAGTGCCCTGACACAGAGTAGAGCATCAGTACTGTGAATTATTACTTAGGATTATAAGGCTGAATTTCCATCTGATTCACAGAATAACGTCTGGATTCTTATTATGAAGGGCAAGCAAGGATGCTGAAATGCCTTGATCCCACACAGAGTTGTTTATTTTTTGAAAATTTAACATTCTATAAATATCAATCATTGAACCAACTTTTAAAAATAAACTAATTTATTCCAGCAGTGAGTGGAAATCATTTTTATTAATATTAAAATGACTCTTCTCCCATGATAATAGCTGTTAATATAATATACTAAGAATAACCTCATGTTTACTTGTACATGGGAATTTCTGAGAACTGTCAGAGTCACTGGGAAGGACCAGAAATACCAAGGAATAGGGGAAAAGAAACCATTTTGCAAAGCTTGGTTTTCTCATGTAGAGTTAATTTTCAGATCCATATAATCCAATGAAACTAGACGTCTTAGGGAGAGAGAATAAACTCAAACTGATATCTTGGATGTTCTGCTTCATGTTCCAACAGAATCAATTTTCTGTACAATTCTTTTCATACCCTTGGCGTGCACCTCTGATACACACAAACAGAAAATCGGAAAGAGTGAGACTGCATCAGACAACGCTTTCTTATAAAATGTAATCACTTATGTTTTCTGTTTTGTGTTTCTGAATTCATGGAGGGGGAAAAAACCACCTCCGTTATGTTTCTTTATAAATAAATCTACAAGCTAAGTTCTCGACAAGAAAAGGGGCTTTACACCAAATGAGAAACCCTCTTTGGTCATGGGGCTAGCCATACTTCTGTCAGGTTCTGAATTTTAATTCAATACACAGGTTGTCTTTTTATTAAAAATCTGTGTGTAGGTTATATTTGTGTAGGAAGGTATATGCTTGATTGTGAAAATCAAAGCAGAAGTAGCAGATGGCTTTGTTTCAACCCAAGAGACCTCTCACTGAGCCAGCTCAGAGCAAAAGCCTCCTTCATCTTGCATGGAGATACGATATTTAGAATTCCTGACTCTTTTCATTATCAAAACACGAGAGAATGAGAGCTGGATTTGTGCAAATTATGTCCAATCATCAAGAGCCTAGCCTCTGTCCATTTATTTGTGCTGGATTCAATGGTGGTCAAATACACACAGAATCCAGAAAGGAACAGTACCTGTTCCTTGTGAGAAATAGCAACTCCTTTATTCCCAACATTCTCTCTCATCCTAACAAGCTGGGACCTGCTGTCACATTTTCACAGAAATACAGGAATGCCTTTGTTTTAAGAAAATTTGCTTTGTAAAGTAAAATTTAAGATATTTGGAGAACTGCAAATTATCAGATTACAAAAATAGTTTTTGTATAACAGAGGAGATCATTTGAATGATATATTTGCAGGAGAATATTTCTGTGTCAGCCTTAGAGGAAAAACTATCTCAGTTATCAAGTTCTTTATCAAAGACCAGCCTACGTAGACAAGAGAAGTAAACCAGAAGACATGTGCTTCCCCCTTACCCCCTTGTCTTGCAGGATGCTATTTTCACTCAAATCACCATGGAACAAATGGTGCCGTGCTCTGATCTTAGTCTACCATGTAATAACCATGGTTTCATATAACAGACTTCAAGAATCACAATATTTTCCCACAAAAAAAAGAGCTGATAGATGCCTGACTTCATTCTAAAACTAGCTAACTTTATTAATAATTATGAATGGTGTGGAGAATACATGCACAGCTGAAAAAAAAAAAAGATCTGTCTTCTACAGAAATGCCACCTAATTGTGTATGAATCTTTCAGCAAATGTTTATAACTAGGTTACAGTGGCAGTTACCATCACGGCTTTATCCATGTTCTGGTGTCTTCAGGGCTTTCAGACAACAGGCCCACCTCCCCAAGCACACACCCCCATACCTCTATATCCTTTATGTCTGGCCACTCCTGCTGCCAGAATTCCCTCACATCTGTATGTACTGAGAGACAAGAGAACCAGGATTCCCATCACTTCGAGTATAGCACAAACACAGATCAATTCTTGCTGGATAATTGTCCAATTCCCATACCCCTAATCAAGACACTTTGAAGTATGGTCTGTCCTATTTCTTGCAGGGGGCAGACAGGGGTCAAGCTAGTTACCCTCTTTGAAACTCATTTAACATCAAACTTCGGTTGCCTTCTTTTCCTTGTTTCGCGTGTGTCCCATGCCCTTACCAGCTTTTCCAAATAAATCACTTCTATGTAGCTCTTTCATTCATTCTCCTCTTCCAAACAATGCAAAGACAGATAGTACTAGCTACATACTCATGAGAAGTATCCTCTCTAGAAAGAATCCTGAATGAAGGGGAACCGTACACTGGTCAGAAGCTAACAGGAATCTCACTGGTAAAGTTAATGTGTTGACCTTAATCCTTACTGTGCTATAATATGATGCTCAAAAAGAAATACCTTTATCTGTGGGGTGGTTAAATATTTGGCCACTCAAGATCCACTCTGACCTCCCCATTGACTACTAAACCTATGATTAGGATGGAGTCTCAGAATCTAAAGGTGCAGAAATACATAAGCTGAAGTTTTGTGCTTCCCACCTTTAACTCATATGTTAGAATTTAGTAATGAATCTGCTAATATTTGGAGGCAAACATTGTATAAAAATAGAATGAATTACAATGGTAGGACCAAAAGAGTGTGGGTCAGGAAGTACCATGAGCATACTAGACTAAATAGAAGGTGGCAGACAGGTTGTACACTGGAAATGGAGATTGCATTGATAAGGAGGTGCTCTTTCATGACCTGGGACTCTAATATCCTGGCAAAAGTACTTGGATCACAACCTAGTATAGTGACAAGTGGTTCCTAAAGACCAAAATGATGACAATGATGATGATGATGATGATGATGATGATGATGGCATGTCACCTTAACTTATCAGAATTAAAGATGATAGGCTCGCCAGTTTGTAGAGCATATTTACCCATCCACTAACCTGCAGTATATAGGATAATCATGGGAGAAGAGAGTCAGTTCCCCAATACTAGTTCCCACTTTTCAACTTGGCTAAGATTGAAAATCAAAAACAACAACCTATTCAGATGGAATAAAAGGTACTAATATCATTCCAAAGATTTAACAGATGCTGGGAAGGTACTTTCCAGAACATTCCTTCTCAAACTACCCGGCTGGTACACACAAAAAGCAAGTGTATTATGCTATATGACAGGCACCACTAAAAATTTAACCAAATTTCAGTGACCATAATATATTTACTACAGCAGATTATCATTGCTTCTAGGAGTTGGCATGCAGCTCCGCATCTGGCTAATGCATTATTTCCAACACTCATCTATAAGAAATGTTAGAAGCAATTTTTATTCACTTGGAATAAACAACAGTGCACAACCATGATCTTATCCCAAGACTATATTAACTTTCATGCCCACTAATGGATTGCAGTGCACTTAGACAGAACTGAAAGATTTACCTGCAATTTAAGAAAGAAGTAGCCTGTGGTAAATTACATATATATATATATATATATATATATATATATATATATATATATATATATATATATACACACACACACACATATATATATACATATATATCACACACACACACACACACACACACACACACGAGCTCCTGAGCAGTGGAATATAGGTTGACTGCTTGATCACGGACTACAAAAGAGATCAGAATGCAGAGTAAGCGAAAACTCATGTGGGTGTATACATAGAATAGAATCAATAGAATATTTGATGCAGAGATTCTTGGTGAACTTAATATCATGGATTCCTTCCTCAAGAAGCTGAACTAGATACAGGGGTTGCACACATGTGGACAAAGAGGAAAATCCGTGAGTCCTGGATATGTTGCCATCTTTTCAGGAATCTAACCAGCCTTTCCATGGTTCATCATAAAAATTTTCATTATAGCAAGCCCCTTTCACCATACAGGAAGATCATTAGAAAGATCTGAGCAGACCAGGCTAATGGGAGGCTCAGAGAATGCAAGGGTTTGCCTCCGAGCACGATGGATGACCTGCGCTTCACCCCAGAACCACCTGGTGGAAGGAGAGATCTGACTCCAGAAAGATGCTCTCTGCCCTCCACACATGCAACATGGCACATGTGCACACACATAAAAAGTAAATAAAATAAATAAGTAAACATAACAAAAATTTTCCCTGGGCTAAGTGTCAGTCAGTGTTGTGTTGTTGCAATAAGGAGTGAAAGAAACAACGTAAAGCTTAAAAGAAAGAAATGTTTATTTTGGTTCTTGTTTCCAGAAGGCTCGGTACAGGTTCAGCTATACCCATTGCTTTGGGCTGAACCAAGATAGACCACCATGAAGAAGGGCCTACTGGAACAGCACTGCTCACTCTGTGGGAGAATGGTGGCTCAGAAGCAGGAGCTCACAGCAAATAAATCCTTCCCTTCACCCCCCCCCCCCCCAGTAACTTAGCTCTTCCAGCCAGGACCCACCTCTTCATAATGACATCATAGGATATATCTATCAGGGATTAATGCATTGATAAGGAGATTGGATGAATATAATTTAACAGAATATAATTTAAATGTAGATTTTCTAAAATGTCCCCCACCAAAAAGAAGCATCAGGTGTAAAGGGCATAAAAGAAAGTGACTATAAAATCCTGATTATAGTCACAGGACAGTTAATGGTTCCAAAGAGAAAACTTCAACCAGCAGTTTAAATGTTTAATTTTCAAGGTTTTTGTTCCTTTTTCCAATTAATATCCTGGCTTGTTAATTTTATGAGTTAACACTTAATAAGAAGAAATTAATAAATAACCGTGAAGTGATACAAAGCAGAAAAGTCCACTTTTTCTGTCTTTGAACATTAGGCTCACTAACCTCTGGGTTTTTTTTTTCTCAGAGTCCTTCAAAAGTGCCACCAATTTAAAGGATGAGCTGATAAACACCACAACGAAGGGACGCTTCTCACCGAGAGTCCAGACTGCAGCCTGACTCTCACGAAATCCCTAACATCCAGGATTACATTCCCACCTATGCATTGTGTCGGAGTTCAACCTCGGTGTCCTAGGTGAGTACTGCTCCACAAGTAGATGATAAGCCAATAGGAGTGAGGAAGGCAAAGTCAGCTAATAGCCAGGATGACTATCAGACCATAAGCTGGGCTGTGTAGGAGACAGGACTGTCCATATTCTTTTGATTTGTTTGGCAAGCCTTCTTTCTCCTAGGCTTTCGGAACTTGAAAGTCATTTTCATTGTTTTGTTCTTCTTCTCGATGTCAAGGGAAGTTCAAGAGCCTAATAAAATGTCAGTGGGTTTGATAAGTAGAGTGGAAGATGGGATGGTCAGTGCCGGTGACTTTAAGAGTGACAGGATTGCTTAAAGCTTTACCTCATACCTAGGAATGCTATTTAATCCAATTAGTATGTAAAGATAGTAAATTTCTCAAGTTGCTATTATCATTCCCTAGGTGACTATGTAGAAAGTAACTAATCTAAGCATCAGTTTACAAGGGTAGAAGGGACTGTGCATTGCTTTAGGAAAACAAAGCATACTTTTTTTCAATCTATATTTTGATGAATATTCTACCAATGAGTATGTAAAATTTAATTCCTGAAATTACCTCAGCATGTATACATTTCCATAAGCATCAATAACCTAAAATTGTTTAGACTGGTGATCCTCAGTCAAGTCTCAACTGTATCTCATTTAATTATTAAATCATAAACTCACCCATAGTCTTTATACTCTGCTTTTTCCCATGACCATTCAGCATCCATAATAGACAATGCCTTTATGTAAAGTGCTAGCTAGATTCTCTCAGGGTTCACTTCTAGCTAATTGCATAAATCTGTACAAACTTGAACTAGAACATTGTAAACTTGTCTTCCTAAGACTAGGATACCATTTCATTTCTCCTAAAACAAAAAATCATAATAAATATACCCAAAGAAGAAAGAATATGCATATAGTAATTAGTAATTAGTCATAGTAACTAGCTGTGATCAGCTGTTGACCCCTAACAGTGACACTGACATCCCCCATGAACGTAAGTGATGATCTGTATAAGAAGCTTCTTAAATCACCATACCCCTGTTATTAGGACCCTTGAGGTTAGGGCCCTCCACAGCAGGCATCTCTTTGACCTTTCTCCTGAGCTAGTCCTGCCTCTCAGACCCTTGGCAGAAGGTTAAATTTAGCACAGAACTAACTGTTTGAGGCATCTCTTTTTGTTGATAGCATAACCTTTGGGTATCACCTAATTATGATAGTTCCCAGTTTAATTGGATGGAAAGCTACCTGCTGAAGTGGGATAGGTTAAAAAAAATTTTTTAAAAATTAAAAGAAAAAAAGAAAGACAAAGAAAATTGTAGTTCTCCTTCCTGTTCTATTTTTCCTACATTGTGTTACCTGGAAAAACAGTATTTCATGTCTCTAGTCTTCTAACTCTTCCTGCATGTGACCTTTCTGCTCTCCCCTATTTTTAATACATAATCCTATCTACTAAGTAAATGTCTGCTAAGATACTGAACATAATACTATGGTGATACCTCTACCCCTACAGTTTCCTGTGAGGGCCCTATGACAACACTGTGTACATGTTCCGCATACATTAATTTGTAATCTTTTCTACTATGAAGAGTTACTGTGAGCCTAGGTTTCTCTAAGAAACCTGACTGTCCCAGCTCACAGTGCTGCAGTCTGGGAAAGGATGCTCAAGGCAGTGTGTGCTGAACTCAAGAGGCTCTGAGCACTGCTTTCCAGAAAGAAGAGATGATGGTGTGGAAAAGAGAAGGAGAAATGATCCAGTTTCGGGGATTACTTTACTCTCCAGAGATCTAACAAATTCCAAGGCTATCAGAGAAAGAAACACTAGGTAAATTGCTTATCAGCTAATCAATTAGTTAGTCGATAATAGGAATTTGGTGATTTGAACCCTGTGCTAATTCCATCCAAGCCAAGGTCAGAATGTATATAGACCCCACAGAGCCAGAGGCTGCTCTCAGGAAGTTCTCAGTGCCCAGCTTAAAATCCTGGAGAATGAGGTTTACAAGATCCTAGCCTCCAAAGTGCTGCTAATGTCATCGAGGGATGGTACTCACTGACAGGCTAACAAGAAAGTACAGATGGGCTCTGGGCAAACTAGACAGCATTTTAGAAAAAGATGAGAGGCAGGTCAGTTTCTAAATTAAAATGTTCCATTCCAGTTTTAAAAATACTTTTTGTACAATACAGAGTAAATAATCTACCTAATGCCATCACAGCCCCAGGAACTCTGTGTTTCCCACATCAGACAACCAAAAGAAATTACTAGAAAGAATTTTAGTTTTATATTCTCCTCTCTTCTCTCTCTTTCTCGTCTCTCCTTTCTTTCTCTGCTATCACTCTCTCTCTTCTCTCCTCTCCCTCTCTCTCTCTCTCTCTCTCTCCCTCCCTCCCTCCCTCCCTCCCTCCCTCTTCTTTGCCTTCTCCCTCTCCCCAGCCTCCTACCCTTGCCATAAAAAATACAAGGATAAAAATATAAATGTAAGGGAATTGTTTTTATTTTCTGGGTTGGTAATTCTTTCCTGCATCTCTTCCCAGAATTGGCATGGGTTGCATAATAGTTTCATTAACAGTGTTCTTATTAGATTTTAGGGGTGCCCCACCCAAAATGTGTAACTAGAGTCTGTGTATCTAAACCAATCTACACAAAGAACTCTGAAAATTATGAAATTTTTAATGCAATTAATCAATATTTGAAAATGGCAAGTCATTTATTAGGGCACAATTAAACTATGATGCAAGAACATAATTTGTAAATTAGGAACAACATGGGTTGATTCATTACTTTAAAACTTAAATTGTGTTGTTTATCTGCTTTCCTCATCACGGGCATTTTGTAAAATTGGCACTTGGATTTAAACAATCTCACAGCCTCTTTCTGTATATGTCCATTATGTGGCTCACAGTTCTATTAATAAAAGACTGTTTTCATGTCTGCTAAACAACTTCCTCAGCTTCATATCATAGAGTAGCCATATATTAAACTATAGCTCCATCATCCATTAGTGTAGTTGATTTTGTTAATTGCATTTAAGACTACCAGCTAGCCTGTGTTTGGTGAATGAAGCTCCATCCACATGGCTTCTCTTCTGTTATATTATTCTTGATACATTTTGTTTAGCTATAAACTACACACCTTAAACCACAGAAGGCTGGGATATTTAAGTTTGTCAATCCCAGAGTCTGGAAGACAGTTTGGCAGAGAGTCCAAGAGAAGAGAAAGGCTAAAGGCAATAAACTTCAAAGAGGATATAAAATTTTTCAATAGGAATGGGAAACTCTAACGAACTTAACATCAATGGCGAAGCACAATGGCAGTGCTCACTCAACCATGTGATGTGGAAACTCACAAACTAGGGTGCCTGTCTTCTCCTGGAACAAGAACAAATCAGGAGATTATGTTGACCATCATTCATAGCACCTGTGAAGTAGAACTTCCAAGCACTGCTCTATGACCTATATTCCAGGTGTCTGTCCTGCTAGAATGGAGGAAGATGATGGCTGAAAGACATGTATGGGAATGTTTATATCAACAGTTGGCAATACTCCCAAACCGGGAACCATTAGAACATCTATGGGTAGGAGAAGGGACATTGTAGTTTATGCATATAATGGCATACTACTCAGTAAAGAAAATAAATTAACTCCAAACAAGCACAGCATGGATAACTTGTTACATGCTTCCAATTACATAAACCAATACAAACTACTCTACTCTGTTAAAAGTCACCATGCTCTGGACAGAAACATAAAGATTTAGAAGACAGTATAACACTATATCAACCTAGATATATAACAACAATCAATTACCACTTGGGCCTATAATCTCCTCAGGCATAGGTTGTCAGCCAGGCTTACAATATCACACGTGGGTTCCTGTCTTAGTTAGGGTTTTACTGCTGTGAACAGACACCATGACCAAGGCAACTCTTATAAGGACAACATTTCATCGGGGCTGGCTTACAAATTTAGAGGTTCAATCTATTGTCATAAAGGAGGAGCAAGGCAGCATCCAAGCAGGTGTGGTGCAGGAGGAGCTGAGAGTTCTCTATCTTCATCTGAAGGCTGATAGAAGACTGGCTTCCAGGCAGCTATCTTAAAGCCCATACCCCCAGTGATACATCTACTCCAATAAGGCCACACCTCCAAATAGTACCACTCTCTGGGCCAAGCATATTCAAACCATGACAGTTCCTTCCCATGGAGCAGGCCTCACATACATTCGTATGGTAGCTGTTTACTCCAACAGTCAAGCCACTGTTTTACAGTCTTGGACTTGGACGGCAAGTTGTTGTTTGTTGTTGTTTCTTTGTTTGTTTGTCTGCTTATTCATCTGTGAGCTTATCAACTGGGTAAAACCATTTATGCCTTTGTCTCCTAACAAACCACATAATAACTTGCAACACTTTAAAAGCCCCACAGCTGGGAGGAAACAGCTAGCTCAGCTCCAACTCTCTATATTGCTTCTACACTGTGTGATGTCTTCAGCAAAACTGTCTTCTCCTCTAGGACCACCGTGACAAACTCCTATGGAGGTATCCCACACTTGGAACTGGGACTTTTGATTAGTAACATCCTATTTGGGGAAGCAGCATTACCTTGTCATGTAGGGTAAATCCCTTCCCATCTCCCATATATATATTGGTTTTTCGAGACAGGGTTTCTCTGTGTAGCCCTGGCTGTCCTGGAACTCACTCTGTAGATCAGGCTGGCCTGGAACTCAGAAATCTGCCTGCCTCTGCCTCCCAAGTGCTGGGATTAAAGACGTGTGCCACCACTGCCCGGCGTTCATATTTTTTATTTAGGTTATAAGTATGTCTATCTATCTTTTTCATACAGTTACTTTTTAATTAATCATTCTCCACTATATTCCTTTGTCTTTCCATTCCCTTTCCCCGCCCTTTTGCCTGCAGCATTCCCCCTTTCCTTTTGCCTATGTTCCCATATCCCTCTCTAGAGCAACCTGCGTGCTCTTCTTCTAGTGCCCTGACTTTCATGAGTACTTCATGTTAAACAAATAGAACTGAGGAGTTGAGGCTAGAATCTACATGTGAGAGAAAACACGTAGTGCTGTACTTATGGGCCTGGGTTATCTCATCTGGGTTTTTTTTTTTCCAGTTATATCTACTTATCTGCAAATTTTGTAGTTGCGTTTTTTCTCTACAACTGAATAAAATTCCATTGTGCCCACTATCTACTTATTGATGCTGAGTTTCTCCTCAGGTCCATAAGCTCCCAAAATAAGGTCTCTGAGACTCAAAAATATTTACAAATAATTAGGCCATAAACTTTGACTGTTCTCCAATAAAATCATAACTGAATATCACATTAATTCTAATGTAAGTTCTGCCACGTGGCAGGTTACCTCTGCTCAGGTTCCATGTGTGTCCTCCCTTCTGCTCCCAGGGGCCCAGTCTTCCCATACCTGAGGAATCTCAGAATCCTCTCTGCCTATTGGAACTCCTAACTCCTAATTTCCTGCTTCAGCTACAGGCCAATCAGCTTTAACTGTCAGGTGTTGCATACATACAGTACACAAAAAGATTTTCTCCACATCTACTGATGGACAACTAAACTTCCACCTTGTAACTAGTGTAAATAGAGCAGGAGTCAATACAACAGGGCCAGTATCTCCAAAGTATGACACATAGTCCTTTGAGTGTGTGCCCAGACATGGTAGAGCTAGGTCACATGACGATTTTATTCCTAGCTTCATTAAAGTTTTTTTTTTTTTTTTTTTTTTTTTTTTTAATAAGGAAAGCTTCTCTTTGCAGTGAATAGTGATGAATTTTGAGATTCATAGCTTCCCTAAATGCTGAGGAGAAGTGATAGTTGATGGCTTAGCTTTAATTTACACCACCACTCCTAAGGCTCAGAAACATTGCCAGTGATAGATAGAATAGGAAATATGTAAGAGTCACAAGATAGACTGAAAGACTGAGAAACGCCAGCCTCCAAACATACAACCATTGCAACTATAAGCCCACAACAGCTGCGGTTGCATGCACTGTGCTGGATACAACAGTCCCTGTCAACAATTAGTCATGGAAAGAGGAGGCCCCTGCATTTACCGATACATTCTGGGAGAGCTGAGCCATTGTCTTCAGTTTTATCCTCTGCTGTCACTACCAGGCTCCAAGAGGTCACTCCAAACCCATAGTAACACAGACAGAACTAATTTAACCTGCTGGATCACAAAATAAAAAGCCATGAATGTGAGAAAGAGATTTGACAGAGGGTAGACAAGGGTAGCAGGAAGATGGGAGAAGAGAGGGGTGGGAGTGGCCATTACATATTTTGTACATGTGTGGCATTGTCAAGCAACTATATTTACTTTTGCTCCTTCTAGGCTTTTCTTTATGCACCACTAAATGTTGGCATTACCCAAGCCTTGTTCTAACCACTCATCTCTTCCCGAGATCTCCTCCTGCTTGTTGATGTTAATTACTACCTGTGTGTGATGACTGACTCCCAAATCCAAACATTTGTCTTACTTAGTCCTCTGGGTTCTGGTGTTCTCTCCATAGTACCTTCTGGGTGGACATTTCCTCCTGGACATCCCTTACACCTTAAAGTCATCATCTTCCTTCAGAAAACCTCAATGCTTCTTCCCCTTTCTCATCATTACCGTTTCCTCAGACCAAATGTCTGCATATGCCTGGGTCCCTTCCAGCTGCCTCCCACCTGCACGCTCTGCAGTTTTTGTTTGTGAAGTAGTTTCCACTCTCCAACCTACCACTGCCTTTCTCCTCTTGTGACTGGAAGTTGCCCTGTCTCACTCCCTCTCACGCCTGGAACCTAGTCTTCTGCAGTTCTCTTCCCTGACGATACTCAGCTCCTCAAACAGATAAATATGGTCATCATTTTTTTGCTTCAAACACAATGAGTCCTCCTGCCATGTACAGTAAAACCCAAACTTTTGTATCTGGCCACAGCTCACTGTTATATACACAATTTCAAGAACCCAAGAGCTCTCAAATACCAAATTCATATCGACACAAGGGAGAGGAACTGTGTACAATGGAGAGTCTTAATAAGGATAACACGGGACATGAAACCTTCATTCAAAATGCTCCAAATGATCTGAATACCCCTGAAAGGCAACTGCAGTCTGCTCATGGGAGGAGACTCTCTAGAAAGCCTTTGCTCCTCCTGTCAGTAAACACCTTAAAGCTTCACAAAAGTACCTCGGAGCTTCACAGCGTCCATGCTTTCTGCCTTGGTCCTCCATGCTTACAGTGTCATCCCCCCTCTCCAGCTATGCAATACCATCTTTCAAGAAATAACTAAAGCAGGGGGGAAAAAACCTACCTATCTTATTTTTCTCTCAAACACCAAAAACAAAAAAACATCTAACACCAGTCTCTGCGTTTTGTTACTTGTCCATCCCACACTTAGATTCAAGAGGCTGAGTCACATCCTACGCCTTCTGCCACAGTCTCTAATATCTTCTTCCTATGCCCAAAATTTGCTAGGGAAGACAATATCTGAATGTAATGTTGTGCCCCTGAACTCATATACATAGAGAATCTGTTCTCTGATTTCACTATATAGAACCTTTCATCTACTGCTATTCGTGGGTCAAGTTGGTCACATGCCTTAGGAAACTCAGGGGTTCCAATGTCTGGATTCTCGTTGCAGAAGGATAGTCTAATGAAAATGTTGCTGACACACATATCTGGAGTGAGGCATACTAACACAGGATGAGAGGTGTGTTCAGGACTCTAGGACTCTGAGAACGCTATTGTGTGTAAAAGTTTTTTTGTTTTGTCCTTTGTTTTTGTTTGTTTTATTTGTTCCCTGTGTTGGGACCACACCAGTGAATCTGATCTGACACACAGCACCCAGAATAGAGAATGAAGGAATGCATCTTTTCTTCTGTGTTCTCTCTCCCTCCCATATTCAACAGAAGAAAGTCATTCTACTCCAGGACCTTCGTGGCAAGTGTCAGATCATCCTCCCTGAGTGGCTGGATGCCTCCCCTATTGGAGCTTTTCATCTTTTTGTAATGTAAACAGCTTCTCCTCATCAGCATTTCCCCTTACCTCTGATTCCTTAGTGCATGGGCACTGTGGTCCTGCTAAGCATTCCGAATGAGGAAACTAAGGAATGGATTTTCTTCACGCTCACAGGATTTTGCTTTCGCTCTGACAACTGTCCCTCATTCCTCTTTTACTCACTTGCCAAGGGGTCCAGGTGGATGAGTAAAACTGATAGTGAAAAAGACTGTAGTGTAACCTTGTTGTGACTGTGGCCTAAAAGAAGACAGGCAGACGGTGGATTTGCTTAACATGATCAAAAAATAATCTACCACTCACATTTTTCTAAAAACTAGGTAAAGTTTGAATTTCTTGTCATCATCAATGAATCACAGAAACTCCCTTTGACCAGTGAGTGTTCCCCAGGCAGTGGCCTAATACATGAGATAACATGAGATTGCATGGTGAGTGATTCCACACCTATCATTAAAGACTTGGGATGAGGGAACTGCAGAACTCAGATATGTTTACTGTTCCAATTCAGGCAGACTCCTAAAGGCCATGACAGTGTACATTCTAACAGCACAGATACATTTTCCCTGTGGTGAGACTATCAGCTCAACCAGATACAGCACTGTTGACAATAAAGAACACAGAACAGTGGGCTGTAGACGTTGAAAAGGGAAACGTAAGGACTTCTTCCTTCGGTGTAGAACAGACTCTTTATCAGTAAGACAAAATACGACACATGGGACCATGATTCTGCAATACAGATTTTACTCAAACGGTTTATGTAGATAGAGTCCTTGAATAAAATATTCTCCTGGGGTCCTGAGGTTCCCGGAATGGCCATAACTACCAGTGTATAATCTCTGCCCGGCATGTTCTACACTGCACTGGCATGGTTCATCTACCTACCCCTCACTCCAGCAACAGATTCTGAATGCCCAAAGGCAAAAGTGATTCTGCTTCTTCAGTACAAACAGTGTCTAGAGCATAAGGAAGGCCGAACGCAAGGCTCATGTTTCCCTGAAAAATGAGTATGTCTGCAGCTTTTTCGAAGTGACTGATGTTGATCGCCAGCCACTCGGATCAAGCCAATATTCTCATCTCACCTAATCCCTTTGCAAAGGGCAGGTTTGCCAGCCAGGGTACACTATGATCCTTATCCAGACCTGGGCCACCCCGGAGTACAGCTAAGCAGTGAAGACAGTCATGCCCTCTTGCTGATATAACAAACACTTCCATTCACCTAAAGCCAACTATCTGTACAATGAAGTCCCAGACATTACAAAGGAAAAGACAGACTGTGACACAGGAAGAAAGAAGAGATGAAGAGAACACTTCACAGTTTGTCAACATGTGAATACAGGCCCCTTTGAACAAAGTACTGCCAAGGACTCTTGTCAGAAGTAAAATGGCTGGCTGGGGCAAGGTACACAAGAAGTCCATTGACTCTTTGTGTTGTAAATGCCCGCTGGCTTCCCTGTGCTTTGTCAGAAGAAAGGATTTTAACACTTCCTCTTCTATAAAATCCACTCCATTCCACTGATGCACAATACACTAGACTCTAAACAGGCAAAGATTCCGACAGGAAGCCCACTATCACACGGAGAAGCAAGAAGAATTAGTTACTCAGGCAACTGAAGAAGAGGAAATATATGGGAGCTTGTTGGCCTTTCGTCCTTGGTGACTGTCCATATGTTTAATTTTTCTGAGTTGATGTTCATGGCAAATTTGATTTAGTGATTTTATGTACTCTTACCCACTAAAGTGATACATATTTTAAATCAACTGACAGTAACCTTCAAAGAGTGAAGCACATAAATGAAAAGGATTTAATGAAATGCTACAATATGCATATTGCTGCCCCAAAACAATGCCATTTCACGGGCTTTTTTCCCTTTGTTTGGAATACAGAATAAGGAATTACCTTCAATAATCACTTTATGTGTTTGCCTGTTAAGTGCTTCTGACCGGGAAGATATAAAACACGACTTGGCACCAGGAAAGGGGTCTCCCCTGCTGACTTTTAAATAAACATTTTATGTTTTAAAAAGCCCAGATAGAAATGTGCCTGAGAATAGAAACTGCCCTCATTTTGATTGATGCAGAAAAGCTTCCTGAATTCACTGTAGGGTCAACTGGGATACAGCACATATCCATCCACTCTCTTCTTTGCAGAATAATTGTTTGTAGCGAAGGTGTTCTGACTGAACTCCAGGGAGTCCGTTGACCTTGCCAAGCCACCTCAGGTCCAAAGGAGAAACCTTGGAGCTCAAGCAAGGATCCAGTCCATCCTGAATGCCAAGCTTACCTGTGTGCCCGCCCCCGCATCCCACATGCTCTTTCCAATTGCAACCAGAACCCTGCTTGTTCATGTTTACAGATCAAATTAATATTTTCTTCATAGAGATATTTTTAGTCTTAAATACAGAATTTATAAACAACTCCAGTTTGACTGGAGAATTATTCACTCACTTATTTTTTTAAAGCCATGTACAAAGAGCTCGGTTCACTAAGGGAAATCCAGGAAGAGAGAATAAGAGGAAAGAGAAAAGAGAGTGAACAGAACATGGTAGGCATATCAGGCAACATGGAACAAGACTCTGCAGCAGGATGAAGGTCACTTGGAGTTGAAGGGACAAAGACTGTCACACATCAGAAGCCAAATAATAACATAAGAACTAAGAAAGCAGCTGGTAAGTCAACAGAAGAGGCAATATGAACACAGTAAGCTGCTGTTCAGCCCATCCTATCGTTCACTGAACTCACAAACAGATGCTGACTCTGTTTTGAGTATATGGTGTCAAATGCTATGGTAAAAAGAAAAACATTCATTCTTCTGTAGACAGGGGGAAATATCTAGGGATTCCAAATGAGATTACTGAAGAGGAAGTGAGATTGGAAGGATAGCTTCTATGCGTGGAAAAGTCTGAAATCACTTGGCTATTTTGATAAATAATAAAGAATAACCCTTAGGTATCAGAATAAGATATGGTAGACTTTGATAATTAAACAGCATTTATGGCAGCATGGAGAATCCAGTAGACAAATTGGAACTAGGAACATCAATTAAGAAGCCATGACTAATGGAAGGTAAGTGTTGTTTTAACTTTTCCCTCTCAGTGATAATACCAAAGTCTCAAGGATTATTACTGACTGCTATTTAGATCACAATACTATTTTGGGGACTACATTCCAATTTGTGTGAAAGGTTCAAATCCTTTTGAACCTCAGTAAGCTTCCTGGGATTTACTCTAGACTATAATAATCCAATAGACAATAACTAATAATCATTCTTGTTAGTATAGTGGTGAGTACCCCTACCTGTCACGTGGTTTAATTCCCCAATGGGGAGACATGACAATAACTAATAATGAAAAAATTGAGGATATTCATTATCTCTGTAACTGTTTTTAAATCAGAAGGAAAATGACCTCTTGGTAAATCATTTTCATGTAATATTTTCAACTGTGATAGGCTCACCATAAAAACATCAGCTTACCTGTTTCCAAGGCTGTTGGGTCTGGACTGAGCCAAGGCATTCCAGGGTATTTATAGCTACAATTATGATTTCTCGGTTACTATGACAATCACATTAACCAGTTCCTCTGGTGAGTCTTCTCTCATCTATTCATCTATCTATTATTTTATTTATCTGCCTATTATCTATATGTCTCCTATTGACCCTATCTCTTTGGAGACCCCTATCTTAATATGGTAGGAACACTAAAATAGCCATTTTGTTTAATGTTCAGAAGGACCTTCTGAACCCTACATGGTTCCACTAGTGTCCCCTCTTCCCATAGCTAGATTTGATCAATCCAAGGAACTAGTTAACCCATATATTCTTGGGTGTGTATAAAGCTGAGTTTTTTTTCAAATGCCCTCCCCCTTCTGGGAGGTAAAGAAGAAATGAAAAGATTACTTTCTGCTTGGAAGGTCTTGTAAGAAGAACATGCTGGTTTCACACAGAGGTACCCCATTCATAATCACCACACCTAACAATGAGCTGGCTGTTCCAGGCTGCTTTAAATTCAGATGAAGAGATTGACTCGCATGTCCAAAGCATTCCTCACCCCTAATCTCCTTTAAAAAAAAAACAATTGTTTTCAAAGACTTTCCTTATGTTCTCTAGCAAACAGGTACACAAGCTATACAATGTGAAGCATCATTGTACAGTATACATGCTCAGTGCAGAGAACTATATCAATAAAGCTACAGAATTAAAGAATTTCTTTATGAATAGTTCTAACACAAGATGCACAACAAGTAGTGATTATACTGTGCCAACCCACAAGGTTTCAAAGTCGCACCCATCTTGAGAACTAGATTCTCATCCCAGGGTGCTTTCCAACTTAAAATACAGGCATTTCACAGGAGTCCCCACCCTACCCTTGTGTCATATATATCTATACCATGTCATCTCTAACCACTCATGCAAGGTATAGCATAATAAATTGGAGAAATTTGATGAAAAATTGAGCATAATTGATACACAATTTGTTAATGAGCTTAAATGAAGAGAAAACTTCCTGATACATCTCTTCTTTTGAAATAAGCAGTAAGAGAATTATATTTCTAATACATTCCAAATGAGGCATGTCTTTACAGCTGGATTCTTGCAAGAGGCCACTTTGCATGTAGCCATGCCGACCTGAAAGAGCAAGAAGTCTCTAGCTTCCTAAGTGTGTGGAGGTCACATGTTTTCTTGTTTGTTACATAAGTTTTGGGATTATTTAAATTTATGTGTCCTCTATACTTAATAGGTGATATCTTGGAACAAGCATTTTATGGTTATGTTCTGTGATAACTCAAGGGGGATAAGACAACTGAGAAATCTAGAAAATGGAAATCATATTGCAGGTTTAACGTTTTGTGTCCTGTAACACACGAGCATGCTTACAAAACCCAACATCATGTCAAAGCCCCTTCCTGGCAACAGATAACTCTCCCAATCTTTCTCCTTGCTAGCTGTTTATCTGTTATTTCTTTCTTGCTTTCTTTGGCTTCTTCCTAGTTTGTTTAGCTTTCTTTCCCTCATTTGCCCTCATTGTGTACCTATGTGTTGAGGTTGTCTACCAGAGAATTCTCAAGCACTATATCCCTCCATGTGGCCGTCAGCGACTCGGAAACACTTTGAACCTCTTCACCTCACTTCATTTTTTCATCATTTCCTTTGAGGCCTATACCATTAGACAACCACCTAAGATGATAATCAGGTAAGTACAATTTCTCTAATGACCCAACACACCTTCAGATGGCTGGGTAAAAGGTACATTCCAGGTGCTCAATTCAAATATTCTAATCCTGGCTCCAGACACATTAGTGAATAAAGAAGATAGTCATTAATTGCATATAAAAAGAAGTTGGGGAAGAGACTACAACCACATGTGAGAGGCTGAATTTGAGCTCAGCTGTATAAGACTAGGTCATATGAGCCACACTGTGATGGTGCACACCTTTAGTCCCAGCATTTGGGAGGCATGGGTGGGCAGATCTCTGTAAGTTTTAGGCCAGCCTGATCTGCAGAGTGAGTTCCAGGACTGCCAAGGCTTCCCTATCTCAGGAAGAAAAAAAAGTAGATGCTATTGGTGCGTGGTGAAGAATGCTCAAAGGGAATGACTAGTGCAAAAGGCCAGAGGCTGGAGCAGTCTTGTGTGGGGGGAAGCATGTACAAGCTCTATGGAGCAAGGCCTAGTAAACACTGGTACCAGCTCTGACACTATAATACTTTATGGGAATTCTATATATGTCTGATGTAATGACATTAGAGGGCTTCAATTTAAAAAGTCTTAGAAATAATTATATCATTGTTAATAATGTAGCATTTAGAGCTTAAGATACAAATAAGATAGTCACAAAAGACTGCATCTTGGATTAATGCTTTTATATGAATGGTCTTGGTGTGTCTATAACTCAGAAGTAAATTAGTAGATAGAGTAAGGAAAGTGAGAAAACTGGGAAGAAAGGCAGAATGACTATCAGTGAATGTGGTACATTTTCTTTTGTATTTGCAGTGGGATGTATTAATCAAAATTCTTTAGAGAAATATAACTAAATACATCCCATATATATGTTTATATATACACATATATTATATATCTGTAAATATATATAGAATATGTGTATAAATAATTTATAAATATTTATATTTATTTATATATTATATAAATATATTTGTTAACTCAATTTATATATTTGTTAATATATATTTTATTAGAGGGATTTGTGGTTTGACTAGTCCAACAATGGCTGTCTCCTAATGGAAAGGTCAAGAATCCAGTAGTTGTTAAGTTCATAAGACTGGATTTCTCAGATGGTCTTCCATCTATGTTGAAATCCCAGAGAAGTAGGTTCTAACACCAATGTAAGAATGCCTCTGCAATAGGATAATGAAATTCAGGGAGAGGGTGAGCCAGCAGGCAAATAGCAAAAGCTTCTTTCTTTCATTTACTTTTGTGTAGGCTGCCACCAGAAAGCATGGCCCAGATTTAGGGTGAGTATTCTAACCTTAAATGATCAGTTAAGAAAACTCCTGACCGGTGTGCCAGCTGCTTGGATTTTAGTCGATGCCAGGTTGACAACCAAGATTAACTATCACAAGTTCACTCCTTGTCAACTTGACATACAATCACATCTCCTTAAGCCATGCTTAACAATTTCAAAATGAAAACAATAACCAGGACATAATTCTACCTGATATGATATGACTATCCCACATACAACTGAAAACACATTACATATTTTAGAATAGTTGGCAATGTCCCTTGAGGAATGCTGTCTCTTAGTGTCTTATAAAATGTAATCACTGATAGTATCTTACATGTTACTTAACATGATAAAGAAATAGAGAAAAACAGAAGTATCTACTTAGTATATTTTGCATATATATGCAAAGTAGAACAAATCCTTTGTGTCAGTTGCAACCCTTATGTCTGCAGCTGGTCGTGTGGCTATGACTGAAGTTCATGACTGTCATTCTGTTTTTCCTCCACCTGCACCAAGTACCTAAGATGTTGGTAATTTTTCTAGAGGAGTGGTCCATACTTTCACTCCTAAAGGGTCTGGGCCTTTTGTCATCTATCTGCATCGGGTTGTTGGGACATGGTAGCATTAGCAGATGCCCTAAAACAACTCCTGCACTCCAGACATAATCTTTCTTGCCTCCATTGTGAAGAAGAAATCCAGTCTTCCCTTGGTGAGCTGGACCAAGCATCTCTCATAACACTGTTATTTCTTTCTTAGACTGTTGGCTTAAGAACAACAGAAGCCCAAACTGGCAAGGGGGAAGTCTGAGCTTCCAATTCAATGGGATGCTTGTTGTGGCTCCTGGCAGGAATGTTCTCCCATTTGCAACCAAACTTCTAGGCCAGAAGAACTTAAGGTCTTGGAAACAAGAATCAAAAATGTTCCTAGTGGGTCACTAGGGATGATGGTGAGTGGATCCATTTATACTTCCATCTCTTGGTTCCTGGACTCTTGGATCCTACCTATGGGAGAAGCCATACCATATACTGGGTGCTGATTCAAAACATTGATTGCCATGGAAAGAATTGCTCATGCCCTCCAGATCAGGCAGTGGGCTACTGCTATGGCAAACTTGGCCATGCTGATTTTTGTAGAAATTTGGAAGATTTTAAGAGTTTGGACTAGAAAAGTCTGAGCATTGTAAACAGACTTTAATCGACTGCCCTTGTAGGATCTGGAAGACAGTAGAACTGAGAACAATATAGACTACAAATACCCAGCTCAATATAGGTTTAAGAAGGAAACAACATTAGTAAATGAGCTGCTTCATACCTTCATCTTAAGAAATTACTTGAGGCTAACTTGAAAAGTAATGGACTGGTTTCTTTGGTATGGGAGGTTTCAAGGTAGCTCAGTGTTGACTCTGTCACATGCATGGTTGCTAGTACCAACTTTTGTGCAGGTCTTCATGAAAGAAAGCAAGTGGGACAAAAGAGAAACAAAATCTACAGTTTGAAGAAAAAAAGGGCACCAGGAAATTTGATGTTGGAGCCACTGTCTGTGCTGAAAGAGATAAGAAAATTATGGGAAACCCTGATCTGAACGTAAGAAAAGGAGGGATGCTTTCAGGGCAAGATCACACCCAACTAAGCTTCCAAAGTGTGAAAACAGTCGGGCAGTGGTGGCGAACGCCTTTAATCCCAGCACTTGGGAGGCAGAAGCAGGTGGGTTTCTGAGTTCGAGGCCAGCCTGGTCTACAGAGTGAGTTCCAGGAAGTCAGGGCTACACAGAGAAACCCTGTCTCAAGAAAAAAAAACAAAACAAACAAACAAACAAAAAACCAAAGTGTGAAAACAAAAAGCCTAAGGAACTGGTCAGCTTCTAAAAAGAAGCAATTCAAAGCTGCTACAGATGCTGTTCAAGAGTACCAGGTGTCACTCCAGGTTGGTAGCCTGACTTGGCAGTGTCATCCACATGGTACATGGATTAGAATCACAAAGGAATGAAGCAAAAACACTAGTAAAAGGACAGTTGAACCTTCCTCTGGTTACAGAGATCTGCTGAAGCCAAGCATGTGCCAGAGAAGTCCCTGTGTGGAGACCCTGAGAGGCCATTGCATAGAGCTATAAAAGTGAAACCTGGGTTGCATTGGAGACCTTAAAATGGTAGAAGTGTCAACACTGTAGAATATCTACCACAGAGAGCTGCACATAGGGAGTGGAACCAGCCCAACAGAAATGTATCTGCCTGCTTGCCAGACCTCTCACCGCTCTAGCTCAAACACAGCAGGCATTTTCCTGCCTTGTCAGACAGCAAAGGCAGAAGGACAGAAACATCTAAACCTTCTGACATTAGACGCTGTAACTATGGGATTTGACATTTGCCTTACTGGATTTTAGATCTTGGTTTGATCCATATTTCCTTACTATACCTCAATTTCTCTCTTTTGGAATGATACTATATATTCTGTGCCATTATATGTTGGAAGTATATAATTAGATTTTTGATTTCACAGGAAGGTTACACTTAAGAAATTACCTTTAGTCTCGGGAAAAAAATTGATGGAATTTTGAGTGGGCTTTGTAAGAGTGTTAAGGCTCCAAAAGACTATGGGGAATTTTGAGGCAGGACTAAAGGCATTGTGTATTATGAGATGGCCACAAGCCACAGAGAGAGATAGAAAGAGACAAAGACAGATTTAGAGACAGACAAACACAGAGATCAATTTAGAAAGAGAGAGATTTAGAGATTTAGAGAAAGATTGAGGGAGGGGGGAAGTTTGGGAAGTAACTTCAAGAAACCAAACTGTCAATGGTACAGGCGTGTAACCATTTATGAAATGTCTTCCTGGTTTGCATTCGATAGCATTATGGATGATTTCTCCTCTGGCTCCTGGTTTACTGTGGTACTTTAAAGATGTCTCTGTATTAGGACTCTAGGACTATCCTAACAAAATAACCCAGATGGCAGGGCCAAGCACCAGAAATTTTTTAACAAGTCTGGAAAGTAGAGGTTTGAGATGAAAGTGTCAACAGGGTTGATGTCTTCTGAGATCTGTCTCCACAGCTTCTTATGCATAGCTAGCTTCTCACAGTGCCCCTCTGTGTCTGTGCTGTAGTCCTTCTCTCAGAAGAATGTCCATTATATTAGATCTGCGCCCACCCTGATGACCTCATTTTAACTTAATTGCCTCTTTAAAGGCCCTATCACTAAATATAATAGTAGTCTTTGCTTAACTGTGTCTTTATTACAGTTTCAGTTGCCCTCAGTCAACCACAGTCCAAAAGTATTAAGTAAAGAATTTCAGAAATTAAACAAGTATAACTTTTATTAAAATATATTGTTATAAATTTCTACTTTACTGTCATAATCATTAATCTCTTGCCACATCTGATTCATAAATTAAATTCTGTCATACTGTCCTAGTTAAGGTTACTGTTGTGGTGATGAAACACCATGACCAAGAGCAACTTGGGGAAGAAAGGGTTTATTTGGCTTACATGCACATGGTAGCTCATCAATAAAGAAAGTCAGGAAAGGAACTCAAGCTGGGCTAGAACCTGGAGGCAAGAAGATAATACAGAGACCATGGAGAGCTGCTGCTTACTGGCTTGCTCCCCATGGTTTGCTCAGTCTGCTTTCTTGTAGAATCACCAGCCCAGGGGTGACACCACCCAGGAAAGGCCTGGGACATCCCACATCAATTACTAATTAAGAAAATACCCTACAGGGTTTCATACAGTCCAATTTTATGGAGGCATTTTCTCAATTGAGGCTTTCTCTACTTTTATGTCAAGATGTTATAAAACTGGCCAGCACACATAGGTATGTATATACAGAAAAAACACCAAAACCAAAAAACACTGTGTATATGTCTGTGTGTCTGTACATGTGTGCATGCACGCGCGCATGCACACACACACACACACACACACACACACACACACACTAGTGATATCATCAATTTCAGGCATGTGTTAAGCATCTTAGGTATTGAAGACTAGTATTTCAGTATGAGCAGCAGTGGGTACTCGGTTCAGTCTATAATAGCATCCAACTTCTTTTGATTGAGGACTGCTAATTCAGATTATGGCCACTTCATTCTGGTATCTAGTATTTCTAACCAGACTTCAGCTAGCAGTGATGAAAGGCATTCACCAACTTCATTTTAGCTATGAGTTTCACCACCATCTTTGCTACACACCATGGAAGACATTCCCAGCATTCCTAGAGTTTGCAAAGTAAAGAATATAAAATCTTAGGGTTTAAAATTCATAAATCATTCCATGTATATTCATTGTCTTTTATTCTACTGTCCCTGAACCGGGTACTAGGGAGGTAAATAGACTTTATGATTTTATTTTGTCTAGTCAGACATTATAGTCAGCAGTGATTAAATGTCATTGTGTGCCTAGCAGGGCACATATATCAGAGGAATTTTTTTTCATGATACAGGAATCAATTTTGAAGAGATATATGAACAACTAGGGTCATGTCCAAGATGAACCGAAACTAATGGCTGAATGAACCAGGATGTTCCTTTGGGTAGTGTATTCCTTCCAATACCCTTCCTCCTTCTTCAACAATAAAACCAACACTGTTTGGATACATACATAACTAACGCTCTCCCCCCAAAACAAACAAAAAGAAAAAAAAAAAAAAAGAAATCCTTAGAATCTCCTTTAATACTCAAATATCATATGAAGTCAAATGCCCATGAAGTCTTGAGGAATCACAACGTTGTCCAACACTAACTAGGAAGTCTTATGCTAAGTGTTCTGTATGTGTCGCCATTTTGGTGTATAACCTAAAGATAGAACTATATTCCTCACCTAACAGCCCAGTGGAGGGAGGTCTGCAGCTACTATGGTAGCTTTCCTCCACAAGATCATTTCATTTTGTAATTCTACCCTTCAAGGCTGCTGTTGCTAGCCCACTGTATATATTGACCTTAGATGACTGCAAAAAGACCAAGTAGGCCTACCAACCAATTATATAGACAATACTAGGATATGGGAAAGTTGAGTACGTTGCCCAAGTGATAGAGTTAGCTACAAACATGGGCTTCTGTGCCATCCCTCCTGCCAACCCAATGTGTTGTCTGCTTCCACTGAGCTGAACTCTCATGCGATGTATGGTTCCCTGTACTTTATAATTCACATTTTAATGTACCACTTTCAAATATTTTAACAAAGTAAGTTGTCATGTTCCTTAGGACAAGCTATATGTGTGGTTCCTCTCTGCTTCCCTCATTTTCCACATAGTGCCCAGCATTCAGTAATGGCAAACAAAGGTTAAAATGAATGGATTTATTCTTGCTCTGAATGCTTTTAATATAACAATCCTATTGTTATATTGTACCTTCCTTTTGAAACTGTCTTGTTTCTAATAGAAAAATATTTAATTTTTCCATTATTTTCCATTATATTTGTTAGCTTGAACTTCTTTCCCATCCTCTATTGACAAAATAGTACCCATAGACTAATAATTTAAAAAGCCATTCAATCTTTTTTATATGCATTTTTAATTTTTTTTGTATAAAAGTCAAGATTCCTCGGAGTTTTGCTGGTACATTTTTATTGTTGTGTTTTAGTGAGAACTATTTTATCCTATTTTTGTCCAAAACTATGTATATTTAAGATCAGAATCAATACACAAATCCTTCTTTTCTGCATATATTATGAATGTTTGGCAGACTATAACCCAATTGAAATTCTAACATGAATTCAATAGCTAGTGACCATTACAAAGCCAGGGAAATAGTATTGTTCTATCTGGCAGGCTGTTAGAAAGGGTCTAAGAGAGCTTTAACTAAGGGGCCAGGGACATTACTATGCATTTGTCTATTCAACCTTGATTCAGGCAATAAGAGCATTGTAAGCATTTCTATGGAAGCTCAACCACCCAACATAAAGCCTAGTAAGAAAATAATAAAAATCCTCATCCACCTCTACAGGCCTCTTAACACCTGCCACCAGTGAAGATTCCTGAGGTACCCAACTCCCAGCTCCCTCCTCACATGTGTATTGTTGCCTATAACAAGATCTATGAACCATTCTAAAGATGCTGCCCACCCTTTAATAACCTGCATAACCCTAAATTGTGCACAGCTGAGCCAGCAGCAGCTAAGGAAATGGGTTCAAAGAATAGCCATTCACAGAACAGCCACAAAATGCAACAGAAGGACCAGAGGGCATCAGAAGAATGAAGACTCCGAGAGTGGGATGCTGGAGAGACCAGAGAAGCTCTTGAGAAAAGAGGAAACTTCAAGAAGGCACTTTTACACAGGACTAAGACAAGTGACCCTGCTTACCTCCAGAGAAGGATGCCTTTCTTTAATTAGTGGTCTCTGCAGGAGAATGTTTGATGCAGACGATGACAAAGCAAAGGCAGTATTCTGACGACCCTCTTAAGTATCCTGGAGACCTTGGTGCATCTGAGCAAAGAAACAACTTTGAAGAGCTCCAGCTGGCGAGAACTGTTAACAATTTAACAAAGTGACTTGCTAGCTATCTGAATTTACACTGAGGCAGTTCATTCATCTAGGGCAAATTCTACTCTAATCTTTTTAATTCCATAGAAAATTATTTATCAGAGGAACATAACATACTTGTTAAATGATAATAGTAGTAGAATCACACTTCTATTCAGAAAGTGTGTGTGTCACGGCAAAGCCTTGGCATAAGTCAGGCATAAACGTAACTCCTATGACTTTACAAGTGTCCAACCAAGTTCAAAATAGTCCAGGTGCTAATAATAGTAACTTCTTTGATTTTTTTGCAGTGTGCCAAGTGCTTTGAGCAGAAAGTAAGTTTCATTTATGAAATAATTTTGAGGACATTCCACAAAATGTCATAATGATTATATCTGCTCATAAAAACACGTGTTTCTTATAAGAAATAACATGGACAAATTTAAGTATAATTAAAAACACGTCAGCACACAAATATCCCAAAGGAAACTGATAAGTTTGCTACCTTTCTTTTCAGGAATGTCTTATGTAATTTATTTATACCTTGTCTGGGTCCAGAAAGGATTTTATATAGTTTACAGTGAAACACAAGAATAGCAAAGAAAATAAGACCTATTGAGAACAAACAAGGAACAAAGCAATGCTGCAGTGGAAGTAAAAGTCAAAGGCAACAATGTCAATTCCTGCCTCAGCCCATCCCCCACCCAGTGGCTCTGTGGCTTTGATACCATTGTCCAAGCACACAGTTTACTAAGACTATCACGGGGCTTGGGGGATGAACAAGCACATTTCTTTAACAAAGCCTTTTTCATCCTTATGTTCCTTATATCGTCTCTAGAGGGGCATTGCAAAGGTGGCAGTGAGGAATGGTGACACTAGCCTCTGGAAGATATGATCACGACTTCCAGAAAGCTGTTTCTAAGAGGGTCCTTCTACACAGAACGGCAGTACCAGGCCTCAGTGACACCTGATCTAGATACACAAGAACAAAGACTTAGATTTTAAAATAATAATAACCTATTATAGTAGACATTTGAATTCTTTCTAGTTTTTCACCATTTTGAATAATACTGGTGAGGCTGGAAAGCAGGCTCAGTGGTTAAGAACATAGACTGTACAACCCATATACAGCCACCAAACCCAGATGTTCTTCTGGATGCTGGGAAGTGCTTGCTGATGGAAGCATGATAAGTTGTCTCCAGAGAGGCTCAGTCAGAGCCTGACAAATACAGAGTTGGATGCTTTGGACTGAGTGTGAGGTCCCAGATGGAGGAGTTGGAGAAGGGACTGAAGGAGTTGAGAGGGTTTACACCCCATGGAGGAAGCAACAGTGTCAACTGGCCTGACCAACCGGTGCTCCAGGAGACTGGACCACCAACCAAAGAATATACATGGAGGGACCCATAGTGCTGGCCACATATATGGCAGAGGAGGGCCTTGTTGGCCATCAGTGGGAGGAGAGCCCTTGGGCCTGAGGGTGTTAGAGGCCCCAGTGTAGGGGAATGCTAGGGAAGGAAGACAGAGTGGGTGGGTGGGTGGGTGGGATAGCACCCTCATAGAGGTAGGGGGAGGGGGAATGGAATAGGGGGTTTCCTAAGGGGAAAACGTTTGAAATGTATATAAAGTAAATATCCAAAAATTTAATTAATTAATTAATTAATTAATTAATTAATTAGAACACAGACTGCTCTTCCAGGGAACCACATTCGAATCCCAGCATCCATCCACATCAAACAGCTTACAACTTCCTGTAACTCCAACTCCAGGGACTCTGACGCCCTCTTCTGGCTTCTGCAGGCACAGAACTCAGGTGTATAAACCCATACACAAACATATATACACATAATTTTAAAATATGATAAAGTATCAACTTAATAGTTATCTCAGTTTTGTTACTTTTAAATTTTTCTGCCAAGGTTAAGAACAAAAAGAGAGAAATGATAGATTGTATTCCTCTTGGGAAGATCTCCTAAAAATTGATGGTCTAATAGCTTATGTTTTATGTAGCTATGGTCTGGGTCACTCAGAGAGAATTCAGCTCTCTGAGTGCAGATACAGGCTCTCAGAGCCCAGTTCAGAGCCAGCTACATAACTGGTGATCATAATTATTCATTGGATGCACAAATGGTTCTATAAACATCTGCTTGCATCAGCATTGCTATGTGAAGATCTGTGCTTGACTTAAAGTGACAAAGATTCCTTTCTTGACCAAACCCTAGCTAAATTCCTTAGGGCCTTAACCTGGGGCCTGAAATCTCCATCAACAGCACAAATGGTTTCATCCACCCTTTTTTACCCACATTAAATGACTTAAGCAAACACTAACATAGTTTTTAAGGGCCCAAGGGCATCCCTAGCAGGAATCCAATTTCCCCTTAAAGTGTCTGCATGAAAAAGCCTAAGGCTGCCAAAATAATATCTTCTTTGTTCTAGGGACACCTGACTATGGGGGGTCATTCCATCTTCTTAATCCATTTAGTTAAGGAGGTTTACAAATATAAACAGCTGTATACACACACACACACACACACACACACACACACACACACACACACACTACTAAGCTGTCTATGTATGTTCCACAACTGAAGAACAGCTTTCTCAAGGACATAAAGCTGCTCCTTTCCAATGTAATCATGAAGGAATGGCTTCTCTCTCCCAGTCCCTGTGAAAGGGTAACATCAGATAACTTCCAGTCAAGTCAGGTAACTGTCCACTAACAGAAGAAGCTGATGTCATTACATCTACCCTGGCCAACGTTTTGTGATTCTTCTCCACCCCTGTTCTGCAGAGTCTACTCATATCCTTTTCCTCCCTCACTTCTTTGTTCTCCTATCTGCTCACATCTATACAGATACAAATTGAAATTAAGTGTATTTCACTCTAGACCTATTTCCTAATTCAAAGTGTATTAAAGATTAAATTTTTCCTCATAACTAGTGAGGACCCATGGATGGGCAGAATTTCAAGAGAGGGAGGATAGAAAGCCAGTGGTATGAGTGGGGAAAGAGGAATGACAGAGCAGGAAGGGTTAAATGTGGTAATGTAGGGGAGGGCAAGGTAGACTGGAAGGAACAATTAACATTAATGACTTTTGAGAAAAGAATCTAGAAACCTACTACCAAAAAGGTTTCCTTAATCTTGCATGTTCATGTGTGCACACGAACAAGAGAGAGAGAGAGAGAGAGAGAGAGAGAGAGAGAGAGAGAGAGAGAGAGAGAGAGAATAACTGGAGTTACCAATAATGGAATGAAATGCCTCATCCAGGAACCATGAACTATCAAATAAAAATTCTAAGGCTAGATATAGGTTGCCCCATTTCAACTTGTTGGCCAATGGAGTTGAAATTGCCCTCCAAATAATTACAGACTATTGCCACTGCTATAGGTTACTCTCCAGAACCTGATGGTAAGAACTTATTGCAGAAGACACCACATACTTGAGTCATAGGATGTGCAGAAATCAAACTGATATCTGTCTGGAAACTTCATTTCTATGGGCTACGTTTCATGGTGCTACAAAGTTCTGAGCACAGTATCAGGAGAGAAAAATAATCCATGATCTTACCCAGCTGTGACAACATGAGCTACAATAATATCTGACCTGGCAAGATATACCCACTGCTGTAATAATGGTACAAACATCATGGGAGTGACCAACCACTTTATATTTGAATTTAAGGGCTGCTCTACAAAATGAAACTCGTTCCTGGCACCCTTAACTCAGATAAAACATGGTGGCTGGCTAGGTCATAGATGCTGGGGAAGAACCTAAGGGTATTATTCTGCTTAATAGATAAAGTATTCAACTTTCCTGTAAGTCAGTGATTCTCAACCTGTGGGTTGCAACTACTTTGGGGATTGAACAACACTTTCACCAGGGTTGTTCATATATATTTCCATTACAATTCCCAACATAACAAAATTATAGTTATAAAATAGCAACAGAAATAATTCTATGGTTGGGAATCACCATAACAACAGACTATATTAAGGGGTCGCAGCATTAGGAAGGTTGAGAACCACTGCCCTACATTATCATCTTTATAGATTAGTTCACCCTTAACCAGCACCAAGAAGTTTCTTTTTGCCATAGATGGTAATTAATACAGAGACCCTCGACTGGTAAAAATGTAGAGAATAAGAAACCACGGAGTGCTCAGCTCTAAATGGAACAGCTATACTACAATCTGTTCCCTCAAGACTCGGAGATGATCATGGAAAAGAAGATAGAAAGGTTATAAGAGGCAAGATAGTAGACATCTACAATGAAACATCCCTGGACTTGATGCACACATTAACTCATGGAGACCATGACTGTGCTGACTGCATGCATAAGACCACATGAGATCAAACCAGGCAAAATTCTAGCATGAATGGAATAGGGACTCAGGAAGTCCCACCCGTAGCTGAAGAGACATTGACAATTGATGCCTGCTGGGAGGAGAAGGTTTCCTTAGGGATCTGGCCCTTGAGAGGTTATCTATGTCTCACTAGATGGTCCTACACACATGTACACACTGTCAGAACTAAGCATACTTAGTAGATTTGGAACAAGAGTGTAAGAAGTTGGGAAGAGAAGGAGGTAGGGGGATGGGTAAATTGGAAGGGAATCAAAACTCAGGTGTTTTGCTTGTTTTTCCCCCTCAGGTGCTAGGATGTAAACCCAGATCCTCCTCTTCCCATGAAAGCATCTCCCCAGCCCTGCAACAGACACTTTGTGTGTGGTTGGATATATGATTTTCTGTATATACCTGATTATTTACTCTCTCTTAATTGGGGCCAAAAAGCATATCGTTTATTCCAATTGACACAATCTGATGACCACCCTTTAAAGGGATTTTTGTACTGACCCATCATTTTCTGCATTTCCCTCCATGTTTTAATATTCCTCAAATGACAGTAATAATGGACATCGGTGGGCCCAACACTATGTGGCCCTGGAATGATGTACCATGCACTTCACTTGAAAGTAAACAATAGTATAGTGAGCTTGACAGTCCTCACGATGAAGAAAATGAGGGTCAAGATGGACATCCCCACAGATCACAGAACCTGTAAACAGCCTTGTTTGGTTTAAATGATGGACAGACTTCGTAGTCTGTCCTTCCACCTACACATACCGATAGAGTTATGTACAGTTTTGGCTCTTTCATAATTCACGCCTCTGACAAGCACATATAGTTTCAACAAAAGTGAATGGGGTGGAGGTGGGGATAGCACATGGAATAAATGCTGCGATTATTAAAGGAGAAGGGGGAAAGAAGAGAACCAGCAAGCTGTGACAAAGCACACCACAGAGCAATCTAGAGGCTTCTAAAGTCTCCATTTTCTTCAAAGAAGCTGTATTTCTTCCCTCTAAAAACTCTGGCTTTGGAAGGAAGGTGGCATACTGTGGGAAGACCAAGGAAATTAAACTTTTCTCATCTTATTGATTCCTATTTCTTTCATTCCATCTGTTTCCTTGGCATGATGTAGGGGTTGACGATCAACACAGAGTAAGCCGGCTCTGTCACTCAGAAGATAGGAGCTGACAAACGAGACACGGGCTTGGGAAGGCCTCCGATGAGGGAGAGATCCGTGCCAGATGACAGGACTCCTAGAGACTTTGACAAAATGTTGCAGACAATCAGGAAGCACGGGCGCCAGCTTCCATGGATAATAAGCAGTTTCCTTCCTGGGTGCATGCGCATAGATTTGAATATTTCTGATCAAGTGCCCCCCCCCTTTTTTTTTACACATAACAGGAAGTAATCACAGTAAAATATAAAATGAGAGGGGACAGAAGGAGAGTATAATGAAAGAAAAAACATTCAAGTTGGTAGTACAGAAAGCTTGAGTATTTTGCGTCCGTAGAATATACATAATCTGATGGCATGAGGGAGAACGTTGTAGAAGGTTGCAAATCTCATTGCAAGGGTGCATTTGCATAAGAGTTTCAAAACCCGTTTGCTATAGGTTCACACTTTCTTAAAAATCCTACTGCATCCAGTTGCTGGTCTATCATGAGGAGAATCGTTTATAATTTCCATAGGGTCATCTCTAGCCAAAACTCTAAATAGTCACAGTAAAACATGATACTTATATAATGAAAGTCAAAGGCAGCAGCACAGACAGTCTTGTGACTCTGCTCTATTAAGAGATACAAATTCTCTGTCCTCAAGAAGAGCTTCGTGCAGAGGATGCATCGACTTCGGCAGAGAAAAGACCAAAATGGGAATAAAAAAAAAGAAAAAGGAAAAAAAAGAAAGCCCTTCATCAAAGAACGCTCTCTCTCGCTGTTGGAAGCCAAGAGACCCATATATGGTGAAGCTGGAAAATGAATCTGTTTGCCATTCCGTTGCCCTCAACACCAAAGGAAGCTACTATCAACAGCAAGAAGTATGATGTGATCTCTTCACAGGCTCTGGCCTGGACTTGAAAGCTCTTGTGAAAATAGACAAATGTCAAAAACCTGCAGTTCCCCGAAAGCATGGGCCTGATTTATAAAATCCACATGTGAAAACCTACCTTAGTTATAAAATTCTCTCAAGTACTATCATGGGTTGAATGTGAGAGAGAGAGAGAGAGAGAGAGAGAGAGAGAGAGAGAGAGAGAGAGAGAGATTGAGAGATTAGGGTTGGGGTTGGGGAGGAGGCTAAACATCTCAGAATGTTACCCTTATTTGGATACAGAGTTTGTTTTTGTTTTTGTTTTTGTTTTTTGTTTTGTTGTTGTTGTTGTTGTTGTTGTTGTTTTGGTTTTTCGAGACAGGGTTTCTCTGTGTAGCCCTGGCTGTCCTGGAACTCACTCTGTAGACCAGGCTGGCCTCGAACTCAGAAATCCACCTGCCTCTGCCTCCCGAGTGCTGGGATTAAAGGCGTGCACCACCACTGCCCGGCTCTGGATACAGAGTTTTAATAATAGGTAATGACATTAAAAGAGAATCATTAAGATGATATAATTATAAATAATATTACAGACAGGGAACTTTGGGACACACAGAGGAGTACCTACATGAGAGAGTGACAATAAAAAGATGCCAGGGGAACCTGACCTTCTCTGAGCCAAGGGAAGGTTGAACAGCTCCTTCCCGTGGTCCCCAGAAGAAGCTGGCCCTGTCAATGCCTCTGTGTCAGATTCCAACCTAATGGTGAGGCCATAAGGTCCTATTGCTCAAGCTATCCACTCTGTGCACCTGTTTTATGGCAGTATCAGCTAGTGTGAAAGCAGCTTTGAAACTGGGAGAAAGTGTGAGAGTTTTGAGGTAAATGACTCTAAAAGTATGTTATAGTGCCTTGAAGAGAAAATAGAGTCAAAGGTCCTCTGGGTGGGGAAGAGTCTCAGGTAGCAGTGAAGACACATCACTGAGGAAAATGTAGTCCTTGTCCTAGAGTACGAAAGGACTTCACTGACCGTGTCATTGAATGGATAGGAAAAATTTTAAGGTCAGTCTTGTGTGTTAAATAGTAGGTTTCTAGACAAATGTGACTGCAACTTGGTTTGTACTTGGTGCTTATAGTCCAAATGCAAGAGGAAAGACAGAAATTGAAGAAACAAAGAAAAAAAAATCACAACCTGAAGATTTTAAAAAATAAGATGCCTACCCAGAGTGGGGACAAAAAACTCACCAAGAATGTGACTGAACAAGCCTTTATCGAAGAGGTCAGGCATGTGCATCATAGAGCCAGCTGGTCCTCTCAGCAGAAGCATCAGCCTGGAGGGCTGAGAAGACGGGCTAAAGCAAAGGAAGGCTTTGGGGTTCTGTAGGCAGAACAACCAATCAATTCAGCTCCTCTGCTGCAAACTTGTGACCCTGCTCCAAAAGGAAAGAATGAAGTCATTTGGAGTTCCAACACTGGTGAAGCAGCCAGTCTTGGTTTCTCTGATTTTTGTGGTCTCCTTTGCAGTGACCCAACTTCAAATGCTGTATTCAGTGCTTTCTTTCCCTTCGTCCATATTCAACAATCATGACTGTCTAAATACCTTGCATGTGTGGAAACTTGTGTGTCATCCATATATTTGAACATTACACCTGGAAAAGACTCCTTCCTCAAAATCCTGTCATTTATGACAGTCAAATAAATTGTCCTCCAGATTAATATGTCAACACAGAAACCATCAGCCTCCTTCAAAAGGCTCTCTCCTAGACTTCCCTATTCATCTGCCAACCAGGGCATCCTGGTTCTGCCTCAGACTCTTCCTCTCCTCAAATTATAAGGGTCCTCGATTCACTGAAGAATGACACCCAGACTCACACAGTATGTAAACACAGAGTGTTTCATTCTGCAGAAGTCCAGCGTGTTGGTGTCTCCCATTACCAAGACAGAGAGACACCCAAGTGAGCTTGCAGGAGTTATTAGGGAATTCCAGGGTAGGTGACCTCTATGTTAATCTGTTGGGTCCATCTCTTCCAACTACATTCCATTACTGGGGAGTGGCAGCTGGGAACTTGCCCGGGGAGTTCTGGAAACTGCTGAGGAAGTAGCCGAGGATGTCTGGAAACTACTGCTGACCCATTGTCCTTGCCTTGGGCCAGATGGCAGGGCAGCTTCTGAGGCCTGGACTTGCCTGGAATTGCCAGTTCTTGGAGACAGAGACTTAGGCTTAGTCTTCTTAACTGCCAATTTGAAACCTGTCATGGAATCAGCCTAGCCTTCCCAATATGAGATGCTGCTATATTCTATTATTGGTACTAAATCTCTGTTCATCTGTCACCTCTCCTCCATTGTCATCGCCTTAATCCTCATTCTAGCTCCATGGACTCCTCATCCAAAGTGGGTAAAGGTTAACAGGACAAAGGGGCCTTTTAGGAGGAGCAAAGACACTTAGGAAGGATATTACTCAGGAGGCAGGTACTCTTTACCTGAGTGGATGGGAAGATAAAAGGCAATCAAGTCTGTATGGGGGTGTGGGAGGGAAGCTAGGATCTAGGAGGAGGAAAGGTGCTGGCAGTCTCCGCTGAGAGCTTAAAGACAGAGAGAAGACCAAAGCAGAGGGAACGGGGCTGGGATTATGGGTCAGATTCCTTATACTTACCTTAGTAAGAGTGTGGCTTCCTCTGTATGTGGTACGCACTGCGCTTCTTCAACTTGTTTCCTATAAACCAAGCAACACAGTCATTTCTGTTGAGGTTTGATTTATGGCTATGTATTATAATGCTAAATTCTATCGCCAGGTTCTGGGCCTACAAATGATTTCTCCTTTTTCTTATGCAAACCTTTGCCCTTGATTTAAAACTATTGGTTAAATAAAATTGGCTCCAGCCAATTACTGGAGGGATTAGAGGTGGGTGGGTTTGAGTGATCTGGTTGGAAGAGAAGACACAATGGGAGAAGGAAGAAAATGAAAGAGAGGGAGGAAGTGGCCATGAGGGGAAAGGACCCGTCAGCACATGGCCAGGAGAAACAGCAAGTATCTGGGGCACACTGCTGGGGACGTAGCCAGGCCTGCAGTTAGAAGGATAGATTAGGGGTGGCCACCCCTGTAATCATCAAAGCCAAATAAAATAACGATAATCTGAGTCTCATTTATCTGTAAGATAGTCGAGGATGAGTATACATTGTTTGCACTACACATTCCTATGACCCCTTTCTGTACAGCTCAGCTCTTAAGTTTCTCCTGAAGCTACCTGCGCTCAGCAGTAGCACTTCTGAACCAATGGCCCCAATGGCTACCTTCTGCTTCCACCACCACGCACTGCACTACCTGTTTCCCCCTCTGAGTGTGTTATTATCAGTGCACACCTCTCTTGAATTTAGCCTAAGCCAAACCAAGTAGCATTTCATTCACCAACCTCTTTTATTATTGCTTCTAATAGGGCATGAGTTGAGTTGGCATAAAAAAAAGTTCTCACGAAAAATTATTACTTCTTTATTATACATGAAGCATCAGCTGAAGAGCACAGAGTGACACCATCTAAACAGAGACTATATCTTGAGGTCCAGACCAAAGAAGGAGACAAGTTTAAAGCTGTACAAACCAGCAGTGGGAGGACCATCTATACTTAGTGACTAGTCTGTCAGAGTGAAAACCTCAAGTGGGTTGTAAATACAGGGTTGTTGCTTCGGGGGAGGGGGGGTCTGTCGGTCTATTTGCTGATTCAGCTCCTACAATCAAGAGTTTTTTGTTGTTGTTCTGTTTTACTTAAGGCAAACTAAATCAGCTGATTTCATGTATACCCCTGACCTTTGTTTTTCTCACACTGGCTGAACCCTGTATTTTGTAATACCCCTTTAGCATCAATGATGAGAAATAGGATTTTTAAGGTATCTACTTCCCATGTGTCTGTTATGAAAATCCAACTAGGTTGTTTTTATTTTTTAATTTTTAGGAATTCCATGGACTTCTGCATTCTCACAGACTGGACTCTGGATTCTCACATAATCACATTTTTTTTTTCTATTCCCAGGATTCAGTAGAGCACTCTAGAAACATACATCTCTACAACAGGAAGGCAAGTGGACGGTCAGGGCACCACGGTTACTTAGGTATTTTTGAACCTCAGATGCACTAGTATAATGCTTCTCTTAATTATTCTTTAGAAATGGAAGAAAAAAATGAATGAGTATCTTTTGAAGACTGCCCATTTCATGAAAGTGATGACTTTAAATGGGGAATGACTGTGATTAAAGTTCTCTGGTATTGAATGGGTGGAGCTTTGAAAGGGCCACATGATATGTGCATTAAGCGTTTAGAAGAATAAGTAGAAGATTAGGCAGAGCAGATTAGCAACACCCTTAACCTGCCACAAGATGGAAGGAAAAAGAGAGAAGAGTGGGAAGGGAAGGGAAGGGAAGGGAAGGGGAGGGGAGGGGAGGGGAGGGGAGGGGAGGGAGGCCTTATCCATTCCTTTCACAAGCAAATTGTTCACATCTAACTTCCATCTCTCTGCAAAACAATTTTTCAAATCTAAAGTTCTCGATTTTGACAATTCATCCCCATTTTCAAGCACCAATGTATACATACAAACAGATAGACAGAAACACACATACATATACTCCTAGCTTTATATTTAAATTTACAAAAGGGTGAGAGGAAGGGGGAGAACTTTTTTCAAAAGAAAAAAAAAGATGAAAAAAGAGAGAGAGAGAGAGAGAGAGAGAGAAGGAAAGAAGGAAGAAAGAAAGAAACCCCAGTAGGTTTGATCTGAACAAAATGGTTATTCAAATGGGTCCCGTACTAATTTCACAAAGATGCGTGATAATATCCAACATATGGCTTTAACTATGCTTTTTAATATTAGAAATTGAATGCACATTTTAAGACATAAGTTTTGCTGATATGCTGTTGATAATACAGGAGAACTATTTTCCATTTGTTTCTGATTATCTTAAAGACAGCCTGGGGATCATTTACCCAGGGTTTAGGAGCACTCTGATAAGTCCACAGATGTGACAGGCAGGCGTGTGTGTTAGCTACCGCAGGAGACTGCATGAGGGTGGCTTAGCCAGCGACCTCCTCTTGTCTGTAACCGTTCCTAAGGTCAAGCAGAACTGAAAGACAAATGCTGTCAACATTCTTACATATGGATTCTGGAGGCAGACTGGCAGGAACTACAGGTTGAGTGACCAGGTGACCGTAAGCAAGTTAGTTAACTTCTTTTTGCCTCAGTTTATTCATCTGAAAAATAGGAACATGTCTGCATGTCTGCTGTTGTGAAGATGAATGTATCTGGAATGACAGCTCCACAAAGCCCTTGACCTCTGCTTCCCTGAATCTGCCAGCAAGATTTATTCCAGTTTCCCAACCAAGGTCCCTTCTGCTTCTTCTGGGACATTTTTCTCTCCCTTTACTCTGTGTTCACACTCTTCCTCAGTGTCGCAGTGAAGACAGCCCTCACCTCTCTTCCCACAGTTTGCTGATTTTTACAATCCTTGAAAATGCAATTGGTCTCTTCAACTAGACCGCAAGACCAAAGTCAGAGCCTGGATATGTCTTGCTCACTGTGGGAATCCATCTTGTAAATGCTTTGCACTGAAGTTAACCATACCTACAAATGCAGTATGCATCTATGCATGCAAATGTGTGTTTCTTGCAAAGACAGAAAAAAAAAAGACAACTTTTCTTCTTAGGCATGTTCGTCTAATATAATCAAGAGAGTAAACAAAAAAAATGTTGCTTTGTTTTCTCTTTAATTCTCATACATCCATACAGATCCACATCCATACATATCTGTACACATCTGTACACATCCATACAGATCCATGCACATCCGTACCCATGCTTACATATGCATACACATACATACACATACATACATATCCGTACACATCTGTACACATCCATACAGATCCATGCACATCCGTACATATGCACACACATACATACACATACATACATACATATCCATACACATCTGTACACATCCATACAGATCCATACAGATCCATACACATACATACATATCCGTACACATCTGTACACATCCATACAGATACATACAGATCCATACACAT
>CM052709.1:49119300-49138860 GCA_028551405.1 Uromys caudimaculatus
CTGTACACATCCATACAGATCCATGCACATACATACATATATATCCATGCATATGCATACACATACATACACATACATACACATACATACATATCCGTACACATCTGTACACATCCATACAGATCCATGCTCATACATACGTATATATCCATGCATATGCATACACATACATACACATACATACATATCCGTACACATCTGTACACATCCATACAGATCCATGCACATCCGTACATATGCATATACATACATACACATACATACATATCCGTACACATCCATGCACATACACATGCATCCGTGCACACTGGCATGAATACACATGCAAACACTCTTCTGGCCACTGCTTTCTTTTATAGTTTCTGTTTGTCCTTGACTAGGAATGTTAGATTTTTCTGGGCTTACCTTCTTTTTCATGAATTCTCTCTTTTCATTTATCACTTTCTGTTCTTTCTTTGTACCTCTCGATCTGTGTTTGAGACCGTGCTTCCATCTGCCTTCCACCTCTCTCATCTTGCTTTCAGTGGTGTGGGATCCCTTTATCCCTTCCGTTAGCTGTTCTAATTTGGGGGATCGTTATTTTATGGGTCTCATCTTTCCCCTAAGCTCTGCTAAAACATTCCGGTTTCTCTCTCTGATTTGTCTCTGTGTCTTGAATTTTCTTATTTTTTGAGATCTTCCAGATATAGCTCAGACTCCTTAGATACTTTTGGGTCATGTTCTTGCTCCAGTCAGATCCCATCATGGTCTGAGCCCCTTAGTTCCATTCTCCTGGGACTTGGGACAGTAGCCACCCTGTAAGACTAGACATGAAGCATTGGTACTCACGAGGAGCTCCCCCAAAGTCCTGAGTTTCCTAAGAATCCAGACCTGGGAGGCTCAACTTCATTCACACTGCATCTATTCTGCAGGGAACCCAGAGGCAAATGGTAACCATGTATGAAGACTGCCATTTACCATTTAATTTAAAAATTATCTGAGGGGATAAGGGAGGACAGGGACTACAACAAGCTCTTTTATATTAAAGAAAATTTTTTTATATGAAAGAAAGTTGGAATGAGCAAAGCTAAAGCAACCAATTAGGAGCAATTTCCAATTTTTAAGAGAAAATTACAAATTAAAACGTCTCTGAAGTTTAGTAAGACACCCTGTAAGACACTCAGATTCATATGGGAAAAATTAGCCTCAAAGCTTTATGTACTCTTTGAAATACATCACGGCCAGCCTTAAACACCCCCTAGAGAGGGCACGGGGAGATTATTAAGAAGCTAGACAGCAGAATGTGTCATTCCACCTCCCTCTGCCTTGGTTTCCCCACCTGTAAGAACAGAGGGGCCGCTAGTAGTACCTACTTTGTAGAGGTTAAATGAGACAGTATCTGAATACTGTTTAAGATTGTACCTAGAGCATAGAAATGCTACAAATGTGTTTGTTTAGCAAAATAAAGTCAATTATAGAATAAAAATTTTTAAAAAACACCAGCCGCTAAAGCTTGGGACATTTCAGGGAAAGTTTTGCTGTTCAAGATGCCATTGGCTTGTTTTCATATTTATTAAAAAAAAAAATCTCTGCCATCAAAATGAGTTTGTTACTGCCCATTTGAAAACAATTCTTAAGCTGATGGTATAAAAAGACTGAGGGTGTAGGCAGATCTGGAGTGAGGAGAATTTCTAGTTAGGAAAAAAAGTGGGTATTTGTCTTTTCTTTCTTGGGGCACTTGTTTTTTGTCTGTTTGACAGGTCTGGCTCTATTCCGAGGCTGGCCTTGAACTCCCTGTGGCTCCCTGTGGTCTGGCCTCAAACATGTGATCCGCCTGCCTCAACCTCCCAATGATGGGATTATAGATACACAGACACCTCACCTAGCCAAGGAACATGTTTTCATTTTAATCTAATTTCAGATTGATAATAGAAAAGGAAAAGGGCTTTATCAACAATGTTAAAAATGGCCTGAAAGTTCCCATTGTACAATGGCTATTTCCCATCTTTTAAGCATACCCACAAATATTTGGTCCACTATTTTCTAACAGAAAGCTTTGTTCGAGCCAAAATCATCTGGCTGTCTCTTTCCTAATTCTGCAGCCACAATATTTTAAAACTGATAAAAATATTACCTTCATCTAAACATTGATAAGAATGCCAAAATTAAGCAATTTAGAATAATTGCATATAGAGCAACATTTTGGGGGGCACTGTGATGGACAATCGTGGATTATTCCACCTGATTTTCTGGCAAGAAAGGTTATATAATTTACATTCCTCGTTGCCGAGGAGGCTATCTTCTGGAGGGATTAGCTAAGTGGGGAGAGTTTCCCCTGGAGTGAGGTCACCTTCCAGTGGTGTCCCGGATATGAAGAGAACTGAGGAAACAATGCATTCCTCGGCCTGCCTGTGCCCCTCCCTGGTGGTATCTACTACTCTCTTGCTTCCACTGCTGCAGCTGTCCTCCACTGACAACTGAATCCAGCCTCTTCAGTCTTGCAACAGGGACCTGCGGCCAACAACTCTCCAGAAACCCACCAGGCCATCAGCACTAGCCCAGGCCCGCGGAGGCATCCAGACTTGTGGACTGAGCAGATAGCACCTTGTTAGCCTTACCGGAGTGAAGCCAGCCACTGTTTGGGCTACCCAACACATACCATGTAAGGCCACCTGATAAATCCCCTTTGTCATATACAGTCATCCCATCAGGGTCCATTTCTCTAGAGAACCCCACCGATCCAATAATCTTGATGAACTATATGATACTGACAGTGGTACAGGATAAAAATGGGTTCTCATCTGGGCATAGGAGGGACGCTAAACAGGGCAGTGGTTATGAACCTCTGAGCAAGCATCAGTCAACTGTATAATTAATCCATGCAAAGCATTCATGCTGATCCACGCAGGCAAGAGCAATGTGAGGTTTTATCTTTTTGCTCTACAGTAGAAGCAGGAACTCATCCCATTTCTTGTCAGCCTTCTGTGTTATTAATATCATATAGACTCCAGTTTGAAGATAATCTTTTTGTAATTTGTTTTTTAAAGAGTGGCTGAAGCTCATGCTTTCGAGGAACAGGGCAAATGTCTCTGACACACAGGCAAAGCATAGGTCAAGTCAACTGCAAATTTGGATTTTCAAATCTATACCATTGCCCAGGTCCCAACCCTCACCTTCTGTCTCCACTGACAAAGAGAACCAGAGTGTTCTGCCTCCTGGACTCCTGTAACACAAGAAACCATTCTTCTGTGTCAAATCCACCATCAATTTTGCAGTGGCTTGCTGCCATTAACACACTCCAGGTAGGTAGTTGTCACGACGCATTAGCTCTGAAAGAGGCTGACAGCATAACTGCAGGCGAGCTCAGGGCTCGGTCCAGGCCAGCACCTGCCACCTGCTCAGTCAGGAGCAACCTCTGTCAAGACAGGCTGGCAAGAAGCTTCAGGAATCGTGTCAGTGTCCTTCATGGACAGCATTCTGCAGGGCAGCCTGTCTGGTAAAAGCAGGACAGAAACCTTTGCCAGCCACCTGCCTGCCCCCATATGGTGGCCATTTAAAAACCCATCACTTTCACACACATACACACACACAAAAAAAAACCAACAAACCTGGAATTATTCACTCATCAGATGCAGTTTTGACTGGCCCAACTGCCTCAGTGCATTCACCTGATGGTGGTTAGCCCTGTTGTGTTCTGTAGGTTTGGAGTGTCGGTGAGGAAGAGACTGCGTGCACCTCGCTAAGCCAATGAATCAGGCCCACTGCACTTCCAGCACCCTCTGTATTCCAATCTGGGAGCCAGGGTCAAGGAGTAGGAGAGCTTCCACCCATCCCATCAACCTTCGAGGTTTCATGGACCATGGAGGGAAGTGCCGGGCAATCTTGCAGTGTGACTGCCTGTTCCCAGGCTCTTCTGATCCAAAGGGAGAATGTTCACAGAGAAGAAGGGAAATCCTTTCAGAAATCACAATAAAACCCTGAAAACATCCTAAAGGTCCACTGGATAAGTCAGCCGATGATGTAACAACAGCAGCACCTTTCGCAGGGACCCAGTCTTCCGGCACTAGCTGCATGTCAAAAGTGTACTTTTTTGTTTCGTTTTAAATTACGTTCACAAGACAATCTAAATGTTTGACAAGACTTCAATAGAAACAATGACATTTTCTTCCTCTTTTTTTTGTTTTTTGTTTGTTTTTGCTTTTTCGTTTTGTTTTGTTGTTGTTTTTCTATTTTTTGGATGTCCCCTCAACTCCCCTCACACCATACAAACTCCATAAGAAGATGAAGGGCCTTTATCATTGTTAAGATGCTCAAAAACTGTTTTTGATAAATGAAAACAAAACAAAAACAAACAAACAAACAAACAAAAATGAATGACAGGCCAGGTGGTAAAACACCAGATGTCTTATGTGTTTTTCAAATACTGTACAAAGGTTGTAGGGGGAGGGGCTGCATGACTCACCAGACAGAAGCAATGAAGCAGTTTTAGACTGGTTTTGGAACATGTAAAAGATGTTAGAATTCAGATTCATATTGTTGTGATATCACATTAAACAAAGCCTGATACTTTGCTCCCGGACCAAAATCCATTTTAACAAAGTTGAGCAAAATTTCATGTACTTGGTCTGTGTCTTAGTTAATGTTCTACTGCTGTGAAGAGGCTCCATGACCACGGCAAATCTTATCAAGGAAAACACTTAATTGGGGCTAGCTTAAGGCTCAAAGGTTTAGCCCATTATCATCATGGTAGGAAGCATGGTGACATGCAGGCAAACATGGTGCCAGAAAGGGAGCTGAGAGTTCTACATCCAGATCAGCAGGCAACAGGAAGAAAGTGTCACTAAGCCCTGCTTGAGCACTGGAAAACCTAAAGCCCACTGACAGTGACGCACTTCCTCCACCAAGGCCACACCCACTCTAACAAGGCCACAATTCTGAACCCCTGTCAAGTAGCACCACTTCCTAATGAGCAAGCATTCAAATCGATGAGCCTATGGGAGTCAGTCCTAGGCAAACCGCCAGTCTACTCTGGTTCTGTGTCTTTATTTATAAAGTATTCATTCAAATCCTCAGCCTAGTTTCTCCTTTGGTCCTGGGTCTTTTTTAGTTGATTTTGATTTTTTGGGTACATATGCTCTGGTTACTGGTAGACCTTTGCTGAATGGAAAGGAGGAAGAGAGCTAGGGAAAGAGGGCAATAGGATAGAAGCAGTGACTGAGGCTCCTGAGAGTTGGATAGAGTTCTCCAAGGACTGAATGCAAGACCTACTACTGTACACACATCCCAAAGGAATAGTTTAAAGAAGACAAACGACTTCCCATCTCTTCTCCTCTAACCAGGAGGTTGCCACCAGGTTCTTTTCTTTGCCTTCTTCCTGACAATCTAACCACTCATCCCTTCCTTCTTTACTGAAACAAGTCCTCAATCTCTACCCTGGGTCTTCCTTGTGACGCTGAGCTCCTCCTCCTTTTAACTGATAGGTCTGCAGCTTCACTCAGGTGTCCCACAGACTCTCACACCTCACAATCCAAAATGGAGCTCCCACCCAATCCTCTCAACAGCTCCCTGCCACCTCAGTGAAGGATGTTTCATTCTAGAAATCCAGATTCATCCCAGCATCCTTCCCAGGCCCCACCCAATCAGTCACTGAGCCCAGTGGATCTCAAGCCCTTCCCATCTCTCACCCCCTCTACTCCACTTCCTATAACCACTCCCTCAGAAGTCTTCATTAGTTTCATGAGGCTCGAGGGCTATTACAGCAATCTTTGACTCATCCCCCGTGTCACCTTTGTAACCTTTAGGAAATGAAAACAGTACACATTCCCTCACCTCTGCATTCATCTTGGCCCAAGGCCCCCTTTGACTTCCTGTTATCTCCTGGGGCGTGCTGAGTTTCTGTGTATCACCTGTGAGAGACACTGTGTTTTGCATTCACTCCAGGAGCCCTGTTTCCTCTTCTGTCAAGGCTCTCTCCTCCTCCCATGCTTCAGCTGCATGTCTCATGGGTCACACTGCTTCATCTATGGTGCATGTTCCCACTGATGCATCCCCAGGACCTAGCATAGAGAGTGCTGCCCCAGCTCTGCAGTAGCCTTGAAACCAGAAGGGCATATACATCTGGGCCAGAGCTGTTAAAAGCCTGAGAGTGAGAAAAAGAGGGAAACCTGCCCAGTGTCACCAATTGCTAAGACACTGTTGCCTGCTCCCTAACTCAGAGAAAAGGGTCGGTGTCAGGCGTTCCTCCTGATCATTGCCTTTAGCCCGTTCTTCCTTGGTCAGAAAAATTCCTTTGTTATTGTCTCAACTCCATTCCTCCTAATCCCCTCTGTACATTTGTCAGTCATCTTTCCAAGTCACAAATGGCTTCACATCAAACCCTTCTTAAAAGTCCTAAGAAGCTCCCAGTCTACCAGGCTCATGAAAAGCATTTCCACTCTTTCTATGGGAACAAGCTCTCTCAAGAACTTAATTTTGAATGTAGTTATATCAGTGACTTATACACTGGCCCAAATATGTATATTTACAAGTGAAAATAGAAAGATAGGTTTAAAACAGCAGCAACAAACATCAGACTAGACTGTGAGAATATCACCATGACAACATGTGGTGAGGCCCATAGTTGAGGTTGGAATCATTGCCCTTTGTCTTTCTTGCCGGAAACCATAAGCTGTGAAAGACAGAGTTTGATCTCTATTGGCTCTCCCACCTGTAGCTGGTAATGTACAAATTCATATATCAAATTAACCCTGATGGCCAGTGGGAACATGCCCATTTTAAACGAGACTTTATTCTCTAGTAATATCTTAGTTAGGGTTTTATTGCTGTGAAGAGACATCATGACTAAAGGCAACTCTTATAACAGCATTTAATTGGGGCTGGCTTACAGTTTCAGAGGTTCAGTTCATTATCATCATGATGAGAAGCATGGTAGAATGCAGGCAGACATATTGCTGGAGGAGCCAAGAGTTCTACATGTTGATCCTCCAGTGGCAGCCAGGAGGAGACTGGCTTCTCCAGGCAGCCAGGAGGAGGGTCATTTCTGCCCTGGGTGGAGCTAGAGCACAGGATCTCAAAGCCCACCCCACAGTGTTGAACTTCCTCCAAGGCCACACCTACTCCAACAAGGCCACACCTCCTAATAGTGCCACTTTACACAGGTCAAGCCTACCCTAACCACCACAAGCAACACGACAGGCCAATCAATTCTGATCACCTACCTAAGATTAAAAGCCATTGTGAGGGGCTGGAGAGATGGCTAGCAACTAAGAATACTTGTTACTCTTGCAGAGGACCTGGGTTACCAATATCCAGATGGTGTCTCACAACCATCCATAACTCCCAGGCACTCATATAATAAACATGTATGTACATAAAATAAACCCAAAAAGGCAATATGGTTTCTTTCTACTTACTGTTAAAATGAAACAGAATAATAACAAAAACATCCAGCACATGGAAGAAAGAGTTTGAGACCATGGAAAATGAGCTGATTTTTAGCTAGGCTTTTCTTCTCTTGAGCAGATGTTAGATTATGAGAGATTGACCAAAATGATTTCATAAATACATCATGTGACAAGAGAAATGGATACTATGGGATGGGAAACTGTGTCCTTAATTCTTGTAAATCCTTATGGTCAAATTCAAACAGGGATTTGGGTACCATAGCCAAATTGGTAGTAACTAGGAAGTGACCCAAGCCAGGCAGAATATCACTGACTAACTACACCATGTTGTTTTCGATGCAGCAACAACAGAGCTCTAGGCTGTCTGATACTGCTGACAGTATCAAAATGGAGCATTCTGTCATCAGAGGACCAGCTGCAGCTCAGGGCCGGGTTCAGATAAAGGAATCATTGCACAGGGTTGTGGTTTATACAGGAGAAGCTGAGACTGTGTTTGTTTGCATGTCTGAAATTCCTGGTGTCACTAATAATTGTAACTTCTGCTTCCATAAAACACACAGATAATGTTACTGAGCCATTTCCAATCTGAAGGTGTTAATTTGGGTCTGGAAGAGATACAGCCTTCAGTGCTTGAAAAGAGAGCGTCATGATCGCTGTATCTCTGCCTGAAAGGAAACAAAGCTCCTAGACCTTTGGCCAAGGGCCCATCCCTGCGGATCATCTATGAGGGTGGTGGCAGCGTGAGGGCTTCAGAGTGACATGATTTCCAGCACAAGTCAGGGTCACGCCTGGTGAAGGTGTTGCAAAGGACTGTAAGCCAGGAGCTCTATGCTGGCAATTGTGCATACTTGTGTGGGAGAAGGTAACCAGGAGGCAGGCACTGAGCATGACGCAGAGTGAATAAGTAAAAAAATTAGATTAAATTAAATTAAAAAATAAAAAATATATAATGGGAAGTGATAGTACTACCAAACCTAACGATGCCGTGGCATGCGTTTTGTGTGTGGTATAAGGAAGGATCCAATCTCGGCGTTTTTACATGTGGATAGCCATCTTTCCCAGCACCATGTATTGACAAGACTGTGTTTTTCCCACCGGATGCTCTTAATTCTTCTCAAGCATCAGCTGAGCACATATATCTGGGTTTATATCTGGCTTTTCTATTTTGTCCCGTAGGTCAATATGCCTGTTTTTATGTACCATTCAGTTTTGACTTCTGGGACTTTGCAATCTATTTTGAGAGCAGAAAGTGTGACTTACCTAGTTTTATTCTTGTTTAAATTGCTTTGGCTGTTCAAGATCATTTGTAATTCTACAGGAGCTCTATTTCTTGCAAGACATTATTGGGATTTTGAGAGAAATTGATTAAATCTGCAAATGGCTTAGAGTTGACCTTTCACATTATGGATGTTTCAATCCGTGACTCTTTTGTCCTCTTATTCTCCGTACCTGTATTACTTTCCTTCTTCAGGGTTCTATAGTTGTCACCACACAACCTTTCATTTATGTGGTTAAATATATTCCTAAGTGTTTTGTCAGCTTTTATGCTGTTGTAATATTATTCTCGTTTTAATATTTTTAAAGATTTATTTATTTTTACTTTATGTGTCTATGTCAATACTCATGTGCATGCATGGGTGTGTGTGTGTGTGTGTGTGTGTGTGTGTGTGTGTGTGTGTGTGTGTGTTTACTATCTGCTTGGATGCCTGCAGAGCCCAGAGGAGGGTACCACCCTCTGGAGCTGGAATTATAGGTGATTGTAAGCTGCCCAGTATAAATTCTGAGAACTAAACTCATATCCTCTGCAAGAGTAGTTCACGGACCTCCGAACCATCATCTTTCCAGCCATGGTTTACCAATATCTTAGTGAGGACTTTCATATCCATGTTCATTGAGAACATTAGCCTATAGTTCTCTTTCATTTTATCTTTAACTTTGCTATAAGTATGATACTTTCTTCGTAACAACTATTTCATCTTCTATTTTTGGGAGAATTTAAGAAGTGTTTGGCATTAATTTATCTTTAAATGTTTGGTAGAGCTAACCCACAAAGCCATCTTCCCTAAATTCTTTGTTGGCGCGTATTTGGTGCCAATCCAATCTCTCCGTTTGTTATTATCAGTCTGTCTCCTCTTGACTCACTCTTGGCAAGTTTTTGTTTGTTTGTTTTTTGTTTTTGTTTTGTTTTGTTGTTTTGTTGAGTTTTTTTTGTTGTTGTTGTTGTTGTTTGATTTTTGGACATGTGCTTGTTTCGGGAAATATTAAAAAAGAGAGTCCGCAGGTTCCTGTGCTAGTGCCAGAAAACGGTGAGCCTCAGAGCTCACACCGGACCACGGGGCTCCAGCCCACAGGGCTCCTGCCTGGTGCATCTCACTCAGCAGTCCCTCTGCCCACCGTCTCTCTGGCGGGGGACCCCCAAGTTCCTCTCACTACCACGCAACACCCCACGCACCCCGGGATCAGTCATCTCAACACCGATTTACCTGGTAGAATTAAACTCTTAGGCATATAGTTAACCAATCAGATTTATGTATCAATAAAAACACAATTTACAAGATGCCAATAAAATAATTTCAGAGCCAATTAATAATGATAAAAGCTGTCCACCTAGATTAGACAAATTATCCCAAAATTCTAACCTTTATAACATACCCATCGGTGGCGCTACTCCAGTTCCCGTCTGCTGCCATCTTCCTTCTCCCCCCAAGATGCTCTCACCTGTCACAGTCTTAGCTCTGCCTCCCTGTTCCCTGTCCGACCACAGGGCTCCTGTTGCCCTAATGTAACTGGACAGGGAAAATCCTGCAACATGTGCTGGTTCATAATAGGCCCTCCTGCTCTTTTTAATCCCCATGCCTTTGGTTGTATTGTCTTCTCTTCTCATTTCTGATTTTGTTTATTTGTCTCTTCTGTTTTTTACTTGGTCAAGTTAAAGCCTTGATAATTATATTTGTCTTTTTTATTTCTTAGCTAAAACACCAAAAGCCCCAATGACAAAAGCTGAAGCAGACAATTGGGATTACACCAAACTAAAAGCTTCGGCAAAGCAAAATGAACATCATCAACCAGAAGGCATTCTATAAATCAGAGAAGTATGTGCAAACCGTCGCACTGTAGTTCTCAACCTGTGGGTCACAACCCCTTCAGAGGTAGAATGACCCTCTCGAGGGGGATAACCTAAGAAAATAGGAAAACACAGAAGTTTACATTATGAGTCATAACGATAACAATAGCAAAATTATAGTTATGAAGTAGCAATGAAAATAATTTTATGGTTGAGCTCAACACAACATGAGGGTCACAGCATTGGGAAGGTTGAGAACTACTGAACTATCAGATGAAGGGTTAGACTCCAAGGTGCACAAGCAATTTTTACAACTTAATATCAAGTACTATCCAAAACAAGTAAACCCGTCAAAAACAAAACCCAAAAAGCCTAATTTTAAAATGGGCAAAGGAACTGAGTACACATTCCCTCAAAGAACGTGTTTGCTTCAGGAAATGATCCTTCACAAGTCTGTCTTAGCCTTTCACACCCTTGTCCACTTTAAATATTTGTTTTGTTTTGTTTTGTTTTGTTTTGCTTTGTTTTGTTTTGTTTTGTTTTTTGAGACAGCATTTCTCTGTATAGCTCTGGCTGTCCTGGAACTCACTCTGTAGACCAGGCTGGCCTTGAATTCATTTAAGATATTTAAGATATTCAGAAATGAGAGTGTGGGCACACACATGATACTCGTGACCTGGTTGGATAGTGTTTTGTTGGGGAAAACATGTGACAGAACGGTTTTGTTAAAGTGGACACAGGCCAGGCAGTGGTGGCGCACACCTTTAATCCCAGCACTTGGGAGGCAGAGGTAGGCAGATTTCTGAGTATCACGTGTGTGCCCACAATCTCATTTCTGAATATCTTAAAATCAGATAAGAGAATGGCACTTACACTAAGTGTCTGCACACAATTACGATAATGACAATAGGAGTAATAAAGAAGGAACTTTGGAGGTGACAGGGGGTTTGTAGTACAGACCGTGTGGTCATCGTGAAGGCCAGTAGGTCCAAATTTGTCAGGTTCTACATATTAAACGTGTACAGTATTCTGTATATCAATTGTATCTCAATAAACTGACTTAAAACTTAAAAGGTACTACAGTGGAAATCAAGCAATGTAGAAAGTAAAGTGAAACCAAAGGTCTAGTGTTGAGCCTTTAGCACTGTATAGAGTCCACACGTCCACACATTGTGACACAAGCCATGCAAGCTGGAGTTTTCCTCCAGCCCTACCTATAGAAAGCCTTCAGTTTAGTCTGGCAACCAGTTCTCCGAGTTCATCAGAGGACTCACACCTCTCTCTAGATAGCCTACAGTCCACCATGGCCTATGGCCAAGGGCTTCATCTGTGTCAGTCAGTCACGAGGCTCCACATGGAATTGCCCACCACCCCTTGACTGGATGAGCGTTCCTCTTGGAAATCCATGTTTCTTCGTTGTCTTACATGATCCTAGAGTGCACCAGAAAAGATTTACTGGAGCACATGTGGAAAAGATTAGTTACTGCATAGACTTCGAGAAAAGGTTGTTAGTATCCAAATAAGTTAGACTCATATATTATCTAACAGCCATTAAAGCAGAGACTGAATTTAACATCCTCTAGCTATGGATAAATCTTCATAGAAGAAAAACTACTCGCCTCAGCTGAAGAATAAGTTCTGTCCTTGGATGCAGCAATGCTTTGTTCTTAGTTGAAAAATAGGTGAGTGCCAGTGTTGGAAAACTTCCTATGTTGTGTGGGATATATTAGATGAAGATAAAATATATAGAAATCATATGGAATTATGGAAAATTAGGCAATAAGGTAAAATAAGTTCTTCCCCTTTCAAGTAAATTATTAACATTTCTCCAGGAAACAAACAACTGAGACTATTGTCTTCTTTGCAGAGGTTGCCCAAGGGTGATCAAAACAGGTAATTTCATCAGACAAAATATATAATCCAGGGTGGTCATTTAGCCGTTGCATGCAAGTGTTCCTGACCATAAAAATACTTTATGGAGGTCTTAGGCACTTTGACTTGTTGAAAGGCTCAGCTTAGTAGATGGGGAAAGAATGTTACAACAGGATCACAAAATGTACTGTGAGTTAGAACACCTTATGATTTTGCTTGCAGGTTAATATTTTAAACAATAAAAGATATAATAGACTATGCCATTTGCAATTAAGAAGCTTAAACTTATAGCATATAGTGGAAAAGACATATAGATTTCTTTGGATGGCTGTGGTTCTCCTTCATTGGCCAGAACTGTGTGTTAAACCTTGGGGCTATCCATTTCAAAGACCAGCAAGCCTGGGCCTATAGATGGAATTATGTCTTTTCTCATGCCTGGAACAAAAAAGACATGTTAAAGTCTTAATCCTAGATTTCTCAGAATGTGAGCTTATTTGGAAACAGATTCTTTATAGAGTGATCAGGTAAAAGTGAAGTCTTTAGCCTTGATACCACACACAGGGGGAAGACAACAGAGACAGACAGGATTGGAAAGACACCTGCAAAAGCCAAGAGGTACCAAAGATACAGACACTAGGATGAGGCACGGACAGATTCCTGACTGGGGTTAGAGGGAACACCTCCTGCAAATACTCAGTTTCCTTCTGGTTCCAGAGCTGTGATGCCACACATATCTTTTAAAGGCTTGGATACTTCAGCCATTGGAAACTAATACACCTAGTGTGATGGTTAGATTTTTTTGTCAACTTGACAAAAGCTGTGCTCACCTGGGAAGAGAACCTCAACTTAAAAAATGCCAGACATTAGTCTGTGGGATATTTTCTTGATTCATAATTGATGTAGAAGGGTCTAGTTTACTGCAGACAGTGCCACCTCTAAACTGGTGGTCCTGGTTGGTATAAGAAGTCTGGCTAAACAAGCTCTATAAGGGGCAACCAAGAAGAAGTGTTCCTCCATGGGCTCTTCTTTAGTTCCTGCCTCCAGCTTCCTCCCTTGAGTTCCTTCGTGATGGACTATAAGCTATAAGATGAAATAAATCTCCACCCCCTCCACAGGTGCCTTTGATCATAGTGTCTATCACAGCAATAGAAAGCAAACCAGGATAACCGGAAATGAGTGAGCTTCCAAGGGACACAGGTCCCTGCCTATGCTTTATTTTCTATCACAAGTCCCTCTCCTTGGACAGATGAGGCAGCATGTAAGAATTCTAGCCAATACCCAAGCCCAGCTTCAAAGATCGACTGGCATTTGTGTTCTGATCATTAGTTCTTGGGAAGGACCAAGCTCATGAATGTATCATATATCTTATAAAGCAGTAGGAGAATGTGGAGAGCCATCTCCTGCCACAGACCCATTTCAGTTATTTATTAGGTGGTCTTGGATCTTTCTTGACTGACTATGAAATAATATAATTCTAAAATGACACAAAATGATATAGGGAAAGCACAGTGAAAGCATTCAAAGGCACTGATTCACACTCCAGCCTATGGCACATTAGTTACATTCACCTGGGAGCTAATAGCTTCTTTTACTTGAACTTCTACTGCCCCGGACCACGCTCCTGAATCTGTAGTCATGACTCTCACAGCAATGATAAAGCTTATATGCAATATCTACCATCCACTGTATCAAATCTCTTCTATACTTGATTTGAGGGTTAGAATTATCTATTGATTTTTATAGTGGAGAAATTAAATCTAAAGGTATAACTTGCCAAAGTGGCAGATCATGAACCTCAGGTTTTGACACCAAAGCCTCACTCTTTAAAGCACTGTGCCCTATGATTCCACCGGGGATGCCATTTGGATATGACTAAATCTTAGCAAGGTATATGGATGCTCCCCGTTTTGATTGATAGCTCTCATTCTCATCTAATCAGCCTTGAGCTCTGCAGTGTGGCTGATCAGCCTAAATATACAAAGATCATTAGCAATAATTTTAACAGTTTGGGGGGTGAAGAGATGACCCACTGGTTAAGAGTACTGACTGTTCTTTCAGACTGTAGGTTCAATTCCCAACACCCACATAATGGGTCACACCTATCTGTAACTCCAATTCCAGGGGTCCCAATACCCTCTTCTGGTCTCTGTGGTCACTGCAGGCATTTGATGCACAAACGTACATGCAGGCAAAACACTAAACACATAAAAATAAGTAAATCTCAAAAAAAAAAGTTAAGAATTTTTAAAATAATAATTGCAACACTTATTTGGAGGTATTCATCTTTTCTCAATTTGAAGTACTTCATTTTTAAACTCTTGATGTGCCAGTGAGGAGTTATTTTTCAAAGTAATTTGATAATTTGTATATACTTAAAGGTACTCAGAGAGTTAGATTTGGCTTCAGGCCAGCTATTGACATTAAACTAATATTTCCCTGTGTGACTAAAAGTTTCAAATGAAATTGACCACAAATGCACAGTTGCATAATAAATAGATAGATAGATAGATAGATAGATAGATAGATAGATAGATAGATAGATGGATGGATAGATAGATGGATAGATGGATAGATGGATGGATGGATGGATAGATAGATTAAAAACTCTACATTTTCAATTCTCCTGTGACTCAACAAATGGAGCCAAATTTAAGTCTATTAAGCTCTGCCCCACAGAAATATCACGTCAATCACCACTCAGACCGTATGAGACACTCTTCATAAGAACAACTTGATCAACCAACAGGAACTCATGCTGCTGGACGAGTGCCCACTTAGTGTACATGCCAAGCTAGGTTCGCTGTATCTGACACCTATGAATCCCTGACTTCATGGATGGAGAGGTTGGTGGTCAGAGGATGTCAGAACCTGGAGGATCATAAGGCATCACTAGAATATTAACAAGGACAATCTGATTCATAACTGAGTCACCAAGGAGATGCTTCCCTCTTCTGTCAGTGACCTGGGGACAGATAAAAGCATCTAGTGACTCAGGCACCATGTGGAGCCTGTCATCAACATCACTTCCTCTTCCTGGAGCTTATTTTGTCAGGTGAGAAAATGAAAACATTACCATTACCTGTGGACTTTAATTCTGACTAAATCTTTCTGCCTCTCATGAATCTGGTTTTTTGTTTCTTTGTTTTGTTTTTGTTTTTGTTTTTACCTAGATTATCCAGGGTGATCAAAAAATTACTTGATTCTCCAAATTCCTCATTTCCAGTCACAAAAGGGAAAAGTCACTTTGAAGGGAAAAATCGTGTTCATGTGTTCTAAGAGGATATCCACATAGTGTACCTCTCAAAGTGTCCTCATCCCATCTTACCATAGTGTACCTCTCAAAATGTCCTCATCCCATCGTACAGGAGTTTGTCAAAAATAATACTTTTGTTTGGCAAAACACATTTGATCCAGGATGGTCTTTGGTTCAGATCTTCTTTTTGACCCACCCTTTAAGAAAGATTAACAGAGGATGAATGGGGGAGGGGCTAGGAGGAGGGGAAGGAGGAGATACTGGGGTTGGAATGCATTGTATGAGAGAAAAATAAACAAAAACATTAAGAAAGAAAGAGGGAGAGGGAGAGGGAGAAGGAGAGGGAGAGAGGAAGGAAGGAAGGGAGGCAGGAAGGAAGGCAGAAAGGAAGGAAGGAAGGAAGGAAGGAAGGAAGGAAGGAAGGAAGGAAGGAAGGAAGGAAGGAAGGTTGCTTAGTAACCTTTCTGAAGTTGCTTAGTAAAATCACTACATGCTAATCTCTGAAATAAAAACAGAGACTACAATCTGAATGGCAGGGCATCATATCTTACTGAAATGCTGTTTCAAAATAACAAGCAAAAGAAGAAATAGACCAGGTAAAAAAGAGAATTCTGATTGGTAACAGCATACATCACGGGTGGTAATTTTTGATCTTGAATATTAAACCTTAGTTTGGAATTTCTCTTTTCTTTCTTGGGAGTATAAGCCCAATGCTGTGCAGTTCATTTTATTTTTCTTAGTGTCATTCAATGTTCAGAACAACATGAAATATATCTTCTTCACATGGAGAGTGAATTCAGTGACAACTCAAGCACATAATTCTTCTCTGCATGGAAGAAGATGCTGGACATCTGCTCACTGTGATACAAAGAACAGCACAGCACACTGCCACTAAGGGACTGTGCAGGAAGAGGATTCCTGGCATCACACAATTCAGCTTTATTAGAAAGAGACTATTGAATACACTTCCAAAAATTCACATTTTTTACCTGACTCCTTGAGAATGAAGACTGAAAAAAACAGTATATTCTTTTCATGCTGAATTCCCTAACCCCACACTAATGCTGGCCTATGGTAGTTGATACTCAGTGAACTATTAAATAAATGAAAGATTTCTATGTTTAAATAACAATCATAAAAGGTATACTGGTTTCCTTTCCACTCACACTGCAAAGAAGACTAAAGTCTTCCTGTCCTAAACGTCATTGGATACTATTTTGTTTTAGGAAGGGCTCTGAATTGTTACATTCTATCCTGAAAAAAACTTTTTAAGATGTGGGGTGTTCTAAAGGGAGGGCCTTGAAGAATCAGAGAGTATGCAACTGAGCAGCTTCAGGAAGTCCCTGAACCCTATCAGATGCAGTAAACTCCTCCCTTCTCAAGCTTTATACAAGCAGTAAAGAGTGGGTAGAAACACTCTCAGGAAAGTGAGGCTACCTGGAAGACAGAAAGACTGAGTTATTTGAAAGACAGCTCACTCATTCTGGAATTGGATCTTTGTGACTTTTTTTTTTTTTTTTTTTTTTTTTTTTTGGCTTCTGTGTATAACCCCAATGAAACTCACTGGATAAGAAGTTGGATGCTAGCAGGTAGCAGGATCCTAACTTTGAACTGTCCTTGGTTCCTTATCTGGGATGAGATGTTTTTTCATGTATCATACACACCCCAATTTCTAACCCAAATAAAATGCCACTGCTTTGCAGACCTCTGTCTAGCTTCTTTAATACCAAGTGTACACCTAGCCTAGGAAAACTAACTCCCTCTTTGGGCTTCTGCACCCTTTCCCCAACGGTCTCCTGTTTCTATCGAAGTGCTCCACAGAGATTTTCCCCACCATACTTTACTTAACTTTTTGGAGCTTCCAAGCCTCAGATTTCTCACTTTGTTTCATATACAAGTTTTATATTTACTGGAAAAATGAACAAATTATATAATATTCCCATATAGCAGGTTCCTATACCACCAGTCCCTGGTGAGTAACATCTTGTAGTTGTATGTGTGTTTCTTTAAATTAATGAACCAATATGATATATAATATGAACTAAAATCTGGTGTTTACATTAAATGTCAATCTTTATATCACATAGCTCTTGGGATTATAAATGCATAATGTCACATTTTCTTCATTGCATATACAGAGTAATAGCATTACCAAGCTCAGAATCTCCTCTCTTTGTCTATTTTCCCCAGCCTTTCTTACTGTTAACTCCTGGAAAGTACAGATCTATTTATTGTCTTTATAGTTTTACCTTTTCCACAATGTCCTTAGTTGGATTCACACAGGATACAGCCTTTTAGCTAATTACTTTCATTTGGTAATGTAATTTGAAGTTCTTCCATGGAGCATGAGATATTGCCTAGCCATCTTTCTTCAGTGAGGTATCTCTGCCCTTTTACCTATTTCTGTTTGAATCATCCATATCTTCTTGCTGAGGTTTAGAGTTTGTCTAAAATTTTAAACACTAGTCATTACTGATACTGTTTTCTCCAGTTAGAGACTTACCTTCTTTCAACAGAGTGTAGAGCAGAGAAGTTGCTACCTTTAACAAAGTCCAACTCGTCAACTGTTCTTCTGTCACCAAATCCAAGGTTGCCAAGATTTTCTCCCATATTGTTCTGTAGAAAAATAGTCTTACGGTTTTATGTTCTATACTTAGGTTTTTGATCTACTTAGATTTACCTTTTAGGAAATGGAAGGCCGTTGTCTAGACTGATTTTGTGGTAGGTGGTGTCTGATTGTTCCTGCATTACTGGTTGAAAACACCCTCCACTTACTTGCTTTTGATGTGTTGTTAAACACCAGCTGACTGCATTGTGTGTGTATTTCTGAGCCCTCTGTCCTGTCATTGATCATTGTATCTAGAATTTCTTTGCCACCATCACACTGTCTGTCTGTCTTACTGTATGTCTGTTGTGCATATTAGAGTTGAGTCGGTCATCCAGCTCTGCTCTCCCCTTTCAGCACTTCCCTGGCTGTTACAGGTCTTTGGTTTCCTTCTACCTACATTTGACAAAAAAGCTTTTGTATCTACAATGGATTTTGCTTAAATGTTGATTTGGGTGGTATCTAATCTGTCAGTCTTTGGGACGAACTAGCATTTCAACCATGTTCACCACAGAAGTTCAGACACCTTTCTACCCAATCATTGCTCACTTCACCACTTTCATCAATTGTATACTTTTTCCATAAAGCTTCCATGAATAATTTTAGTCAATTTTAACTACCAATTTCCATTTAGAAGATTAAAGCGTGATTAGTATTTTGTTTGATTTTCTAGGTCTAGTCATTTATCATCGTCTTAAAGAACAATCGGTTTTTAAAGTTTTTATTATTTATTTTGTTTAATTATGTATGTAGATGCGCAACTGTGAGTGCAGGAGCCTCCAGAGGCCAGAAGATGGAGTTGAGCTGGTGGAGCTGGAAGAACTGTATGCTCTCTTAACTGCTGACACATCTCTTCAGCCCACAAGTGACTTTATATTAAATTTGAATCCTATAGCTTTGCTACAGTGGTTGATTAGTTCCCGAAGATGGAGAGGCACATATTGTAGTGTTTTTGGCAGTGGGGGCCTATAATGCATCATCTGCAAACAAAGGTAATTTATTTCTTTTTCCTAAACTTGTACAGCTTGTCTTATTGTTAGCAACACCAATATGATTTTCAACAGGATCATTCTTGTGTTTTTGAATTTAGAGGAAAATGTTTAGCTTTTCACCTTTAAGTAAGTTATAGAGATTGGTGCATGCTTTTTTTTTTTTTTTTTTTTTTTTTGGATACTTTATTTACATTTCAAATGTTTCCCCCTTTCCAGGTCTCCCCTTTGGAAACCCCCTATCTCTTCCCCATCCCCACCTCTATGAGGGAATTCCACCTCCCACCCACCCACCCACCCATCCCCATATTCCCACCTTGACATTCCCCTTTACTGGGGCCTCTAACATCCTCAGGCCCAAGGGCCTCTCCTCTCTCCCTAATGGCCATCGAGGC
>CM052709.1:49139360-49155549 GCA_028551405.1 Uromys caudimaculatus
ACATGTGTGCGTGTGTGTGCACAAACACAGTCTATGGGTGTTTCTCAGGGATCCTGCCTTTCCAAGGGTGAGCTCAGAGGCTGGGGCAGAAGTGAGAGAATGCCAGTAAAGACAAACAAGGTAATTAACGTGGAGCAACATCAAATTAAAGGTCTCAGTCTCTCTGCCTGACTACGCCAAATTACTTCCTCCATGAGCAAGGAGAAAGTACCTACTTCCAGGAGAGGCACAAAGGAGGCTGGAACAGTAAGAAACTTCCCCAGAAACTGTTACCCCAGGCTGGAATCTATAGTTTTTCTCTCTTGCTTTTCTCCCTGTGGGTGTTATGTGGTTTCTGAAAGTTGTTTTTCTGGGAGCCACAGGGAAGTGAATATTATTGGAGACTCCATTGAACTGGAAACTTAAGGGTTTTTGGAAAGTTGGTTGGATGGCGTTTTGTTGGTCAAAATATGTGACAGAACGGTTTTGTTAAAGTGGACACAGGTGTGAAAGGCTAAGGCAGACTCATGAAGGAACATTTCCCTGAAGCAAACACAGGAGAGAGGATGTTTTGTTAAAGCAAGGACAAGAAAGGACACGTGATGAAGGATTTTTGGTTAATGATACAGGTGTATTGGTCCATCTTACATTGTGTAGTTGAGCTGTATTTGTCGAGACTCTATAGAGAGAAAGGCACCCAAAAACTTCTGGTGGTGTACTGCAGTTTCTGGTCGCTTTCACTGACTCAGGCTGATTGGCAGAGGGGTGTCGGCTGAGACAGACTTAGGCGCTGAGGCAAGACATGTGTTGAGGCAAGACACTTGGAGGACACATGATGTTTGAAGAGTATAAATAGGACTCAACAGACAGTGGCAAGGGCTGAGTTTGGCTTGTTTATAGAGATACCTGTGTAATGCTTGTGGGCCTCATGTCTTTGTTGATCTTTGCTTCCCTGAGAGAGGCACAGCTGAGAACTTCTTTTGGCATTTCTCCTGGTCCCTCTTGCTGACTTGTGTAGAGGCTGAGTCCTGGCTGTCTCTGCTAGGTATTGTCACCCTGGTTGATTTATACTTTTATCCTGACTCTAGCAAACTGGATTATTGTTTTGAGTGGATCAAGCTCCCACTACTGACCTGTGAACTGAACTGCCGATTTCTATACAACACAGATGAGAGTTGCTTCAAAGAACCTTTCTAAACAGGTCCACTTCCCCCATATCCTTTCTTTCCCACTACCTCTGGTGGGTGGTAGGCTAAAGAGAGGTTAAAGCATTTAAGACCCATCATTAAAAATAAGGTTGTTTTGCCGGGCAATGGTGGCGCATGCCTTTAATCCCAGCACTTGGGAGGCAGAGGCAGGTGGATTTCTAAGTTCAAGGCCAGCCTGGTCTACAGAGTGAGTTCCAGGACAGCCAGGGCTACACAGAGAAACCCTGTCTCGAAAAAAAAAAAAAGATAAATAAGGTTGTTTTAAAAATTAAAATTACACTCCATCTGTGGTCATTCCCAACCTAACTTGGTTCTTGATGTCTTCTGTTTTTAGCAAGAGAGGGAAGAAGACAAAAAGGAAGGAAATGAGAGATGATAGAAGGGAAACAGAGAGACAGAGACAGAGACAGAGAGAGAGAGAGAGACAGAGAGACAGAGAGAGACAGAGAGACAGAGAGACAGAGACAGCGACAGAGAGAGAAAATTGTCTGTCAGTACCTCTCCCATCTCTCCCATTGATCTACACAACCCTTTCTGGGAAATCAATTTACATCAGGAGATCAGTATTCTGGTGTTGCTGTTCATTAGAGTTCATTAGGGGCTAAAATCAATTTCCCATTCTTTGCATTTCATTGCCCTGAAATCATGCACCCAGCATAGCTTTCTGACAATATTGGTTCAATTTAATACCTAATATCTCACTTTTGTACTAACAGAAAAAGATCAATGTCCAGCCAATAGTGTAATGGGCATTTAGCAACTGGTTCTTTCCAAACTAAGGTGGAGGGGTAAGTAGGGGCTGCTTTGTAGAATTTGCCAATTTCTGTGGCATGAATGCTGCCATCAATGGCCAGCTCTAGGCTACAGGTACAATACCACCAAACATGGAGCTAGAAATGTATTCACTGTAAAACTGCATCCCTTAATTTCTTCTGTGGTTGTGTATAGTAGTTTGATTATAGCATCACTAAACACTAAATGAGACGAAAGCTACTCTGAGCAGGATCTGATGTGTGGCCAAGGCACGGAATGAGCATTGCATTAAGAAAGGCCCTCGGATTGAATTTCTACTTTCTGGCCTCAGTGGCCAGAGTGTGTAGTCTTTTCTGATCCCTGACTCATTCCACACACCTTGCAGGATTCTGTGACTTCACTATCTAAGATTATCACCTCAAGGAATTCTTTGTCTATACAATGCATGTTATACTTGTAGACTCTTTTCCATTCAAATACAAATAAGGTGAATCAATAATAATTTTCGATAGCAATGATAGCTGAGATTTGTAAAAGGAACTTTTATTCGCCTGAAGTAATTGTCATCTCAGAGGCTTAACGTCTCCATTTGTTAACTTAGCGCTAGAAGCTTCAAGCTTCTGTATAATCTTGTCTAGACCTAGGATGTTTTCAGTCTTTGAGACTTACTGCTGAATAAGCTCACTCTTTCTAGGTCTTTCTGAACTCTAGTGGCTGGTTCATTCAGCTGTTCTGGCTCAAAATTCCTCTCCATGCTGATTCAACCTGGTTTCTCTCAGCTTCTCCTGAATTGCTCTGCTTGGCCTAAAACCAGCTCTAACAAACTGTTCTAATCTTCTGGTTCCTTCTCATTCTCTGGCTCATTCTGTCTTCACCTATGTCTAGCTTGTTCTCTCTTTAACCTGTCTTTGTGAAAGTTTGCCAGTAAAACAACCTCCTTTTCTCTTCTTTTTTCTCTGCTTTGCTCTTTCTTACAGAGCCCCGTTTTAATGTGCTCTCATGAGAGTTGAGTGTACCCTATTCTGTCAAGTTTTTCTCTGAGTCATCATTTTTTCTTCCACCCAATTGGACATCACTTTCAAGCATGGGTGTTTCATTCTACAAATTAACTTTATCTTCATTGTTTGAGATTAAAGGTGTGTACTAAGGGTATGCCCCCATTCCAGCCCAAGAAATTAAAGGTGAGTGCAAAGGTTAAACCCCACCAACTAGAAACTCAGTTTTTCCAGTAAACAACACAATATCGGGGTTCACAGTGTAATCAAATATCCTGCCACTAACATCATTAAGGGAGTAACATTTGCTGGGATATGTAAGATGATTAAATCCCAACATCTCCACTCCATCAATGCTGTGTACAAAGATTGCAAAGATGGATGAGCAGAATTTACAGAGGGATAGATGACTGAGGATCTTGTATCCCATGGCCTTGGCACACAGGACTTACTCATCAGACTCTAAATAAATCAGCTCTACATTTGTGCTACCGAGGGGACGTGCTTGGGACTATTTGAAACAATAATTTCTAAGGAAGACTCTGGCAAAATAAGAGCAGAGTAGATAAATCAAGAGGCTTGCCATGTTTTCAGGGTAAATTTTGTATACGAACTCAAATTGTAAAAGGTTTCTGAGCATGATGCATGAATCCTTCCTTTTTACCTAGTATCTACAAAAGTCCTGACAAGGGAAAAATCCTTATTAATTTTTAGAAATACTTCTTTACTACCGGCTGAGAAAGATGGCAGTGTAGAGTAACACAAACCTCCATAAACAAATTAGATATTCCCTTATCCCCCAGTAAGATCATATAAGAAACCACCAATTACTGTGAGAATTATCTTCATTTCAACCATCTGGTTCTTCTGAATAGAAAGAGTGTATGCGCATGAGCCAGAGACATAAGACAGAGAACTGTTGTTATCTTGATATATTGCAACATGTGAAAATAATTGCTTTTCGTGTGGTTAATACTCATATCACACACGCTACAACTTTAGGGCAAAATTCTTGTCTGTGATCCATATAAATAATTAAACTCCAACGTTCAACTTTCCTTATATGTACATAACTGACTAGACATTCTAAGACTGACTTAATTTTGCATAAAATTTCCAAGTGAACCCAATGATGAAAATCCATACACCCAGTGAATAAGGAGTCAGTTTGTGATTTCAAAAATGTACATGAACATGTGATTTGAGTTTTTGGATAAGGATAATGTATATGGTCTGTGTGCGGCTTGGTTATTCTGTTTGCTACTCAAATTTATTCCTTACCCTCTATGGGCCTGCTCTGCATCCAGAGAGATGATCACATCATTTGCCTCATCGGGTCCTTTAGTACTTTGGCTTCTGGTGCACAGGTCTGGGTAGACTGGGCAAATTAGAACCCTGTGAATGCAGATTTATACTCCTGACTATTTTCTGAGACCGAGTGGCATGTGCTCTTTCTTCCTCTTCTCCATGAGGCCCTACCAGATTTATGGAGATAGTTACCCACTTTGCTGGCCTTCTGAGATCCGGGTGCCTCTTGCTGATTGCCTTGATGCTAACCCCAGCTCTATAAATAGACTGTCCCTCAGATTCACTTTGGTAACATAATTTATATACCATCTATCTCTACAAAGATAATCACCAAAATACTATACTTTAAAGAAGTTAAATATGGATACCAAAATTTCTCATATACTGTAAACTTGTTATATCTGACATCTTGTCATTAATATATACACATGCAGCTCAGTGGGTAGAGAGCTTCTACTTGCGTGTCATTCACAAAGCCCTGGGTTTGAATCCGAGCACCACCGATACAGGATGTGCTGGCACATGCTTGTACTTGGGAGGTAGAGGCAAGAGGCTAAGGACTTTAAGCTTATCCTCAGCTACGTGTAGACGTATATGTACATACTCACATAATTTTCTCTTATTATTTCTTTGAACAAGAACAAATACTAAATTATTTAGTCTAAATGAGACTGAATACAGGCAAATTTTCAGGAACATACTATAATTAGTTATTTTTATGCAGTGGAACTAAAATAACTGAAGGAACATCTTGAAAGAGAAAGACCTGCTCTATTCACAGCTTCAGAGGGTTCACTCTAGTTGCCTGGACTCATGTGTATCATATGGGAGATACCCCTCACCTCATCTTAGCCAGGACATAAGGAGAGAGAAGTAGGGTGGGAGCCACAATGACTTTCCAAGGCACACCTCCAGTGATCTACTTTACTGAAGTAGGCCCCATCCCTGAATGTTTTCAGGACCTTTATAAATGGCATCTAGGACCAAGTGCTTGTCACTTGAGCCCACAGGGGACTTAATATTCACCTTTCAGCATTTGGCTCCTGACCCCCAGATACTCATGACCAAGTACATTTAGGCCATCTCCAAGAGTCCCCAATTCCACAATTCTCAGACACAAGATAAACCATTTGTCTGCATAAGTCCAAAAGGAGAGTTATATACTCCCAAGTTATCAGACTCAATCAAGGCACAGGGTAAACATACCTCCCTTCCCCCCAATAAGGATGGATAGGTACGTAGTGAGCAAGGGCTGAACCAAAGCAAGGTTTCTTGAAACTCAGCAGGACACACAGTAATCACTTCTGGGACACGGAGTGTCATCCTGTGGGCTTGAGCAAACTCATGCTGGTGGCCCTGCCAGCTGCAGGCTCCATGGAGTTGCTGATTCTCCTGCCCTACGGCATTCCTCAGCAGATGACCAAGCTCCTTAACTCCTCTAACATCCTGAGGGCTCCAGTGCAGCTCAGGTTTTGCCGTTACAGCTGCCCAAAAAAAAAAAAAAAAAAATCTAAGAGGAGACCGACTGATCATTGTATTAGTGCTGTGACCAGCTACCTGACAGCTGTGCCCTTGCCAGACAAGCTCGGGTGTTCTGAAAATACAGTTACCCTCTGATGTGGAGGATGAGAAGAGCTAAAGATGTGCCTTGGTCTCTAACCATGGTTTTGCAATGAAATATTGACAACTGACAGAGTTCAGAAGAAAATAATATTTATTCTATTCCATGTTGTAGGGCTCTGGTTTTCACAGTTTTCTCTTGTCACTTTAAAGAACAGTGTTCTGTGGCCCTGTCCACTTGACAATCAGAGTTCTTCCCAGTGAACAACAAAGGGAACTGAAAATAATTTTCAAAACAACAACAAAATAATAGCATTTGATGAGCTGCAAGAGGCATCTGTACATGAAAAAATCCTTGTTTATCAATTTGCTCTTTGTTCTGGTTTTGCACATGCGAGTGACTACCATGCTGAACAGCATGGATATAAAATATTTTTATTGTGTCAGAAAAATGTAATGGACAGTTCTGTCCTACATTATTATGAGTTCAATTTTTATAATGTGCTTAATAGTTCATTTTTAAAACAACAGAAAGGGTCTGGGGACATGGATGGCTCAGCCAGTAAAATGCTTGCTCTACAAGTGAGAGGACCTGAGTTCAGATCCCCAGAACCCATATTTTAAAAAGACAGCTTGGGGCTAGAGAGATGGCTCAGTGGTTAACAGCACTAGCTGTTCTTCCAGAGGACCCGGGTTCAATTCCCAGCACCCACATGGCAGCTCACAACTGCCTTTAGCTCCAGTTCCAGGGGATCTGGTACCCTTGTACAGGCATACAGGCAAAACACCAATGCACATGAAATAAAAAATAATAATTTTCTTTTTTTTAAAACAAAGACAGCTCATGGTGTGCACTTGTAATCCCAGCTATCGAAGCAGAGACAGGAGGATTCCTCAGGCTCAAGGCTCAGCCAGTCTGGCTCATTGGTGAATTCCAGGTCAAAGACAGACCCCATCTCAAAGACGGTAGCAGGCATTCCTGAGAGCCACATTTGAGATTGTCCTCTGGCTTCTGCTCATACACACCGTATGTACCTGCCCCCCCCCCCCCATCTCTCATGCATGCATTAAATAAAGCAACAATACCAACAATAAAGTGATTTTTAAAAAATCACATCTGTTTCTCAAGAGCAATATTTTGATGAAACAGTGCCCCCCCCCCCTTTTTTGTAGTTGAAATTCTGAGAAATGGGCTTCGCTATGTTTGGGTAGTGAAATCAACACAGATTCAGCCTTCTGGCCACTAGTTGTATGCTGACTGTTCAACTAATAGCACTGACACTTGCAGAATACCTAAAACTTCGAAACAGTCCAAACTTTACAGTAAGACAGTCCTCATGCAGAAGTGTGCTTAATCCACTTTATACAGATGCAAAGCAGCCTGGGCTTGGTATTATTCCTCTGTGGCTTGACAAAGGCAGGTTGTCACTCACAATCCTCTCTGGTTTCATCCCTTATTTTCTAGGTCTAACCAGAAACATTTCCTTCTGTTTAAACTCCTCTTCAAACAGGATTAGTAAACATGTAGCTAGAATACAAAAGAATGGAATGAGTTGTGTCTAGGGAAGGTATTAAGACAATTGACCTCTGTTTCTCTAATAAAAATGGAGGAGAGGGGACCACTTCAGCCCAATCAATGGCATTAATTGGTCATTGGAGCAAATGAATGCTGCTCTCCATCTGCCCGCCTCCACATTTAGGAGAAACTAATAGAGTCCATTAACTTTAGCATCGTGAGTTTGAAGCAATTTGGAAGAGGCTACTCTTTTATTTCCCTGGGTTGTTCTTTTCCATGCACTTTAAGAGGAAAGGCTACCCAAAACATTCCCATAAGTCCAGAAGGAAGCATCCCAACTTTCCTAATACTTGGAAGTGAGAATGACAGGCAGGCTATGGGCCTTTATCTCTGGAGGGAGACAGCTGGAGCGAGCTCTCTTTGAGGGGATCCGAGCATCTTGCTCTTTATTCAGCTCCTCTGATGAGGCCTTTCGTTGGGCATCAGTTTACCCATTGGTAAATGGAGTTGAATAATATATACTTACCACTCCATAGTAAATGAATATTGAAGATCTTTGGCTAAAGAGGCTATGAATATGCAAGAGCACTGGGAATACAAATCAAGAATTCATGACTTAGGAAAAGCTCAATATGTTGATAAATCTTGAATTTTTGCAAATGCTGAGATGTTTCGCTTTTATTCAGAATATATAATAGTTAGGGATTGAGGTTTAGCCAGAGCGGCTTTATGCAAAGGACACATATGTAACTATGTACAGTAAAAAGCTGTACATCTGGCATGTTGGGGGAAATTGGAGGCACCAGTCAGTCAAAAGTTCTGACTAACAATTTCACTGCTTTTCATATTTCTTGTTTTCTGTCTTGGCCTCTCTGCTAAAGCTTAGATAGGGGAATAAGTTGATGATTTGGTTCCATGCTGCTCAAAGTCTACTGCAGTGGAGGTAGAGCTGGGTCACACTCCCCAAGCAAGGCTCAGAACAGCCTAAGAGAGCTCACAACTCAGGTGACACTGTGACAAAAGAGGGGCAAGTGGTGACATGAGATACATTCAAATAGGTTTGTGCTGGAAGGTGGGCAGAGCCATTGCTGACCTGTTCTCACATGGATACAATACATAAGGCCTAATTTTTTAATTATGATGGTACAAACTAAATACACATTCAATAGAATCAGCATTTTGAATTTTGACTCTGATCTTTGTCCAGGATAATTAGACACTCATGATGCTGGCCAGAGTCAGTGACGTCCAGATCCCAGCCGTCATGGGTCTAGGAGGGAACATAGCCAATATTCTGCAGTGGACAGCATTACTGAGCCGGTGTGTTCAGTGCATCCCCAACTTGGTGGATGTTTAGCCTGATTTAAGCTAAGGAGCATCTGCAGCCAAGGCCACTGCCTTTGAACAGAGGCAGATGCCACCAGAGCGCACACTTTAACTGGGTCTTTGCTTGCTGCTTTATGTGAACACTTATAACATAAACAACCTGCATAGTCATATGAGATGGCCTGGATATGAACCTCAGAGAGCCCTTTGATAACTCCAGAAAGATGGATCTCTCTATGGGGGAAAGCTTATTAGACTTAATTTTACAATTGTATGCTACTAAAAATCCATTTTTAGCTTTCTGGGTAACTTGGATGTGTCACCTTTTTCCCATTTAGAAATACAGAATTAATTCAGTAATAGCTGTTGAGCATAAATCATGAACTTCCTAATAACAAAATGTGCCAACTCTAGATGTAGCATGCCCATTCTAAGGAGAAACAGTGACTTTTAATTGCTTTCGGGGCAGGGGAGATAACTCAATTTAAAAACCTTTGTTCAGAACCCCAGCACTCACATAAGAAACCAGTAACATGTGTAATGCTGAGGCTAGGGGTAGATAATGGAAGATCCTTAGAGCTTGCTGGCCCCCTAGTCTTGCCATATCAGTGAGCTTCAAGTTCAGTGGGAGACTCTGTCTCAAAAAACAAGGTGGAGAGAAATAGAAAAAAGATACCTGATGTACTGGCTAGTTTTGTGTGTCAACTTGACACAAGCCGCAGCTATCACAGAGAAAGGAATCTCCCTTGGGGAAATGCCTCCATGAGATCCAGCTGTAAGGCATTTTCCCAATTAGTGATCAAGGGGGGAGGGCCCATTGTGGGAGGTACCATCCCTGGGCTGGTAGTCCTGGGTTCTATGAGAAAGCAAGCTGAGCAAGCCAGGGGAAGCAAGCCAGTAAGTAACATCCCTCCATGACCTCTGCCTCAGCTCCTGCTCCTTGACCTGCTTGAGTTCCAGTCCTGACTTCCTTTGGTGATGAACAGCAATGTGGAAGAGTAAGCTGTATAAAGCCTTTCCTCCCCAACTTGCTTCTTGGTCATGATGTTTGTGCAGAAATAGAAACACTGACTAAGACACCCGGCAATGACCTCTGCCCTCCACCATTTATGTGTGAATGTGTGTGTGTGAGTGTGGTATGTGCATGTATGTATGTGTATGTGTGTATTTGTGTGTGAGTGTGTGTCAGTGTGAGTGTATGTATGTATGAATGTGTGAGTGTGTGGGGTGTGTGTGAGTGTATGTGAGTGTGTGTGAGTGTGTGGGGTGTGTGTCTGGGGTATATGTGTGAGTGTGTGTGTGTGAGTGCATGTATGTGTATGTATGTATGAATGTCTATGAGCATGTGTATGTGAGTGTCTGTGAGTGTGTATGATGTATGTGTGTGTGATAGTGTGTATGTGAGTGTGTGTGAGAGTGTTAGTGTCTGTGAGTGTACGTGTGACTGTGTGTGAGTGTGTGCATGTGTGTATGAATGTGTACCTGCATATCCCTCTTACACACATGCTTCTTGTTTTTATAACTAAGAAATTTCTTGCATGGAATTTCGCTCAGGAGCCACTGAAAGCTTTTGTAGGTAACAGCTGCACCCACAATTCAACAGCAAATTCACTGGCAAGAAACGTGTGGCAGTGCTTTCTTGCTGACAAGCTTAAATTAATTTGGGGTTAAGTGTGGAGCTTCTGGTGGCTGCCTCAAAGGACAGAGTTTCTGGGACAGTAAATATTCCACTGACTCCTCAGAACGGCAGTTCCCAAGTGTCATCTGTAGTCAACTCTGGGTGTTGACTTTCTACCAATCCCTAACAGGAAGAAAAAGATAAGACAGAGATTTGTACATTTACAGCAAGTTGATTAAGAATTTCCACTAATACAGGCTGTGCTTAGTTGTAAGACTATGTCCCCCCTACACTGAGAGGTTAACCTTGTTGTTGGATCAAATAATTTTTGGAGCAAATAGTAGTTTCCCATTTTGCATTGTTATTTGAGTGTTCATTTGCCAGTATAAAATTGAACATTCTCTCTTGGCTTCCAAGTCGGGCTCTTATTGGTCTGTGAACTCCCAGTGTCTGGCGATGACTGCTGTGGACTGTCTTCACAGAGTAGATTTTCCCGGAAAGCAGGTAGTTGAGAGACATTGCTGTGGGTGTGGCCTGGCATGCATGCCCTTGTTCTTGAATGGGCTGGGGGCTGTATGTTTCCCCACTGCCAGTAAAGTAGATCTCTTTGTTGCCACTGACCCGAGGCTCAAGGCTACTCACAGGGAGCTTCAGAAATGTGTGATCGAGTACAAATAACTATTTAACACCCTATTGGTTGACTCTCATTGTGCAAGCTTCCAAAGCAGAGCCACCTTTAACTTATCTCTAATGTACAGAAGGTTCTTGTATGTGTTAGTGGTCCTTCACAGCCCAAACCAATGCTTGCTCCACAGTGGCATCCGTTACAACATGGTTTGTCCTAGATCAGTGTTTCTCAACCTGTAGGTCACTACAACCCTTTCACAGGGCTCACCTAAGACCTTTGGAAAACACAGATATTTACATTGTGATTTATAACAGAAACAAAATTACAGTTGTTAAGTAACAACAAAAATCATTTTATGGCTGAGGGTCACCACAACATAAAGAACTGTATTAAAGGGTCATAGCATTGGAAAGTCGAGAACCATTGCCCTAGATTATCCGCATTATTGCTCTGCCACTAAAAATGTGTAATATTGGCCAAGTGAACCCAGAATAATCAATGGCAGCAGTTTACTTACCTCAGTCCCATTCCACTCGCATGGGAGACAGAAATCTAGACTCAGGATTATCTGAAGTTGTCCCAAGTTTCAACTGACAGACGCAGGCATCCTTGCAGTTACAGGAAGGATACATGCCTCTCCATCAACTGGGAATCTAGATTGCTTTCCCTTGTATTTTAGTATTGTTTGAATCTTATATTAGCAAATGATGTATATGCTTTTCAAAGCTAAATACTGTAGGTTTTAACAAATAGGTGGCCTAGCTATTAAGAGCACTTGTTCTTCCCAGTGGCTACATCAGGCAGCTCACAACCACCTCTAACTTCAGCTTCAGGAATTCTGACACCCTGTCTTCTAACCTCTAAGGACACCCACATACATTTGCATGAATGTGTGTGCACTCACATACACACACACACACACACACACACACACACACACACACACACACACACGTAAAGAGCAAGGATGTGGGCTACCACACGGTTTCTGGTAACAGCTCAGACCATGAATTCTTTGCCCCCTCTCGGCTGCAGTACGACCAACTGTGGACCCAGACAAAGCACTCAGAGGCAGCCTAGACCTCAGTCATCAACATGACCTTAGGCAGCAGCCCAGACCATGGACATGAATGTGGCTTTGGTGTTAACGTGGGCCATAGATATCAGAGACAATGACCCTGGCTGCAATAGAACCTTGGACCCAGACCTGGCCCTCCATTGCACATGCTGGAATTCTTGACTCTCAGCTGGTGACAGACTTCAACTAAACTCAGAAGTGTGTGTGTGTGTGTGTGTGTGTGTGTGTGTGTGTGTGTGTGTGTGTGTGTGCGCATGCGCCTATTGGGGGGCACCTTCCCATTCTCATGTCTCTCTAATCTCTGCTGTTCTATCCTGCCTCAGTCAGACAGGTTATCATGCGGAAGCTGGCTTTGCTCAGACTAGAGAGAAACCATGAGTGGCTATTAGGGAAAGGAGAATTCTTTAGAGAGAAGAGAATGGAGGCCAGTGGAGGCCAGAGCATGTTCCAGACTGCAAAGAGGCCAGTGCACAGGGAGCATGAGAGAGAGGACCAGAAAAGAGAGAGGTCAGCCAAGGCTCCGATGTAAGTACCCTGTTCAGCCTTAAAGGATTGGCAGAGCAAAAATGGGAGGTGCTTTAGGCACTCCTGCAACTCAAATGAGAAGGAAGGTGGTAAGCTCAGCATCCAGTTAGGCTTAGAAGGTCTGAATTCTGCCAGGTAAGGCAGCATATGGCTTCATGTAGTGTCACAGTGTTGTCAGAAAGGGAGGATGGTCTGGGGCAAAGAAGAAAGGGACCGAGGGACACACAGAGGATCTTGGGCTGGAGAGAAGAGGGAATATGCCTAAGACAGCAAGATCGGAGCAAGCAGCTGCAGGGCTGTTAGTGTCTAAACGCCCATTTGGAAGATTTCAAAAGACTGCCAAGATGTTACATTCATTTTGTTTTTAATTAAGAAGAAAAATCATATGCCTCTTGACAGCAAGAAAGAGCAAAGAGGAGAGAGAAGAAAGGGATGGAAGGGAGAGGGAGGAGAAAATCGGGTGGGCACATCACTGTGACTAGGTTTCAGTTCTTTATCTGAGCAGAAGCTAGGCACAAATGTTTTAAATCACGTTTTAAAAAACTAACCATCAGATCTTACTCTATTTCAAAAACTCACCTGAATTACTAAGACAGCTAGAGTATTTGACAGCTTTCTGTTCTCTTTCTCCTTGGAAGAGAAGGAAGAGAGGAAGAGAGAGGATAGTCTAGATATTTCAAGAGTTATTTTATTGGATTCTGAAAACTTCAGATGTATAAATAGCTAGTCTGGTTTTATAGATGGGAAAAGTAGAAATCTGAGATATTAGTATATCAAGCTGCAAACTCGATAAGACACAGGAGGACAGCCCACTGCATTTTCCCACGATTAACTTGAGAGAGGAATGACTTCAAAAGTATGTTTCCTTACGTATTTGAGTGTGGGTTCTTAGAACTGTTCAGCCAAAGTCGGTACCAAATCTCCCGATGCCCTTAGTCTGTGCTGTTAGGTTTGTTAATGGATAGTTATGAAGTCACAGCTACCTCTTCGGTTCATTATTGCTTTGTACTATTTCCTGGAATATTAACAGAACCATTTTGTAATTATTTTTCCATGTGAAAATTTTCATACCTTTAAAAATATTTCTTTTTTTTAAAAAGTCACCAAAGTAGCTACCTCTAGTTTCTTCTGGGATAGTTACACCAGCAGATCATAATTTGTTTTTGTTGTTATTGTTTAATATGTTGACTTTTTTTCCTCTTCAAAATAAAGTCCATCAGCAATGCCAGTCAGGCAAAATTCTGAAAGTGTTAAGAGAAGTACAATGATTATCTCGTATAAAAACAGTCACAGCACACGGAGTCCAGTACCCTGGTGCTCTATCGCACAATCTAGGCACTCTAGGACACGAAGACTGGAGAGAAGATGGATGCTTTGGGGTCATGTAGTTCTGACTTTACTTCCTAGTTCTCTTATTTAATTGCTGGGAAGGCTGAGTTTTTTACTGCTTCAAACTACCCATCTCTCGTTACATCTGAGTCAGCATAACAGCCTTAAATATCACCCGGAGGACGCATTACAGGCTACAGTTTGTCACTGAGGGAAGCCAAGACAGGAACTCATGCCAGGAACTTAGAGGCAGGAACTCAAGCACAAACCACAGAGGAATGCTGCTTCAATGGCTTGATTCCAGGCTTACATTCAACTACTCTTCTTAGACTTCCCTGGCCCACTTGCCTAGGGATGGTACCTCCCACAGTGGGCTAGACCCTTCTACATCAACCAGCAATCAAGAAAGTGCTCCATAAACAAGCCCACAACCAATCTAGTGGAGAAAAGTCCTCAACTGAAGGGCCCTCTTATCAGATGTGTCAACCTGACGACTAAGGTTAGGTACCACACTACCTTACGTATATACATAGATGGGAATGTGTTTGATTAAAATCAGATGCATTATGGGAAAGGGAATATGCAGTGAACAAACAGTTACATAATCCAAGCTGGCTGACCAAACAAGAAAACCACCTATGTTATATTATTTAGCAGTCAAACTTAAGTACCATAAAAGGAAAGCCTCAAACAACAACAGGGGCCTTAAGTACTTACTCTCAGACTCTTATATTTCTTGGCATTTTTTTGAATACAGTTTCCTTGCTACTTTACACCTTCATTTCATTCTTGAATAAGACAATAAGAAACACCTGGTGCAGACTCTGGCCACCATAGTTCTTCTTATATGCTCATTTCTACTAAGTCCCATAGATACAAACCACTATATTTAGTCATTCACAGAGTTCCTTGAACTATAGCCATCTAATGTTACAGAAAACAAAAATCCTTTACACTAATTTTGAGACAGGTTGTCTGTAGATTAGGTTGGCCTGAGGGTTACTATGTAGTCCAGACTGACTTCAAGTAATCCTTCTGCCTGTTCTCCTGAGAGTTGGGATCACAGGTGCAAGCCACCATGTCTGGCTTACAATAATTAATTTGGATGAATTAAAAAAATGTTTTGATTCTTCATTACGAGTTGAGGCCACTACCTGTGCTCAGTAGATCCTTACCAAGTCTCTTCGTTGGTCACAGCGTCCCCATCACCAGGTCTTAATTAAACGTGTGTCATGACCACCCAAAAGTATATCTGTCACCTTGTTTTCATTGGCGGTCCTTCGAGTTCATAAACAAAATAACTTAGAATGCATGATAGAGTAGTATTTGGCAGGTTATGATTTGCAGCTTGTGATATTTCTATAAGCCTTTGAGGTCTCAAAATATCTTCACAAACACTGGACCATCCATAACACTACCAGTTTGGTTCGTTACCCCTGACTTTGGTTTGGTCAAGGCTATGCCCTTGCTAAGCATGTGTTAGTGGCTGAACTCCAGTCTCAGCCTTTCCCTTGGGTTTAGATGAGGATGGTAGGTTAGAGACATAACTTAGTGTTATGTGACCTGGGATGATGGTGCCACCCTTGGAACCCAGATATATTTGGTTTCAAACCCCCATTAGTCTTCAGGGCTTTGCCTTACAAACATCAATCTGGCAGACGTGCACTAGCCATGCAGGGCTGGCTCTGATTGTCCAGTGGACAGCCCAGGTGAGAGCTCTAAGGCAGGGGAGGAGTAACCTTCCTGCGCCATGCGCTAGCATCTTGGAAGGTGCATTATTTTAGGAATAGCTTTGTTTCTTTTTCTTTTCTTTTTTGACAAGATCTCACTGTATAGACAAGAACTGGCCTTGAACTTGCAGCATCTTCTTTCATTGCCCTCTTGAGAGCTGGTTTTACAGACATGCGCTGCCATGCCTAGCCTGCTCCCCAGCTTTATAGTATTAAAACACCAAGAAAATGTAAGGAGGGTGGACGAATAGCTTTAACTCACAACAAAATTTATCAACCTCACCCCACAGGTTTCATCAGTTTTCTTAATTTCATCTTTTGGAAAGACTTAGAATTAAAAACAAAACAAAACAAAAAACTAAGGGTCCTAACATGCATGTCTTGAATAATTCTCTAAATGCCAGAGAAAACAAAAACCCGTATTAGAATCAAGAGTTTAGTCACCTCATTCCCCCCCCCCCCCAGGGCAGCTAAAAAATAAGCCACTGTGGGTCACAAAAAGGAGAAAGACCTGGGAGAGAACATCTTTATCAAGCCAGACTCTTCTTCATCTTCTGGTCTCCTCCTCCTCCTCCTCCTCCTCCTCCTCCTCCTCCTCCTCCTCCTCCTCCTCCTTCTCCTCTTCCTCCTCTTCCT
>CM052709.1:49155649-49344997 GCA_028551405.1 Uromys caudimaculatus
ATTATCTTCTATATTTTTTGAGATATCATCTTCACCTTCTCTTTTCTCCCTCCAAAGAATTCCATATACCCCCCTCCTTGCTTTGCTTTTTCAAATTCACAGCCACCTTTTTCCGTGTGTGTGTGTGTGTGTGTGTGTGTGTGTGTGTGTGTGTGTGTGTTTGTATATGTGTGTGTACATACTATTGGGCAGTATACTTTCTATTTTGAATACCTTGTTCTAAAATATCTTTCTTTCTTTCCTTTTGTAGCTTAGGCTAGCCTCAAACTCATGATGTAGCTAAAGATCTCCTGATACTCTAGTATCTACCACCCAAGTGCTGGGATCATAGGCATGGCCCACCATACCCAGTTTATGTGATGTTGAGATCAAAACCAGGACTTCATGCAGACTTTGTATCCCCAGCCTTTATCAACCACATACTATGCCTTCTCCCCTCCCCCTCCCCTAAGCACCTTTTTTGTTGACCACATACAAGGCACTGTCCTAGGGCTAGGTAACCCACCGACTGGAATGCAGCTGCAAAGTTTGGGGATCAAAAAGCACACAGCACACCGTGAGATCCAGGATGGTGGGAAGCCAGGGAGCTGTGTGACCAAAGGATTTGCAACACATCGGCAAAACCGTCCTGGACAGACTGGATGGACCCAAGAATGGGGATGATGAATGTTGGGTGAGCAGGAGGAAGATAAATGATCCCGGGAGGATTGCTGGGGAAAATATGCCTCTTCATTTTTTTCTTATCTGTTATTTCCAGCATCATTTTTGGATGTCTTCTGGGGAAGAAGCTATTAGCTGACTCCCAAAACCCACTCTCTTTTTCCTGGAGCTAATGGTGCAGCTAGAAACACTTCCCTTCTGTGTATTCAGACACAGGACTTGTAAAAAAAAATCTCCGAGATAGAAGTATGTAATTGTTTATTACTCTCTGTCCATGTCTATGGAGGGTAGAAGTGACAGCCAGAGCTCCAACAGTTATTGTGGACCATAAAGAGAGAACACAGAGCAATGAATGCAGGGGGGTGAAACCTTGGATGGAGAGGTCAAGGAACTCTGACAGCTTTGTGAAGCCAGCTTCCCTTGGCCATGTCGTTTATCTGAGGAGACAATGTCTTAGTCTTGTGAGTATTTTCCTGCCCCTTTCCCTTGTATATGCAGCTAAGCCTTTCAAAACCACTCGAGATCATGATTTGTATTTTCTCTTGTAATTATAGCCCACCCCATAAAGCAGTGGCTCTTCTGGTAGTCCAGAATTTTCTTTGAATTTTCTTGAAAAGAGAAGCAGCTAGTCCAAGGTTGTCTCCTAGGCAGAGCCTGCTCATTTATCTGGTGGCAGTTTTCACTTTTCAGTTTATCTCTGGTTAACTCCAGCCTCTGAACATGCAGAAGACATGTGGGAATGTGGAAGCTACTTGTATTAAAAGTCAAATTACCCCTCCAATGCTTTCCTTCCTGGCCTCTACGCCCCAAACCAGAGCTCATTTACATTTGCACTGAGAATATGGGTCACCCCCAAGTTGAAGCCCTCAAAAAACTTATGCTGTCTGCATCCCTGTAAATATCCAGTTTTAACGTCTGCCCTGAAGACAGAGTTACCTGGCATGTGGGCTATAAACCATCATGGAAAAAGGAAAGAAAAATTAATCTGCATACCCACCAAAGCAGAGAGATAAGAAAAGGAAAGGGGCAGGAAAACTCAGCAATATCTAAAAACCAAGATCACTTTTAAATTTACACTCTCTGCAGCTAAACACTTGCTCTTTCTTTATTAACTTTAGTCTTTGGAGTAGTTTTTTCCATTGTAAGCACTTTCTAAAAAATCATTTTCGCACATTTCTCAGATACATCAATCCTTCCAGCATTCCTCTAAGCACACAGTATGGTACCCGAGCTCTAAATAGAAAAGACTTTTATTATGTCCATTAACCATGGACATATGTGCCCCAAAAGTTTCCTGACACGCAGTCATTTGTGGTTTTTTAATTATAAACAGAAAATATTCACTAGAAAAATAAAGAAGTGAGCCCATAAATATATCTTTATACATTTGAATTTTGTTCATATACAAGACAGTGGCTAAATCATTCTCCAGGTTGCCTATGACAGCATGTGAGCATGTGTGTGTTCAGATATTCCAAGAGACACACACACAGTTCACATGCGTATGTTCAGATATGCTGAGACACACACAGTTCACATGTGCAATTGAATCCACACACTGAGAAGAACTGAAACATCTGTAACTGCTGGTACCACCGTCTTACTTCTAAAATATTTTTCTTAGATTCTCCAGGTCTTGTTCCACTTGAAGACTTAAAGAGGGAAAGGGGGACCATGCCCAGTAAACTATTTGACAAACAAAGTCAGATTTATTGAATGCGTTTTATTTAACAACCAAAAAAGTCTAACAGCCTAACAATGCACATAAGTTAAAAATTATCACTTAGTGATAACAAAGATAGTTGATTTACATGGAAAAAAGAACATTTACAATATGTTAATCCTTATTCACATTATTGATACTGCAATAAAACACAATTTGTTTTTTTTTCTTCATTTCACCAAAAAAAAAAAAAAAAAAAAAAAAGGCGGGAAATTGTGCTTTGTCAAGAGGCACTACAAGAGAAAGTTTCTTCTTCCAAATAGATATATGACAGATATTGAATAAATAGACATATATGCATTGTAATTCGCAAAGATCTGGCAAGACCACAGGCTAAAATGCCCACAGATTCACTTAGAACCACTGCAAACTTGGCAGTGAAATTAAAAAATAAAAGGCAAGACTTAGCATTGAAAAATACCTAATAAATTTTTGGTTGAAGTGTAAAAGATACCAAATGCGGATGCCATCGATCGATGAACCACCTGTAAGAGCTTGGCAAAAAATCGGTGTCTAGGATGTGTACAGAGTGACTTCAGCAACAGTGTCAGAAGACAATTTGGAAAAAGTAACTTGGAGATCAGGAAGCAGCAAGTGTGGACTCTCGGTTTAAAGCTGCAGCATCTACAGACAGGGGAAGGGTGGGCCCAGGCCTCAACTGCACACAGCCATCCTTTTGCAAAGACACATGACGCTCATGTCAGGGTTAACTGTGTTAAACATCATTATCTGAAAAGGTACAGGAAATGTCCCTTTGAAAACTCCAGAGGTTACTAAGCAGCTAGAATTAGCTTGTATTGCAACGTGTCTTCTCCCTGTATAGTGTAAGTTCTGAGTTAATATCTACACGTAGAGGTTGTTTTTAAACTCCTACCTTTATACCTTTCAAATATATAAATAGTATTAACAGTTATATTACAATGTTTGTGTAGTAAACAGAAAATAAATTTCAAAGTGATATTGCATGAGGTCTTTGACGAGGTTGCATAAGGATACAACTCAAAAACAAAACAAAACAAAATAAAATCCAACCGTGCGGGACTGCTGAGTGGCCATCTCAAGTCTGGAGTGGGTTCCGGAGGCCGGTCCCAAAGGGGAGGTCTCTTGCAAACGCTGTCACTCGGACTGGAAGGTAATGCTACTGTTTCTAATAGGAAACGGGAGGAGATTTGGCAAACTGTGGTAGACTGCAGCTTTAACGCTTGTTCCACAAAACAGCCCGTTGGCATTAGTTCTGCTTTACGTAAGGTAAGTGCTATGTGGGGCACCGGACAGTTATTTCCTTTTCTGATGAGTAGGTGACTCTGCTGAAATCGCTTCACTTACTTTGTTGCCTGGAGGTGCATAATGATTCCATACCAGGTTCCTGTCAGGGCTGCCACAGCAGGGAAAGGGTGGAGGGAGGCGCGTGAGCTCAGGGTCTGCAGAGGCTTGGCTAAAGTGAAGGGGATTTGTGAAGAGGAAGTCCAAACTGGAAGAGGAGTCAGAACCACGGGGCGAGGGCCGGGTGGAGTTATTCGAGTGGGAGCCCCTCTAACTGGGCAGAAACTTTTTTCTCTAACCTAGCATTTCATTGAACTATATTCTATTTAAAACAAAACAAAACAAAACAAAAACAAAAGAAATCCAGGAAATAAAGAAAAGGAAAGGAACGGTAACATCCCAACAATTTTAAATGAGCAGGCTTAATAATTTTAAGATTTGAAGCCACAAGCAGGTAAATAAACTTCACAACAAAATGTGGCTCACAGCATGGATTCCATAGGTCCAATGTCAAAATGTCATTCATCGAGACTGCGCTAAAGGTCAAGTTTCCTCTGCACTGAACTCGGCTCGGAATTCCACAGAATGCATCTGCTCGCTACAGTGCTGACATGCTCAGTAACGGAGTGTGGAGGGTCACAGCGTTGAGTCATTGTCTTATTGTCTTAAAGTGGACATTATGTCCTCAGGAGTAATTTGCCTTATGTCATTTTTTAAAACATGCCCTGATTTTCTCTCACTTTACTCTCTTTTTTCCTCCTTTCTCTCTCTCTCTCTCTCTCTCTCTCTTTTTTTTGGCAGTGTTATTTTGTTAAATACATACCTCAAAAATTACCCATTAAGCTGCCAGATAGGAAGCCATAGAATTAAAAAAAAATCAGGGACAAACACACAAAATAAATAGGAATTCAAAAATAGTTACCCCGCCCTGAGAGCAGGCCGAAGTTTCTTAAAAAGTCAAAACGACTCACTGTGAAGTGGTATTATTTGTTATACATAAACAAGTCTTTTCTTTAAGAACTCATTTCAGTCTAGTCCTTCAGATTGTAAAGTTCTGTGTTCCATGCAATTTTAATATATATATGTAAATATAGAGATATGTACATATACATATACACACACTCGCAGCTTCCTTCATTTATTTTGTGGGTCTTCCCATCCTGGAACTTGCCTGGTGTCTCTTCTGTAAGTCCAAGAATGATAGCAGGGTCTCCCGTGACTAGAATTACTATGGTCCAGTCAATTGTAAAAGTTTAACACTTAGTGTCTTTGCCAAGGCGATGTCTGATTCAGAAACTCTGAGCTTACTCAGTCTATAGGCTATCCTGTGCAACAGAGGAATGCCGTTAAGGGTAAGAAAAATAAAACAGACAAAAACAAAACAAAATAAAACAAAGCCGAGAGGAACTTGAAAAGAAACTAAAACAGAAAGTCCTTGGACCCATCTATTGCTCGTGGAGTTCACATTATCTCTGGTCGGTTTCAGCTGGCGCTGCCTTGCTCTTCTCCGTGTTCTCCTCCTCTGCCTCTACCTTGTACATCTCCTCTGAACCTTCCTCACTGTCGTTCTCCTCGGACTCGGTCAGCAGCTCCTCGTCCTTATACTCTGCCACGTCCACCACGGAGCCCAGGTGCTCCTTCAGCTTCCCGTGATGCTTCACGTGGTACCGCTGGTTCTGGAAGAACTTGATGATGGTGTGTTTGGGGAGATCCAGCTGGGCTGAGAGTGTGTGGATGGCTTCCTGGTCAGGATAGAGGCCTACATCATGGATGAAGCTTTGAAGGATGCCCAGGGCTTCCAAGGATATCTTTGTGCGAGACCGAGGTTTCTTGGCACAACTGTCTTCTGTTGGAGGAGGTGGTGGAGGCGCTTCTTCTCTGGGAGGGGAGCTCTCCTTAGTTGGCTGGGACTGCTGTCGATGAAGGACCTGAAAATCAGAAGGGGGAGGAAATTAGTGACTGGGATCTGAAGTTTGCAAGGCCACCAGACCTTTGGAGTCTCTCCCTCAGACTGCACTTAGATAAAGTAAAATCTTGGGAAAGCTGAAATCATTTCTGAAGATTTACTTTAGATTCTCATCTATGAAACATGTGATTCATGAGAGTCAGCTGAGCCGGGTGAGGTGGTACACACTTATATCTCAGCATGTAAGAGGCAGAGGCGGAAGAGTTCCAGGAATTTAAGTTTATTGGGCTACACTGCAATTTGATGCCTGCCTAGACTGTATAGTAAGACTTTGTTTCAAAAACAACAAAAAAAGAAAGAAAGAAAGAAGGAAGGAAAGGAAAACAAAAGAAAGAAAAGAAAAAGAATAAAAGGAAAGAATTGTATAAACTAAACTAGCATTGAGATTTGAGATTGTGGGGCACTGAGTAGTTAAGCCATGAGCCTGAGGTCATATGGAGCAGGGCTTCATTGAGGGGCTTGGCTTTAGATCACCTCTACTTGTTAAGATATCCAATTGCACTAATGACAGACACCACAGTTCACCTTCAGACTCTTCTGCATAGCTGGAGGAGCTAAGCAAGTCTTTGAACCTCCATCTCATCCTGTGTCAGAGTAGAGTTAAGACAGTGGCATCTTGCCAGGGATGGGGAGGCTCCCAGGGCTTACCCAGGATGACATTAGCCAAAATACCAAACAAAGAGGAGATAGAACCTGTAGAGACCACCTCTAGTAGATAGGCACAGTCCCCAATTGAGGGATGGAGCCACCTACCCATCTCAAATGTTTAACCCAGAATTGTTCCTGTCCAAAGGAAAGACAGGGACAACAAATGGAACAGAGACTGAAGGAAAGGCCATCTAGAGACTGCCCCACCTGGGGATCCATCCATCTGCAGACATCAAACCCAGACACTATTGCTGATGCCATGAAGCGCTTGCTGACAGGAGCCTCGTATGGCTGTTCCCTGCGAGATTCTTCTAGCACCTGAACAATACAGATGCAGATACTTACAGCCAACCATCGGACTGAGCCCGGGGTCCCCAATGGAAGAGCTAGTGGAAGGACTGAAGGAACTGAAGGGGATTGCAACCCCACAGGAAGAACAATATCAACTAACTGGATCCCCCAGAGCTCCAAGGGACTAAACCACCAACCAAAGAGTACACATGGAGGGACCCATGGCTCCAGATACATATGTAGCAGAGGATGGCCTTATCTGGCATCAATGGGAGGGGAGGCCCTTGGTCCTGTGGAGGCTTGATGTCCCAGTGTATGTGTGGGATACTAGAACAGTGAGGCAGGAGTGGTTGAATAGGTGGAGGAGCACCCTCATAGAGGCAAAGGGGAAGGGGAGAGAGGGGATGGAATGGGGGTTTGTGGAGGGGTAACTGGGAAGGGTATATCATTTGAAATATAAACAAATAAAATGATTAATAAAATAAAATTTCAAAAAAGTTTAAAAAATAAAAATATAAAGTGGTGTCCTCAGCACGACTCAGATATTAAATGCATAATGTATATACAGTCCAGTGCTCTGAAGGAAGGAGGGACGGGGAACCTTGCAGTGAGGGGTCATGGTCACTGCTCAGTGCTTCTTGGTGTAAGCAAATGAGCTCAGCTCTGCCCGCTGAGACTGGATTTGGCCCAGGACGTCACAGATAGCTTATCCCTGGCTTGGTAAAACTTCTAGTCAGTGATAGTCATCAGTCTTCTCTGCCTCATTGTTCCTCAGGTAGAGAAATGGATGGTACTTTGAACTGGATAACACACTCTTTGTCGAATTTTTTTTAAAAAGCTTTATCTTATTTTAGTTCTGATTTTGCTCTTTAAATATGTTTATTTTAAATAATATATGTAAATTTTTCAAGCAATTTAAAGATATAACTTCTGTATGTTTTAAATTTTAATTGACTGCTTTAACTACATTTTGATAGGCATTTTAATATCCCTATGAACTAATTAACCCTCTGCTCTGAACATACTTCCAAATTTCTATTTTTTAATTTTTAATTGCAAGGTTTACTGGCTAGCTGTTAAAATTTAAATATTGCTCCTTTTCTTTTTTTCATAAGTATCCCTCTTTTTATCTCTACCTATGCCACGCGTTCATAAAACAAAACCCTAAGTGGGCCACTTTACGCTGAGCCTCACCACCCCCAATGCCGCTGCATGAAATACCTTCCATTTGAATATGAACTTATTAACTCTATGAAGACTGGAAGGGAGGATGTCACCCAGTGAGACTTGGCCAACACTGGCAGCTGACCTGCAGCTGCGTGTCACAGAATTAAAAGGCAGCAATGGTCATCACTGCTGAGACGTGTGAGGTCATGTACAGAGCTGAGGACCATAATGCCTGTGCTCAGATAGTGCCCAACTTCCTGTGTTCTCTCAAGGTCCTTTACAACAACACTTAAAAACAATACACATTTCTTCTTTACAATTTTCTAATGTCTTATGAAAGATTCTCCTAAATCAGGATCCTAAATTACACATTTTCCAGAGTCCAGGTAGAATCAGGCCCAAGCAACACAGAAAAAGAAATGTATGTAGCCACCCTTAAACAGAATATCACCCATGGTTTCATCCCTGTCACCATTCCTCCCACCACAGGACTAGCCACGTGGTCCACGACTTAGCTACAAACCAGCCTCACTGGCCTCAACATGAGCAGCTAAAGGTAAGAAAATCTGCATTCCCACCAGTCTCAGAGGCCTACGATGAAAACATACTTTCTCACCCATGTGAAAATGCCAGCTTTTTATAGAGTTTAATAAATATTAGAGGAGATAATATATGGCATCAACAGAAAAAGTTTGTCTTTTCAGATTATTACCACTAACTAGTAAACGCTGATGAGAGGCTCAGCACGGTGGCCCACAGCCGTATAAGCACGTGGGAAGCTTGGGGAATGAAGAACCACAAACACAAGGCCAGCCTGGGCTACATAATGAGACTACCTACTAATAAGCTGGTGGCTGGTAGCGGAAAGAAATCAGAAACAAAGGACTATAAAACAGTGGACTAGCATCCAAATAGTGCTGACCAATTAAAGGCAATGTTCTTAGCATTTTCGTTACCACTTTCAACTAAGAACAAACTCATGTGGTCTGATGTGGTAAGCTGGCATCAGCAAAATAAAGTGAGAGCTCCCTTATTCCAACGTCCTAATTATCCCCGCCAGGGAGAGTGGAGCTGCACTGCAGGCTCCCACGGCTCTAGGTGGCTTTGACAACAGGAAGATGTGTGCTCAGGGCCTATGATGTGGGCAGTGTGGGCATGCTAATAAATAAACCTCTCTCTGTGTCAGCAGGTGAGAGGCTCTGCTGTTGGTGAGAAAGAGGACTGGAATCAGGGACAAAGCACACTCTAGCCGGACATGTGCTCAAGCACGAGTGGTCTCTATTAGAGCAACTGCGTTAATTGGAAAACAAAAGAGAATTAAAATGCTCCATTTTCTAAATTATGCTTGCCTTCTGTAGTAAAAGCCAGCAGAACGGTTCCATTTAATTGAATAATTAGATTGGTTCTTAAGGGGCTTTCCATTGTGCACTGAGTAGATTTAAAGAGATTTTCCAAAACTATACTTTGAAGTTACTACAATCTTTCTGCATGATAGCATTTGTTCTCCTTGGGCCCTACCAGTTGGACTAGTCCACTTCCCCTCATTTCTTAGAACAGAGCACCACAATACAAATGTACAAAGAAGACAAATGTGAAACACCCAATAACAAGAATAACAGCTCGGGCTCACTCACGGCTTACCTGGTTCCAGGCAGTCTAAAATAGATAAATATAAATGTAATCCTACAGTTCTTCATGAAGGTGTAATCTGGACCAAGAACTAACTGGAAACACACTGCACTGGAGAATACTCCTCTACACTATCAGGAGTAGAAAGAAGAGAAGTCAGGCTGAAAAAAAAATGGCTCCCAGGGGACTTTGCCAATCATAGACTAGAAAAGTATTTCTAAAAAGAAATACTGGCAATAAATACTCCCCATAAAATGAAACGTACTTTCTGACCAAGCAATACAGAAGAGTGGGCTTGTGATCATGACAGTACAGGCACGAAGTAAGTTCTAGTATTTTCTAACAGACACGAAAAGATCAGTCAAAATACAGAAGACAAAAATGAACGTCCCTAAAACTGATCTGCCTTATAAGTTATAGAATGGGCTGAGTCTTGCTTGAATGCTGCTACCTGCCAATGGCTGTCTGCCTCCCAACCACAGCACACAAAAAATCAAGCAAGTAATGATCTCCAAAGATGTCTACCACAAGTATCTTCACTTTTCCAAAATGTTCTACCTCCTCTAGACAATGAATTACCATCTCTGGCCAGTTTTTAGCAAAAGATCTGAATAACGTTTCATCTCTGTGCATTCTTACTGAGTCGTGTTTTCCATGCTAGAGAGAGTACTTGGAGGAAAGAGAGTACAGCTCCACACCTGCAAGATGGACTCACTCACAACATGTCCGTTGTCAAGAGGAAACGAATCAAAGCACTCTCCGGTTCCTCTCATCTAAAGGTTAGCAGCAATCCGTTTTCTATTATCTATCTATCTACTTACCTACCTATCTATCCATCCATCCATCCATCTCTCTCTTCTTCCATTTTCTCCCTATTTCTCCCACTAATAATTTTAACTTCTTTCTCTTTCTTTTCTTTTCTTTTCTTTTCTTTTCTTTTCTCTTCTCTTCTCTTCTCTTCTCTTCTCTTCTCTTCTCTTCTCTTCTCTTTTTTTTCTCACTGGACAGGTTTATAAACTCACTTCATAAGTCTTGTTTTCCTGTCTGAATTTGTTACAGCATGCTCTCTGTTCTCTTTTAGTAAGTAGAATGGGTCAAGGTTAGTCTGTGTCTCCAGCAAATACCATGAGAGTCACTCCACTGATTCTTGGTGGACACACTTGCAAGCAATCCCATTCCTGAGTTCACTGGGCAGTTCTTGCATTTATTTATGATTAGCTAGGTTATTTTAATTTTTTTGAGATTATAATAATTATTTCACTTTTCTCTTCTATTCCCTCCAAAGCCTCCCATATACTCTCTTCTCTGCTCTCTTTCAAATTCATGGACTCTCTTTTTCTTTGTTCCTGTGTGAGTGTGTGTGTGTGTCTGTGTGTGTCTCTGTGTGTGTGTGTGTGTGTGAGAGAGAAAGAGAGAGAGAGAGAGAGAGAGAGAGAGAGAGAGAGAGAGAGAGAGAGAACATGCATATTCCCAAATCTATACACTCTGCTCAAGCCGTATACTATCATGTGTGTGTTTTCCGGACTGGCCACTCATTGGTGTGCTCCTCCCTAGAAAAGACTCTTCTTGCTTTCATAATTCCTTTGCTGCCGTTAGTTCTTGTGTTGGAGTGAGGCCCTGGAGCTTTCCCCCTTCCATGCCGGCATGCAGTTGATGCCATTCTTGTCCTTGTTCTGACTGATTTTCAACATCTATAGTCACATAAAACCTATAGTAACAAACACACAGGTACACTGTCTAGAGCCAGGAAGAATACTGCAACCTCAGAAAGGTATGTTCTAATAGTTTCAGTCATAAAAGCCCCACAGTTGAAAGGATACAAGTGTTCCCCAGTGATAGAATAGGTAAACCAGGGTATTATACTAACAGACATGTTAGGCCAACTAGCCCACTGTGGGCAACTGCTACAAACTTACTGTTGGCTGAAAGAAGTGATGAGAGAGCCAAGAAAGAAAAACAAAGCAAAACCCACACTGCAATAAGAAAGGCTGAAGCAGCTGGGCATGGGGGTGCACCTTTAATCCCAGCACTCAGAAGGCAGAGCCCGCAGATCTGAGCTCGGCCTGGTCTACAGAGGAGTTCCAGGGCAGGCAGCAACACCGCAAGCACGCTGACTTTGAGAGTCCTTGACTGAAAGGTTAGGAGACAGTCTTTTCTCTGCATCGATGTGGGCATTCAGTAAAGGAACGAAAATATGTCTGAAAGATTATTCAGCTGTATGCTTAAGAGCTATGATTTTTACTATGTGCAAATTGTACCACATCTCAAAAAAAAAAAAAAAAAAAAAAGTCTCTATGAGTCCAGAGCTGGTGTGACACTGGGAAGCTGTGAAATCTATCAAGTGAGAGGTTTGGGGATTCAGGGCTAGCTTGGGCTACTTATTCTTACAAGTAGGCGCAACTTTTAGGGTCCAGTAGTTGATCTTTAATCTCTAAGGTGTAGCACCATCTTCCTGTGATTTTCCAACATAATAAAACGCATTACTCTGTAAAGACAGCTATGCCTTTACTCTCAACCCTTATGTACCCACTTGGTTCCTTTGGGTTCTGGATTTTTCTGTCACAAATGCATTTATGGCATTTCTACAATGAGATTCCTGGAAAGCACATTTTAAAACCTCTCCCTTTCTCATAGCATCATTTGTTTTCAACATGACTATGGTGGGAGGGGGTCATAGTAATGAAACATACAAATTCCAGTAGAAGAACAGCAGCAGTCAGAATGGATATTAGCACCCATGAAGTCCAAGCCAAATGCTCCAAATATATATGTTTCATATATGTTATATATGATATAGATCACATACATACTCTATTTCATGGTAAGCCCGAAATGGTTTTGACCCATTTTATAAGAAAACCAATCCAAATACGTTGATGGACCCCAGCTTGTCCGTAACAGAACTTGCATTCTGTATCTCTGAATGTGAAGCCGGTGAGCAGAGTGTACAGAGGTAAGCTGAGTAGGTCCTTAGAACAGAGGGGAAGCAAAATCCTACCTCAGACATCCCAGAGGAGGCTCACATGTGACAAGGATGCAGTGCACAGGTGGAGGAGGTGTTTCAGAGAGGTGAATGGGGACAGCTCATAGAGGAAGCAGCGTAGGTGTAAGGTCTGAAGGGAAGGGTGGAGGGAGGAGGCGGGGGGGGGGGGTGGCAGTGCGTGGATGAAAAGTGCTCCAGACAAAGGAAGCAAGCAAAAGGGCTGGGAGGAAAGGACACACGCAGCATCTGAAAAGCAACAAGGCCAGCCGCTGCTCTCCAACGACGCAGTAGCCATGGCTGCAGGCAGCTTGACATTTACTTATTTCATGTTTGTGCCAGTGTGAGCATGTCTGTGGAGGGAGGTCAGAGGTCAGCTTTGGATGTCTATTCCCAGGCACTATTTACTCCCCATGCCCCCTTTTTTGACACAGGATTGCTCATAGGTCTGGAATGCACTGAGGAAGCTAGACTGGCTGGCCCTTCAGCTGCAGGAATCCACCTGTCTCAACCTCTCAGGTGCTGGAATAAGAAGCACACCACCATGGGTTCTGGATTTAAACTCCCATCCTAGTACGTGTAGCAAACACTTTAGCAAATAAGCTATTTTTTCAGACACTCTCCCTTAAATTTAAATTAATTAAATATTTTTTCCAAAAGCCTTCAGTTCTTCAGTCCCATTAGCCATGTCACATGCTTGGGTACCTCCTGTGTACAATGCTAAGATGGATCACATGGACCACTGCGCTTCCACACTCACACAAAGTAGTGGTCCTGCACTGTCAAGCAGTGACAACAGAGAGAGATAGATCCAGACCTGGACCATGGGGAGCTTAGCATCCTAACATCAGGATGATACAATACCCCTGAAAGACATGTGATCATATAAGCTATTCTAGCCAAAACCAGAGCTTGAGCTGTAAAATACTATTATGAGACAGATGGGCAAATACCTGTATGCCCATGTACTAAATCCGAAATATTCAGCATATACTGTGTTACTAGAGCATCATTAAATTATCCCAAAAAGCAACATTAGTATAAAGTAGCCAGAAATGTGCCCAGACATCTGTACCCTTGAAGAAATAATTACTCTACATCCAATTGATGACTGCCTCCTTCAGCTGTAGCACCTACCAGCTAAAAGGAATTGTGTTTGCAGCAATCAGCCTTGAATTGACAGAGAAAAAAGTAGAACCACTCATCAAATGTCTGGGTACTTACAGGCCCCTACAACAATTTGACCCATTCATTTAGAAGGCTTCTAAATAAGGAATTCTAGGTCCAACAATTGAGGGTTGGTGACTAAGTAAGCTACGGGCAGGACATAAACAAATTAAAAGTCCAAAGCCTGATAAAGTTCCTTTCCTTTTATTTTCTGAAATCTCTCTGAGCTGAGACATAACATGTATGTACATGAGTGGACATGAAACTAACAATGCAGGAAGAAAAGTTGTAAATATATTTGAGAGGGATGCCATCTTCCAAAGAGAGCCTTAAAGCCTTCTCAGCAGTTACAAAGCACAGTTATAATATGGACACACGTTGCTTCTCTGTCTTAAAACTGAAAACTTGGAAAACAGAAGGAGCTCTCAGTACCATGACAAAAGCTGCCAGAGAGAGAGATAAAGCCCTCTTCTTAAAGCTCTCAGCGTTCAAATAGATTTTGAAGGCCTCAATGAAAGCCAGCTGGGAGCCATGTGTAAAGTGTAATGGTTCTTGCCTGCAGGGAAGGAAGTAAGATCTTGAATGATTAAGTTTCGGAAAGTATATAATTCACTGTATCATTACGGGGTGAACTGGATTACTTATAATAAGCCAAGACTTTGTGGTCGTTTTATATAGAGAAAATGAGAAATTATTACGGAGGTGACTGTAGAGGGTGGTGGGGGCATGGTAACAGGTTAAAACTGCTTTCCAGGTGGCTGCATGTGGCTCTCTAGGACAAGATTCACCCACAGAAGTAAGCCTTTCTTGGAGCATAAGGCACAGCAGCAGGAGGTGACAACAAGGACAAGATATCTTCTGTCCACATCTACTGGATGTTAAAGTCAAAATATCTTTTACTCACTTTGTTTAATTCATCCATGTCAATAAACATGAAATACTCAATCAAAAAAAAAAAAAAAAAAAAAAAAAAAGGAAAGTATTCCTGCATCAAGAATTCCAAGAAAAAAATACAGGAACCAGCAAGAACAATTGGTTGGAAGTCCTTTGGCATGAGTCCGCTGTAGCATACCAAACACAAGAATGATTGCATGCTATTATTTTTACCCGTTACTATATATAAAATGTCCTGTACTTAAGGTTTCAACAACTTAGTGGTAAGTTTCCCTCCACCCCATCAAAACCAGTAGTAGAGACTATTAATTTGAGTCTAAAAATTCAGCAGGGGAAACACCTAACATTGGTGATTATAAACAGCAGGAATTAAATACATGACCTACGGAGCTCACCCACCAGGCTGTGAACTGTGGATCGCACATCTCATGCCTAGCCGAGAGCTCAGGGCTTCTTGGCTGTGCTGCACTGGGCCAATCCCACATCCTCTCCTCTTTATTTCTAGCTGTACTCTTACCCCTGCTGAGCACTGGCTCTTCTTCTTCTTGCTATTAATCTACATGTAGTAAGTAAAGACATTGTCACCAAGTGTAGTAATTTACTTCTAGCATCTATCTGAGAACAGGGATGGATATATATGTGTGTGTGTGTGTGTGTGTGTGTGTGTGTGTGTGTGTGTGTATAAAATATTAATGTTGTTGCTATTTCCTCTCTTCACAGAAAGTTCTAGGACACTAGATGACTCATAACATACAATTGTGTAGAAGTTTCAAGCAAGTTTGGGGTTACAAAGTTCTGGTTTCAAGGCAGTTCCTACTCCAAGTACCACTGTTTGTCAGCCTTGAGACTCTTGAGAAAGCTATTCTCTGAACCCCAGTGTTTGGCACCTTGGAAGATCTTTTTTGCAGTATTAAGAAGAAAGATTAAGTGACATCATACATATGAAGTATTTGGCAGAGGTCTGACCATAACTAAAGCCTTTTTAAAGAGTAGTTTTCACTTTAAAAAGATTTATTTTTATTAACAATGTACATATGTATATGTGAGTATGTGCATGGTAAATGTAGGTGACTAAAGAGGGCAGAGGTGACCCCTGAAACTGGAGCGACAGGCAGTTATGAGCTGCCCAATGTGGGTGCCAGGAATCAAATCTGCGTGTCCGGAAGAGAGCAAGCAGTATGTGTTCTTAACCACTAAGCAGCCTTTCCAGCTCCAAGCAAGTTTCATTTTTAAAATGTGAGGAATACTTAAGGATCAATACTAAATTCCTCATGCATTTTTCTGTCAACATGTCAATTATTAAAACCAGCAACAATTTCAGTCATTGGCCCCTTCACCTTAAGGTTCCAGGTGGTCAAGAGGGCAGTTCTGCTAATAACTTCTCCTCCTTCCTTCATCAGACTTCACAAATACTTGTTCTTACCATGGTACCTGGCACATGGAAGCTGCCTGGGAGCATTTGTCACACAGAACTGAACCTCAAAGCCAGAGTCCCCTTTGAAATGGTATCTCCAGTCATAAGCTGTGTGGATTCTTAGGGAGCTAGTCCTCACTAGTGGTTCTTAAAACAAGACCCATGAACCTCAGTGAAACTATACACTTTATTAAGACACCCATGACATCAAGCCTACTTCCAAGCAAAACTAAGGTGTTACTGCTCATTGCTTTGATTATGCTAAAATTTTCACCAAAGACACAAAACTACAGATGAGGAAATGTGGTGGTCAAGGTGGTGGTACCAAACAGAACTCATGGCAGCTTTCCACTCACAGTTACAAGCTCACGCTTGCAATGACACCACCTTTGTGTGAGAATATTCTTGATTAAGCAATACAACCTTATTAATTATTAATACTAATTACAATTAATCTCAACACTTGAAAACATATATTGCTTCTTAATATTCTATGTGACGAAATTTAAACATTGGCATGAAGCTCTTACACAGTAAAGTCATGTGGTGGTCTTGAGAAAGACTTTCCCCACACTTATTCTCCAACCAGAATGCTTCTGTTACAACTGTTTACATTGAGGCTGAGAAGCTCTTCTGCCATGGAATAGCACATTATTTGAAGGGACAACTAAGGAAACCTGTGATTATTCAGATTTGAGTAGACAGTTCCTTAAAAATGGAAGTTAGGGCTGGGAAATGGCTTACTGGGTAAACTTTTTGGTGTACAAGTTGAGGACTGAATTCAGATCCCCAGAACCCATGTAAACACCAGTGCAATGGCATCCAGCAGGAGCCCAGGCAGCACGGAGCAGGAGGAGGCAGGCAGTTCTCTGGGTTAGGAACTTGCTAACCAGCTACTCTACCGGAAACAGTAGCTTCAATGAAAGGCTGTCTCAAAAAACTGATGTGGATCCTGCTGCATGGCTTTAATGCCAACCCTGGGAAGCAGAAGCAATCAGGTCTCTGTGAGTTTGAGACCAGCCTGGTCTACATAGTGAGTTCCAGTCAGCCAAGGCTACAGAGAGAGACTCTTTCTGTGTGTATGGAGCATCCAGTGTTATCTAGCTTCTCTCTATGCACACACTTAGGTGTACATACTGCACATACATACATACATACATGCACATAGAGAATAAAGTAAGCCTGTCACGTTAAGTAAAATATCTAACAGTATTTACTTCTGATGGTCAGATTTGACCTTTTAGGTAAAAATGAGAGTTTGAGAAGTTTTAACTGCCACAGTAAACTTATCAACATCCTGATACACAGAAGCTTTCCTAATGAAAGTTAGTGGAGGTTTAATGAGTGCTTCTTAGAAAGACTATATTAAGAACTTAGCCTCAACATTTATAAGGTCTGCATAAATGAACAAATTAATATTTCCCAAGTGACTAATACATAATACTGCAAAGTTATAAACTGGTAAAAGATCCATTCAAAGTTAAGTGGAGACCAATGAATAAGGTACAAAAATATGAAATATTCACCGATATGTTGGCTCAATTCCATTTGGCAAATTCCATTTTGCACACAAAAACACTGTCACTTTCAAAGTCTTGCTAAAATATCAAAAAAGAATTTCTCCATTATCTGGAATGCCTGTTAAAATATCTCTTGTTATCCTAATTACTTTATCAGCTTCAACCAGAATCACACATTACATCAAGCACACAAGCAATTCTGAGAATCTAGTTGCTGTGCATTAACGCATTAATTATCAGACATTAAATATCTGACATTAAAATATCCTTAAATGTATATAAAAGGTTGGTATATATTAAGTTTTAGCAATATATTTTTCATAAAATATATCCTTTATACACACACACACACACACACACACACACCCCACATGTACAATTATTTAAAACTTAGCAGACTCTTCATTTGTAAAGGTTAATCACCAGTAGGGTAAGACAGATATACATGACATATTACTGAGGTTGTCAACTGCAAAAATGAAAGTGGGTTATAAGACCAAAAGGATTGGAAACTTCCATACTATTTGACTCATACTTGAGATGTGAGCCTGACTCTCCCTAATGATTATCAAGCTTTTTACTAGAACATTCAAAATAGATTCTGCAGTTGAAAGCATCCTTGCTTGAATCAAATCATATAAGGCCCCAGAGCAGGGATGTAGGGAAATCACACACACGTTATGATTTGCCTCTTGACTTTATCACTCAGAGACATTTTCATAGGCAAAACATATTCTCTTAGACACAACTCAGCACTATTTTTAGCTTCAAATGATGTTACTTGTGTTGGCTCTTATGGCTGTAATTTCACATCCTAACATTATAAGGCTTATTAAAAACTATGGCTTAGTTCTGTTGCTTTTTGGGTGATTATACAGTATCCTAAGGTCAAAACTCAGGAAATATGTTATTAAAAAAGAGTCCCCATGAAGTGATGGCAAACTGCAGACTACAGGTGTTAGATTACATTTTGACTCCAGGCAGGTTTAATATAAGTTGGTTTTCTTTGTACAATTGCTCTTAGCACATACAGCTCTAGGAAGGGGATTAAAAAAAGGAGAGAGAGAGCGAGAGAGAGTGGAGCTCAATAAAGGAAGACCATGTCAAAAGAAATCAATACAAACAAGTCAACAGATAGGAAGTCCAACATGGAAATCCATGTTCAATATCCTCGAGCCTCAGTCGGGCTTTGCTGTAATATTGTAACCAAGATATTATGGGAAGACTGTGTATGCTTTTAATGCAGCTTAATAACTGTTTCTCAAAATAAACACTTTGGTCAAAGATAAAAGCATAACAACGCTGTGACACAATAATCTGTTAAAATAAACTTGGTGTTGGAGGAAACATGGGACTTAAAACAGCCTTCGGCTTATAGCATTTCCTCCTCAGTAATAAATTGAGAACAACTATACCAATGACTTTGGAATAGTTTGGGGTAAAATAAGTATGCTGCAGTTATTAATAATGGTCTTAGGAATGGCCAGAATCCATGACCGTCCAAGAGGCCGCCAAGTGAAGTGAATTCATACAACTGAATGAGCTGATACGGTAAGAACAGCAAGGTCGAGATGAAAACCTATGCCTCAATTAAATGGCCACCAAATGTTAAGATTAGGCTATATCTTCCTGTAAGACATGGTTCTCAACCTTCCTAATGGTGCGGTCCTTTAGAAGAGCACCTCATGCTGTGGTGACCACAACCATAACATTATTTTTGTTGTTACCTCCTAACTGTTATGTTGCTACTGTTACAGATCATACAGTAAATACTTGTGTTTTCCAAAGTTCTAAGGAGACCCCTCCGAAAGGGTTGTTTGATCCCTACCCAAAGGGGTCGTGACCCACAGGCTGAGAACCAGTGCTCTAAGCTACTTCATATTGCATAAATATGTTTGTTTGTTTGTTTTTTCAGGCTCTTCCTTGCCCTACATACTCCATTTTGACTCCATTTTGAGAGAAAGGAGTGACTGAAGCCTCTTTAATTTACACTCATTCTGTAAATGCAAACAGGTCTACAACTGCATTTTTGGTGTTCTGTGTGCTATGAAGTAAGTTAATATGAGCAATTATGACTGGACTAATAACAACAACAATAATAATAACAACAATAACCTGCCTAAACAGGGTTATAGAATGAATTGTTATCGTTGAAATGAATAAACTTGATGTATTTACTCTTATTCAATAAATTGAATTGTAGAAAGACAGAAATGTTTGTTTATGTTTCCGGCATAGAGTGTCATGTTACTAAGAAACACATCAAGACCAGAACCAAATAAGCAGAGGGATCTAGGGAGATGATTCCAGTGCCTAAGAGCACTTGTTGCTCTTATAGAGGAGGATGGGTCAGTTTCCAAAACCAACATAAAGGCTCACAACCATCTGTAAATCAGTTCCAGGGAACCTGACACCCTCTTCTGATCTCTTTAGGTAGCAGGCATTCGCATGGTACACATACATACATGTAGGGAAATACTCACATACATAAAATAAAATTTAAAAATCTAAAAATTGAAAACAAGCAGACGAAGCAGAGAAGATCCCCTTCCCAGTTAGACATTAAGAAAGGCAAAACACCGGCCACACGCTGAACCTAATGGAAACTCCACCTTTCCCTTCACTGGCCTCCTCTGAGAGCCAAGTTCACTGATCATCTAGCAATGATGTAAGTAAAAAACAATTCCATAAGCAAGACCACATGATCCTCAAACAAGGAGTAAGGAAGATGGCGCTATCTGGGCTGCCGTAGCCCATGACTGTACACCTGCCGCCTGAGAGGGGCCTGGCCCACTGGGCGGTCTCGCATGCCCCCCAAGCACACTCTTCCATCTTCTCCATTTGCACACCACTGTCACCTTTATCACGCCTTCTCAAGGTTAAAACCTGGCCTTCACAGTCCCAGAAAAAAAGGCCTAACTTTTGAAGACAGACTTAAGGCACAGGCAAGGATAATGTATTGCAAACATTTCATCTTTATGTTAACAGCATCAAGAGAAACATGGAAGTGACTGGTAATTACTCTGAGAACCTGACTTTTAAGTCAACATGTCTTGCTTCTCTGGTGTAACTGGGGAAGGGTGGTTCTTGTCCCAGCCCACAGGAAAGAAGTTCTTGAGTTAAAGATAACCAGAGTCACTGACTAGCAGGGTAAAAGGTTAGGATGACTTGAGTAACAGGAATTCAAACAGCATTCAAAAAAACAGCCTGAAAATTCATGATGACTCCTGGATGGCCAAAGGCCAAGGGAGAAAGATGTGCTAAGTTTTCGGGTTAAAATGACCACCAGCATTCTGAAGCAGTTAATCTAGGTGGCTAAATAATTCTCAAGAGAAGTAAAAATGTGACCAAAATGCAAACAACCTAGTCAATGCCTAGGAGATGTGATTTGTGAACTCTCACGTTGGGTTTTACTAAAATAACAAAATGGGGGTGGTACTAGCCAATGTCAGCCACATTGTTACAGCAGAGGATGTAAGTTATTTGAAGAGAATGCTGAACACATTTGGTTCCTTATTTGGGGGACAAGGGGCAAAGGCAGGTTATTGTGTGTCTGAGGCCCGTGTAGGACATGGAATGGGCCACATTTTCTGTATAATTTTTACAGTTGGGACACTCCAAAGGCAGAACAATCTGACAGTTATGGTTAGTGAAAATATTAGATGTTCACCAATAATATATGACCTCAGCATATTTCTTCTTTCTGGATATAACCACTTAATAACAGGACTTGGGAAAACTGCACTGCGTGAATCAAACACATAAAAGTATGGACATGCCTTTTATAGAAAGCAGATCTTAGGCTGTGCATTATAATCAGCAACTCTGGTAAAGGACAAACTCTATTGCATTACCACACCACTGAGATATTATAGTTTATTATACCCTGAAGACCAGACTAGGTAAACCAAGTCAGATGATCTAAGTAGGGCTGTTCCTCAGACCATGAAGCAGAGGTCTCTGAGCCAAGATTCCTGGTGACTGAGTGCTTAAAGGTGTCAGCTGAGGGCTCCTTACACACAAGGCTACACAGCCTTCATTTACTCTCATCAGTGGCAGGCCTCCTTGCTATTTTCTTTCAAGAGAAGAACAGAGTGAGATTAAATGGCATGAGGTAAAGCTTCCTAAAGGTTAACGAGCTGTCATTCCAGGAGTAGTCTTCTTCAATGCTAAACTCCTTCACTTATGGGGATATCAGCTTTGCATCCTCCATATTATTGCTCTAACTGAAACAAGGTAAGGGGAGACTCTTGCATCTCAACTTTGTGCCAGGACACATAGTAAGAGGTGGGGGCTGGAAGGACCAGGCCCTCTTATTTAACCATGAAAAATGAGACAAGAAACCAGTCTCATCCTCCCAGGATGGTGACTGGACCAAAGTCCTCAGTTCCTAATTCCCTAGGGCAAAGTAACTGGGCTGGAGGTTCCTTTTCCCACAAGAAAGATTCTAGTCTCTAGGCTGTAGAGGACTATGGTGTTCCCATGGGGCAGTTATTCAGCATCCTTATCTACTTGAATTCACACAGCAAGTCCACTTTGTCTACAAGCCACATTGCCTCAGCTCTTCTGGGGATATTTGCTTACCCCATGCTGGTCAGCCTCATAAGCTGGAACTATCGAGTGATTATACTTTCAAATGTGATTTTGCTTAAGGGTGGATTTAATTTAATAGCTGAGAACTCAGTACAAAACAAATATACTTACAAATGACATTAGCGGGGAATTAATCATTAACACTCTTGATTGGTGTGCCAAGACCAACCCCTTACGTTAGCTACAACCAAGATCACTGACTGGTTCCCTCATCTTAAAGTCAACATCCAGCCCATCCCATGTGCTAAAGAGGACACCCTTCTAAACAGCTCTTGTGGGAAGGTTCCACTCTCCAGATATATTCCTTATACATATTGATGCCACTGCGATCGTTACCATCTCTTGCTTGAATGACCAATTCTTCCTCCTAACAGGCCTCCCTGCCACAGCCCACAGAACACCTTGCCAAAGGCCTTCGGTGGCCTTAAGTCAGGCCAAAGTCTCTTTGAGTGTCCATGAAGATTGTCACCTGACTGTAGCTTATTCCTCTGCCCAGTTCTTGCTACTCAGCCCCTGCCTTGCAGGCTATACAACAAGCAGACCCCTGTGGTCAGAACCGTCCTACTCATGGGTCTTCCTTCTGCTGGTTCCCTTCTAGGAAACTCCTGTAAGTGACCCTGGACAGTCCCCTTGGGACCCTTCTGAGTCCTCTCACCAGTCAAGTTTAGCATCCTGACACTGTTTTCTGTGGTTCACTTGGTACTTACCTCCTGGGTGACAGTCATCTATTCTTGAATACCAACCACTTCACAGGACAAGGCACAAAGCCTTTAAATGGTCAAAACTTGAAATTTATCATAAAATGTCCAGAATACTTTTGTAGTAAAAACCGTCACATTAATTTAACTGAAATCTTGGTGAAAGAGTATATGCTCCCTTGGATTAGAGTAGTTTGTAGTAACATGGTGCATGCATACAACACTACACTGCCTTTAACCCTCCCACATCACTGGGCTGGAAGTGACTGATGCTCAGGAGACAAACACTTAGGGTGCCACTGTTGTTGGTCACTGCAACTGACATATTTACTCATTTGCTTCTCTCTGTGTCCCTCCTCACACTGCAAAAATATTTGTGTTCTCAGCAGATCTCGGAAAGCCTACAGTAGGCAGCTGCTATGACCAGAGAACTTGCTTCAAGCAACACAGCAAACAGCAAACAAAACTTAGAGAATCTGTGTAAGACAAAGAAAGGGAATCTTGGACCAAGAAAGAACCTACAAAGGCAGCCCATGTCTTTTAATGAAGCTGATGGCTCCTGGTGACCTCCTGAGAGGGCCCTGGCCCTCACTGAGATACCTGAGAGTGTTATCTAGCTGTAGGAAGCACATCTGAGCGAAGAATCAAGAGAGAAAGTAACAACATTGATTCAAAGAGGCAGCTTCGGCCTCTATTTACATCCGGCCTCTCCAGCTTCAACGCCACACATTTCAAAGTGAGCAAACGGTTCAAAATAAATTCTTTGCTGCTTTCTGACTACTTTGTACCTTATTTATATTTTATCAAAATCTGTTTTTTTTTTTTAAAAATATTCAACTAAAGCTAAGTAAGTCATGGAAGCTAAGCATAGAAAGCCAAACATAAGCCACCTCCTATACCTACAGAGATCAAAAGGCATTGGGGCGGCATCAAAGAACACTTTTGTTTTAAGGTGCTATCCTTTTAAGGTATTGTGCAGATTTTAGCCTTGATGGGGTTTCTGTCAGAATTATAATTCCAAACTGATGAATAAAATGCTTTTATCATATTAAAACACTTGATCGTGTATGACTTCAAGAACCCTGACTTTCTATTTCTGAGAAGAGAACGGATTTAATGAAATATTTTTAAAGTGGAGCTGGCAGAGAGAATATCGGCCAAGAGGCAATTCAGATGGCAGATGCAGAGAAAGAACAATTTACCATGTAGACTGTAGCAATGGGCATTAAATAATCATCTCTGAATAAACTCCACAAATCAATATGGCCCCGTCGCTCTGAACGAAGAACGGTATTGCCTAAAGGAAATCTCTAAGGTCAACCAGCAATTAACTGAAAGGTTTTGATTGAAAATGCTATTGACTGCTTTCATACCGCACAGCTTCCTGGTTATTATACTTCATGGACTAAGTAGGTGCCAAGACATTAAACTGTCAATAATCTATTAATACTGGACAGCTACACTCACTCTCCCTGAATCTGCAGGCAAATAGATTCAAGCCAAATACCTTGCTTAGAACCAATGCAAATTCCTCAGCCCTGATATGGAAATTGTATCTTCATTATGCCATTCTGAATGCCCGGGAAGTGTCACTCAGTGTAGGAGAAATATGTAGGTAGAGATGCTTGTTCACATGAGTTAAACTAACATTTGTTTTCTAAGAGATTGTTGAAGGGATAGAGAGTGTGTCCTGGACCCTGCCTTCCTTTCTAAGTCATATTTAACAGTTCCTAAATGGAGCATAATAAACACTTTACAAAGAGGAATGAGAAGTTCTTCAAAGGGGGCCTGACAACCCCGTGCCTCTCGGCATCTGGAAAGCAGTTATATAAGGGGAGGGGGGCCTTTTAATGAATTTAATAGAGAAAAGCACTTTAATTAAATGCTGTCAAAGTGGATTGTATTAATGACTGTACACAGAGGAATTTAAAGCCAGCCAAGTTTATTTAGCAAATAGAAACTGGGCGTTCGAAGCCTGCAAGTATTTACGTTTCTACAGTTGGTGCACACTGAGAGGGTGGTGATGTCAAATGAAGCACTGAGTTATTAGATATGATTTTATTTATTGTGTATTATTAAAGTTTCAAAGGCCTCAGGGGAGTCAGTTTCATTTTCAAAGTGAAGCATGTATCCAATCAGAAGAGGTTAAGGAATGGGCTAGAGCAGGTGGGAGGCCGGCCAGCTTTGGGGGTGGCCGGTCAGAAGTCGCACCACTGGACAGCAGTGGCAGAGAGGCCGGCTTTGGGGGCTGGCCGGTCAGAAGTCGCACCACTGGACAGCAGTGGCAGAGAGGCCGGCTTTGGGGGCTGGCCGGTCAGAAGTCGCACCACTGGGCAGCAGTGGCAAAGACATCAAGGGCACTATTTCTCCTCTGGCCATTTTCCCTATTTTTATTTTTTAATATTTCAATGACCTTCCCCTAAACACGATTCATTCTATTTATACACAGCAATAAGCTAAAATATGACCAAAGCTTTTAGAAATCTGCATGAAAATTCAGTTGCCATAACCCATTTAATGACAACTGTGAGGAGTACCATGTTTTACACAAGTATCAGATGTTTGCCTGGGTGCAGCAGGAAAGGCGATCTTCCTTGGTGCCTTCTACTTGGAGACTGTTCATAGAGCAGGCCTGTTATTAGTGATAACATTTTTAAAACAAACAAAGAAAACATGAGCTTTAATGCATGAAAGCTGTAAAAGATTGAGAAGCTGGCCCGGCTGGAAAATACTATGTGTGTAGCAAAATGATTTTCTCTACCGTTTGTAAAAATGTAATTATCCATGATGAGCTATTAACCATGACACTACAGCCGTGAGGGAGTTCAAGGAAGCCCACTGGAAGTGAAGGATTCGCCATTTGGTCTTCCGTCTCTGACACCACCATGTCTGAGATCACAAACCACTCTGTGATTTACCACATCCTTCTTGCAGTTATGTATACAGCCTTGCAGGCTGTCTTTAGATTTTAATTCAAAACACGAGAGGGGGGGAAAGGGGGGAAATGTAAGGATGAGAAAGAAAAAAGCAAACCCCTAAACACAGCACCTACTTCCTCTCGAGAACAGAATAATAATCACAAATGCAGACTTCCAACTTTCTAAATAAATAATCTGATTTTTAATTCTCCCTGCACCCAAGCTATTTATTAATATCAGATGTCTGGTCTGTGTCTTTGTAGCTCTGGAACTTAGAAGTGCCTGTGCTTTCCCATCTGTGCCAAGATGTTTCAGACAAGGCTTTGAAAAGCTGCAAGTGCAGATGCAGCTGAATAGGACATGGGATAAGAACTGATTATAGACATGTTCTGTGTTTAGGACTGGCAACCCGGAGCAATGGGGACATTACATGTCCATGTGATGTAATGCACTCCTCTGGACCATGTGGGCAAGCATGCAGAGACGGCTGGAGTGCAGGCTACCGTGGGCCCAGTTCTAGCTCTGTTCTGAGAAGGCAGAACACACTGGTTATCTTCTTACAGATACAATGACAGTGACTCCTGTTCTGGTTACTCAGTACATCTAATGTGAAGATGTATCAAATAATTATCTACTCATAGGACAGGATGAGGCAACTGATTCGGATTGTATTTCACAAGCGGAAGACTCAGTCATTCTGCTTCTTCATAACAGAGGGAACAATTGTGCCCTCAGTGTTGCCACTGTTCCAGAGTCTAGCCTCTCTCTCATAGGAAGGTTTTTAGTTCATATCGAGTACTCAAATGTAGACTTCTTTCAGATGGGAACCTTTGAATTATACCTACATGGAAGTGCTCAGTGTGGGCAACCGCAATTCGTCCCACTTTCGATGGCTGTACTTTAAGTGTATTGTCAATAAGAACTGCTCCAGCCCTTCCCCACCAAAAATAGTGCTCAGGAAAATTTTATATGAAAAAATCATTTGGAGCCAGGTGTGGTGATGCATACTTGTACATCCCAGCACAGAGAAAGAGGCAGGAGGATACAGAATACAAGATCAACCTCAGCTACGCAGTGAGTTTAAGGCCAGCTTCATGCAGCCCTACCTTCTTCAAAAAGGGTGTGTGGGGCTCATTTTGATGGAGATGCATCAAATATGTATACAGCCAATATTCACTTTCTCATTTTATTTACTCAGTCCATAGCAGAATTGGGAAAATTTTTCTGTAGCTTTAAGAATCTGTCTTCATGAGTTTATATCACTGATTTCAGCTTCCAGAGTTTGGAGGACTTTGAAAACAACCTAGTCGTCATTTTGAGCTATACAGTCTGAGCTCAGTTTGTCTTGTCTAAAATAACAATTCTGCTAGGATAATTTGTTCCTGTTTTCTGAATGTTTGGAAATGGCAGACCATGGGCTCCTCATGCGACATGATTTTGCACAGTAAACACAGAAGATAGACAGGTAAGCCATCAGCATGGTCACAGGCAAACGCGAAAAATGAGAAATAAGTAGAAACCACTGCTATTTATTTACATAAACATGCTCTGACATCTTGGTTTCTGATGTTACTCGGTTGCAGAAATAGCCGACTTTTAATACACACACACACACACACACACACACACACCATGGTGTTTGACAAAATCTATTTATAAAAATCAAAGATGTGAATGGCAAAGAAGTTTTTATTTTATTCTTTTCTAAAGTTAACTAGCATTTATTCAGTTTTGTATTGGTGAGTGTTTAAAGACTGGCTCTCTGGAATTAACAGTCCCAATTGTCTCCTTGGCAAATTCTCAAAGTAAGGCCACCATGATAGGTTTTATGCTCTCAAAGGTGTACCAACAAGCCTCCCAAATTCCTGAACATGTAATAGGCTGCTATAGACTTACAACAGGATATCCCGACTCTACTGTGGAAAGTGATACTACATCCCTCCTTTGATGAACCACACACTGCTTCCTGACCTTTCTCTCTGGAATCCCTTTGCTTGGCCTGGCTTAGCTGTCATTTTCCCAATGCGACGTGATTATGATGACTCTCATGCAATAGACATTTCCACAGAAGATTGTATATCAAAAGGTGAAGGGTTATATGATTTACAGTGAATTTGATCACAAACCAGCTTGTGAGGAAATTGAACTTATGGCCTTGGGACTGTTAGCCTAGCCAGTTTGCTTGATCCCCCCATTTCTAGGGTCAAGCCAAGTAATAATAAAATAAATGAATATCAGAACTTTGGCAGTTTCTCTTTAATTGGAAGTGTGCTTTTCTATCATTACAAGAGGAACTTCCAGACTTCCACTTAATAAAAATCAGCAGTAGTTTTCAGCTACATTAGATTTCCTCACTAAGCAGAAACAGCTGAAGAGAGACCTCCAAAAGAGACCTACTGTAGGTAGGTTTAGCTTTGAGTTTCAAACTCAGGGCTGGCTTTCTCCCGCTGTAGTCTGAATTCTCAGTCACGAGCAAAGTGATTGGGTCAGAGTCTAACTAATGTAAGCTGTTCAGAGTCATTACATTCTTGCTAGAGTTCCTTTCCCTGTGTACTTGACTCTCCCAGGAGCAAGGGGTTTTTTGTTTTATTGTTTTGCTTTTGACACTCACTGAGCTGAAATAGATGAAGCAAACCAAGGAGTGAGTGTATCAAATAAAGAGCCCCAAGATCCCCTACCTCATGTTACTAACAGTTTACAAAACTTGTACAGAAGACACTTTGGATCCTGAAATCATGCGCCAAAGTCCTAGGTGGTGACAAGCATGTAGAAAATAGTAAAAATTTGGGAATGCTATGATTTGGATGAGCAAACTCCAAAGGCCCATGTGTTAGAGGCTAGGCCACCATGGTGGTGCTCATAGAAGGCAGTGAAAACTGAAGGAAAGAGCCTCCTTAGGTCCCTGGATTGTCTACTCCAAAGGTACTGTGGGAAACCTGTCCTCTCTCTCTCTTCTGCTTCCTGGCTTATGAAGTAAACAATCTCTCCCCTATTCTGCTGTTCCAGCCAGCCAGCCTAAGTGATGGGCCACTTCTTAGCTGGGAATCTTTAGAACTATGAGCCAAAAAGAGCTCCTTTTAAATACATTTCTTTCCTAAAGACCAGTTAATATTTTCCTTTTAGTCCACAAAGACCAACACAAAACTGCTTCAGATGCCTGTTTAATATTGGACCAAAGATATTCAAGCTTAGCCACTGCATGGTCTTACAACTCCACAGTCTCAAAAACAGCCAAGTTCCTAGTGGTTATCAAGAAGTGGATGCATCCTTTTGCTTTTTTAAGAGTGAAATCATTGAAGAAGGAGGAGGAAATGAAGAAAGAAGTAGAGGAGGAAGAAGAGGAGGAGGAGGAGAAGGAAGAGGAGAAGGAGGAAGAGGAGGAGGAGGAAGAGGAAGAAGAGGAGGAGGAAGAGGAGGAGGAGGAAGAGGAGGAGGAAGAAAGACATTCTACAAATGTCATTTAATTCTTTCCCATAGAGGGAATTTACTCAGAGCAAAGAAGTCTTATGATGACTTTTGAAGGACTTTAAAAATGTAGACAGTCAGGAGAAACCAGGGTGACCGGAGTCTTGCAATCTGTCTCAAAACAACCATATAACAAGCAGACCACTCTCAGATATTCCTGTTAGGAAACCGCACACGGCACCACCCTCAACTCAATTCTGGACTCACTGGAGTAGAAATTATTTTCCTTATTCTTAATGAAGATGAGAAAGAATACTACTGAGGGACTGGAGATATGGCTTGGTGGCTAGAAGCACTTGTCACTTTTGCAGAGGGCCCAGGATCAGTTCCCAGCATCTACATGGTATCCTACAACTGTCTATAACTCCAGTTCCAAGGATCCAAAGTCTTCTTCTGGGCCAGATGGCAGTAGGCATCATGTCATGCACTGATACATGTGCAGGCAGCACACTCATACACATAATTTTTTTCCCTAAAATTATCATTTTTCAGATACCCTCAAGCAAACATCGGCTTGTTTCAGGTGCACTGAATCTCAGGATAAGCGTGATTAACACTATTCCCCAAAATATTTCAGCAGCCACTGTGATCTCCGAACTCACAGTGGAGGCCTTAGCTATCAGGCCAGAGTTCCAGGGGTGGGGGGATATGTTTCCTCTTTACCTATGCACTCACTGTGATATGGCACAGCCAGGGCTCCACAGGCTAGTTAAATAAAGCCCCTTGACAATTTATAGCTCTTTTAAAATGGGAGCAGGGGAAGCACAATAGCCCTGCCATTTGGATGTATTTGGAAACATTTTAATATTTAAATTTATGGAACAGGTTTGTAGATTTCATCAGGTATCTAGGATACACTTCCTAAACTCAAAAGGCAACTGGGCTTGACTTTCTGATTATTTCTATGATACTTCGGTTGGGATTATCTCTGGGATTTGTGACCTTATTTGAGTAATTAATGAAGCCTAAACCAAAATATGCGAAATCATCACCCCCTGCCCTGTGCTAATCAACAGAGGCAACTGGTGGGGACTTCCCACATGGGAAAGCCCTTCTGTGCAGCCTGTCCTGTGTTTCTTCTGTGAAGAGGAAGACTCCCTCTCAAATCAGAAGTGGTCCATGAGTGAACAGCACTCTGGAGGAATGCTAAGGGGAAAATGTGGACCGGGGCTCCTGAAGTGTTTTCATGTGCTCAGTACAGAGAGACAAGTTCACACCACCACCTCCAAAGGGCCACAGCCTTGGTCAAGGCATGTCCAATGAGCCAGGTAGTTTGGCTGGTGCCCTGACAATGAATTAGCCCTTCCCCAGGGCCACATGAAAAGGTTGGAGAAGTCACTCTGGGTGGTAAGAGTGAATACAGCCAGAACATAGACACGAACAAAGTGTCTGTGTGGTCAGGGATAAATTAAGGGTGGGGCAGACATACTATTTATGCATCTGTTTTCCATCAAAACCATTTTTAAAAACACCACTTGATTACTAATCAGCAGATGTGATTTTGTAGAGCTATGTAAATCACTCTGGACTCCAGAAGTGACTCAGAATGTCTGCTGGCTTCACACCTTCAAACAGCCAGTGTATGCGTGTGTGTGTCCACGTGTGTGCACGTGTGCATCTTAAGGTAATGGCATTCCTGAGAGGCTATGTATATTTTAGAGCTGCTACTAGATTCATTCTGAAAACAACAACAACAAAACAAATAGAAAAACGAAAAAGAGATGAAAGAAATGAAAAGAAAAACCTGAAGCAAAGAGACACTACCCTATTGGAACAGTAAGCAGGACCTGTGCGCCATCGTGAGACTGAATCTTGGGTTCAGGTAAAGGAGCACTGAAGAAAATGGCAGTCTGTTTGAAACTGATCATGTACAATATGTGTGAAATCCTGTCTTGATTGCTTTTATATATCTACAGCCTAGAAGAATCTCTGCTATCCTAATACTCTGGAGGAGTTCAGTAGTTGTTGAATGAAAAAATCAAAAGCATGAATAAAAAACACTGGAAGCCCTCAACAACTTACACTTTGAGAACAGGTTTACTGGCCACTCTCAAAGTTGCATTGGAGGACATCTCAGGAAGGATAAAAGAGTGGAGGTCCTCTCGGGAAGGATGGAGGAGTGGAGGACCTCTCGGGAAGGATGGAGGAGTGGAGGACCTCTCGGGAAGGATGGAGGAGTGGAGGACCTCTCGGGAAGGATGGAGGAGTGGAGGACCTCTCGGGAAGGATGGAGGAGTGGAGGACCTCTCGGGAAGGATGGAGGAGTGGAGGACCTCTCGGGAAGGATGAAGGAGTGCACTTTCCTTGCCTTGGGTAGAATACTGTGAGGGGCCTGGGCTTAGAACAGAAACTGGTCAGTACCAACAGCCTTCATGTCAGCTTTGGTTAATCATTGCTACTTTTATAGGAGGGAGACAGGAAGGACACCTCCAACACACCCTCTGCCTTGTCTCAGCTACATGTCTCTCTTTCTCATGGCTATGTCATTTACATGACGTCAGTTTGTCCCACCTCAAAATTTATAAGTCATTTTCCTCTATCTTCTTGGGTTGAAAAAGAAAAACTCATAAGCTTTATGCTCTTAAGTACTATTTAGGCTTCTTTCTTCAGATGTATTTTATTTTATGTGTATGGATGTTCGCATGTGCAGCACGGGCTCCGATTATTAAAACAATGAGCCGAAGGAGATGTTGAGCCCACTGTAAAGGAAACAAACAGCCGACCCAGATACAAATTAAGATAGACATGAAAATTAAGTTCACTCAGTATCTATAGCACACTGATTGACCACAAAGAAGCATACAGACAATGCCAGGAAACTTGCAATGCAAGGAGCAGGGGTGGGAGCACAGACGCACAGAGCTGGCTCCAGCTCCCTCCAGCGCTGGCTTCCCAGTACTTATTCATAAACCCTTACAGCAAGAAAAACAGGCAAGAGGAATCTCCTTCAATATGATTTTGTTGAACTTGTCCACCATACTTGCAAAACATCTATTCTGACAAAAAAAAAAAAAAAAAAAAAAATAGTCCCAAGGGACATATTCTCCTAAATGTGACTAATTTTCTGGCTAAAGGGTGGCCTATTTACAGGTTACTTATGAATAGCCCACAATCCACAGCTTTTCTACTTCCAATCAACTTCTTAATGTTGCTTAAGATGCTTCTTAAGGATACTTTGCCCAAGAAGGCTCTTCCAAACGCATTCTAATGCAGTGCCCTTTGAACCGAGCATCTGTGGTGCTGCTTGGAAATTCATGCTAAGCAAATCTGCCTTCAGGGGGATAAAGTGGACAGGTCAATTTCCCTTTGGGAGTAATCTAAGGTAGCAAATATGGGTGAACATAATATACTGGCTTAAGCAAGGACTGGGGAAACACCTTGACGTAGAGGAGGGGACAAAGACAGACTTGGGTTCTGAGGAGGAATAACTGGAATGCAGAGAAACTATGAATGGTACACAGAGGTTACAAAGTGGAGACATGCAGGTCATAAAGGGCAAAACAGGTGACAGTTTGGAAGAAAAGCTTATTAGAGAAAGAAGCTGGCATGGGAAGAAGCTGTGTTAAAAACGGGCAGTGAGGTGAGTTCATGAACTGCTGGCTGACACCCCCAACCCCCACCCTCTACACAGCTAACCACACTCAGTGTCCTGCACATGGATTTCCATGAAGTTCTTCACTACGATGTTTCCAAACACAGCAAATACAGATTTATATATCTCATAAGAATATAAAAGACTTTAATGAAACTTTAAATTTAACCAAAGCAAGCAGGCCTCCATTCTAAACTGTGTACTAAAAGCCAAGTCTATAGCAACTGTCTAAGCTGCTGACTCTGGACACTAAGGTGCTCCTCCAACTCTGACATTTCTCTGGGGAGAACTTTTCAGCACAGTTAGGGCTATGAACACAGGAAGGAACCCAGCAGTCTCCTTAAAACAACAACAACAACAACAACAAAAAAAAAAAAGGTAGAAAAAAAAAGCCAAAATTCTATATATTCCTGTGTAATATGTTTTTTTTAAAAATTAAACACATGGAGATCCTAACTGGTGACAGTGAAATCAAGACTCCTCTTTATGAAGACCAACTTCTTCATACCCACCTGCCCCAATGTAGTAAATAGGGCAAGAATCCACTGCCATAACTCCTTAATAGCATAGCGAGGACTGAAAACTGAAACTACATTCAAACAGCAGGTTTTGCATAGGAGTTTGGAACGTATCCAAGATAGAAAAAAAATTGTAGTAACCTGAATTTGCAAAGATCCTTAATTAATTAATTGGCTTATCTATTTATTTTCCTAGAAGCTCTTCTTTTGGAAGTAAATTCATAAATCAAGATAGAGTCTGTCCAACTGGAGCGGCAAGACAGGAGACCTTGCTTGGTGCTGACAACATCTTCAACTCTAGCAAGAGAAGCTACATTCCGAGTCGGCTCAAATGCAGCAGACGGCAGGGCAGAGTCCACTAATCCCAGGGCTTTGACATCACGCCAGTAAGTTACAAGTTTCATCAAACTCTATGGCTTGTAAAAAGGAAAGCTCACAAATCTAAACTTATTCAGCTAAATAATTAAAAATAAAACATATGCAAAAAAAGTTGTGTGCAATACCAGACAGCTAACAGCAGGTGTTCCAGAAATGCGACTTTGAGACATACAAATAAAAGTCAGACTCTGAAGGTAGTCAGATGTGAATTCAAGTCCTTACTTGGAGAAAGTTACTCAACTCCTTAAACTCCAATTTCTCATCTAATTAAGAAGATAAAACCAACTACTCTCTTGGTTTTTCACAATGAGTACAGATGATAAAATTTTAAAATCTCACAATTGGAAGGTCTAGATTTCAAAAAAACTAATTGCTGCCAGAGAAGACAGAAGGATAGGGTAAGGAAAAGGAAGAGGGGGTATGGGCGAGGAAGAGGAGGAGGGAGAAGAGGGTGGGGGATGGGTGAGGAACGGGGAGGAGAGGAAGCAGGACAAAGAGGAGGGGGAAGAAGGGAGAAGAGGGAGAGAAAGGGAGGAGGGAGAAAAGAAGGAAGAGAGAGGAGGGGGAGGAAGAGGAACAGCAGGGAGAAGAAGGGAGGACGAGATGGGAGGAGGAGGAGAGGCAGAAGTGTCACTGTCATTATGAATACTGGGTCTCATATAGATAAATGCAGAATCAGACTGGAGATTAATGTTCTGCTCTACAGTGGACACCAGTGGTAAGTCTAGACCAGAAACTGAAACTATTAACTATTAACATGTCATCCAAGTCTGGTTTAGGGGGTGTTCTAACATACTGCTGGGTATCTGGCAGCATTTACTCACACACTAGTAGCATCCTCGAATTGAAACAATCAAAAATATTTCCAGACACTATTAAATATCCCATAGGGGACAACGTTGCCCTGGTTGCAAACCATTGGTGGCTACCAGCAGCAGGAAGGCTGTGGCCTTAGAAAATGCTAAGAGTTCCCTGAGCCTTCGTCCAGATGAGCAAAGGCACAGTGATGTTGTTTGCTCGTCAGCACCAGGTCTCATGTTCTCACTCAGTGCTCAGCACAGAATTTTAAAATTTTAAAACAAGTACTTCTCAAGAAACCATACAGCAGCTAACTCCAGTTCCCTGAACTTAGAAAACCACCCACGGAAACTGTGCAGTGGAAATCCAATAAAGCAGTAAACCATGGACTCCATCAACAATTTGGTGGATGGTCCTCAATCAACCCTGCTCAGGGACTGGTCATAGAATGAGCAATGGCCTTTGCACTCGGAGGCAAGTGTGGTCAGACAGAGGCAAGCAGTGATGCCAGCAAATGCCTGTGTTCTCATCCAGCTAGTGATCTGGTGAGCCTGGATCAGGCAGGGCTCAACGGCTACTCTGGTTTTTCCAATTGTAAAGTATAGTTGTTACTATGAATACTATGAATATGACTAGTTTTTTATTCTAAGCTGAGGATTTCCATTTGCTCTAGGGCAATGCTTCTCAACCTTATGGGGTCAAGTGAACTTTTCACAGGAGCTGCCTACAGCCATCAGAAACACAGATATTTGCATTATGATTCATAACAGTAGCAAATGAAGTAGCAATGAAAATGATTTTATGGTTGGGTGTCACTACAACATGAGGGACTGTATTAAAAGATCACAGCACTGGGAAGGTTGAGAAACCACTGGTCTGGTGCATCAGGTCACAATAACCAGATGGGAGAAAACACTAACCACAAGAAATAACTTTGTCCCAACATGTTGGAGTGAAACACAGAACTTAATTCAGTTCTTGCCCTTTTTACAGGATATTTGAGTTTCGCTTTGTTTGCCTTGTCATGTGCCCTGCCCTCTGAGTTATTATATTTTATGTATATGAGTGTTATGTGTTTAAGTATGTATGTCTGTGTACCATGTATGTACCTGGTGCCCATGGAGATCAGAAGAGAGCATCAGTTTCAAGACACCCTGGAACTGGTGTCATGGCCACTGTGAGCCACTATGTGGATGCTGGGAATTGAACCTGGGTTCTCTGCAAGAATAAGTACTCTTAACTGCTGAGCCATCTCTCCATCCCTCGTCTCACTCTCTTGATCTTCTCTGTGCTATCTATTCTTTAATTAAAAGCATTCAGTACTTTGGAATTTCTTAATGCTTCTCCCCATTATCGCCTCACCAATGAGGCTTTTGATATTATTCTTTCCTAAAGCATCTCCCGTCTTCATAAATGTTAATGCCAGAGATATGCTCATTGTCTTTTATATGCTGAATTGCTGCGGTGGACCATACACTATTGTGAATCTAGGTTTTTTTATTTTATTTTCCCCATGTTCATTTGCCTTGGGACAATATATCTCTTACTGTGGACATGGGGTATATATGGCTTTACAAAGTGAGTTCAGAGTTAAAGCCAGTTTCTATTCAGACAAGTTAACTGGTGTTTCTAAAGAAGCATAGAATAGCCACAAGAAACCATGTAAGGCCAGATACTTCAACATGACCTGAAAACTACATACTCCCTGGGGAAATATGAGTTCCAAGGAGGAGACATGTCATTCTTCCATCATGACCAAGTCTAGGGCTGACAACATTCCTACATGAGCCCTAAGCTCAGTATAGTCTCAACTGTAACCTTGATTCATCTCTGATGGAAAATTACATCAAAGACACACTTATCAGCCAACAAGCAAAGGGTTAAGTCAAGACAATCAGAACATATTGTGTGACATTCTCAAAGAACTAAGTGGTATGTAGAAAAAAATTAAAGCCATAATTAAAGGCAGCACCATGGCTCTGGTGCAGCAGCTTCACATGTAGAGATGTGACCACCAGGGTCAGGTGATCAACAGTGGCAAAGAGACATAATGGATGCAGAGTTTGCATTAATAAAGTGGAATGATGTGTGTACAAGTGTACAGGGTGTGGCTGGTATGGATGGAGTGATATGATGGTGTGTGGGTCCCCATGGAAACGCTGCAGCTTCAGCCATGTGGGACCACATCTTCTGACATTCTAAATTTTATATAGAACCTTCCAATTTATAACCGTGGCTTTAAAGTTTTAAATTTTCATGATCCTAACAGAAGTATATTTCCAGTGCACATAAGGCTGTGGTGCACTTCTAAATTCTGTCTACAAACAACTGGTAAGAAACCATGGGCTGTGAGCTGAAGAGCCTCACAGGCAACTCCAGATGAAGACAGAGACAGAGAATTCCTTCTTTGATCCAGTGTATCCACAGCACCCAGGTCAACAGATCAATACAGTAAGTCATTATAACCAAAGATCACTGCCTCTTGATCTTCACATTTAAGAAAACCTGGAGACTAGTATACCTAATTCCACAGTGAAATCAAACGGTACTCTTTCATGCCCACCATGAGGAATCTCCTCTGGATTTTATTGTGCTGTATATATGAGACACCTCTACTCATCACCAATTTTATTCATCCTTAATGATTTAGTGACGGTACATTTCCTATCTAATTAGACAAAATGCAGCATTACTAAACCAATAGTAAGTTTATAGATGAATTTTAAAATTCCTAAAATATGTAAGCATACCTATCTTTTTAAAATTGCAAATGATAGAAAGGTACAAGTTAGATTCCAACTCTTTGGGTTTTGTTTGTTTGTTTGTTTGTTTGTTTGTTTGTTTTTTCGAGACAGAGTTTCTCTGTGTATCCCTGGCTGTCCTGGAACTCATTCTGTAGACCAGGTTGGCCTTGAACTCAGAAATCCACCTGCCTCTGCCTCCCAAGTGCTGGGATTAAAGGCGTGGCCATCACTGCCCAGCTAGATCCCAACTCTTAAGTCCAGTGGCCTGGCATGTGCTCAGCCATAGACAGATGTCATTATGGCTAGGTATATTTCAAGTCAGTCTTCTACCAGGCACAGTGGCACTTCCAAGGAGGCTTTGTCAGCTGCGTTCTCTAGTCTGAGAGCATTGCCAGCTGTTCCCAGTGATTATTCCTCATTTTAATATCATAATTGTAATAAATGATGAATCCATAGCTTTGTATTTTTCTGACATTATAAATTCATTGAAGCAGCGTCACTCACAGGGAGACTCAGGTTTTATAGTAGTGGGAGGGTCAAGACCCATACACACAGCAAAGTCAGTGTGGAAGAAATGGCCTTGTTTGTAAATTCCTTAGCTAAGAGTTGTGTGTTTTAGAAGTACCAGAAGTTGATGTAAACTGGCATGGCACACTGAAAATCACAGAGGCTGTTTTTGCTTACCCATGAACTAGCTCTGATATGGAAAACACAAGAGAACAAATGAGTGAACTGCCTGGCTGAGAGTTAGTTCTCGTAGACTGGTCAACTGTATGACTACTGAACTGGATGCTTGCTATCTACCTAGAGCCACACAGATGATAACTTCTGACAGGAATCTAGACAGGTATGGCGAGACAGCTATTATCAAAAGGAAGGCTCCTCCACTGCAGTGGATAGTGTGTCTCCATGGGGTTATTTAAAATGTCTGTCTAGGAATGATGGCACTGGGGAAGCTGAAGTAGGAGGATCTCAAATTTGAGGTTGACTTGGGCTGTATAGGGAAACTCTGTCTCCAAAAGCCAAAATAAACAATAATATAAAAAACAGCAAAGCCAAAAACTGAGTTTCCACTTTCAACACTGGCATGTGGTTGAGACAGTTCTACTTGCTACTACTATCAAGAAAAAAACTTTACAAAAAAAAAAGATTGCTCTTGTATTGAACTAAGACAGACCTTGACTATAAGGTCATAAAAAGCCCTTGGTTGCTGAAGCAGTCTTTGGTGTTCTATTGGTTCAAAATAGAAGTCTGGATCAGGCTGCAGCAAATGAGAGAAATCAGGGAGGCAGGTGATGAGTCTCCTAGAGAGTCGAATTTCTACTGTTGCTCTGGTCTTTTGCCTGGTGCTATTTCATGGATATACTTGGTGTTCCAGAGTACTGAACAATACAGAATGGTACTGCGAATGACAGGGCGCTTCTCTGGAAGTATTTGAATCAGTTTATTTTCTAAAATAAAAGGTTGGTAAGCTATACTCAGCTCTCTTTAATTTGAAGAAATTAAAAGTCTGAGAGCCACTGCTCTGTGTGACTCAGTATACTGGTCTAATTATCTGTAGGGAGGTTCCTGGCTGCTTGGATGAAGCCCTGGCCAAGAAAAGGTCAGGATAGGAAGAGGATAAGGATTGTGGCTCAGCCTCCCTGAATGAGGGACTCTGCTGTTTACTAACCCTGGATCCTCCTGTATACCTACCCTGGGTTCACCAAGAACTTTGTAAACACTGCCTCAATGAATCCACGGTCAGAACATGACTCTGATCAGAGAGAAGCTGACATACAAAAGCATGACAGCTTTTGCTGAGATGCCAACATTTGATACCATAAGGTTTGATGGGCCCCTTCACTTCTGGCTACTCCGCAGCCTTATAGTGTAGAGCAGAGTGAGGAGAGACAGAGGAAGACAGACAGAGGGGCCATTCCTCCACATCCTTCACCTTTCTTCTGTTTTGTCTGTGTCATAGCCTGTACCTCACCAGTCTTCCTTCACTATCATCTATCAGTCTTCACACACCTGTGTACACACACACCTGTGTACACACACACCTGTGTACACACACACCTGTGTACACACACACCTGTGTACACACACACCTGTGTACACACACACCTGTGTACACACACACATTCCACCTCACCTCAGCTTTTCTACATAGAAGCTAAGTTTCAGAGAGGTCTCACACAATCCCCTTTGTTGCGGCCAAGAGTTTTGTTACTGGGCTGCAGGGCCAAAGCAAGTGATATGCCAAATTCTACCAATACACTGGGTAATACTTCTTGAAAGTGATTGTAGATTCAGAAGGAGACCAGAAACTCAGTTACTTCTAAAAGAAATATTTGTTTCAATGAAATTGGAAAACTAACCCAACGAAGCATGCTACCCAAATAAGGAAGGCTTGTAAAAGTGGGAACTGGAGACAACAAAAGCTCATCTGAAAATTCTGAGGTTCTAGCACAATTTCTCTCAGGGGTCGGTCATAGTTAAAGGTATTTCTCAGGTCAGAAGGCTACTTCTTCGTTTTGCACCCAACAATTACTCCGTGAAGAAGTTTGGATCAAAATTTACTTCAGTTTTTCTTTAGAAAACAAACTGATGGGCCAGCAACTCAGAGGGTAAAAGCATTTGATGCCAGGCCCAAAGCCTCATGTTGGATTCCCAGGGCCCAAATAGTAGAAGGCAAGAATTGATTTCTGCAAGTTTCTCTTTGATCTCCACTGTGTGTGTGTGTGTGTGTGTGTGTGTGTGTGTGTGTGTGTGTGTGCGCACACGTGCGCGCACATGTGTGTGTGTGTGTGTACATGTACATATACACAAATAAATAAGTTAAAAAATAATAATAGGAGAATCTGATGGACACTCTAATTATCTAAGTGACCTGCTGTCAGGGGAGCCATTGGCATTGCATTGATTTCCTGGTCATTTTCTCCAGGTGTAAACACACACAGTACCCACTGTGACCTCAGGGACAGGATACAAGTCCTCCTCTCACAGGACGTGGTACATGCCCTTACCCTGGGCAGCTGCTGCTAGCAGAAAGCCTCTAGAAGGCTGGGGAGCCACTGACCTGCACAGGCTCAGGTGGGAGCTGGACCACATGCTGCATGCGTTCACTGTGGTGATGTCGAGATTCTTCCTCATAGATCACATCCCTCTCATGTTGGGGAAGATTCAGGAAACGGCGGATGGTGCAGAGATTCTCCCAAAGGGTGCGGTTTTCTGGGCTGGGGTTCTCCTTCCAACGAAGCAGTTCACAAAGCCAGCCCTGGAGGGAAGGAGATCATGGGAGTTAGGACTGCAGGGTGTAGAGCAGCTATGTGGGCCTAGAATCCAAGTCAACTGCCATCCCCAAACCATGTTTTTATGTAAGAATTATTCCCACCAATGGTAGAAGCTACTAAAATGGCCCAACTCTTAAATCCAACCAGTGATCATGTTGATACTTATGCCAATGGTCAAGAGCCTTTACACGTTTTGTTTTTACTTTATACATCATCATCATCATCATCGTTATTTTGAGATAAGCCCAGGCTAGTCTCAGATTCACTGTATAGTCAAGGATAACCTTCAGTTCCTGATCCTTTTGCCTACAATTCCCAAGTAGGCAAGCCTGGGATTACAGGCTTGTGCTACAATGTCTGTTTATAAGATGGAGAGACCTGGAGATCAAACTCAGGACTTTCCACATGCTAGGCAAGCACTCTACCAACTGAGTTATAGTCTCAGCCCCAAGAATCTTTATTCCTATTGAAATTTCCAACATCTTCCTATAGAATACATTCTTGATGAATTTCTTAACAGTCCATATAACAGAATCTTCTAGATGTACAAATGAGATTAGTTACTCCAAAAAAGAAATTTTTTATTTTCAGCCATAATTTTTTACAAATTACCCAACTGGTTAGCGTTCTACTCTGGGAGGAAAGACAAACACGCATACATTATGAGATGGCACATTAAAAAGAAAAAAGAATGTCTTGGGTGTCAATAGCACTGCATCCTCTAGGAAGTTAATGTCCTTCTAATCATTAGTAACCCTGCAAATAGAAACAACAGCCTTGGCTAGAATCAAAGACCAAGGTGTATTCGCTTCATCTATGAGCACGCTGGGCTCAAAGTCCCCTTAGCCATCCCCTTCCCTCCGTGACCACACCTGCAGGAAGGAAGACAGTGGGTCAGCCTGCACCTGCAGTGCCTTGTCCCAACTCTGCCATCCATCCGGATGTTCCCTCTCTTACAACTGCACGGGGAAGGAAATGCAATGCAAATCATGGCTTATATGAAAATAATACAGAGGCTGTCAACATCGCTCACTGACTCATGTCAAAATATTTTACCCAGCAGCTTTCTAACCCATCACTTCCAAGCTACGTCGCTAATTTTAAAACCAAGAACTGTCCCACAATTCATCTCTTGTAAAAGGGTAGAATTTTTTTTTCTTAAAAGGTGCATAAACACAACTGACTTTGTGAGAAACAAATCCCAAGCCTCCACGTACTCCATCATCACTTGTAAGCCACCAAAAGCTCCTGACACACATTGTAAAAACCCCATATAATATCATAAGCTGTTGTTTGTCTAACTCTCCACTGTGTCTTCTGCCTTTACCCAAAAAAAAAAAAAAAAAAAAAAAAAAAGGGCAAGATTTGATTATCTCCGCTGCATCAGCCAAGACAGCAACACCAGCTGTTCTCATTGTGAGCCTCCTCCTCGCGGCCTCCATGTTAATAACCTGATCATTCCATTTTCCCCTTCAACTGCCGGCTGCAGCACCGAGAGGAGACAAAAACCCAGGCCTGTGTGCAGCAGCTGTGGGCACTGAACTGTGAAGCCACTGGGGATTTATAAACTAATCTGTAACACAACACTGCCTTGTTTTTACAAGTGAGAGGCCACATTTGCGCAGACCTGATCTTTTCTTGCAATAAACTGGGAGCTTGGGAGAGTTAGAGAGTTAGGAAGAATGAAAACAAGGTATCTTACCATTTGCTTGCAAATGTTTTTTCCAAGTACTTCTATAGTCCCCCCCCACACACACACACAACTCAAGAGACAGGTAATGGTTAATTTTCAAGTGCCATGTACATGAAAAATGAAGATAAATTTTTATCACTACCAGAAAATAAATTATATTTTAATAAAAATCTCCTGGTCCCAAAGTGTTTTCTCGGGGGTTTCTTTATACAAAGGAAAGAATTCTTGAGATGGAAAATAAGCCATCTGTGGAAAAATTAAGCTCCCATTTCTGTGTCTTTTCACAGAAATGAATAAGTCTCTAGTGAACTCTTTCAAATGTTTCAAACAGGTATGTTTAACATCTCCCAGGGGGGGCAATAGCATGGAGACCAATCACAGAATGGAAAATAAAAACAAAAACCTACATCTGTTAAAAGATGAAGTTCTGAGATAGCCAGACCTTCAGGAAGCCAGCACCTGCTGTTCTGCCTCAAGGATGCACTGCATTGTGGGAAGCCGCAGCTCGAAGGAAGACAGGTGACAGCTGAGTGGTATCTCCACTTCTGACACTTGGAATGTCTCGCACAACATCCATTGCCACGTTTGATTTATATGCGCTGTTATAATCTGTGCTCATTACATTCACTTAGAACCTCACTAGAGGCTTGTTACGGACTGTGTGCTATCTGCCATCGGTCTTTAAGAAGTGCAGTGCTCAATTTGCCCACTGACATGCAAGGTCTTGACCTTGAAGTTATTAGGGAGTGGATTAGACACAAGTGTGATCATGTGTACAGACATAAGCAAACCAAATTAATTTCTGGCATTAGGAAGTAGCCAACAAGGCCCTGTTCTTAGGGCAGCAGAGAACTTCTCAAATCCCTGACGGGCTGAGCTAATGGCATGTTTAAGGGGACCCAGTTTGGAAGATGAAGCACATTCATGGTATTTAGAAGGTTATTAATCAAGTTTCCCCACAAAGTGTTTGCTTGGCTGATCAGATTAAGGGAGAGAGCCTTCAACAGAGCACCCCCACCACAGCAGGCCCCAAGAAATCTGTGATACTTCACAGCCTTGGCCATATTGCACCATGTGTACCCAGCTGCTTCAATAATTAGCTTATGAATGTATCAGCTGGTTCTGTGATTTTTATAAATAATAACTAACCCACAGAGCAGAAAGCTTGTTGAGAGCCCGCACTAGCACAAAGTGGTGAGGAGCTCCTAACTCTAATTTGCTCTACAAAATGCTGATATTCCCACCAGCAGGACTCCTGTGATGCCATTTATAAATATTTATTTCTTATCTGAAATGGCAGTGCATTCTCTGGTCAGTGTTCTTCTCAGTGGCCATGATTTGCCGTCTCCTCACTCTGACTCACTTGCTCCCGGCCGGTTGCATGCTCCAGGTCCTTCCTCACCTCCCATCCCACCCAGCATCCTCTTGTTTACGCCATCCCTCCAGGAGGCCATTTGGACACTGGCTCCTTTTTCTCAATAGGGCTTCATCTTTGCTTGTCTGGTGGCTAATGGTCACGTAAGGGAGTGCCATGCTCTCACAGGAACACTTCCGTACCTGTGTAACTGTGAGTGAACCCATCACAGAAGAAATAAAGGGGCCCTATGTTGGGTTTTTTTTTTTTTTCATTTATATAATTTTTGCATACCATCCAAGAAAGTTTTGCAGTATCAGGCAAAAAAAAAAAAAGTGTAAATGTCAAATAAAACAGTGACAGATGACTGTATTCTCTATTGAATAGCACTGTTTCTGTCATGCATGTTCAATGGGAACTCATGAATTATTAATAAACAAGTCTCCTTTTTCTGTTAAAAATCTCAAGTAGGTTTTCTGTTGTTGCTCCCTGTGTGTTGAGTGGAACATTCCTGAAGTATTTTCCTTTTCAAACACTAACACAGTTCAGTTGATCTCCAGCCCCCAGTGGCTCCTTCCTGTCCTTCTCTGTGGCTTCCCTCTTATTTTAAGTCTGATTTTAAGTTCTGATTGGAGATTAGCTGAATATTCAGGCAGTCCAGTTAATGTTTATAGTCTAATAAACTGGGATTCTGTGAGTTTCAAGGGTGTGAGCATGGCTCTGAATGGCAGATAGCATTCACATTTGCAGCCCTGAGACCTGACTTCTCAGTTCTTGCCCTGCCCTGAAATGACTCGCAATCCTTGAGTAAGTAGTTGCTCTGTTAAAGATGATTCTGAGTATTAAAGGGGAGCCTCACAAAATGGTGGAGTCCCCTGGTTCTACTCTTCAGGATCTGTTACCTCATTCCTGTCATGAACAGCAGATAGTATTTAGCTGTCAGAGTTCAAAAATACAAGGAAGAAATTGACCTTGACCAACTGGCTAATAAATGTGTAAGGAAGTGACAATTGGTCAAGGCCAGCTTCGCTACTGAAGCTGTACTGACATCATGACCACTGTCCCAGACTGTCACATGACATACCACAAAGGGCAGACTGTCATTCAGAAGGTGGTCTTGGCTCAAATGCATAACCTCAGCCAAATGATGAAAAAAAAAAGCAAACAAACCAAAACCAAGAGAAGCTTGATGCAATAATCAGTCAGCACCCTTCGGATGTGGCACAGGCATAAAAGATGAGAGAAGATGGAGGAAGAATTATAGAGTAAAGGCTAATAAAAATCACCAACCAGATCTGGGCATCCAAGGGAAAAGGCGTGAGTAGAAGAACTGAGACAACAGAATCGCATTTCCATATGAGAGCTGCTAATGTCCTGGTTTTGTTAATTGCACTGCTATAAAACTTCTCTATGGTGATGGACAAGGTCAACATTAAGGAAACAAGCTGGGGTAAGGGCGGTATACAACACAACACCCTTAGTTCTATGCTTTTTCCTGTAAACCTTGCTGTGTCCAAAATGAGTTAAAAAAAAAAAAAAAAGTTTAAAAAGTTCCAGAGAGCACTAGAACTTACATACAAAAATATACATGGAGACCTGGAGACCATGAATATGATTCCAGAGAATTCATCTTTACAGTGGGACCCAGTGAGGGGGGCAGCAGTTCAAAGACTGATTCCTGGCAACCAACAGTTAATGAGTTCCTAAACACTCAGAAAAATAAGCAAATAGTATTTATTAACATTATATTTCAGCCACCTCTTCAGCCTCTTAAGCAAATTTCTCTCGGTAGCAAAACCAAGTCTGAGGACCCTACCCTCTCTAACTCTGCAGGTGAGGTGACACCCAGGCCAGCCAAGGTATGGTTTGTTTACAATCCACATGTCCCAGAGAGTTGGATGCCAATCTAAATTTACAAAGCAAATCATGTAAATGTATTAGGACTCTGTACTACTTGAAAAAATACCCCACCAATTCCTTTTGGGAAACAAGTAACTCTTGTCTATCTTTCAGAAAAGAGAGTTTTATTGCTGAGTTGCAGGAAGGAAGCAACTGGTAGCTCCCAGTTCAAGGCCACTGGAAGGGGCGACAGTAAGAACCCCAAGTTGCTGCTGTTTGCTCATCCCTCAGTAATTCCCCAGGCGATCTTCTTCTGCAGCCACAGTGAATGACTCAGTCCCTGCAGACGTTTGGAACATGCACATTACCACCTCCGTGCTTTGCCGCTTCCCTCTTACTGTAATACCTCTGCCCAGATTGATAATCCCTGGGGACACTGTTCTTCGGAGCTCTCTCGTGACCTGGCTTCGCCTAATCTCCTGTGAAAACTTTTTGCTCACTCCTGTCTGAGCCTCAGAGTGTTACTGTTAGGTGTGTCTGATGTAACTTCATCAGGAGGGCTGGCCTCTTCTTGATGGGAGTAAATGACAAGGCTGTGCTTCTTGATCTACTCTCTTCTGAACAGAGTACTCCTCCTTGCACACAGTAGGTGCTATGCAGATGCTAGTTAGATTGAACTGGCACTACTGAGTTATATAGAAAGTAGCACATGGGGACTACTGTGTCACCTCAAAGTCAGTTCTTGCTGAAGAGGAACACCAGTTTCCAAAAGCAGCCCTGACAAGGTCTATTTGCCATCCCTAGTATGTGACTATTTCATCTTAATGCTATAGCCTCTGGGAGCTACTGAAGGCATTTAAACTGTTAAAACAAAGAATTAACCCTTCTTTGGTTTCCTGTCACACTTTTTTCTATTTAGCATTGGGGGTGGGGTAGTGTATGACAAAGTCAAGAACACTGTTTAGTCTAGATACCATTTTTGTTCACACTGAGACCATGCTGTTGCATATTAAAGAAAACCCCCATGACCTGCCTGAGCCGTATTGTTTGGGGTTGTCTAAAAAGAATGGCACACATCACTAACACCACACTGGCCACCTAACAAGTTGCTCGTATCCTTTGGAGCACTTTCTATGTCAGCACTGGTGTGAACTTTCTGTTACTGCTCACATCGGGGGTTTCCTGGGTGAAAAGTAAATGCAATATCTATTTCAGTTTTTAACTACCATAGGCTGAGAATGTTCACATAACCAAGGCATTTATAGAGCATGAACAAGGCTTGAGTGGGAGCCCATCAGGCATGAGTTTGAATTTAATCTCTAAACTTGGGGTCTAGGTGCTATGGGAGATGGAGGGGCCCCAGTGGAATCAGAGCATGGAGTCCTGTCCATGGTACTGAAATGCCTGTGTGTGTGAGGTTGCTAGTTTTCCCTGTATGAAGACACCTGGTTAGGATTCTCACCTTTACCACTCATCAGGTCCTCTTCTTTACAACAAAGCAATAATAGTCCAGCACTGGAGAGGCAGAGGGAGAAGAGTGGCAAGTCTTAAGCCAGTCTGGATTTTGCCTCACATAAACAGACAAAACAAAAAATATTCTGGGCTCATGATATATTTCTCAGTTACATTTTACTTTGTGTGTGTGTGTGTGTGTGTGTGTGTGTGTGTGTGTGCGCGCGCGTGCGTGTGTGAAGGTCAGAGGCTGATAACTCATATGACTTGCTTTTCTCCTTATACGATGTGGGCCTGAAGATCAGAGGTTCTCAGTGCTTCTACCTCTTGAGGCACCTCAGCAGCCCCAATGTTCCAGTTTCTGTGTTAGCTCAGAATAACTACAAACTATTACTGAATGCAAGCTCATGGCTTGCTCTAGTCTCCAGCAAAAAAAGGGTGTAGTTGCCCCCAGTGAAGAAGGCTGGGTAATCCTGGAAGGGAGGACCTTGTCATGGTGACGTAGCCCCTTCCCGATGTGTCTGGGAGAGAGCTGGTGAGTGAACTCCAGCTACTCACCAGGAAGCTGCACCACCCTCTGCCCCTCTGGAGACTGTAATGAATGGGAACCTCGGCAAATGAACAGTCCTCCGAATGACTCAAGCTTCTTGCCGCAGAAATGTAACAGGCCACTTCCTCACCCACATCTTCAATACAGAAAATGTCAGCATATGTAACCAAAAGGGAATGTTTTCTGAGTTTCTTAAAGAAAAATTCATATTATTAACCACAGACAGTTCGCTTTCTAAATGGAAGCACAGAAAGTCCCCAAACAAACTTTTGTAACTGTGAAAGGGTTTCTCTTCAGCTGGTTGAGACTCTCCTCAAGTGTGAAATGAGCCAGATAGTATTCTGCTCTTGTTTCTTCGTCACTGAATTCTCTTTTCATGAATCCAATAAGTGTCTATTAAAATAAATAACCCCCCTAATGATTCAAGATAACCTAATCAAGAAAGCTGAAATAGATAAGAGGCTAAATGCAGGGGAAACCTGTCAAGGACTTCAATGAATCTCTGCTGAGGATGCCATCTAAACTCGGAAAAGAAATGTACTCAGTACCTGGTTACAGTTGAAGGTTAATTATGTTTTACCTTGCCTGAAGTAAGTGAGTGCTGCTTTTTCTAGTGTCCAAAATTATATACTAAGTCCTAAGCTGAATCTTCATGGGGGCCAACTTTCAGCTTTCTCTGGGCTACCTTAAGCATATCTCCCACATTTCTGTGGATGTGTTTACAAAGATTGAGTCTGTAATTGAGAGGAATGAAAATTTTGTTTCAGAACAATTCTTTAACCTCTGCTGTGCAGGACTTAAATCAAGAGGGGATTACATAAAAATGTGTCGCCTCTACTGCCACAGATACATGGGAATGAGCTCAATTTCACAAGTCTATGGAGGTTTACTCTGCTGTTTAGTTTAAATGTATACATATACACATGCATATATGGATACCCATACATGAAAAAGCCATTCGTATGTGTACAAAAGAATAAATGTGAAACCTTGTGGTCTCCATTCATACTAGAAACATATTAATAGCAAGATGTGCCTAACTACAATATTAAACAATAAATTACTGTGGTGTTTCTACCCCCTTACTTCAGGTTCAAACTGTAGCAGAAGTGTTAAACTTTATGCTAAGCAATCTTTCTCCAGAACCCAGGAAGGCAGGGACATGTGTAAGACTTGTGCTAGGTCAGAGAAAGGGCTCCATGGAGGGAAGCTAACAAACTGCACAATTTGAAATATGTACAGCTGCCATTGGATCCTAATTCGCATGGTGGGCCCTAGGTCCTGAGCTTGTTTCCTTGTCCTGGCCCTAGGAAAATAACACAATAAAACAGTTTCCATGGCTGGAAGCACTCCTAGGCACCCATGTTCCTCTCGGGAAGAACCATGGCATAGCTTACACCTCTTCCCAACAGGGCTGGTGAGGATTCCGAGAAGGCCCTTTAACAGGGAAGCCAGATTAGCTTCAAAGTCACACTCAAGTTTTCAAAGGAACCATACCATAAACAGGCAAAATATGACAACTCAAAATACAGAAAGAAAGAAAAAAAAAAGGCTGACTACCAATGCCAACTTTAAAGACATTCCAATTTTGAGAAATTCATGAGTACTGTGACCAACTTCCATTGGTATCTAGTTAACAATGCCAGTAAACAACAAGAAGACCAAATAAACAAAAACCAGTTTTATACTATAAATCAAATGGGGGGGGATTCTTTATTATGAGATTGCTATCTAGAGAAACCCACAGGGAATGTTTACTGATGTTCTGCAGTAGGTTCTCATTCCTTCAGTTTATGCCAAAAGAAGGAAAGACTGGCAACCAGAGGTCCACGCTGATATGCAGGCAATCCTGTGCTCACTGCCCACACACTGCAGTTTCAAGGAGCCACTTTCATGGGCTGTCCCAAAGACCCTGCTGTATAGGCAAAGCACACCCATTTTTTAACCTACTTCTGCTGAGGGTAAGCGGCACAATAAAACCAGGAGTCATCCACCTTCTGGCTATTGCTTCCTGGCACTTCCCATACCATAGAAATCAGCACAGCCACATATTTATTTCCAAAACCCTTCCAAGGATGCTACCCTCATAATGTGACCTTAAAATAATGTCAGATCATTTCTTTGGAATATACACAAAATGGCAACATTTTGGTCTCATGCAACATAAGTAATAAAGGCTAAGAAACTCTAATCGTAAAACTAAAGAAAACAATTTCTATTTTATAAATTTACTCTCCCACATGAAGATCTTGCCTTTATTAGATAACTTATAACATATAACCTAGTTTTTAAATATCTACACTATTGAAAGCAGTAAGTACATTCCATATAATCCCTATCAAAACTCCAATGGTTGCGGTGAGGCATATAGCTCGCTGGTAGACAACCTCCTCAGCATGGGTGAGACCTCAAGTTAATCTCTGGCACCAGAGAACAGGCAAACAAACAAATTCCATTTACCTTCTTCACAGAAATAGAGAAACGAAGTCTAAAATTTGTAAGGAACTACAAAGGTCCTCCAAAGAGCCAAAGTCAGAGACATTATACTTCTTGATTTAAAATTGTATTACAGGAGTTGAGGTTATGTCTCAGTGACAAAGCACTTCCTTGTCACACAACAGGGCCCTGGGGTTGATCTCTAGCACCCCCAATAAAGTCAAACTATAAGGTGTCAGTTGAAAATTCAGAACACACATTTTTAATGGAAATGCAGTAATAAGGCTTACGGGTCTATATCGAGACCTAGTGCATGTGAAGCACAGATCACACAGAAACCCACTTACATGTGAGCAGACACACTAGAACCACTCACGGGCAGAACACAGGGTTTGTGGGAATAAGATGCTAGAGCTTTCCACTATGTCCAGAAACTCTTCTCTCTCTAGCTCTCTCACTCGTCTCAGAGAGCTCACCATCTGGTTTTGCCTTCTTTGCTCTTGCAGTGAGGAGAAGACCCTCCTAATCCTGCATCCTCCTGTCCCTCTTGCATGAGGAAGAGGACCCTCCCACCCTCCCTCTGGCTAAAGCTGCAGAGCTCCCAGGCCTGATAAGGTGTGGGTGACAGGGAGAACACCCTAGGTGTCTTCAAACCAGGACCATTTCACTAACACCCTCTGGGTCCCCTGTTTTCAGATCACCTCCTTTGATTTATCCCAGCAGCCTCAGTTCTTCGCTTTCCAGCATACAGGGTGGTAGTCAACACTATCTTTAATAACTGATTGCAGCCAATTCATAGCAAGTGTGAATAGGTCTACTCTATGATGATTGAGTTCTATTTAAAGTTAATTTCTAATGAAGTAGAGGATTGAGACCTATATCTAAACTTCAGGGCTCCCAGTCTCCTCCAGTTCTTAAGAGTTCTTACTCAGCAATTTCACTAAGTTGACCTCTATATGATTGGAGGCATTAACCTCCTCCGTCACCCTGAGAACTCCCAAGCCCTCCAAAGAAAGATAACAGAATGACTGAAGTTAATAAAAGAAAGGAGGAAAAGCTTTGTTCTCTCATTTCTCACAACCCATAGAAATGCATGTACATCTTGGGGAGGTAGAATCTAGCTAAGAGTCATTCCACACTAGAATCATACATTACATATATGTACCAAATCAAGCAATTGAGTCTGATGTGGGTGAATGCTGGTGCTTCCAGGATGGAGTATCTTTTATGCTTTTAAAGCTATCTTATTTGGCAGTCCCATTTTTTTTTTTTTTTTTTTTAGAAACATCATTCCTGAAATACTTATCTGGTCTGCTATTTGCAATATGGTTCTCTGTCCAAAAATTTAAAAAGAGAGCATTCTTCTGAGGAAAAAAAGAGACTTCCAACTGTCTCATCCCCACTTATGCTCAATTTTATCCTTTGGAATATTAATTTTCTGAGCCAGTTTTCCAGATTCTGTGAAATCAGGACTACTGATTCCTCAGGGAGGCCTCAAAATTGGTAACAGCCGACCTTCAAGCACAGCTCTCAGTCAGCCACCTGAATTAATCTGGGGAGGCTGGAGGCCTAGCTATTCTCACAGCCACAGTGCCCTGTCAACAGGAAGCTTGTGTGCCCTTCAATTGAGGTCTCAGACACTGGTCTTCAGCTTACCCCTATAAAAGAAGGACCAAGTCAAATTGTGAGGTGGGTGTCAGGACAGCCAGGGTCAGGTTTGCAAAGTGACCTGTGCAGCTCTTGTCCCCCCTGCACTTTCACACATATGCCCCTTATTATCCGATGGAAAACCATTCCATGCACAGTAGTTTTGCCAAGTGGTGTTAGCATTTAACGGCTTCTTTCTTTAGCAGCTCCAACTCTCATTATATTTTGCCATGTGGTACATGGGATTTTTATGTGTTTAACCATTTAGGGAGGCTCTATGGTGCTTTCTTTTCATAGATTTTCATCCTATGGTCAGACATATCTTAGCAAACTTGGTTCCCTTGTTTCGCTGATGAAGAGAGTCAGAGTCGTTTTCAAGAATGACTACATGGAAACTGATAAGGGAAATAAACATTTCAATCCTCTTCAAACTCCTTTGGTATTCTCTCCCTCTCTTCATTAAAAACTGAAAGTAAGATACTGTAAAATTGCAGGCAAATAAAGAGGTTAATCTGCAAATAATTAGTCTAAATATACTAAATATGGCATTTATCATAAAATGCAACACCCAGTAACTTAGTACTATAGCACACAGCAGTAAATCAGTACCATAGAATACTTAGTAGTAACTATAGCACAGGACAGATCTGTGAGGGAGAGGGCACACATCATTTGACCATTTGCATATGTAGGAATGAAAGCATTTGTCATGCAAAGCACAGTGGAAATCAAGCTCAAAATCAAAGGGCTCTCAAAATTCTGCTGCAGCTAACTTCCATTTCCTCTGCTCTACACTAATCCTTTATCTGTGGGATAAAGAAAGGTGCCCTGGAGCTGACCTAAGGCAGAGGCTGCCCCCTAAAACAAACTGAGGCAGAGGGGTAGATCCCATCAACCAGTGCTGCTTCAGAACGGAAGCCAAGCATCTGTGTGCAGGCTCCCCTGAGCATCGCACTCCCCGCAGCTCTGAGGCTGAACACTTTTACTGGATAAGCAGCTATGTTTTTCTGCTAAAAGATTTTAGCACTTATTCTGGAACCCCCACGTGTGTTTTCTCCTGGAAAAACAACTGTATTCAATACGTGAACGAAACACCTGACAATCACAAGGTGTCTCTGGGGCCAGGCAAAAGTGGTTATTATAGCAAAGTCAGCCCTTCCCCTGGTGGGAATAGGAAGGTGATGAGCCCTAGTTAAATGTGGTCTCGAGGAAGGGGCTGTTATGCACAGGCTAAAATTTTTTTTTAATTAAAAAACTGCTTCCCAAGAAAGAGAAAAAAATTTTTTTCAATGAGTGTAGGAAGCTTTGGATAAGGGAAAAATATTTTAACCCTTATTCTTTAATATCAAATATTTATTTAAGAGAATGAAGCCAGGATCTGGCATTGTCTCTCCTCTGAACTCCAATGGGAGTTACAGCAAAGCCATGGGGCAGAAGGCAGAACATGACGGGCTCCCCAGGGGTTATTACTGTTATTATTATTATAAAAACAGATGTGTTTTTATTGGAGGAGAAGGAGAGCAGTCCCAGCCCTCTATTTTGCTCTTTAAAAAAAAAAAAAAACAACCCACTCACCTGACTTTTGTTTGCAGCCACTTTGGCGAACAGGGCTTGAGACACCTTGGCTCTTTTCATCTCCTGTTGGATCTCGTCATAAATGGCAGCTGTGATGTTGACGTTGGCGCCGTCCACCTTAATAGGGAGGTCTGTTGTCGGTGTCGAGGTTTTGGCCTACCAAGAGACCATGAAAATAATAATTTAAAAAGTGCTGCATTCAGAGCAACCATCTGTGCAGAAATTATCAGAGGGTTTCAGTCAGCTGATGCCAAACCGCATTAGCTACAGAGGGACACTTCCTGTCCATTATTCTAATCAGGTTAATTGTGATTGGAAATAATTGCAATGCATTCCTATAGGACATACAGAATCCTGTCAGCTCTTGCTTCCCCTCACAGTACCCTGGTAGCTCACAGGTAGGAAGGCAACCCTGGGCACACCAAAGTATGACATCTATCTACAAGCAAGCACACAGAACACACTCACCTTTTTCTTTGTAAAACACAGCACACCTTACAGAAGAGCCAATTCTCCAAGAAAAAAAAAAAAACTGAGTAAATGGGTAGAGGTCTCTAAATAATAAATTATTACTCAATTTAATGCACTCCCACGAGTACCTCTCGCTCTTTATTAAGGCTTCATGTATGTTATTTGAGTATGTGTGGCTCCTGTCATTATCGTCATTATGCTACCCAGACAGTCACCTAATTTCACCTAGGAAATCACTGGAAATGAAACAAAATTTCATTTCATACAATTCGGCTTCAGATGCCTTCCATGAGCAGCTTTCATTTCCTTAAACTCATATTGTGGTTTCATGCATTCTGCTGTGCGCGTTTTAATCGAATGATTTCCCATTAGCTTCAGAGACAAATGAAGGACAATGCAGAAGGTGTCGTGCTTCCTGGGGTAGGAATACCCTAAACCACCCCACTCAGCATGGTCCCAGAGACTGCCAGGGAGGCCATGCTGAGTCTGGTCCCTAAGCTGCCTACCTGGAAGGTCCAAGCAGATTTCCTAACCCTGGCAACACAACTCAGGGGCAAGTCAGCCCCACCCTTGGGAACACAGGCATTGCTGACTAAATGGGCCTAAGTGTGGTTCTTTTTGTCCTCACTCATTCTAAAATCCCATAACAAGAATGATGTCTGTAAATCACACCTCTCCCTGTGTTGATGCCTTGAGCAGCCCGTCCCCTAAGCAGGTCCAATGGAAGACAGTGTGCAGATGGGACATGGCTGACTTGTGCAAGAATGTCGTAAGCCTGGCCTGCCTGCTCTAAGTTCCCATGGAGGTTTGGCTTCCTGAGAGAGCAGGGTGGCATTTACCATCCTCCTTTGCCCTCCTCATCCCAACTTCTGTATTAGTTACTGCCAAGTCACAGTGAGTGTAATTTATGGACGTCTGTGTGGCAGGGACTTTAGGAAGACTGCTAACTTCAGTCTTCTCTTGTACCTTTTGTAAACGTCCAATAGTGAGGTATCGGCAGTTTTATTTGCAGGTAAAAGAGCTGAAATGGCAGAGGTCTTAACTTGGTATAAAGGCCGTGCAATAGTAAGAGCGTTCAATGACCATCTCGAAGTCAGGCACTTGAGGCTTCAGAGCCTAGTGTCCACTGTGCTACTCTGTTTCCACATGGGGGAGGTTGCTTTGCCAAGTATCCTCTTCCCACAGTAACTCAGTCCTCTAGATTCTTTTTTTTTTTTTTTCTAATCACACTCCTTGTTAAGAGAATAATAGAACATTTCTCAACTGTTGTTCACTATTGCTGTGCACCTTGTTGCTTAACTCTTCACTTGAACACTTAGGGCTGAAACATAGTGGTCACTATGGTGCATGGGTAAGATTCTGAATTCTGGCATCAGCATAACTACAGTTCAAACTCTCACTCTACCAGTCAGCCATTCAAACACAATTAAACGAGCTGTTTAGTCCAGAGAAACCTGTGTCCTCACTGGAAACACAGAATGTCACCACAAACCAGCAATGGTGGAATTCATGCAGAATGCTCACAGTACTTGCTGTGCCACCAGGGAGAGTGAGTAAACGGCCATTCTCGCCCCAAGTCATCTTGTTAGCAAGGACACTGAAAATCCTGGCCATTGAAGAATGATGGGGAAACACCGGGGGTTTGATTTCAAATCGGGAACATCTTCAATGTATTGGTAACTGATAATAAAGTGTTCGAGGAGTCTGGAAAATGATTTGTGCAAAGCTGCCTGTGGGTACAAAGTTGCTCCTCCAAATGAGGACGGTGTGCTTCCCACCCTCAAGCAAGAGCTCTATAGAAATCTGCATCGCTTTTTCCGTTAGGACACAGGGTGTCATGCTGGCCTTGAACTTGCCTTGTAACTATTGACCGTGAAATTATGATCCTCCTATCTCCAGCTCCTAAGTGCTGAGACGGCAGGCCTGTATCACCATTTTCTGCTGCTGTCGTTTGTACAGAGCATCTTTATTACTGAGATCCATCAGAGCGAATTTTAAATACATGGGCACATAGGTATGCATGAAATGTTGAAAGATTCAAATAACTTTCTTTTCCCGGTCTTCAGCGACAGACACAGAATAAAATGGTAATGAACATACAGCAAGGTTCTGGGATTATAATCCTCAAAAGCATGTCTGAATATTTCATATGTATTTTCAGAAATAAAAAAAAAAAAAGCAGTAAAATACACAACTTCCTGTACTTATCCCTAAAGGAAGTTTTATCTAGGAAATTTCAAGATGGGATCCTGATTCAGACAAGCAAACATCCTAATATGAAGCTATGTTGAGCTGCTCAGGCTCTGGAAGTGATCAGGTCTCTGGAAAGGTGCCGGTGATACAACCGTGTTAGAAAAATATTATAAAGACACCGAAAACAAAACAAACTGGCCTGTGCTATTTTCTAACAAGTACAAATGGCCTTCTTCCCAGAGAGCTGCCTGGGGGCACATGGAGTGGGAAGTGTGACTGGACTCTCCAGTAATGGCTAAACAGCCCTTTAAATGTTGCAAAAGTACTACTGAATTTACTAGCAGTCAATATTAATGCAAATTGTCAACACCCTAACAACAGTTCACTATGTGTTCTTTGATACTTAAAGAGAAATAAATTAAAAGGCTTAGTTGTAGATGTCCAAAGTAAGTAGTCGAGACTTTCACAGTAACTATGACTCAGAATTTACAAGTCACACAATTTGGCAGGGCATTCGAGAAGGTGATCCATAATTACAAATCTACTGTAGGGTGCTAAAATATAGAGTCAAGATAAGTGTGAAGAAAAGGACAATATACTCGTGAAGGCTCTAATATTCCCACCAGAATAAAGTTCTGATTCTGTGTTTAATCAGCTTCTTGGAACTTATCAGAAAGCAAACCAGGAAGAACAAAACTATAGTTTTTCAGCAAAGTAATATTTTAATGTACCTAGTTTTCAGTTTTGCACAAATAGGTATGCACCTTAACCTTTGGCTTTGAGAACTGTCACTCAGAATTTATTCAATCCAGAAAACCAGAGAGTGAAATGGTTTTATCTATGTCAACAAAGTAGGGAAAATTCAGGGGAAGTAGGGACTAAGTGGGAATGAGCAGCTCGCATTTGAACTGGGAAGGTGCCCTGCATACCACGAGCTCTGAACACTTTAGAAGTATGCAGAGAGAGAGGCCAGAAATTCCCAAATCCCAGAGTGACAAAAACTGAGGCCTCCTATCACCAGGACCCATCACTCTGGCCCAGCTACTGCACTCCCTACACACAAAACTTTTCCACTGTGTTTCTTTTAAAAAAGAAGAAAAAGGTTCTTATTTTATTGTTAATTGGGGGTTGGGGTGGGGTAGGTGCACATGAGTACAGGATCCCCCTGGAGCTGGAGTTACAAACCAAATGATAATCAATATTAACTGCGGAGCCATCTCTCCAGCCCTCCATTTTATCTTGCGGAACTGCTTGCAGCAGCATCTGAACTGCTGTTTCTTGCCCTCAACCACACCCCCAACCCCCAGAAAAATAAATAAGCAACGTAAGGAAAATAAAGTAGTTGTTATACACACCCAACTCCCACAGGAATCCCACTTTCTTCTTCTGAAACTGAAATTGGGATTATTCTAAAGAGAAGGGACTAACAGGCCACCACAGCAAGGGATTACCTCATGACACAGCCAGAGGCCATATCCCGTGACCTGTTCAATTATGTTTCTTGGTTTGCAAGGAAGACCAGAATGTCCATGAAGCAAGAGGTTTGTAAGTGAAGTCTTGAGCAGACAGCTCACCTGTGGGGTTCGGGAGGAGCTGGGACTGCTAGAGGCAGAGGAGACCATGCTCACATTGGGGTTCATGCTCCGCTCTCGCTCATCCTGGTAAATGCGATCCCGCTCCACTTCAGGCAGGTTGAGAAAGTTCTGCATGGCCCTCAGGTTTACTAGAAGAGACTGAGACGCAGTCCTGGGATCTTCTTCCTTACGCAGTATCTCTGACAACAATCCCTGGTAGAGTGGGGAAAAAATAGGCAAAGTCATGTCTACAGATTTACGGATATGGTTTCTGTCTTCCTCCCCAGCTAGCCCTCTATTTGTTCCAGAACCAGCTTGAGAGGATATCAGGAACATGCCCAATTCCTCAGGGCTCGGGAGGAGTCTGTATGAATGTGCTCCCTTTCCGGGGCTGTGCCTTATTTTAGGACCTCTATTCTGCCACCTCATCATCGCTGTAATAGTCCTATGTGCGCCAATGCCAGAGAGCAAGGTAGGCGCTCAGGAGGAAATGTGGAGCTGCAATTACCACCAGGTGCCTCCAGCAAGTATTTCAGGAGCTGTTAGAACTCTCTCTGCTTGAAACTGGGAACTCTTGGCAGTCCTGCTTAGCTTTACGAATCTGCCAAGTTTGGTAAATTTAGTTCCGACATTTAAACAGCATGGGAGATTTACATCGATTTAAAAAAAAATAATAAAAGTTTGGCTGAATTTCTGTATGACCGGACACTGATTTCAATATAGACGTTTCCTAAGGCAAAATGTAGATGTATTCTAAGGGAGTAGAAAGCAAATGTAACCTGTCAACTCTGATAACTTCTCAGCTTTCATGAACAGCAGTTATGCTTTTATAGGTACCACGAGGTACCCCAGACTTTGTGGGGTACCCTCATGGGAAGCTCTAATTTCAAGTGATGAAAATGTGGTCACATTAGCTAGGGATCGGGACATGCTCTAACTGTAGTGCTGATAGGCTCTGATGTCCTGATCGACTCGATGTTTTCTGAATTTGTGACTCAACTAAACAAAGGAGCTTAGAAAGCAGTGTTTTTGTGTACTCTAAAGACAGAATTCACAAAGATGTTGTCGATACTCTGGTAAAGCAACATGGTCTAGGAGGACAGGCAGAGACAGGCTAGAGAAATGGTTCTTAACCTACAGGTCTTGACCCTGTTAGGGGTCAAATGACCCTTTCACAGGGGTCGCATATCAGATATCCTGCATATGAGATATTTACATCGCAATTCATAACAGGTGCAAAATTACAGTTATGAAGTAGCAACAAAAATAATTTTCTGGTTGTGGTCACCACAACATGAGAAACTATTAAAGGGTTGCACCCTTTAATTAGGAAAGTTGAGAACCACTGAGTTAGAGCGATGTTAAGACAGAGGCGGATCCATTACTGTCACATGTACTTGTTGGATGACCTCACAGAAGCATCACTTCATAATCTCAGCTTTTATCCTTTTGCAGAGCACTGTGAGAGGAGGGTCTAGGACTCTTCCCTCAAGAAGAGGTAAGATGTTAATCCTGTACTCTGAACACACAAGGCAACATGAAGTCACAAAACGTCACTTCTATGAACCGTGGTAAAGTATTGCTAGCGCCAACGATGTTTGCACGGAGGGAAATTAATATAAATGCAGGAGACGCCACTCACATAGAAAACAGCAATGAATGTAAGGAGAACTGTCCTCTGGCCGGACACAAGTCTGCAGGATATAGTGGGCATTTTCATATAAATTATTATACTGTACTATAGTACAGCAAATGCCATTTATAGGGAGGCACATCACACAGTAACCAACATTTTACGGAAGTATAATCGTCATTCAGAACACCACATAAGGGCTAGAGAGATGGCTCGGGAGTAGAGCCTGATAACCTCGGTTTGATTCTCGGGACTTAATGGTAGGTGGAAAGAATTCACTCCTGCAATCACATGTTCTGTGGTGCATGCATGCACATGCATGGGTGTGCACATACATACCGTACACAGAGACACATAAATAAACCTAATATTTTTTAAAATCACACAAAACAGCTATACTGCAAGGAGCCTACCAATGGTATGTCATCTGCTAGCTTTGAACTTGGAGGTCACATTACTTTGATAGAAGAATTCAAATACTTGGGAGAAGTGCCCACACAAACATAGCTAGGAAGCACACAGGGTTTGCTTGAGATCAGAATGCACTTAGGGATAAAATATAGCACATAATGAAGCTAGAAGAAATGTTTGTGTGTGTGTGTGTGTGTGTGTGTGTGTGTGTGTGTGTGTGTGTGTGTGTGTGTGTGTGTGGCTGTGTACTAACTGGTATGTAGGCATGCACATATGTGCTCAAGGAAAGAGCAAGGTAGGTGGTGTGTGTAAAAATATCCTACTGCTAAAATGATTAGAGGAAAACCCAGATCTCACAGCATGCTTTTAAGCAGCAACAAGAGAGGCTCTTGTCTTCCAGGAAAGGATGCATTCCACGAATCAATTCCCCTGAAATTAAGAGTCACTTGTGCCTTGGGTCACCCTGCTTCCCATTTTAACTGAGCAACCTGAAATATTCATAATGGATTTGCTTCAAAGATGTTTTTTTTAAATCTCTAAATTAATATGAAGAAAGGAAGTGGATTTTAAATTGTTCCCAATTTTCAAAGTCAGTAAGACACTAAGACTGATATCCTCTGCGCTTTCTTTCATGATGAATCATGCACAGAAAGAATGAGTTGGTGCTCTCCCTCCTCCCTCCCTACCTTCAGGATTATATTAAAGGAATTTTAGGGTCATCATGGAGATACCCACTATGATTATAAGTCAAAATATCTCAGAGGCAGAGTTTAACTTATTCTTCCTCCATAAAATCATTTTCATGAGTCACATAGCATATTATAGCAAAGGCTCTTACATATGAAATAGTGATATAAAATGTTGTCACTCTAATACACCATAGCTAAAAAGTATGTAGGTTCCCAAACAAAAAAAAGATCATAAAAATTATGGAGTGTTTTTATTTGTTTCTTGAGTTTACTTTATGGTTTTACTCTAAAGCTGCATAGGACCCTTGTTCCACATCTGTCACATTCTAGAGAGCCTTCTAGGGAAATTCACCCAATCTCTCAGGGCAGTGCATACAGAGCACCCTTGAAGATGGCTGCCAGTCAACACCACTGCTGAAGCAAAAGACAGACAGCATTTGTATTTTAAGTGGCTGGTGGAATATATTGCTTCTGTCAAGTAATTTACCTAATTTCAGATACAGTCTCAAATGAACAAGCTTGGCCCCCAGTATCACCTTCATACACAGCCTATAGAAAATTACAACATTGCTCAGAATCCTTTACCTCAACTCTCATCAGCATAACAGTGGTCCTAAAGTGCCGTCTTTCCACTGGGGACATTTTCAACAGTAAGTGACTAACTAGAGTTTTTTATTTTTTTCACTTTGGCTATTTGTGTCCCTTTAACTACTGTAAGGTAAGATTTTAAAGGTGTGGTGTAAATTCTGCAGACATACATGTGAAGTGACTCCAGTTCATTGGAAATCATCATACACGTGCACATGCGAGCACACACACACACACACACACACACACACACACGCACGCGCGCACTCACCACCCCAACCCACCACCCACTAATTATCAAGATGAGTAAATGTTTATCATATTGAATCTGTCTTGAATGGAACATAAATTAATAATTTATCTCACATCAATATTTCTAAAGCCTTTGCTACTATGTCATCTGGCATTTTAATTATCAACCAGCTAAGCAGGAGGTGTCCCTTGGACAGTGCCATTATGTAGCCTGAGATATAGCAAATGTGGTGTGGCTCCTGGGCTCTGGGAGAAGAAAGATGCACTCCTATCAATAGGAAAGTCATGAAAAGCAGTCGATAAATTAACCAGGATAATGTTTATTAAACGTTCCTATCAGAGATCATATTAAAATATACTGCCAGTATTGAGTAAAGTGGCCATTAAGTATTTGTCTCATTGTAGGCAATAGAATCTTCTCCAGGGAGATGTAACAGTTGGAGCCTACTTTCATAAGACAAGGAAACCTGTTGCCTGCAAGGGAACAAGTAACACAATGTGCACATACCCTCCACATTGGTTCCTGGATTCCAAGTCACTGGAGAAAACAAAAGGTTTAGGCAAAGAGAGCCTGGGGGGGGGGGGCTTTCCCCTGGCTCCTCAATGGGGGAGTTCACAAGCTTTTCAGACCATTGCTAGGACCAGCAGAGAAGAGACAGTTTGGGAAGGAACTCACTAAAATTAAGATAATTCAAAGTACAAAACAACAAACTGTAAATGCAGTCTGGCTTGTCTGATGATACAGGTGATCTTCAGATAAAAGAAACTGAGGTGATTTTTAAAGTAGGAGAAATCACGTTTATCTGTTGTAAACAGCATTTCTAAGTCCTATGATGAACGAACTTCACTTTCTATCACTGATCCATCAATACTTCATCAACTGATACAATGTTTCCTTATATTGGGGTACACGATGCACGCTGACTGGAGGGGGAGGGCTTGGTGGAGGAGGTGAAATAGGGTCTGACTGAATCTTTAAACATGAGTAGCACCTGCAGGGAGAGAGAATGGTACAGCCAGGAAGGGGAAAGAGAACAGAGGAACATCTGAAAGAAAAGAGGCCATGCTTTTTCCAGACATCCAATGGAAGTGTGCTTTTTCGGGGTGAAAAACGGATACAGTGGTATAAGACCTTCTGACGGGACAATGGCTGTACACATTAATAAGATCTGGAGGCACTGGTGTGCACACGCCCCAAGCAGCACACACTGCCCCAAATGAAGCGATGCTAGATAATATGCTCTGCCTTCTTGTCACCTGCAACAAATTAGGCTTTCAATATGCAAAACATCTTCCTTCCAGAAAAACAAATGATCGTGATGCCACTTAATTGTAATTTAATGAGGCATAATTTATTTTTTAAAGTGATATACACCAGGTGTGTAGGGGGACGTGGAGGAGCCAAAGCCTGGTGTTTGTCTAAGAATCAAAGTAGCTGGGGCCTGTTTCCATCCCTATAAATTACATATGTGGCGGCTTGCGGCCATTGAAATGGGAGGCAAAAAAGGCAACTTGTGCTGTTTATGTATTATTCCAACAGATAGAGGTAACTCAATCCAAAAAGTGACTCACTGGCCACACAGCAAAGAGTCTCAAAGTCTGGGCTCCAATCTGGTAAGGGCGGATATGAGAAGGTCACATTAGCCCCTCACGTGTGCTGCTGAACTGTGCTCCAAGGAAACCCACACAAGGCCATACTACTTTAGGAATATGGAGACTGGAAGTGTCAGGAAACACAAGCCCTAATTCCTCACAGCATGCTTTAGTCATTAACTCTGAGACAGGCGAATACATTCCACAGGGTATTTAATGGCAAACCTTTTCAGAAATCAAGTGACCTCTCTTATGAAAATGTATGGTTCAAGAATGTATCACAGTGATTCTGGAAGTACGTGTTTACAACGGCACATTGTTTGAAGGAGATGGTGTCATAATCAATAGCAAGATTTTTAAAAATCTGAAGGCAAAAAAGAAAACAAACAAAACAAACCCAAAAGCAATGTGTTACTCCCATTTTCCAGATTAACATGACAGAAAGGCAGAGATAGAGAGGCTGTGACAGGGACTTGGGCTACTCTTCCATGTACCCAGGAGTATGGCCTGCTTATGACCCTCTCCTTGAATACAGACAGGGCGAGAAGGCCCACTCTGTGTCTCTCCTATCCCACTGTCCTTTTTGCAGGCTTATATCAGCCGTAACTCTCATTCAGCTCTGATGTCTATGCTCAGGTAGCAAGAGAAATTATTGTTTATTATCATTATTATTTTACAACCAATTAACATCGGTGCCCTCTTAAGAAGCCAGGTAAAGTCAAATTCCTAATCTGATTCTACATAGCAAACTTTTAACACCTCAGAGGTTCCCTAGGAGTTACTCAGAGCAGTGAGGCCAGGGGCATCCAGGTGGCTCCTACCGGCATCCACTGTTTAAAGGCTGGCCTTCCTTAGGACGCCCTCTCCCTCACCTCATTTCCGTCTGCATGCTCCTGAGGCAGTTCTTCCTCTGTTTACGAATATAACAGGTTTCCCATAACCTACAACTGTACTATGATTCTGGCTGTTGAAAATCATTTGTGTAATGCTAAAAATATTCACACACACACACACACACACACACACACACACACACACCCCAATTCCCAGAGCTCTGCTGAGCCATGAAGCCAAAGTACTTAGTTTGATTTGAATAAAACCTATACTGGGCACAACAATGACAATTTGATTTTTATTATTAAAAATGATGTGCTAAATCCTCAAAGAAGATGTCCTTATTGCATTAGTTTAATAAAATCTCTCTTTTATTACAAAATTTCTTTATTGAGAAAGACAGCCTTTGCATGTCATATTTTGTAGTATGGGTTAGATAGAATTGAACACCTACAGGGAGTTAATGTACTCTGCAAATAAGGATGCACTTATAAAAGTATCTGTTAAAGGCCTGTGATAGACCGTTCAGAGCTCTACAGCGGTAGGATATGAGCACAGACAGCCCTCCTCTGACCTGAAGTGCACAGGACTAATTCAGGCTCACATTTGTACCTCTCATTCTCCTTTACATTGGCCACTGTAAAAACTATCTTTCTCCCATCGGATAAAGCCACTTGGAAAGTCTCTATATTTTGTACTTGGTGATGAGCTGGTGATATGGAGAATCTAGACCTTGAAGAAAACACTTACTCATTACAGTTCTGGAAGGGAGTCTTATCTTGGGTAAAGAGTCTACAGCAGGCCATATATTTAAAGTCTGTCTCTTGAGGCACTCAAGATCATTTTATTCAACCTACTGAAAACAAGGCTGACAGTGACACTTTGTCTCATGCAAATCTCACTTTGGAACAACTACACCATACACCTTCAGTCTGCAATTTATAAATGAAATACTTGGGTCATGAGAAACCTCCTTCCTAGTGCATTCAACAAAACTTGATCATGGTACCTGACACATCAATATTATTATACATGCAATACAAGATAAATGGGCAGAGCAGAACATTCTTAAACATTCTGAAAAGCCAAGAGAGCCTGTGCTGTCTTGAATACAACATCCCTGTCCAAGCCACAGGCAGGGCATGCCCAATAGAGGGACATCTTCGGCCCAGTTCTTGTCAGGTCTGCCATCTTTAGCATACAGAATCTATGTAATGGCAGACATGTTTGCTGACCAGTCCCATGTGACTCTTTCTTGCCCTTTGCTCTGTCTTGTCTTTAGTAAATGGTAAGTACCACAACAGGGCTACACACGCACACTCAAGGCCAACATTATCAAAACATATTAGCACCAAAAAGCAAAAGCAGAGGAATGAGCAGGTTGTCGTTGGAAACGCTCGTCAGTGAAGCACTCAGTTCTGGACACAGACAGGGCCTGTACACATACTGCAAGTAGCAGGCACAATGGCTTTCTCATTCATAAAGTTCTAGACCCTGGTTGTCCCTCATTTCCATGAATGAGCTATGAAATAACTATTGATTACCCATGTGATGGTCTATATATGATTTGCCCAGGGAGTGGCACTGTTGGGAGGTGTGGCCTTGTTGGAGTAGGTGTATCCCTGTGGTCGTGGGTTTGAGAACTTCACCCTAGCTGCCTGGAAGTCAGTCTTCCACTAGCCGCCTTCAGATGAAGATGTAGAACTCTCAGCTCCTCCTGAACCATGACTGGCTGGATGCTGCCATGCTCCCGCCTTGATGATACTAGACTGAACCTCTGAACCTGTAAGCCAGCCACAATTAAATGTTGTCCTTTATAAGACTTGCCTTGGTCATGGTGTCTGTTCACAGCAGGAAAACCCTAACTAAGACAGCCCATTCCCCACATTTACTAGTTTGACTCTTTTATCACAACATTAGCAAAATGAGTGCTTCCCAAACACAAAACAAAACAAAAAGAACAATTACTGAGTATTTCTATTTCAAATATATTAGATGCTTTTAGAGACAAGTAAAGCACGAGTGTCCTGCAATACCACAGTGCTATGCTTGCTCCTTCCTGCTGTAAAATCTACACATTCACTCCTGTCACCTCCAGGTCAAAAGCACCTGTTCTTGCCTAGTTTGGGGGGGACTGTGGCACTTAGATGCCATAGCAGGATTACTGGTTTGCATTTACTGCCTGTACCACCTTGACGAAGGGGTTATGTCTTTCAAGCCCTGCTCCATGATGGCAGAGATGACTAAGAGTGAAGCAGGTATGATTGGAAACTCAATTCAGGCTTCTGGAGCTCAAAGCTGGATTCTAATTAGACACCGATCAATCCCTCTCCCTAGGGCAGATTTTCTCACCTGTAAAACTGAAGTAATTCTACTTCCCTCACGGCACTAATATGAGTACAGAGATGAACTCAGGGTTCACTAAATGGCAGCTATCATGTGATACCTAGCATAGCTTCTAAATTCATGATAAGAATCTGTAAAATGTAAAGATGAGTCAAACATGCTAAAATATAGTCATTTTAACTTTAAAGCTTTGGATATTCAAAGTATATCAGTTATACTTTGCTAAATATTTTCTCATACATAAGCAAAAATATAAACAATAACTTTCAGGAAGTGGGATAACCGAGGAAACTATAAAGAAAGTTAATAATTATATAAAATGGAATGACTATAGGAGTTTTTCAGTTAAATTGAAATTAAGATAGTAATTATCGTTGGATGGCACAAGCCTGAGGTTCCAGAACTTGGGACGTAGAAATGGGAGGATGAAGAGCTCGAGGCCACGGACAGAGGCCTGGCATGCTCATGAGCAGCTTGAGCTTCATGAGACACTGTTTCAAAATAGCAGTCACCAAGATATAAATTGCATACTTCAAACAGTTAAGTACATTCTTTCCCTATGCAACATATAAAATAATTAAAAATAAGCTTTCATCTATATCATCATTTCAAATGGGTCATGGTTATTAGTAGATTGTGAAGGTAGTTTCATACATCAAAACCAATTTTCATAATGAATTGGAATTCTAGAAATTAGAAAATACCAAAGTGCTTTAATTATAGTATGAATATGATTTTATAAGGGCTTTTTTTCTCGTTCATGAAGATTTTGCTTTAGCAATACGTAGAGCTAGAGACAAGCACAATGTGCGCAAGCACATGTCTACGGACCATGATTTACAAGGTACTCCAGATGGGCATGGTGGCAGGTAAGAGAAGTTCAGAAGTAAATGCCACGGTCTAGACTGATCATTTTTGGCACAAAAATTACAGAGAGATTGAAATTGCTTGGAAAAGCCCAAATGATTTCAAATTAGTACAGTTATATTTATGTCACAGCATTTCTAGGCTCTAAAAGTTAATTCACTTTATTTGAGCAAACATGTATATAACCCCTAGGCAAACGTCCTCATTTCAGTCAATGGTCATGAAAGGAACGCTCCTTGAATATACTGTTTTAATGCCTATTAGCTTAACAATTATGAAATCTATAAATAATGAGAACTAAAGGTAGTGTTTCCATTTCCTCGATGAAATTTTTACAGAATTTAAAATATGGCCTAGGCCATAAAAGAATACAGCAGTAGATGCTTGCACCAGAAATCCAGGTTTTTACGAAGATAGCCTCAGGAGAGGCAGATACAAATACTGAAGATGGAGATTCCTTCTCTGTGTGAAAGTAGACCAGTACGTGGTAGACATAGTAAAAAATGACATAAAATTATCACCAAAATATAATCTTCTATTTCCAAGTCATGAAAACTTTGGATTTGCTATGAGTCTGGTGACTAACATCGGTTAGGAATAGGAGGACCACATGGGACAGCTGTCATGACATGGGCTCCCTCTGAGTCTCTGTTTTGTGAAAGAGGGAGAAGAAAATGAATCTCTCCATCTTCTGTTATCTAGATTTTCTATTTCAGATAGACTGGGGAGGAAGTCGAGTTGTGTTGTTCTCTACTCACCTCTTCTTTACCAGAGGCAGAGGCAGAGGCAGAGGCAGAGGCAGAGGCAGAGGCAGAGGCAGAGCAAGCTCTGAGCCTGTGCAGTTTCGTCCTTGACCTAAGCAATCCATGCTTTTGGCTGAGGTTGCCTACAAGGCACTAATTAACAACCATGCCTTATTTGTGTGGGAGGTGCTGAACTACGATTGCTATCTAGAGAGCCAACCCCTTATGCTATCCAATAACTTTGAGACACTGCTATCTTGGGAGATATTAATATTATTACAATCTTTAAATCTGAGAATTCAAGCCAGTGATTTTGAAATGAAAGACTATGTTATGAAGTAAGCAAGGCCATCGCTCCCTATTTTATTAATTTAATGTTCTGAAATCAAAAGAGAGTATATCAAAAATTCAATAACATGTTCATGCCTGATGTGCAGCATTTTATATTTACAGCCTACCTTTCAGGGAGTGGACTTCCTCTTTCTCACATCTCCTTGTTATTTTATAACCAGCTCACTGGACCATGGAGTCAAGACCTAGATTTACATTGTGGTCCATGACTTGCAAAGAGCCTGGATCTCAACTAGATACTGAGAAATAATCCTGACGCTAAGTCAGCTGACAATGATTATGAGTATCTTAGAGGCAATGCTTTCTACAAATATAAACTACAATGTATAATTAAATTATTCCCATCTCTGGCTAACAGTATGTGTAAATCAAACTATGACATTAAAAAACAACTTTTGCCTCCTCCAAGAGAGACTCACACTAAGACACCCGAGAATTGAGCTACGATTTTTCCTGTAGTTGTTACATATCTCTTTCTTTCTGACTGTGTTGCTTCAGATTCTGATGTTTAGCAAGTTCTTGGAAATTTTAACCCTGGCAGTTGGGACCATGCATATATTCCAAACACTGTGTAAATAAAGCTGAAATCAAAATCCACACCATTTTATACACGGTGTTTGCATTTTCAGCAGCTGGCCTTCCTGCCAAATTTTCTGATACATCATTCAATCTAATTTTCCAATCTGCTGAAAACATTCTCCAGTTGCTGAGTGACTTCATAAATTGTCTTTATGACCCTGGTCTTAAGTTTCTTCAAATGATGTGGCTTTGATGAGTAAACTGTAGGGTGTGTGTGTGTGTGTGTGTGTGTGTGTGTGTGTGTGTGTGTGTGTGTGATAAAATCTAAAAAGTAGTCAAAGGAGGACATGCCAATCAAATGAAACCCCCACTGAATTTTCAGGGTCCTATTCTCCATCAGACAAGGCCATGGCATGTGCACTGTACTCCAGCGAGACCTCTGCCAAATGTCATGGATTGTCCTTAAACTAAAGTAGCAAGTCACCAAATCAAAAACCTGCTATGCTAGCTATCTAAAGCAGAACATTTTGTTACATGCATCTATTCTTCTACCAAAAATATGTTTCTAAGAATCAGTTCTGCAAGTCTTACCTGACCCCTCTGCTAGAGGAAAAGAAACTGAACATAAGCAGTGAACATGAGCTAAGTCTCAACCTAAAGGTGCCATGTCTTAGTGCCGGCCTGTCGGGATGGCCCCGTGCTCTGTGGCCAATTTAAAGGGAAGAGGAGGAAGGACGTGAGTGTCAGCCCTAAGTTCCCTTTCTGGCATGCCGGTGCTCCTGTTCACATGTGGCACTGCATCCGTTCCACTGGATTTACCCTAGTTTGGATCAAAGCTTCCTCTACTTCATTTAACAGATTTGCTCAGACGGAAGGTCTCGGAGGGAAAGTGATGTTAGGAGATGGGGATTTTTGAACATATGAATATGTAGGTCATTGGATTTTTAAATAAATTAGAGAATAGTTTATCTATTAAGTAAGAGTCACTGTACATATTTTATGAAACATCACTTATTATAGGCCAGTGAACACCAGGAATATTAAGTCTTAAAACATTTGCAGGAGCCTTTCTTCCTATGTGAGCCTCTGATCGATGTTTGCAAGTCTATACTTTAACAAAGAAAACAGGATGCTTAAAATTAGGATTCAAAATCACATTTATAGATGCAAAGACAAAAATGGGGTAAATAACTGAGTGACGTACTTCATGTTCAGACCTAATGAGAGAAAGGTGCCAACTTAAGACGAATTCAGGACACAGACGCAGAAGAAAACATGTGAACAGAAATGAAAACCTGACAGAAATGGTGACTAAACAGCCACCATCTGCACCTGGGACGGAGCAGTAGGAAGGGGCAGGGCTAGGGAGCAATGCTGTTCTAAACTCCTGTTACCAGCAATGCCACAGCTGAGACCACTGAGGTCCTTTTCGCAAGGCAACAGTGGTACAGATCTTATAAGATGCTCCATTCCATTTCTCTCCTGAATCTCATTCCTACACATACTGACGTCCTCTCATTCCTAATCTCAATCTCTCCTCCCCACCCCTCTCTCTCTCCTTCTCTCCCCCACTTCCACTCAATATCCTTAAGTCAGTCTCAATAATAATACTATTTCCACTCAGTGAACTGAAGAGCTACAGGGTTTCAGGTTTAAAATAACTATGGTGATAATCCATAAGTAGCAGAGACAAGCTATACCAGCCCTACACAGCATATGGCAGTTGCTTTGTAGAATGAATGGGTATCAATCAGATGCTATACTTTACCCTCTCATGACATGAGCAAATGTCAGTGGCATAGAAATGGTATGGGCCTATAATCTTGAGATAAAGATTCCTATGCAAGAGGCTTATTAATAAAATCTTCCAAGGGAGAGTGGTGAGAGACAATGTAGGAGGGGAAAAAAATCCAGATCATGTTGGAGCTTCAAGCTGACTATACATATCAGAGCAGTCTCTTCCACAGGAACAGGGGCTGTACTGTGTGGTTCCCCTCACACAGTGGCTTTTGCAGCTCTCTATCAACATCTAGTAGCCTAAGGACAGTCCTTTAAAAACGAGCCCAAATCAGAAGTATGAGTGTGGAGCAGCACACACAAAGGAAGGGCATGTGCCTGCCTCTGTGGTTCCACAGGGCTATTAGAGAAAGTGCTTAAAATGAACAGGTAAGGAAACAGCTATTGCTGCCACCTCACTGTTCTCCTTTGGTCTCTTTTGCTATAAAAATAGCACGACAAGCAGGGCTAGCCATTCTTTCCACAAGAGTTATACAGGTGCAATGCTACTAAATACACCATGTACAGAACTGTATCAGCCTCATGCCGCACTGGGGAGTTCACAGTCTGGCATTACTACAATATGCTAAATCCCTTGTGCAGAAAAAAACGCTCAATTTGTATGTTTTTAGTTTGAATGATACATGTCTTGTTGGTAAACAAGAAGAGAAATATAAAAATAAAAAACAATAGCAAGTAGCAGTAAAAAATGACAGCAAAAGCTTATCTGTTTCCAAAACCAGAGCCATGAGCATGGCACACAACAAGGTGCTACCAGACGCATGTGTAAATGGCTTTGAAAAACATCTGTGGTGGCTTGAATATGCTTGGCCCAGGGAGGGGCACTCTTTGGAGGTGTGGCCCTGTTATAATAGGTGTGGTCTTTTGGGAGTAGGTGTGTCACTGTGGGGGTGAGCAATGAGACCCTCCTCCTAGCTGCCTGGAAGCCAGTCTTCTCCTAGCAACCTTCAGTTGAAGATGTAGAAATCTCAGCTCCTCCTACATCTTGCCTGCTTGGATGCTGCCATGTTCCTGCCTTGATGATAATGGACTGAACCTCTGAACCTGTAAGCCAGCCTCAATTAAATGTTGTCCTTATAAGAGTTGCCTTGGTCATAGTATCTGTTCACAGCAGTAAAACCCAAACTAAGATAACATCAATCAAAATTAAGAAGCATTAAAAACAAGTAGAGGTGGGCAAGGGCAAGGGCCACAGGAAGACAGTGGGGGAGGGGAACAATGAGAACAAGCTATAGTAATATAACAACATTTATGCACGAAAATGCCATAATAAACCCATCACTATGCATTAACCTAGAAAAAAAACAAAAATAAATAATTAAAAAAACTCTTGGAAATATAGATCCTAATAACGACGTTTTTTTATAATCAAATGGTATATGGCTCAGCAATCTAAGGGAATGAATAGTCTCTTTAAATAACATGCATTTTTCAAATACTGTTTACTGTTAAGCATGAGGTTTTCATCTGGAAATCTTAAAAGCAGGCAGACAAGGTTTCCATGTTTATAGTCATGCTGGATTGATGAATGTTTGCAGGTGATTTTAATTTCTGCACACCTACACGTACACAAACTAGTGAGACTTCTTGTTAAATCTTCAAGCCGAAATCCAGGGACACAACCTATCATGTGACACACCAGTTTTTATTAGTGCTAATAACAAATCGGTCTTAGAGACATCAATTAGTTCCTGAAACACTCGAGCACATGAGATTACGCTATACATCAGGAGAGCAACTGAGGACAAGATAGCTTTGGGTGCCTATCAAAAATGAATGGTTCTGGTCATGTATAACTATTCTTTCTTGAAAAATATGTCATTTGACCAGTTTTACATATGAATTTTACCTGGCAAGTTACTTTACCACCCAGAAATGTCTGATTCCACTCAAAAAGGCCTCACCATTTGGAAAATCCATAGCTGGTTTCATGGGGGTAGACTGTATTTCCCATTTAACAATACAGCTGGTAAAGTCAGCTGCCCATTTGTGCTGTTAGTGAGTATAGCACACACAGCAAAAACAATCTGCCTGCTGACCTCCTGGTCAAGTTCAAACTATGTCATTCTGTCAATACCATCTACCTTGATTAGGCTGGGCTTATACACAACAGGTTATGATCCCAGAGGGTTGAAAAGCTTTCCCAAATTAAAAGCAGAATTTACAAAGGCAATAGTCATACATTCCTATGTAGGTTCCATTTGATATCTTCAAGGCTGGCCCATGAACTCAAGCTCATGTTGATTGAAAGTAAATGTTTCTTTCTGGGTGTAGCCATCTTACAAGCTTAATGGCAGAAGAAAAAAATAATAAAATGTGTTCTGTGCTTCAATTTAGACCTTTTTATAACTTGGCACTTCAAAGGTGGCAGTGCCGAAGAAAAATCTTTAATCCATAAAGAGAGACATAAAGGATTCCTCAGGAGAAGACAGACCTCCAGGAGCCCAGTGCCTTTGCACAGTGTATCCTCTCAGCATGGCTGTCTTTTGTCCTGACTCACTGGAGAGCCCTTCCTTGTGCTTCAAGGCTGTTTGAGTGAAATATATACTGTAGTCACTTCAAAACATCTAAAGTAGTACAACCATGCTTGCAATTTTACCCTTAGCCAAAGAAAAAGAACTAGGCAATAAAATGTTGGCTAGGCACGAAAAGTCTGTTCATGCACATGGATGATACAGAACACACTTGCACACAGAAGTGCAGAAGATAGATCCCTTCACTTTGTATCTTTACTAGTGGACAAGAGATTTTCTCCAAAGGACATGCAAATGTTGCCTGGGTCTTTTAAGTCACAAGAAGATGCGTGCAACTTTGTGGGTTTCTCTGAATGTGTTTTTCAAGTGATGGGAATATAATGTAAAAGGCAGCTAAGAGCCAAGGGAGGAAGAGATTCCACCTCTCCTCTCCTCTATCTAACACATAAATATCAAACCCCAGTAGCCCCGAGGCTTCTTCTTTGCCCTATCACCGTCAATGACTCTGTCACTGCTTCATGCTGCTTAATCTGATCTGAGGCTGCAAACCACCTCTCTTAAGCTGACTCCCGAGCACATTCGAGCTCTTCATCTGCATCTGGTTGCCTTTTTGCTACTCAGTTTTGCAAAAGCAATTGGCTTCTGCATCCTGAGCAATTAATCACTCCTTAACTCTGAAGTGCTGGTCCCTGTCCTCACCACTGTAAGGACCTACACTCTGAAATTTGATAAGGACATCTCCGAACCAATTGACATCATGCCAAATCTCTTGGCATAATGTCCAGCCTCTCTCCACATATCATGGCTTTCCATCCATGTGGAATCTTCTAGAGGCACTTCACTTTGGCTATTATCTCCCTACTGCTCCGTGGCCACCTACTCGTTCTTCTGGCATGTATCCTGTTTCCCTGGTCCGTAAGGTGGGAATGCTTTCTGCCTGCACTAGTTCCTTTTCTATTGCTGTGATAAATTGTCCTTACAGAAGCAAATTAAGGAAGAGTTCATTGGTTTGTTGGAGTCCAACTTTGCCATGTAAGGGACAGTATGACATAGTTTCCTGCCCCTGAAACAGAGCTGTCTCAAGCAGAAAGCTAGCTGTCTCGAGCAAGCTACAGAGCCAAGAGCTATCTACACAGAGCTATCTAGGGAGCCATGTAGAGCAGAACATAGGCCGTTAGTTTGTAACCCTTGATTTGACTTCAAGTCATTTGTTTTGCCATTCCCAGACATCCCTTCCCTCAAGAACCCAGACCTAGTGGAGGCCTGGCAGTTGCGTGAGATTCTGGCAGGAGCAGTAAGATGTAAAGGTTAAGATACATGATTAAGCAAAGAAAGGAAAACAGGAAGCTATAAGCTCTCAAAGCCCACCCATGTGACATATATGACATATATGAAATATGTGACATATTTCCTCTAGCAGGACTCCATCTCCTAAAGGTTCCACAACTTCCCTGAACAGTTCCACTACTCAGGAACCAAGTGTCCAAACACACGAACTACAATGGCTTCCTTTGAGACCATTGCATCACACTGCCTTCCCATGCCCTGGTTTAAATCCCAGGCTCTTTTCTAATACCGCACTCTCTCCCTACACACTCTTTTTAGTACTAAACTTACAGGCTCAATATTTATTGCCAATCTTTGTAAGAAATCTGCCAATATTTCAAAGTAAAAACAATTAGAACCCTAAAACTCCCTGTGGCCGTACTCAGCTACTCTACAGTCTCTCTCTCTTGACTTTGCTTTCAGTCTCCAGGCTCAAGCCCTGAGACCATCACGACTGCGTCGCCCTGTATCCACTGACACAGTTCTATGATAGTTCTGCTGCCTCTGGCCTGTGTCCACCCTTCCCCACGTTTCAGCGGGCCTCTCTTGGCAGCCTCCTACCTGGAAGTGCTACCCACTTTCCATAAGAGAAAAAAGCAAAACCTTTCTAAGATCAAATTCTGATTAGTGAGTCAGAGCACATTCCCACATGAGACCTTACACATTTCCAGTGCTTAAAGTTCAAAATGTTTAGCAAGTTCTTACAAGATCTTTTTTTTTTTTGAACCAACAATCTCCCGCCAATATCTTTAACTTTATTATCAACTACCAACTAATCTCACAGTTTTTAACTCAATATTTTCCTTATGATTTCCATTAGCTTAAATATACTTCTTGAACTTCATTAAATTTCATTAACCTTCACAGCCTGCTTCCCCCAGGAACCTAATATTCACGTTTTTCAAGTTTTCACCCAGAACCTTTTCTATTTCCCTACCTCAGGTGCAGTATGGTCTTAAACCTGCTGTGCTCCTGAAGACTGGCCCTGGTCATCCTAGTGTAAGTGACCCTCAGCCCCAGCTCCATAGCATTGCTGAATCCACTCTCCTGCAGTACCCACACACTTTAGAGTTCAGTACAGCTCTCTGCTACCCTCTGCTCACTGCTGAGGCCATCAGTCCCCAAGGCTCAGCCCCTTTACTCATTGGTCCCTCATAAGAAAGGGCACGTGGTTGGCAGAATGTACCCCTCCACCTCGAGTCAATAGCATCAGCACCTTGTTAGAATAAAATTCTCTACGTCCTGTCCCCTATTTTCTAAATCATAAACTCTGGGATGAGCTCTGAAACCCTTATTATAACAACTCTCCATTCTGATGTACACTCACTAAGAAGCACAAATAGGAAAAAAAAAATCAAACAAGCAACACTCAGTAAGACAACACACATGTATGAAGGAACTGTTCACCTCTATTATTTAATATTATAGTCAAATGTAATTCCTTCAAAACATTAAAAATAAGTAATCTACATGTTAACACCTGAAATCTAACTTGCACGTTTTAAAAGGTTTATAGAAATACTTTCATAATGTTCAAAAATATTTAAAAACAAATTATTTGAGCATGCATAAATAGTTTTACAAGTAGTCTCCAGTATTTTTTAAAAGGGCAGTAGTGATAGTCACAAAATTCACAACCAAGGGTTTATCCTGGGAAACAGGACGGTAAGGGTGGGGAGCATGCACAAACACCCGGCCAGTCAGCGGGGAAATCCTGGATGCTGAGCTGGCCGGTAGCTTCTCAGATCGTGAAATTAATTAATTAAGATTTTGGAGGGATGAGGGGTGACTTTGTATCATGACATAAGGCTATTATTCAATTACGTGTGCTCTGAAATTTTCCTTTATACTCTGTGTGCCTGTGTATGTGTGAGAGGTGTACATGCATGTGTGTGTATGATGCATGTGTGAGAGGTGTGCGTGCATGCATGTGTGTATGAGGGGTGCACATGCATGTGTGTGTATGATGCATGTGTGAGAGGTGTGCATGCATGTGGAGGCAAGACATTGACATTTGTAGGTTGTCCTCATAGCTCTACACTACATTTATTTCTTTGTGTGTGTGTGTGTGTGTGTGTGTGTGTGTGTGTTTGTTGTGAGGCGGGGTCTTTTTGCTGACCCTGGAGCTAACAGGATGGGTAGAGGAGCAGAGTCCCGCTCATCTCTTCCTGCCACCTCTTTCACACTAGGCTTAAATATGTGAGCCCAGTGACCAGCTTTCTATGTGGGTGCTGGGGATCTGGGCTCAGGCCCTCGTGCTTGGATAGCAAGCATCTCCCAACCATTTCCTCATCGCCATAAAACATTTTGAAGAAATTACAAAGAAATGAATACAGGTCCCATTTCTTCCTTGCTCTGACTCTCAATCCCCAGAGAGAAGGTTGTTAATCCTACCTGTGTGCGGTTGAATGCCACTCTTGCAAAGACAGCTTGAGACACACTAGCCCTCTTCAGCTCATCTCTAACTTGCTGGTAGATATCAGGAGAGACTTCCACAGAGGAGTTTGTTGGCTCTGGCTTAACTGCTCTGGGAATGGGTGGATGGTTCAAGAACTGCTGGTTGATGGCTTGAGGATGCTGGTGAGCCAGGAGCCGGCTAACGGCTATCTGTTGGTTTATCAGATGAGCCATGGCTATTTGCTGCCTGACAAGCTGTGGACTGAGCTGCGGTGAGAGAAGACCAGGGCTCATGATGGGCTGTAGTGCGGGCACTTGGTTTCGGATTGGAGTACTGTGGTGGATTTGGCTATGAGGAGACTGTTCGTTGGTTTTGCCCAGGGATGCCAGTTGGTTCATATTTGGTAAATGCATTGGCCGCTGGCCCAGAACACAATAGTCTGAAAGGTTCTCTCGCTCCACTCTTTCCACTGTTGAGAGAGAAAAAGAAAAATGCACCATTATAGTCATATATTTTCATGATTATAATTTATTGCAACTACATAGAGTACTTAATTGTTATATTTTTGGTATACTAATGATACAAATATTTTTCATACAAGTTTGAAAAATCCCAAAGCATTATGGTAAAAGGGTTAAGCAGTCATTCTCAATCTGTGGGTCTCAGCCCCTTTGACAAACCTCTATCTCCATAAGGGTTTACATTGTGATTCATGACAGTAACAAAATTAGAGTTATGAAGTAACAATGAAAATAATTTTATGGTTAGGGGTCACCACAGCATAAAGAACTGCATTAAAAGGGTTTTAGCATTAGGAAGGTTGAGAACTACTGGGTCATAGTTATAGTCATAAAAGATATGAAAGTGAAAATATTTGCCACTTCAGCTCATTTAAATTTGTAAAAAGTAAGCATTTCCTAGACTAGCAAGACAAAGACCCACCAGCCAGTACCAATTCCAAAGCCCAAGACAGTTCTAACCCCTTGATCTCCCTCCATCTACAACCTTAGTACTAAAACACCAATGCTCTAATCTACTATAGCTCGTGGCTAAGAGCATAACTCATAGTTATCATGATAATGGCAAGGGCAGCATCTCCTGCTGAAGGCTGGCTACCTTCTAATTCTGGGTTGGAAATGCACCAGGGATAGATCTAAACACAGAGTGCCTATTTTCATGTGGAGGGTGAATAAAGCCTTGATAGCCAGCGCTCCAACTGTGAGTGGAAAGTTCAGGAAAATGCTACCACAGATCCATGGCTTCCTCACTTGCTATCTTCTTTTGAAAATGGATATTTTAATAATCTCAAGACTAATAACATCACCTTGTCTGGTCCTTAAATAAGATTCTTTCCTGCTCCAGGTCACTGCAAATTATTAAAGGTTTAAAGATAATCTTGAATGAGTGAACGAAGAGAATGTTTCATTCACAGACACACGAGTCGAGTACATAGGAACAGTCCACAGGAAAGGGGACCATGGCCTTACCTAACTAAGGTCTGTGAGGCTAGAGAGGTGGCTCTGCAGTTAAGAGCTCTGATACTCTTCCTGAAGACCTGGGTTCAGTTCCCAGTACTATTGTACTTTATTGCCCAAGACAAAGTTTTGTTTGAAGAAAACAACTAGGTCATTGTTAGTTTTAAGTGTTCATAGTAATCACCTCAAAAATGTGTTTCAAAGCAAATTCCGATATCCCTTAGTAAGGAAGCCTTACTTCTTATGCTTCCAAATATTAGGTATAATTATGCAAAAAAAAAACTTTTAAAGAAGCTGGGTATGATGGCACACTCTATGTTCAAGGCTACCCTGAACTACACATCAAGTTCCAAGATGCCTCCCCGACCCCCAAATGCATTAAAGATAAATTCAACAGGCACTGCTTGTGGTGGTTACATGCTAGAAATCAAAACCATTTCCCTGCAGGAAACATATGTTTAAAGGTTTATTTCCACTACCTTTAACTGTGTATATATGTGTGTGGCTATGTGCCTGTGAGCTCAAGTGCACTTAGAAATCGGAGGCAACACAAGCAGCCATGAGCTGCCTGATGTGGGGCTCAGAACAGAACGTGGGACCTCTGTAAGAATACATGTTTTTAATCTTTAACCATGAGGTTAGAGAGCCATCTCTGGAACCTCAGGAAAAACTTTTGAAAATAACCATTTTGTTTTTTTTTCCTATTAAAGTAGCATTTGCAGGTTGCTATAGAGCTTAGGCTGAGCCGGCATGAGAAGGAAGGAAAAGCCTGCAGAGGCTCAGAGACTTTCAAGGGAAACTTCAGGTGCTCGGAAAAAGCTGGGGCACATACTCAGTCAACTGGGAACAGGGAAGAAAGCGGGGTTTTCCTAAATTAATAAGTTACCATGACTTTTTAAAAGAATATATGTGGAACTAAATTTACATATCAAAATCTAAGTGGGTATTTGACCATGTTATTCCCTGTCTAAAAGTTTTACATATTTCCAGAGGGTTTTTTTTTTTTTTTTTTTTTTTTTTTTTTTTTTTTTTGAGGAAGTAGGCAGCCAATCTATCTTAGGATCATATTTAACACACATACAGTTATTTTTTCTTCTTTTTCTAAAGAACCAAACTTTTGTTTAACTTTTCTATGAACTCCCAAGTAAGGCGAACGTTCACTTCAAACTTCTTTCGTTTCTAGCTGACTCTTTGGATGTGACTCTCTTCGTTTCCATGTCACCTTCCCTGCACAGGGTTCAAGGGAGACAAATTGTTTTTATCTTCTCTAAGGCCAGGCACCTTCCAATCGCTGTATTAATTAGACATTAAAGTACAGAGCCTTAAACCCAAACCAAGCAAATGGCTCTGAGTCTTTAGATAAGGTAATCCAATAGGGTTCCCACTGACAGGAATTATTATTGTAATTTCTTTATTGAAAAAAGATGTAAAGAGACCGTGAATGGCTCCAGAGTGCAGTCAGACTTTGCAGACACAAACACTCCGTCTCAGGTAAACATGTGACTCATTGGTTTGTTTGTGCTTGTTTGTAATTCAGTCAATTCAATTCTTACATTGTTTCCAAGTACTTAATAAGCAAACTTTTATCCCTACTTTTTCTACTAAAAAAACAGAAAATCACTCTCTATAGAATACATTCTTCAACCAAAAGCTAATTGTCTAAACTTTTAGTGGTTTTTTTCTTTTTCAAAGACTTACTACACTTGAATGAGTTGACTTTTCTGTGATATAGCTAAATGGCATTGTTAACTTAAAAAAAAACTATAGATCTAGTCATGATTATGCATGTAAGTAAGTGTAACTATAAGAGATCAAGAAAACCTACAGGAGTTTGTGATATGTTAAAATAATGATCAGTGCATATTGCTTTAAGTTTGCACATAGTAACTCCCATAAGAATCCCCAGATCTGCAGACAGACATGGTGGTATACATCTTTAATCCTAGCACTTGGGAGGCAGAGGCAGGCAGGTCTCTGAGTTCAAGGCCAGCCTGGTCTACAGAGTGAGTTCCAGGACACCCAGGACTACACAGAGAAAAACCAACCAAACGAGCAGAAAATCTATCCAAGATGCAAGTTGGGTGTTTTCTTCTTTTCTTCCGACTTTTATGAAAACTACTGATGTCTCTGAGTTTCTATGTGTTGGCAATTAGCTTCATTTTCAAAATACAGTAAAAGACAAACAAAATATCTGATAATTAAATCCTACCTTTTTCTTTTTAAATTTTGTCAATTACTAAAGATACTCTTGTGTCTATCAGCCCCCGATGGCTTTATCAATAAAATCCAGGTTCTTTACCTCTAAAGATCAACGACAAGATGAGAGTCAGTGCACATCCGCAGTCTCTTCTACTCCAGCCAAGCAAGGATGCACATGGTGTAAGGAGTGACTTGGCACAGGCTGTCCTCCTCTGAACAGTTTGTCACTTATTTCCAAGAGCTACTTTTTTTTTTTCAGAGTGGGGAAGAGGATGGCTTCCTGGGGATGCAACCAGACCTCTAGCATGCTAGGCAAGTATTCCACCATGAAGGTGTCCCACCCAGTCCTAGCTGCCACTCAAAAATGAATGTCAAAGTGGTATTTTTAGCCGCTTAAGTCATAGCAGATGACATGCAAATGCTTTAAAGGAGAACAGGCTAGACTCCGTCTGAAAATGGAGCCTGGGAAATCGTTATTTCTTTTCCTCCCTCTCTTGTTCCTTCCCCACATCTTCTCTTCCTTTCTACTTTCCTGCTTTTCTTTTTCTTTTCCTCCATCCCCTTTCTAAGTGATTTGAAATTCACACTGCATCCTTTTATTTCTGCCTATTCACTTCATGTTTGTCTCAAGCCAACTGAACACCACTGTTTCATCTATACGGTGCAGTGAGTTTTGTGAAGCTTATCAGGAGACTAGAAACCCTGAAGGAAGTGAGGACAGAAAGCAGCGTGGCCTCAGAAAATACTCAGGAGATGTTCTAACACAAACGTTTCTATGATCTGAAATCAGAACCGCACCAGCATTCATAGTGAGCACAGTGTGAAGTCCAGGTCCTGAAGGGAAGTGCATGCTGGAGAGAGAGTAAGGTGGCTGGGCAGTCCGGGGCATGATCAGACTTGAGGACCTGCTGGTCAGAGGGCCAAAGGCCTCGGTGCCTCCTTGCTACAAGGTTCCTCACTCTCATAGCCCCCAGGAAGGCATGGCCAGGAGCCTTCTAGCTTAGGAATCAGACCTGGGGTCCCTTCCGGTGTCTGAGGGCCCAGAGGAGAACTGCAGAGCACTGATTTCTACCTCAGGGCACAGAATGGTATATGCTCTCCTCAGACTTTATCCACATTATGAGCAGAAGACATTTGTCCCCCAATTATGGCTTTATTCCAAGCAACTGCACCATAGAGCCAGAGAACATAGCCAGGAATTGAACCTTTTTGTTTTCCTTTTTCTTTCAAGACAAGGTTTCTCTGTGTAGCTCTGGATATCCTGGAACCTGGAACTCGTTCTGTGGACCAGGCTGGCCTTGAACTCAAAGAGATCCTTCTGCCTCTACCTCCCAAATGCTGGGATTAAAAGTATGCGCCACCACTGCCAGGCTTGAGACTCCACTTTTAGTTGGCAAGGGAACATCAACAAATAGTTTTCTGGCTATATGATAGGGTTAAAGTATATAATAGATTATTAGAAAATATTTACATACAGATTATGCATAGAGAATGTATGTGTGTGTGTGTGTGTGTGTGTGTGTGTGTGTGTGTGTGTGTGTGTGTGTGTGTGGAGAGGAAAGAGGGAGAAGGGAGAAGGGAGAGCACAAGTGCTTATATGCCAATATTCTGGCACCTGAATCACTTTATTGAAATTTTACATAAAACCTTTCCAGATGTTGGGATTATGGTGTGGTATAATGGTTCCAAACAGAGATGTCAAAGCCACAGGCCAGGATTGAATCCCAGCACAGCGATTTGGCAGGTGTGTGACCACTTCCCTAGGCTGGAACTTTTCATATGTAAAATAACTGTCTCCTGCTGGTGAGCCAGGGTGATGGAGACTGTTTGAGCTAATGCCTCTCAACATCTGCACACATTTGCAGAGGGATGGACACACAGTTCAGGTCTGTGGGTTAGCAGATATTCCAGTTGAGATTCTTTGGTAGACATGGCACAGTGGAAGATGGTTAGAAACAGTTATGGGGACCAAGTCAGAATCTCTTAGGGTTCTTTTTTTTTTTTTTTTTTGGTTCTTTTTCGGTTTTTCTAGACAGGGTTTCTCTGTGTAGCCCTGGCTGTCCTGGAACTCACTCTGTAGACCAGGCTGGCCTCGAACTCAGAAATCCACTTGCCTCTGCCTTCCAAGTGCTGGGATTAAAGGCATGCACCACCACTGCCTGGCTGCCCTTAGGGTTTTTATGTGTGTCAAGACTCTAATGATTTGTGAGTAGCCTAAGCTCGAGAAGCACACGCTATGCCGTCTCTGCTGTGAAATTCTTAGCATGAGTATAAAATGATGATGTCCTATAGTTATAATCTGTGCTTGATTTTGCTGCTGCTAGCTCCTGAAGTCATATTAAATGTGATTGCTAGGTTCTGTTTCTCACTAATCCCTAAGAGAAAAGCTATGATTTTACTGAACTTTAATTATATTTTAAATTTATGTAAACATTCAAAATTTCCCTATAGTTTTATTTTCATTGATCATTATATTATGAAGAAACACTGATTGAACCTGGTGTTTAAAAGCTATATTCAAGAAGAATATACTGAATAATATATTTTATTGGCTAGGGTACTTGAACAAATAGAAGATTCCGTGGACCTAATTCTTTTGTTGTTGTTGTTGTTGTTTTTAAAGACTTATTTATTTTTATTTTGTGTATATGAGTGTTTTGCCTGCATTAATCTCTGTGTACCTTCTACCTTATAAATGTCTGATGCCTGCAAAGGCCAGCAGAGAGTCCTGGATGCCCTGGAACTGGAGTTTCCGGCATTGTTAGTTACTATATGGGTGCTAGGAATCAAACCTGGGTCCTCTAGCAGAATAGCCAGTGTTCTTAGGCTCAGAGCCATTTCTCCAGGCCTATATGTTAGTTTTATCTTAAGAAAACTTTTATCTAAAATTCTAGGAGCAAAATTTAGAAGTACAATATTATTAAGATTGTTGCTAAATTAATATAAATTTCAGAAAATATTTATTTAATTGTGATTAACACATAAACCTTCTTAGTCCACACTTTTTAAAAATTAGGACATTCTAACCCATGTCTTCTGTCTCCCAAAAGATTACCTAAAGAATCTCTTTCGTTCTTTTGTTTTCATGACTCTGTCACAGCATATCAATTTTGAAAATTAATTCCTTCATGTTGATTCACTATCAAATGGAATCATGTGCCCATGACATATATATTAGAACTCAGTTTCTCCAAATGAGCCTTAACCATTCATATGCTGAGCTGGGAGTGGTGGCAGTGCACACGTGTAATCCAAGCTCTTGGGAAGTGGGAATATAAAGAGCACAGCTATATAGCAAAGCCGGCCATACAGCAAAAGACCCTGTCTCGTAACAGCAGAGACCATACGCGAACCTTTGGATGGGAAGGTGGAAAGACAGACAGTGGATGAAATGATAAAACCCACAATTATATGACCAAATTTATAGGGCTGGTAAAAAGGCTCAGTGAGTAAAGGTGCCTGCCGCCAAGCCTGACAATGTGAGTTCAGTCCCCTGGGTCTACATGGTAGAAGAGAAGTGATGGCCAGTGCACTGTCCTCCAATTTCCACATGCACACCCATGCACACAAGGATAAATGTAAACTTTTAAAACAATAAATTTCATAGAAATGCAATACAAATTACATGTAAGTTTCAAATTTTCACATGAGAAGCAACAAATCTGCTTTACTTCTATATATGCCACATTTGTTTCAACCAACAGATGGAAGGATGGCACCCTGAAGTATTCTCTAAAGTAATTGGTCAAGGGCTTGGGTTTTTTGTTGTTGCTGTTTTTTCCTTTTTAATAGAGTAGGAAGGAAATTATAGATATTCTAATTCTCTAAACATGGTGATTTACACCTGCAATCCCAGCGTTCAGAAGGCTGAGGCAGAAGGGTTACCATGAATATGAGGCCAGAACTTGACCAGTGTTTTAATGCAGATTTAACACAGTTGCTTTGTGAAATCACCCCTGGAATCCATCCATAGTTATAATGGGTGAAAAGCAGCAAGCTGGGTAAAAGGCTTTGCACTGGGAAACTTCCAGAATCTCTGGCCTGAGGATTTTTCTTTAAGCCATTAAGATGCTTATGCAAATGGAAACAGATTAGCCTGAGTGAGTGCTAATGGATTCCTTAATAAGATAACACTCTAGAATTCCCCAGTACCTCATTTGGAAACCCCAGGTAAAAGAATATAAGGAGAAAAACAGACAGACAGACAGAGACAGACAGACAGAGACAGACAGACAGACAGACAGACAGACAGGCAAAGGGAACTTCTCAATGCCTCTTTAAACCCTCAGTGGCTCTCTGCAAGTGATTCTAGAAAGGTAAGACAGACATGGGTTTGGGTTGGTCTTGGGCACCCTGGTAGGGGTACTGCCAACCAAATCAATCTTTTAAATTGCTAGCCAAAGCCTGAGTTAAAACAGAGATAACGTTAGCAAGCACCATTCCAAACCTTCACCTCAAGCTCTCTGATCCAGCACCCCAAACCCCAATAGCAATATTATAGATAATGATCTTGTTAAAACATAAGTTAGAAAACATGCTCAAGGTCAAATAGCTGTTCAGATACAGAAAATATTCCAAATAGGAGCTATTGGTTCTACATTATAAGTAAAATTAAAAGATCACGTAGGCAATAAGAATGAATCTTTGTTGTGTTGGGTCCCCCTCTCCCACCTTCTTTGCTTAACTTGAAATGATGGGCTCATTGCCTCAATGTTTCACAAGTGGTTTTGATGGATTTCTCTTTTTCTTTTAATTATTAGATTTATTCATTGTCTTGGAGGACAGCAAGGCACGCTCGTGGAAATCAAAGGACAACTTATAGGAGTCAGCTCTCTCCTTGTACCATGTGGTTCCTGGAGACTAATCTCAGCTCCTCACGTTTGCAGCAAGTGCCCTGGCCCACTGAGCCATCTTGCTGGTTCCTTAACAGGTTTCATTCAGAAACAAGACGCCTTAGGCACAGAACTTTTCTTATCTGTAAAGCCAAGGCAACACTTGAAAAAATGTGTTAGTATCTCAGGTACCAGCAAGCCTGCCATCTACATCATAGCTGTGGCAAGCCCTACCATCTACACTAGCTGTGGCATAATCCAGATCTCAACCCTTTGTTATTTAATTCCCACAACTGTGTGACCCAGATATAAACAGCTCACTGAGGAAGCTGAAGCTCAGAAAATCCAAAAGTAGGTTGGGCACACACATCTTTAATCCCAGCACTCTTAGCACTGTGAGTTTGAAGTCAGCCTGGTCTACAAAGTGAGTCCAGAACAACCATGGCTATTACACAAAGAAACCCGGTCTCAAAAAAAAAAAAAAGAGTGGAAGGAAGGAAGGAAGGAAGGAAGGAAGGAAGGAAGGAAGGAAGGAAGGAAGGAAGGAAGGAAGGAAGGAAGGAAAGAAGAAAATGCAAAAATAGAAAGGTTGGTGAAATTGAAAAGTGATTTCTCCAGGCTCCTGGTACCCATGGTCTGCTTCCAGAGCTACACTGCCCCCCTCATTACTAGTGTTAGGGTTAAGATCAGGACCAATCAACCCTCTTGAGCCAATCCTGCTTTTGAACATAATATACAAGTGTGCACACAGCGCTGTGACAAATATTTGCATGTGTGACTTGGTGGCTGGGTGAGTCATGTGAGTAGCAAGGGTCCTGCCTGATGTCTCTCCACAATGTGCTACGCAGCAAATCCTTCTGAGGTGACACAGCTTGAGAAAGTCAATCAAGAAAAGGGTGAAACAATAGTTGAATCAGCTAATCTCTAATGAATAGTTAGTTATGTTTTCTTGTTTGTTTCAGTTCAGATGAAAATATTTATTAATTATTGTGTGCCAATAATTATGCCAGTCCTTAGATATACAATACCAAATGATTTTAACTTTAAAAAAAAAAATCCCATCTGTTTTTTGCTTCAGGTAAATTAACCACTTGGTACACATAGATGCTTAGAACACCAGCCTATGACAGAGAAGTGTCTTTCTTTTTCTAAAGATTTATTTATATGAGTACACTGTGGCTGTTTCCAGACACACCAGAAGAGGGCATTGGATCCCCTTACAGATGGTTGTGAGCCACCATGTGGTTGCTGGGAATTGAACTCAGGACCTTTGGAAGAGCAGTCAGTGCTCTTAACCGCTGAGCCATCTTTCCAGCCCGAAAAGTGTCTTTCTATTTAATGATTAAAAACGCCTTTCAGTGTCTACTTTATTGACAATTCATCTGCTCACTAATAGTAAAAAATACATGATTATAACCCCCTTATTGTATTTTTCCTGCAGCCAAAAGAGCTTTGTTCCAATGTAAATGTCATCAGCTTAGAATCCCACCCACCCAATGAGGGATGGGAGTGACCCAGGGAGGAAAAACAGTTAGTAGCATTGGTAGATTTTGTATGTAGAAGGTGATGGTATTGAGTTGAAACAGTCAACAGTAAATTAAATGTGTTGCGCATACATGGCATGTCAACAAATGTCTTAAGGTCCCAAGCAATCAGAGTGAATTCATGTCAGACTGAATGTCATGAAGTGGGCAATCGGTCAACAGTTTTGGCCCTCCAAAATGGTAATTATATATGGTTAAATGCAGTATTTATTTTGGTTCCTCTCTCTGAGCTGGAATATACATTAACAACTTCACTGTTCCCCTGAAGTATTTTGCTGTATGTAGTTCTTAAATATGTAAACATAACAAAATAAAACAGCATTCCATGGACTATTGCCCATCTATGAAGTATTTCTGATTTATTGTCTTCTGGTCAATAACTGTAAATAAAAGTCAATTTATTATTTGAAAGTCAGTTTCAGTTAATTCAACACAGACACAATGAGGCCTGCATCTATCAGCTATGAGTCCCACACCATTGAAACAAATAACTACAGTTCACTAAACATAATTAAAGAAAAGATTTAGGAGACTGAAAGAGCCAAAGGGCAGAGGCATGTGGATGTAGGCGTGCTAAATCTCTTACATCTACCAAACCTACAGATCTTTTTCTTTCTCTAAATTTGTTACAGAGACTTTGTCTCTGGGTTGGGAATTTGCCTGCAAAGTCTGTGCCTAAAGCAAGACATTCAGAGCCAACTTGTTAACTCCCAATAAAACAGCCCCACAAGTGAGTACCACCAGCTGGCGTTGTGATAATATCATATGACTGGTTTTCTTAGGTGTATTTTCCACTTATTACCAGCTTCCTTTCCCCATCATATTAAGATCTTTAGAACATAGGCATCTACCTTAAAGCAACTAGGATATAGACACCTCTGTTTCCTTGGCAATGAAAGCTCACAGGATCCAATAAGCTCCATGGAAAAAGTGACCACTGTCCACTTTACTGCCGCACAGCCCCACTCTCTGGTGACGCAACTGCCCTGGCTCCAAGAAGTTTGATAACTTGATAACATCGATCATTTCAGATGTCTTTTAAGTGTAGATGAAAACGACATCTAATGATGCCTACACTTTTGCTTTTTAATCTAGGCTATAATTTTAAAGTAAATTCAGCACATGATGAAAAAAAAAGTCATACTTGCAGAAGCTTAACATTAATATTTAGAGTCTGCCTCATCCATTTAGCACGCCATACATGTTAATTCTTTAATTCAACCTATTGTGAAAAGTTCATCAAGGAGATAAGCACTCCTGACTCCTTCTTTTCAAAAGACCAGTTTCCCTGACTATATGAATCATAAATGTTATAAGCCATTACTTTTCAGAAAAATAGTAAACTAGCTGTAAAAAACTTCAAAGAGGTATTTTTCTTTGTGTGAACAATTCCCAATTTATAGTCAGTAAAATTGTAATTATTCTTTTCAGAAGAATAATCGACAATTATTAACTCTTTAGTTCAATTACTAATTAATAGGAAAGGAAAGGATTATTTTAATACAGTATTAGCTTCCTAAGGATATTAGCTGTATGAATTAAATAAACAACATTTTTGGCTTTTTTTTTCATTCAACTGAGAGATTAATATAAGAAGTAAGGCTGACTGCCATATAATACCTGCCAAGACAAAACTAAGTGTGTGAATTCAGGCAAGTTGATCTATATTCCACCTATTAATATGAAGTCCTTATAATATAACACCTCCTGCTCAATAGACTGAGAGTACAGGTGCCTATGACCTTCTCTTTCTTTGTCTGCAATATTTTTTCAAAGAGTTTTTTTTGTCCTAGAAGAAAAATAAACCAAAATCTAGGACCCATACTCCAAATAACTCTAGATTGGTGTTTCTCAACCTGGGGGTTGGGACTCCTTTGGGGGTTGATATCAGATATTTCTATTAAGATTTATAACTGTATCAAAATTATAGTTATGAGTTAACAACGAAAACAATTTTATGGTTGTGGGTCATCACAACAAGAACTGTGTTAAAGAATCACAGCATTAAGGAAGGTTGAGAACCACTGCTCTAGATTCATGGAGATTCCTTTAGGGATTCAGATAAAGTCAAATTCATGCAAAAGGCAGAATGAAGGTCAACATCAGTGGAGCAAGTAGCAAGCTGCAGAACCATCTCCCAGGAGGCAATGGGACTTTAGCGTTGGAATCTCACAGAGCACTTGTAGGTAAGAGCTTCATGCAAGTGAGAAGCTCAAGTGCATCTCCATTTTTGACCTTGTGAATCCCCTGAGGAATCACCTGGTTAGGCAGCAATCTTGGGCAATTGACCAAGAAACCAAAGCAGGTCTCTGATTTTTACAGGCTGGTTTCCCCTATAAGCACCCAAGCTCTCCAAGGAGCTGAGCATTTCCTGGTCTGGATACAATACCCCTGACTGTACATCTTTCTGGACTGTTGCTCCCCACCACCAGGGCTGTATTTATTTCTGATTATCTGACTTTGTTTCTGGGCAGAACAAATGGAATCTGACACTAAGAAAATTCTCAAACAGGACTGCAATAGAGACCCCTGAACCTTAATGAAGCCTGCTTTCCTGCACAACCTTAGCCATGAGCTCTAGTTCAACTCTGCCATTCCCTCATTCTTCATCACAAAAGACAGCATCTATTTCTGGGGTCCTCCCTAAGCCTTCACTATAACTACTGATTCACAGGCATGAAGCCCAGCCCACCACATTGCCATAGTAGCTCATTCTCTGCTCTCCTCCACCACAGGCACCTCCTGGCCTTTCCACTAGGCTCATATGACCACACATCTCTTTCAAGGGAAACTGTCACCTCAGTGTTGAGTTCCACCTCTTACAGGCTCAGTCCTCTTTCTTCTGGTATCAATCATGCTTAAAACAAGCCCTCTTCACTCATCTCTGCCACATGCCTGATCTTGTTACTCTCCCCCTTCTTAGGCACACAGCACCCTGGTCTCCAGCAGCTGGGAAGTAACCCCCTGCACATCAGTGCTGCCTCCCTCTAGCCACTCCTTCTGCCACCCTTACTGACACTTCAGAGCCTCTTCCCTCCATTCCCTTAACTCTCACCTATTCATAGCTCCCTCATCCTTTTCCTCTTCTGCACCTCTGTCCAAGAGAGTTCCAAATTTTTATCAGCAATTACTGTGACCCTTGGTTGCCAAGAGGCTGAAGGTAAGTCCCTATTGCTGAAAACACCATGCATTTAGACGCAAAACCCAAAGGACCTGAGCAAGATGTGACCTGCAGCCTTCTCCCTGAGAACTAGCTTTCATGGTACTAGAAGGTACCATGCAAGCTACTAACAGTCCTACCCAGTTGTGATGCCAGAGAATCGTAACAATGACCAACCTGGCATATTAACCCTGGGTACAGCACTGCCACACATATCTCAGTGGTAACCAACAGCTCTCTAATTAGACTTACAACCTACTCGATAGGCAGGAAATCATGCCTGGTACTGGAAACCTAGAAAACTACCTGGGGTTAGTGAAGTCACAGATGGAAAACCTATAACCACCACTTACTAAACCAGCATAATTCCTAACAGGTTTATTCTGGTACACACAGATAGTGTAGCTCTAACCCCTCATAAAATATTTTTTTCTTTGCAACAGACAGATACCATTACAGAAAAATGGCCAAAATATAAAGGATAATTGACCACATGGCACAACTCCAACAGATACATCCGACAATGCGACTCCTGCACCTAAGGCTCACAGGATGTTAAGGAAGAGGGCTGGGAAGGTTGGAAAAACCAGAGAAATGGGAAATCTGATGAGAAATTTTGTCTTCTAAAAATATCAGGGAAACTACATCCCACCAACATGGCTGCCTAAATATGGAAAACACAGACACTTACATGTGGAAAGGGGAAATCTCATGGTGTCCTGACTCTAGACAAAAAACTCTAGGCAGTTGAGGAATGCCAAGAACAGAGCCTTCCTTAGGGAAGAGCTCCCAAATTGATTATTCAATACCAAGTGGTCAGCTCTGAAAACATATAAGTAACATTAAACAGACTGAGCAGGGGTTGTGTGTGTGTGTGTGTGTGTGTGTGTGTGTGTGTGTGTGTGTGTGTGTGAGAGAGAGAGAGAGAGAGAGAGAGTGTTTGCATGTGCATGTGTATAAAATAAAAGAAACAAAGAAAAGAAAGCTGTGAATTTGAGAAGTGGTAAGAGTAGGTTCATGGTAGGAATTGTTGAGAGGACAGGGAAGGGGGAAACTGTAATTATATTTTTCTTTTAAAAGATAAAAAATTTCTGAAGAAGAAAAGGAGGAAGAGGAAGAAGAGGAGGAGGAAGAAGAGGAAGAAGGAGGAGGAGGAGGAAGAGGAGGAGGAAGAGGAAGAGGAGGAGGAGGAGGAAGAGGAGGAGGAGGAAGAGACAGAGGAGGAGCCTCCTCCTCTGCCTCTTCCTGTGGTTCCATTGAGCTATCAAGTCTAAAAAACTGTCTTCACTAATTATTCTCTAGCTGTGTCCTTAGTTCACTAGCTCCTCATCTTGACTGGCCCACTGACATTTCTAGCTACCTAACTAGTTTTTGTCAGCTTAGGTATCAATAAATTTCTCTCCAGTCAGGATTTCCTGTTTCTGTCAAAACCACCAAGAGCCACTAAGTTCAATAGCTCAGATGCTGACTTAATTCCTCGTTCTTTTCCCAGTCTGCTATCTACTCTCACCATGCCTTACTGACTCTCTGCCACTCAGGTTGGTTTCCTGTCTTTCTCACCACTGCCACGCAAACCCTAGGTGCCCTGCCTCTTGTCACCTTCATCTTCATAGATTACTATTATAGATTCCAGGTGAGTGGGCCATGCCTCCTCACACTCTCCTTGTTCCTACCACACACACACCCAGCAGAACTTTAAGCCTGACTCGCCATATCCAGCTCTCTCGAAGAATACTTTTAAAACTATTTTTATTATATTATACTTTTGCCGAAAAACCTTCAGTGGTCCTCAAACTGTTACATCCGGGCTTCCAAAGTCCCATAATATGTGAGCTCTATTTTCCCAGCCATAATGCCCAAGTTACAAGACAAATGCCACACATACAAATTCTGTTCCCAAAATTCTGTCATCACCAGTATCTGACACCACCCCAGTTCAGTGCCACTCCAGCTATATTCTCTCTTCTTGTTCATGGATGGTTTGAATCTCAAAAGTCCTCAAAGGCATGAGTACTGGTGGCAAAGCATTTCCCTACAGCAGTGCTATTAGGAAGGCAGAGCTTCAGGAAGTGGAGCCGCACAGGAGGTCTTCAGATCACCTCAGTGTTTTCCCAAACCCCTGCCCCTTTCTGTCTTCCTCACTTCCTGGCCAAAGAGTGGGAAGTCCCATGCCACATGCCCCTGCGATGACTGCAGCTGGTGTGTCACTGATGGACCAAATGATCTTGAATTGAAACTCACAAAACTGTGAGCCAAGATAGAAACTTCTCTTTATAAGCTCATTATCTTTGGTCTTTGTTACACTGGCAGCAAGCTGACAGGATGACCAAAGTCCTGGCTATTATGGTGTCGTGATGAATAGACTGCCATTTTAGACATGGGGAAGAATTGTAAACATGCCATGTTTCTTACACCACATCATTCATCCTGATCTGTCCTCGCCATATGCAGGCACCTAAAATGGTCTTCCTTCCATCCCTGAAAAACTGATTGTCCTAACACCCATGTTCCACCTCCCCCATTCCTGATTTCTGCAAACCAAGACTGTCATGCAGAAGGTAAAGTGCAGGGCCTTTCTCTGTGTTCCCGCCGCATTAACGCCTAACGTTACCATGTAGGTCCAGGCATTATTTCAAGGGCTGCTCCCGTGACCAGTCCGAAGCGACACGCATGGAAGTGGGAACCATATCTTACATATTACAGATGTTTCTTGTGGACATCAGCATTGCAGAGGGACTGTGACAAGCATTCGTGAAGCATCTGTTTACTCACATCATTTATCTAGTTATGACTGCAAATCTTTGTTTCTTTTGGGCACAGAAGGCCTATATAATGGCCCCTGTGATAGTCCTACCATTAGAACCCTCCCAGCTAATAGGAGAGATGCTCAAACTCATTTTCAAATGTTAAAATACATGCAGTACTAGTAACTGCTTTATATATATTACGACTTTTAGCAACCAGGAACTTAGTCTTTTCTCAGACTGTTACTATCTGTGATGGATGGATGGATGGATGATGGATAGATGGATGGATGGATGGATGATAGATGGATGATGGATTTAAAAGGAATTAAATAGCAGATAAGTTTGTTTCTTTTACTCTATCAATTATGTCATTAAAAACAATTATTTATAGTTCTTTAAACACTCATGAATAAATACATCCTTCCAGGCCAAAAGTAAGCAGTTACCAGCATAGCTAAAATGAGCCTCAAGAGATCCAAGGAAAGAATTAGCTTATGAGGGCCAAGTACCCAGAATACCCCGCACACACCATTTTTCTGCTTTCTGACACTACCAATACACTTCTGATTGGACCGGCAAGCAGCCAAGGTGACTGAGACATACACATCAGCAGTAGCCACAGCAAAAGTGCCCGAAGCCTGAAAACCAGCAAGATGGAAATGGCTGGCTGTATAAGTGCTGCTTCTAGTCTCATGAATCCAATATTTATTTAAATTCAAAGGACTTGACGTTGGCATTACTTTCAAAAAGGGATAATACAGGCTTCCTTGCAAAGTACCTTCATTTAGACCTGAAGGTGAAAGTAAATTTCTTTTATAACTCAGAAGAATCAGGTAGACAAAACTAAGTTCCTTTCACCTCATCAGAGCTAAGCAGCAGCAGAGGCAGGAGGACAGAGAGAGTTGATTAAAGGCATTGTCCTGACCGCTGACATCACAGTGGCGAAGCAAGGGGCGCCTTAAAGAACCAGGTCAGGAGACACTGATTTCTCTATTCAACTCTGAGGCACCACTTTGTAAATGACACAATCATTTTTGGGTACAAGAGGTGGTTTAAATGTGGTAACATTATATCATTTCGGCTATAATGATCATAATTACTTATTTCTTTTAATCACAACCCACTTAACCACTTTAGTACAGAGGACTAGTTCAAGGAGTTTAATTTTCATTCAACATCTAATCTTTGTGTTTACTGGAACCCTTCACGTGCTTTGTTTACTATCTGCTTGCTGGCCTGGACGTTTGATCTTGCAAGAGTAGATTAGACAGGGTCAGATAAAATACTGATTACTAGAAACAACCAGACTCAAGGAAATAACACTGGTTTAAAAATCTTCTTTTCCCCCAGCTTTGTAATATTTTTCTAAATAGACTCAAATAAACAAATAAAATTAAGAAAACTAGCAATCAAGAGTGTTTTGAGCAAGGATTGAGGAAAGTGATGGGGATGATTTTCAACCCTAACCAAAATACAGGGTTGGGCTTGGTCATTCATTCTGGTGGCATTATTCTACAGCATAAATAATTTTGTAATAGTCACCAGTATTTGTATGAACTTTAAATGACTCCTCATTTCTTGAAACATATTAAGTATTTGAGATGAATCTCAGCAAAGATGGTTAATTTGAGGTTTTAGTAATAATATTTTAGATATGAAGCTACGTGAATTTACTAATCAAGGATCCATTCAGAACCGATGTGAGTGCCTTCGTCAGCCCACGGCCTCACCTTTCCTATGTACCCTGTGGACATGTGAGAATTGGTTGTACTGCAAATACAATTGCCACTTGGCTTCATAAAAATTATGGGGTAAGTTCATATCTGGAGTTCTTACCAAAAAAATCAGTTGGATTAAAAGCTATTTTTTCACAAAACAACTATAAAGATGATATCCATGAAGTAAATCCCCAAGCCTTGAAAATGATTACGCAGGAACCCGAACACGTCTAGGTGGCTGTGGATTCTCTCTCTGCCTACACTGATATAACACCTAAACACTGAATGGCTGCTTGCTTTCCTTTTGGATAAAAGTACACCATGTTCCTTACACAGAGGAGTTGAATGCTCTTGAAAATATAGCCTAGACAGAGTGAGCCGAATGGCAAGTCTTAAAAAGAGGTACAGACCAACCTAACATGCCACCCACCGCCCCACGTTCCGTAGGAGCACAAAGGCCTGGGACAAGGTTCACGGTAGGACATTGAAACCAGAGTATACAAACTGTTTCCCCACTGCTCCTAAAGTAATAGCAATGTTAACTCAAATATGTCCTTGTCAACCTTGATTGTCTTTGAAATGGAAGCAAAAAGGTAAACAGAGCAAGGTCTTCTGTGATCACTGGGGAAAATAAAGCCAACAAGCTAAGCCAAGCCAATTTAGGACTTTAAAAGTGCGTGTACATAGTTTAGATACCGCAACAACAAATTCAAAAAATGCACATTAAAATGTTTACTTCAAAAGTTAGACAATTCCATTTGTCTATAGTTTTTACATCTGTTTTTAATGATATCAAATTATTGATTGCTCCTTTTTCTCATATTTATTTAAGCATTAACTATAGAATTTGCCATCTGATCTTTCTCTTTTTTTTATCTTTCCAGTAGACTCTTATTTTTGCCAAGTTTGAATCTTATTTTGCTTTGATCTTTAGAGTATATAATTATTTTACTGTTTATTTATTTCTATGAGAATAGAGAAAAAGAATTGACCTGGGAGATCTAGATGTGGCAATTTGTAACAGAATCACATAGCTTATGTCTAGGAAATCATGGTTTTGATTAAGAAGCAACCATTTAGTTCCCACTGTTTTATTAAAACAGACATTAGCAGATAATAGGAAACATATTTAAGGATGGAGCCTGCATTTTGTTTAGGACATTGGTAAGCTGGCTGCAAATTTCCTTCTGCAGCTAACATAAGCCATGGTAGACACATACCGGTGACTCTGTGAGATGACAGGGAAGTTCCTGCCTCTCAGACTTCTGCCTTCTCAGGAAGAAGCCAAAGGTACCAGTTTGCTCTGGCTGCTACAGACTTCCAGATTTGAATATCATTACTTCTGTACATTTTGAAAAGGCATGGTCACCAGCAAATGTTAGAAACCAAACCATGATGCTTCCATGAGAAATGGATCTAGACAGGAATCTCCTGCAATACCCACCCTCAGCAAGAAGCCCTTATCAAATGAAAAGAACCAGCTAACCCCAACACTTCTGTTTCCTGCGGGTAGAAAGCTAATAAAACACACTCTTGGTGTTGGTTTTCTGCACGCCGTTATACCTGCCATGCCTTTTCTGTTGTTCCTCCCACTCCCTGGGCTGATGAATCAACACCACTTGAACTGTTTGATGGCAGCTTGTGTTTACTCCACACAAACCTTAACCTTTCCTTTTTTCCTCCTACTGATACACACACAGAGATACGCACACACTTTCCGGCAGTGATGACTAGCTCTTTGAATACGTGTACACAGTGTCTTGACAGCCTCTTCAGGTGTAGATCCTTGACCTACTGAATGAAGTCAAGGCCTTAATCTGCTTTTATAGCACTTAAAGATTTAACTGTGCATTTACTATCTTGGAAAAAAACAGCTTAAAGAAGCAAATCTCTGAAAGAGCAGACCACACACACACACACACACACACACACACACACACACACACACGCACCAGTTGTGACTTCACTAGACTAGAGTTCCCAGGCTTCCAGAAGCTGAAATAATTACATCCAGCATCTAAAAGAACACACTCTTGCCCTTTTACTTACAACAGCAGGTAAATGTGATCAGCAAACGACCTTGAAGCTGCATGGTTCTTCTGATTATTTTTTAGTCAAAGATGGTATGTTCAAGCATTTTTAACAATCCAGTTGTTAAAAGAAAAACTTGCAGACGACACTTAGAGAAAAGAAAGCCTCTGAGCCACATGATCACACCATGTAATGAAAAGTTATTTATCTTCTCTTACATGGGAGTGAGTATTAATATTTAAAAACAAATACCCTACCAGAATCAAAAGGGCTCAAAGAATTTGAGAATATGTTGAAAAGAAATTGCTTTTAATTCAGTTTGCAGTACACTTAACTTCTGGATAGCTCAACATTTTTGCTTCCCTTTAAGTCATATATTTAGCATAAAATGCCCTCCCTTTTTCTTTGTCTAAACTGTGTGGCTGATGCATCCAAAAGCTCATTTGCTCAAGGGCAATCTTGTAAACAAGCTCTCAGACACTCAATAGCCAGAAGTATTGCTTTGATACATATCCGGTCTCCCCTGAGGAAGCCTGCAAGTAATAAAACACAATTCATCCTTCACTTCTACCTACCCAGCAGATTATCACGTGGCCCTCGAATGGGGGCACTGAGCTATTGGCAAGATTGTGGACCCCACCATAAAGCCGGACAGACAGTGTCACAGTCTTTCGAACTACAGACTGGAGCGGCTCTCAAACATCAGTGTCACAAAAACTACCCCAAATCTCTTCAAAGACTAGAGACATCTGCGTGAATCGGGCAGAATAAGAGGACTTTTATGTTAACATGTTTATAAAAATAAAACAAAACACTAATATTTTTAAAGGGCTAGATGATCTAAATAGCATCTTATTTGTTATGTAAAAGAACTGTGTTTTCAAGGCTACAGATAATTTCATATGTAATATATAACTTCTGGTCCTACTACTTCTATTTAGTAGTACTAGTAGTATAGTAGTAGTAGTATATCTTAACTACTAGTTATTCAGAAGTAATTCTGTGTCAATATTAACTTGTTTAGTCCTCACGTCTACTAAAGGATCTAGACCAATGGTTCTTAAGCTGTGGGTTGACCAAATATCCTGTGTATCAGATATTTACATTATGATTCATAACAGTAGCAAAATTACAGTTATAAGGTAGTAATGAAAATAATCTCTTGGGGCTAGGGGTCACCACAACATGAGGAACTGGATTAAAGGGTGGTAGCATTAGGAAGGTTCAGACGACTGAGCTAGATACCTTCATTTCTAATTTTTAGATGAAAATATTGAATCTTGGTGAAATTAAATAATTTGACCAAATTCATGTAATTTGTAAGTTGAAGGCCAGACCTGAGTTCAAACCTACCAGACCACAGAACCTGGTGGTGGGTATAGTGCTCAGGGTTTGTGTCTATTAAATAAACACATCAAAACTCTGTTTCTAACCAAAGCTTTCCCGGTGCTTCAGCACTCATTCCAACTTGTTAATCAGTAGTCAAATCCTAGGTATTATGTAACACGGAATAAAACTTTTAAATTTCCATCCTAATGGATTTTGGCCTTTACAGGAAATCACTGGAGAAAACCACAAAGTTGATAAATTATGCTAAGAATTGTTTTTGTGGTTCTAATACTTACTTACAAAATTTTATGATAGAAATACTAAGAATCTTACCTTCAAAAATACTTATGTATGTGTGTGTGTGTGTGTGTGTGTGTGTGTGTGTGTACAATTAGCAAAGAACTAATAACTCATTACCTGAGAATCTACACATAGTTTTAAAAACAAAAAATCCGAGATTACCTTTTATCTTCTTATACTTTTTGTACCATCTCCCAAACTCCTGGCACTTGGTTGCTGACACATTGGCATAGTATGTGCTATTTACAATGGATGAAATCATACTCTGAAAAGAAGGAAGAGATGAGTTACTTCTCATATACATTCTAGAGACAAGAAGAGACACACTGCCCACAGCCTGTACAGGTTTCCTTTGTCTTTTAAACCTAAAGAGATGACTCTTCTGCAAACAAAATGATTTAATAACCATGCAGGGTGCTCAGAGTTCACGATCCCTTAAGTATACTTGTATAATAACGGTGCTTTCTAAAACAAAAGCCAATCATAGAATACTGTCAAAGATGGAGAAGTCAGGGCACACAGACTAAATGCAGGAGGGACAGCCAGGCTGCTGAGCCAGAGCAAAAGGTGACATCAGATGCTCCAGCACCAGCAATCCAGATAATGCTTTTCAGATGTCTCTGTTCCTCTTCCAACTGCAACAAGCTTACACAGCCAAGAATCTGAGAACATCCGTGCTACACACTGCAGAACAACGTTTAGGGAAATAAGTTAAATTAATATAATTTATAGAAACGTGTGATTATCACTTGTGTGAAAATTCACCAAATGAGAAACTTAACAGTGCTATTTTCGAGCAGGGGAAACCAAACCTAACACTTCTACTGTGTTTCAACCAAAAAACCAAATTAAAGCTAAAACTTTGAGCGCTCACACGACTGTTACCATGTTTCCTCCCCTCTGCCTCCGATCTGTTTGTTCCTGAGGTTAGAAAAAAAGGGGGGGGGGGGCATAAGCTGATTCTGCACAGGGAATTTTACATTGTAATTGCACATCTTGACTTAGATGTCCTACAGAGAGACACTTCCTGACTCTATGATATGTCTGAGCCAAAATGCTGGACAGATGCCCACTCATTCCTGACTGTGACATTATACATGTCTGTTTCATATGGACATTTGATTTCTATAAATGTTGTGTAACAGCAAGTGGGCATGAACACTCAGGCGATCCTGATGACCTGCATAAGGTTTGAGATTGTGCCTACCAATAAGTCTCACCTGTGTTTAAAAAAAAAAGTCATTCGAGACATGGAAGACCTTAGGAAAGCTTAGAGTGTCTAACGACATTTCTACAGCACAGCCCAGATAAAGAGGACAAGGAATTAGAGTAAGCAACATAGCAGGGGACTTCAACCCCCAGCAGACAGACCCGCATTTAAAAGGTCAGACTTGATTCTTGGTTTCATCACTAGGCACAAGTGGAGGAAGGAGTCCCTAATTCAATTCACAGAAACCTCTTTGGCCTTTTCCACACAGCAGATGGCTAGCATCACCCAGCTGATCGCTAAAGGACATTTTCCCCCTCTGAGGTAAGATAGCAGAAAGAGCTCCACCCTCTCTGGGTCTGAACACAATAGTGAAAATGCAAAACCCACTGGCACCCAAGTGTCTCGTAAGACTTATGATGCCCTGCCTCCAGCAAGACCTGCTTTGTATCCAAATAAAACTGTGCAGCAGCAGGTTGCACTAGCTCCCTCTCTGGTCTGAGATGCATTTGCTCTTCCTAGACAGTGGGACCTTGAGGAAAGTGACAAGCTGCCATCTCTGGTCCTTTTTTTCCTCTTCTTCTTCGTGTCTCACATAGTTCTGATGTGGGATGTCTGAGTCATTGAAATTTAACACATGATGGGACAGGGATGAAATTCTGAAATGCCAAACTCAAATGTCATAATAATAGAACTTCGAACATGGAAGCTACCTAATAAAAGCTGCCTGCCACAGCCACACTGGGGTGTGAACTCGCAAACATGCTCGCCATCTCTTTAGCTTGTGATGAATGTTGTCTTCTGGGAAGATGCAGGATAGACAGCCACAGCACAAGTCAAAGGCAGACTTCCTTTCGAAAGCTAGTCTAGAAAGCATCCAAGGACTTTCTGGAGCTATCCTTTAACTCTTCCAGGTCCAGAAGGTGAGGCTGTGACCCTCACCACTCCGGTCCCAGACAATCCCTATCTCTCTCCCCCTCTAGCCATTCTCTGGACTCTGCTCAGCTACCAGTGGTGCTGCACAAGGCCATCTTGAGCCTCTGTGGGAAGGAGGGAGATGGTGTCCTCTACCTGCTCTATCACCAGGGCCCAAATTTCATGCATCTGCTTTAAAAAGGGCACCTGCCTCAGTCAAACTCTCTTCCCTAGATGATTACACATGAGTGTCTCTACTGCTTCAGAACACAGAGTGGATTTCAATTATGAACTAAGCAAAGGAACTGGGTAGCAAAAATAGACACTCCTTGCATAATGACAAGACAACTCTTACCTATGAGAAAGAATTGATTGAGTTTGTGATACAATTATTCATATTTACTCTCTGCACAGAGTACACTCAGTAGTTGTATATGTTAAGTTGTCACGCACCATCATGGCAACTTAAAAGCATAGGTAGCTTTTGGAAATAATGTACAGCAAAGGTCATGGTGCATGGAATTATCCCTTTTTTTAAAATTTTTATTTTTTGATACTTTATTTACATTTCAAATGTTTCCCCCTTTCCAGGTCTCCACTTTGGAAACCTTCTATCCCCTCCCCTCTCCCCCTGCCTCTATGAGGGTATTCCCCCACCTACCCATCTGTCCACCCACTCCTGTCTTCCCACCTTGGCATTCCCCTATACTGGGGCCTCTAACACCCTCAGGCCCAAGGGCCTCTCCTCCCCCTGATGGCCAACAAGGCCCTCCTCTGCCACATATGTGGTCCGAGCCATGGGTCCCTTGACATGTATTCTTTGGTTGGTGGTCCAGCCTCCAGGAGGACTGGGGGAGGGGGGGTCGGGCTAGTTGACACTGTTGCTCCCTCCATAGGGCTGCAAACTCCCTCAGCTCCTTCAGTCCCTTCTCCAACTCCTCCATCTGGGACCTCACACTCAGTCCAACGGTTACTGTGAAGTGAAACTTGGGTATTCCAAACTTTTGGGCTAATAGAATTATCCCATTTTTAACATGAGAATCCACTAAACTAAAGGAGATAAGTGCATTCTCATGCCCTGAGCCTGAATCATGAGATCCTGGAATGTAGTGCAAGATCTTACAGTTGTGGTACCACCAGTACTTTAGAAATTCCACATGTAGCTAGTGATGTGCAAAGCTGGAAGGAGCTAACACAGATCCAGACATGGAACTTCCACTCCTACAAAAGCCAGTATTTCCAGAGGTCCCAAGACACAGGGGATGTGCATGGAGCACACAACTCACTCTAAGCCATTTTAAGCAATTTAATATCATAGACACGGGAGAATATCTTCTCATCAGTTGTTATCTTTCTCCTTTTTGTGGGACTAGGGATCCACTCGGAGCTTTCCATGTCAAGCAAGCGGCCTACTGCCACCAAGCTATTGGTGTTCCCACTTCCTGTCAATAACAACTTAAACTAGATGAGACATGAAGGCAGAATGGGATGAACACTGATTAAAATCCTTCCCACCTTCCATTCTGACACTACTATATGCCATTCTTCTTGCTGTGTTCAACACACAATGATGTGCTGTGGAAGGGTACTTTACTCGGTGACAGCGAGCACACTCAAAAGTGGTCCTGAAAGACGATTATAGAACTGAAAAACACCGATCTCCCAGTGACATAACATTGTAACAAAATGAGTTACTGCTGTTTTTCAGACATACTCTGGTAAACAAACCTACTACATTGCCAGTCATAAAAACTAGAGCACACACAACTATATACTATTATGCAATGCTTGACAATCACAAACATCTCTGGCATTGATTTATGTAAATACTATATTGTCCCTTCCTCCTTTTTTGGAGTGCTCTCCTGCATATGGACGTTTCCTGGAAACCACAGACCATGGTGTCTCGGCAGCGCCTTTGTACATCCCCCACGCCCTACAGCTCTTGATTGCACCAGAAGGCCACCGAGTGATTGACCTCCCCATCCACATTTCTGCATGCACTCTCTGGATGTTCACATGATGCTGATGGAATCATCTCATTTCTTAAGATGAATCTCCGTCACTAAGGGATACATGACCAACTATACTTATTTTAGCTAGATTGCCATGTCTAAAAGTAAGTTTGCTTTTAGATTTTTGAGATAAATTTTAAACTTACTTGTTTAACTAGCCCAGGTGACAGATGTCACACCTGATTATAAGTATGGTTTGATTTCCAAACTGAGGGCTTAGAGACTGAAAATGAGAAAGCCCATTGACCAGAGTTAGATACACTGGGAAGTGGCACGCAGAAACCGCTGCAGGCCTGCGTGAGCTCACATGCTACCCTCCCACACACAAACTCGACTTGACTTAGATTTTTAACTACATTTGTATTTCTTTATTTAGCTTGTGGGGAGGCACATACAACAGTCTGGACATGGAGGTTAGAGGACCACTCCTAGAATCCAGTTGTTTCCTTGCATTACATGGGTCCCAGGATCGAACTCAGGCCTTCAAGCTTGGCGGCAGGCACCTTTACCCCTGAACCCTCTCACCGGCCCTCATAGTGTCTTAAGAGGAGAAGCTGACTAATGAAAAGAAGAAAATGTTCCCTACTGCCTCCATCACAATGCTTCAGCTGTTTGCTGACAAAATAAGAAACAAGAGGACAAAAAATAATAAAAATTATTAATTATTAATTGGGCCTAGGGGTGGTGGTGCACATATGTAATCCCCATATAACAAAAAGGGATAAAGAAAATGGTAATGAAGGCCGGCCTCTGTCACACAGCAAGCCTGAGAACAGCCTGAGATGCATGAACTTTGTTTACAAAAAAATAAAAATTAAAAAAGGTGGGTACAGTGGCATGTGCCCGTGATCGAGCACTTAGAACTCAGAAGCATAAGGACTCCATAAGCTCAAAGCTAGTCTGATCTCTACGAAGCAAATCCCAAGCCAGTCAAGGCTTCAAAGTGAGACCTTGTTTCCCAAAACAAAAAAGTGATGACTTCTAGTCCCTCATGTGTCAGTCAAAGGATTTAGAATTCCAGAAAAGGAAGGAACCTAAAGGCATTCTAAAAGCTAATAGGAGGCTGGTGTGTGGTACCCATCCTTAATGCCAACACTCAAGAGGTGAAGGCAGGATGAACACCTTATGTTCGAGGCCAGCTAGGGATCTTGTCTTGAAACAAAGGCAGAGTAACAGCAGGAACCAAGCAAAGGCTGACACCTCCACTCACTCATGTCATGATTTATAAAGAAAATGCATTAAGACAGAGACCTAAGAGCCTTCCTTTCCGTCAAAACAAAAACTAAAATGACCGGATAAACTTCCCCACATTCCTGTGGGCCTGATGGGATAGATTTGTGTGGAAAGCCATGTGATTCTTAGAGTGGAGAGATGCAGATACATAATACATAAAAGTGGTGACTGATAGCCACTGCACTTGTGGGAATGCCCCGGGGGGAGAGGATTGCATCTCCTGGCTTCTCTCTGACTCTGTAAATGCACGTGGCAGGCAGTGGGTGACAATGTGTACTCTTTGCTCACTTGTGGCCTTTTCAAGCTGCTTTGGTGTGTTAGGGAACATACTGGACACAAGATTACAATGACACTTTTAGAACAGTAAAGGGAAAGATTGTTTTAGAGGCATTGTTTTGTTGCATAAAATTCATGCAGGGTCACTGGTGGCCTCTACTGCCTTCTCCTAGCCCCACTTGTGTGAGAAAGGAGAGGTTAGCAGTACCTCAGGAGAGAAAAGAATTATCGCTCAGGGGTTACAGACCCTGTGTGGATCAACAGAAGTTGTAAAGAGATGGGTGCTGGTTATACAGCATTGAGATGAACACAATACTACTCACTTGCATACTTTAAAGGGTTAAAAGACTAACCTTTCAGATATTTTACCACAAAAATCCAGACTTCTATCAAGACTTTGGGAGCGGTGGAAGGTGCCTGGCTTTGGAGTTATGTGTCTTCCCTTCCACTTTCCTGTTACAAAGGCTTTCTATGACTCAGCCCTCTTGACCCTCATAAGAACCTATGCTGAGCTAAGAGTGAGCAAGCTCTGCTCAGGTGAATGATCAAAACTCTCAAGACCCAAGGTTTTGTAGTCAAAAGCCAGCCGAGAGTAAATGAGACACCAGATGCTGTATTTGTGACACATTCAGGTTGCTTTGTCGATGTGGTGACTCACAAAGGCATCAGGGACCAAGAGTAGCTATTACAATTTATACATGCTCTGAGAGGTGAAATAAAAAAAAAATACAGACACACAACAACAACCTATACTTCACTAGCATCTGGCCAGACAGAACAGCTAAATCATGACTTCCCTCTAAACTCAGTCTGCAATTGTTGCCTTTTTATGGACTTCTCTACATTTCTCTTCTGTCTTCAAGGTTTGTTTTTCAAATTACAGGCCACTGCGATGTTCAAGAAAACATATACTATCCACTAAAACCTTTATATGACTTAGCTTTGGTCCCTTCCCTGGAGCGCTTTGGTTTCTCATGCATGCTCTCTTTAGTCTATGATCACACAGGAGTGAGTTGTCATTGTTTCTAATGATGCATTTTTGTGTGGTAACTTTATTTTAAACCAAAACACCTTTCCACAAACATTATTTTATATAATATATATTTTTGTGGAAGGTTTTTTAATACATATGTGTATATATAATATGTATCTTATATAATTTGTATATTATATATATTATATATAAATATAGTAAAAATCAAACTCTAACAGTGAAACAGCAAAGAATCATCTACATACCATTATGTATGGTTGAACATGGCCAATCCATCCTGCCAGTGAAGCAAAGCAACCACTGGCAAAGTTGACTTTGGAAGTAGAGGTCTGGCACAAGGCCTCACCTGGCACTTAACCAGCAGAAGTAGTTTCAACATGACCTATCTACACAATGGGAAAGTTGATGGCTGTGCTTTGAAACCGTCTCATGCATTCTCACTGATTTAAAGCCATTAGAAAGCTCTCCTGGAAACTGACAACTTTCACTCTAAGACCAGGGCTCCAGCAGTGCAGTGTAACTACAGAAAGGACACAGAGAGGACCCTGCCAGAGACACTGACCTGGGAGAGAGGGCATTCTTTGGCTAATGTGCTCTGGTTCATTTCTTTGAGCAGTTCCTTTAAGGCATTGCGGACGGTGGCGTGGTTCCATTGCTCCGCAGGCAAGTCTTCCAGCTTTGAACAGCTGCAAAACAGAGGGAGAGTGAGTGACACGTGGCCCTCAACCATGGCCCTGGCTGCCCAGGACCACAAAGCAGGTTCTGTGTGGCTTCTGGGTCCTCTGTCAGTGTCATATCTAGAAGGCTCCTAAGAAAGGGAAGGGGAGCAAGCTGCTTCTGCAGACTGCAGTGGACCCCATAAGTGACACAGTACTGTGGTGATGGTCTTTCCTAGCAAAGACTCATGGGTCTTTCATCAAAATCAAGTGTGAAGGCTTACCTTTCCCAGAAAAATTTGGACAGGCTTCTTTCCTAGTCACAAAATAACTTTTGGGAAAGACCCTGAAGAATTACCAGGAAAATATGGGGAGGGTCAGTCCCTATTAAAGTAAAAATTTATTAAAGTAAAAATTCTCCCAAAGTAGAACATTTTTTTAAAAACCTTACATTGAAGGACAGCATTGCTTAAGACACAACTTGCAGACACTTTATGATTAAAAAAAAAGGCTACAGAGAACCCCTAGACATTGGAAGGTACACAGCATTTCTGGTCCCCCTAGAGGCCATAGGCTTTCACTGGCTGACCACCACAAAAAGAAAGACGTCTCTAAACAAATCGTCCCCTCAACAGACAAGCCAGAAGACAGATCTAATACTTCAGATGCTATGTATGCATTAAGCTCCTGAGAAAGCCAAGAGAGGCCACTGAAGGGTCTGTGGAGAGCCTTCACCTGCCCTGAAGACTTTTAATGATTTATCAGGCAGCTCCTGAGTGAGCAGTTCACTGCTTCTGAAAACAGCATAAAACAGTTGGAATGTGGACTATAAAGATGCCTAGTGAGGCATCCCCAGCTCCCCTCCTCTCCCCCCTCTCTTCATTTCACCCACTGTCTAGAGATTAACGGAGACAAGCTGATGTCTACGGTGAATGGAAGACCCACGCAGCACCGAGAGGAAGCAGAGACAGCCGTTCAGAAATCCCCACCTCTGTAATTGGATCTTCAACGTCACAACGTGATAGACATCTTGCAGCATGTCGGCCACAGTCGCATCAGGAGCGTCTGTCACATAGCTGAGGGGGAGAGGGTTCCACCTTCCCAGTTTGATTATTCCTGCACAGGGAAGAAAAACACAATAAACATATATCTGCTATTTATTAAACCCTTCCAGTTTGTTCAATGTCAAGAAGGTCATTCAATAGTCAACACTGAGCACTGAGAGTTTACAACCCAGTGCAATGAGGTATTTCTTTCTAAAACCGACAACTGGTTTAGTGAACTACACAAGGGAGATAAGGAATGAAAAGGATGGGATTTAATCATGGACAATTGGTTCTTTTATGTTTTCCTGTGTCTTAAATTACTTAGAAAACCATACGGATATTTCCTTTCCCCAAAGTCTTGTTTTATAGTCTAACTTAAGACTGATGCTAAATATATAGGGCTGCTGATTTCAAAGACCCAGAAAAAAAAAAAGCAAGCTTCATGTAAATATAAGACTTGATTTTGAATTGAACTGAACAAGAAGGCTGCAGTGTGGGTTCCACAGTCACATGTGAATGGGGTATGATTCCTAGGGTACAGCACTTGGTGCCCCTGGAACTGAGCTCCCCTAGCTTTCTGGTTGCAGGTGTCACCTAGGTGCCTTCAGCTGCCTGTTTTTATTCCTGAGTTCTTTTCAGGTTGACAGCAGTACCTTCTCCCTGTGTGTGTCCTGGTGTCTGTGGTAAGCCTGGATGTGCTCCTGCTGCAAAGAGCAGCAACTTTGGAAGTAAGCTCTATTGCAGGAAGATTCATGGGATACTCAAGCAGTCTGTGGTGAAATGCTAACTTATTTATTCCTTCTATGGGCCCCTCTGGTCTGGAGCGCAGGGCACGCAGAAATTTGATGAAGAAAAATAAGGAAACTCATTTTACAAATGACACTGGGGTAACAAAACTTTTATTACATGCTATGAAAAATCCGATGGTCCCCACAGGATGTCAGAAATTGTCACATATAAAAATGTTATGTTTTAGAAATAAAAGAAAAATAGCATTTTTATTTTTCCTTTTGACAATACAGGTGAGTCTAAGTACATTGTTCTCTCAAAATACATATATTTTTATCACTGATGAGAGAGAACAGTTGTATACCCAAAGGTACTTTTAAAAGATTCACGAAATCACTCCATAGCTGTGGGGCAAAATTCAGAGGGTAGGAAATGAACTTTCTGGTGAGGGCATGTCCTGTCCCCAATGAGATAAATGAACACGTACTGCCTGACATAATGCTTGAAAACAGGGAAGAAACAGAACAAAAATATTAAAATGATGCACTGTTTCAGTATTAAGACTTAACAATCTGCTGCCGAATATGCTACAGTATAAATAGTGCCTGGACTCAGCTCCAGCCAAGCAGCGCGGCTCTCATTCATGGTGCCGTATGTCTCCAGTTCTGGCTCCTTAAGTCATCTTTCCCCTGCCAAGAAAAGCTGGGGTTTTGTGTGTGTGTGTGTGGGGGGGGGGGGGATAGTTTCCCTAACATTCCCTCTCATGACAATGAAAAGTGCACAGAACGCAGCTCAGAGCAGACACGATATGAGCATCCAGGGCCCTGGACAGCCACCCTAGAGCAGGCAGATCTGCCTCGCCCCTCCCTTTATCTTCTCTGGCATTTGCCATATAAAAAAGACACTGCAGAGTCGGGCAGTGGGGGCGCACGTCTTTAATCCCAGCACTTGGGAGGCAGAGCCAGGTGGATTTCTGAGTTTGAGGCCAGCCTGGTCTACAGAGTGAGTTCCAGGACAGCCAGGGCTACACAGAGAAACCCTGTCTCAAAAAAACCAAAAAAAAAAAAAAAAAAAAAAAAGACACTGCAGAATATGTCCAACCTACTACCTTTCTGAGAAAATCATTATGCAATTTTCACTTCCTTTAAAAAAGCTATTGACATAATCACCCACAGGCTCAACATAAACTGACCATATCCTACAGGCACAGGTTTTCTTATAATCAGATAAGAGGATACAGGAGAAAGTGGATGCCGGCGACTGTGCTCTCTGATTGGCACAGAGAAGAATCTGTGAGTTATTTTGGTTCCTGTGACCATGAAGGTAATCTGAAGAAAAGGAAGCCTGCACATCTCCAGGGACAGTTCTCTGGGACATTCTTCCTGCCATGTGTGTCTGTAGTCCATTCCCTTTTATTTTTTAAGGAACATTACACAGTGCAGGCAGACACAACCAAATATAGCTGTGTGATTTCATTTATATCAAATCCAAGAGCAGCAAGACTAACCTACGGGAACAGAATTGAGACAAGCAGACAAGAGAACTCCCCGGAAAGGGCTTGCTTGCTCGGGCTAGTGGCTGTACTAGTGTCAAACCAGCCTCCTAATATAAATATGCTTATTGCATATAAATTACACATGCCAAGCATGGTGGCACATGCCCATAAGTCCAGTAAGTTCAAAGTCATCCTAGGCTATACAGTGAGTTTAAGGCTAGCCTAAGCTATGTGGTATGGTAGTGGGGGACGGCTCAGTCAGGAAAGTGCCTGCCTTGCAAGTATCAGAACCTGAGTTCAGATCTTCAGCACCCACAAAGGCTGGGCATGTTGGTGTGTGTCTATAACACTAGTGCCAGGGCACTACGACAGGCAGAGCCCTAAGCTTGCTGGTCCTTCAGCTTAGCCAGTCAGTAAGCTCCAGGTTTAGTGAGAGACACTTATGCACGCACACTCAGAACACATGTACATCACACACACACACACACACACACACACACACACACAAATGAGCTGGGTATGGTAACGCAAGCCTGTAACTCTAACAATAAGAAGAAATAGCAAGAGTCCAAAGCTGGCTGGGCTTCATAATGAGACCCTACTTCAAAAAAACAAAAACAAAACAAAACAAATAAAATAAAAAACGAAAGTTAACCCAGTAAGTAAAAAGTAAACCATAATTGTTCTTAAAGGGAGAGGTGTGTTGGAAGTAATAGACTGAAGACAGCTATCTCCATTCAGGTAGACCCCCTCCCCACCCCACTGAGGCAGGAAGAGGCTTGTTTAGGCTGTAACTAGACAGGCCTCACAGTACCTCACAGCATTGAATCCCTCCACCCAGAGCGGCTACCTCAAGCTAGTCTCTACAGCTTCAAGGGTACATGCTGTTCTCTCTGGTCAGGGAGACAGGGCCTGCTTTTCCTTCTCTCCACTGTGGAGAGGTCACAGTGTATACACTCAACTGTCTGCCTAGGCAGAACAGCGGAGGGGCTCTCTTCAATGTGCTGTCCCTCCAAGCAGGGTTGTCCGCCTAATGCATTCACCTACTTTGGAAAATAGTCTCTGGAACAGTCTCCTTCCCTGATTAAAAAAAATTGACAAAAATATTACTTAGAATAGCAGTCAAATGTTAATTAAAGAAATCAAACTGGGAAGCAGTTTACCACAGCAAGTAGGAATGAGTGCGGGCTTCCGAGGAAAGGGCCGCAGATCGTTCCTGGCTTTCACCATCTTCTAATCATGTGACTCTAGCAGTTACTTAATGTCTCCTTCCTCAATCTGCTCATCCGTGAAATGGAATTGAAAACATAGAGTTCGATTAAAGGAAAATGTGTACGGTACATGTAAAGCCCTTTGTACAAAGCTTTGTCCTAAAGAGAGATCCAGAGAAGCGTGGACACTTCAGTTATTCTAGTGCAGGAAGGTAATTAGAAGCAAGTTGGGGGTGAGTTTGTACAAACAGTGATTTGGGGCCAGCTGTTTCCTTTCTCTCCACCTCAGTTTTCCTGTCTATAAAGTGGAGATGATAACTATACCCACTGTTGTGTTACTGTGAGGTTTTCGATTAGTAGGGATGGCCGAATAACAGGTGCTCAACAGAAACCAGGGGCAAACAACTGTGCAAAGTTCTGAGTGAGGGCACAGCAGCACCTTAGCAAAGCTGCAGGAGATGAGTCTCTCTTGGAAGAGTGCTAGATGAACAGAGGGAACTACCCAGGGGGAGAAAAAAAAGATGCAACAATCCAGGCAGGAGTGGTTAATTACAAAGTTGGCAGACTCAGTCCAGCCTTTACGGTGGGGCCACCAAACCCCACAGGGAATTTTTAAAAACAGAAAAGAAAAGAAAAAGATTTGTCATTGGCCCTCTAGGGATAGTTCCTGTCTAACGGCATTAGGGGAATCTCAATAACTCTGGCATAAATAATCAGCAGTATACAGATGTTATTTCTAAAGCTACAGCTTTAACTCCAGCAGGTAAAATCAGATTCTTTTTGACACAGGTGGGCATGCACATATGTCCAGTAAAGCATATGGCGGATGAATATCCATTTTTCTGCTCTGGACAGACAGTTCTCACTTTGCCTAGGAACCCTGATCCCCAAGAATCCCTTCTAGAATGATGTACACTCTTCAGATTTCAACCTGGGACTAGTTCAGCTCTAAGCAACCTATCTGAAGTAATCTTGTCTCTGCACAGCTGCGCAGAGAGTATCTGAACTTGACTTGTGACTCTTATCACAATACCCCTTTATGCTACTTTACTGGTAGCAAGTCTTCTTATTGTCTGGGTTTGTTTTTGTTTTTGCTTTTTCTGTTTCTTTGTCCATTTTTGAGACAGGGTCTATTATGTAGACCAGGCTTGCTAAAACTCATGATCCTCCTGCTTCAGCCTCATGAGTACTGGAGTTATGAATGAGCTACCACATCCAACATCTGGTGCTTTCAAGAACCATTCATTCATCTGTGGGAAGTTATTATTGTACATGGAAGTGAGCTAAAGCTTAGCAGAAAGTGGCTTTAAAAGAAATCAGTGGATGACAGCCAGGACTAGGAACTGGGCTTCATTTTGTAAGGTTTGGACTACTAGACCCCTCCTCCTCAGCTCTGCTGCTGTAAGTCTGAGTCCTTTTGCTAATTCCCTAAAACCAGTCCCTCCAGCAGGGCTATGCTTGTCCGCAGTCATATGTTAATCAGGGAATTGACATTGATTCTGATGAAAAGTACCAAATGAAACCAAGGAGTAACCAGGTGATAAGGGCAAAAGGCAGAAGAGCCATCAGCTACACCTCAGAGTTCTCTGGGGGAAACGTCCCCACAAGGAACCACTGCAGACACATGTCTCCCAAGTCATCCAAGAAATGCATCATCTGCAAACATACAGAAAATGCCTGGTGTTGAAGATTATTACAGATGCAGTTTCAAGGTCCTTTTTTTTTCTTTAAAGAATTATTTACTTATTATATATAAGTACACATGTAGCTGTCTTCAGACATTTCTTTTTTCTTCTCGCTCCAGCCTGGCTCGCTCCGGCCCTCCCTGCTTGCTGTTGCTGTCTTCAGACACCCCAGAAGAGGGAGGGCATCAGATCTCATTACAGATGGTTGTGAGCCACCATGTGGTTGCTGGGATTTGAACTCATGACCTTCGGAACAGCAGTCAGTGCTCTTAACCACTGAGCCATCTCTCCAGCCCCAGTTTCAAGGTCTTTGAGTCACAAATTATGGGCCTTTATTTTGGAGTTGAAATTCATACAAATGTTAACATGATTGAATTGCGCACGATATAAATAAAACTGTTTATACCCAGACAAATCTGTTCATTCTAAAATACAGAATGCCAATTCACTCTTTGTGTAATGCATTCAGACCAAATAACAAAATGCAATTGTAGGTAAATTTCCCATTAGTGACATAAAATTAAGTTGGAAATGGAAGCAATTTTTGTCTAAAATTAAAAAGATGCAACAATGGAGAGCATTTTTTCACTCTCTCAATGTAATATCCTTCCAGAGTCAAAGAAAGAGTTGACGTTTCACAGGAGGAAATATCAATAGTGTATGTATGGGTGTTTTTATCAGTGTTTAAACTATGAGAAGCCACATACTCTGCAAAGTCAAAGCAAAATTTCTGTCTTTCAGATTATTAACCTTTAATATATAAAATCAGAGAGTTTGGAATATTGCAAATTGTAGCTGGACATTTAAGAAACCACTTAAACTGGCGTTGAATGTGGTGATGTTCGCTATAACCAACAGAACATCAGAAGGTTTGTATGCAGTGCTAAGCATCCGTTAAACACATTTTTCTCATGTGTCTCTGAGTCACAGATATGCAAAGAGATACCAATGCATCTTGTCCCTGGCATTATGGAGTTTAAATAGAGAAGCTCCTTATTGCTAAGCACACAACTAAGTAAAACTACTCTCTAGATAAGTCAGGATGATAACTTTCACCCCTGTACCTCAAATGTAAGAACTACTTCATACAATGAAGGTTTGTGTCAAGTCATCTACAGGGTACATGAAGGTTCTCAAAGTTCAGTGACATGGAGGGAGTTGCTGACAAAATCCATCTAGGAGACAGATGCATGCAATCAAGCAAAACTTCGACAGTACCCTCACAGTTCAACTCGGTGAGTTACTCTCTTTTACTCCAGGTGCATCCTGACATTCATTTTTAAAAGCAAAGTGAAAACTCAACCTGGGGAAAAAGGAGACATTAGCTTTAATGTCCAAAGGCTGGCGTTTATATCTCTCATAACTCCCTGGAAAAGATCTCAGCAAAAAGAGTGTCAATAAAAACTCTAGTCTCGGAATAACTAAGCCTTGGGGCTTCTGGTTCTCAGTATTATTTCATGATACACCAACTGCTGACAAGAGCCCTTGCAAAACCAGAAGTCCCGCCATTGATCACATCTGTTCACCCTCCTCTGCGCGACTGTGTCCCTGTGCTATACAGCACACCATTTTCTGTTGTTAGGCTAAGCTTTGTTAAAGAAATTAAAAACTGTCTGTCCTATATAATAAGAACAGAGAATTATTTATCCATAAATCAGTTCACAGGAAATCACTACCCAGCAGTATGTAATAATTCAGCCTGTGCTTCTAACCTGTGGCCTGGCTGTGCTATATCATCAAACTGTGGAAGGGACATGGCATAAATTGTAGTTATTATTGCTGGACCTGTGGTGGAATGACGCTCAGTGAGGAGAGAGAAAGAAAAGGCAAACAAAAGGCCGTGTTTGCTACACATGCTTTTCTTCATTGTGCATGGCTCAGCAGAGCCCCAACACAACTCCCTAAAGCAGACCGACTCTTCAACACTGTCTACTTTGAATCTAAAGGCTCTATACATTTCAAATGCATTCAAGTAAAAGGGAATGGGAATTACACTGTATTCTTCGGGCACTCTACTTTATCCAGGTGCCTTTGTAATGTACACAAAATAACGAAACCTCTCAACTCACCAGTCTGGGAGCCTAGAATGCATTTAATCCTGTATTTATAACAGCACAAAAGCAAACACCAGACAAAAACAAATAACAATGCAGGATAAATGTTGAGGCTGTATTGTTATATAAATTCATCTAGAAGTCAACAAGGGCACATGCACACATGCTTACATGCACACATGCTTACATGCACACATGGGCATGATTTTCATTCCCCACACACATTTGACCCACTTGCAACAATCTGAGCATGATTAACCAACACAAACAACCAAAGTTTTAATTCTTGAAGTATATTAACCTAAGAGCTAGAGAGATGGCTCAGGCATTAAAAGCACTTGCTGCTCTTCCAGAGGAACTGGGTTCGATTCCCTATACCTTCATGGTGGCTCACAACCATCTGTAACTCCAGTTCCAAGGTAGCCAATGCCCTCTTCTAGGCTCCATAAGCAACAAGCACAGACGTAGTGCGCATAGATAGATGCAGGCAAAACACCCAAAGACATAAAATAACATTAAAAAACACTAACCTATTTTTATATCGTGTCTATACTTTTCAAGGAAAATTGCAGGGAAGATTATTGGTATTTAAGAACTAAAATTAAGTCTTAGAGTAGCTTATAAACAATCTATAGGTAATAAATGGCATTTCTCAGCTTTTCGGAAATAATCAACCCCCTTACAGTACAGAAACATTCTCCACACACACGCACATGTGCACACACACATACAGTAGCATTTGGTGTCTCGTAATTCTATACATGGCTTTACATTGTGCAACATAAAGATTTTGTCCCATGTAATAGACGCTGCTTCACATTTGGGAAACGTTATGTTATAACTCTGATTTTTATTAGATTATTTAATATAAGCACTAAGTAACTAGACTAAATTAATAAAGACCTTGTTGCAGAGAGAAAAGTGGGGGGGGGGTGAACAAAATTAAATAAAACTTTCTGAAGTTGGTATTTTATAAACCTTTATTTAATTTTCAAAATTCCAATTCTCCTGAAAAACAGCCAAAATATCAGACAAGCCATAAAAAAAAAGTGTGGTTGGCATTTAGCTATTTATTTCATAAGAGTACCATTTAAACTATTACATGGAGAATTGAGAAAATGGGAAAAGTGTCGTGTGACGTTATCTGGGACCAGTTCTAAGCTGCCAGCACTGGTTGCAAGCTTTTCCTCAGTGACAGATTTCCTTATTATTGTTTCTAGTTTTAATCGTTGTCTGAAAGAATTTCAAATTAAGGGACTAATTTTGGCAAGTAACACAAACAAGAACTCTCCTCTCCTCTGCCCCCAGTCATTCCTCCCCTCCCCACTTCCTCCCTTTTACTCAGAAACACATTTGAGTAAAGGTTTTTGCTCAGTCTCCCTCCAATATCTTCAATTACCAAAGGCACAGGGAACACTCACTGCCTTGGACTTAGGTGATTGTGCTCTGCTTATGGTAGCCACTCTTCAAAGACATTTAGCTAGTGCCTCTGCATGCTCGAAGGTCAGAAGTATCCGCCCAAGCTCTAAGAAGACTGCCACCTTGCACTTCACACCCTAATTAAGTGCCCTGCTCTTCTCAGAGGGGAGTTTCCTGAGGGTCTGGCCTTGCAGGTACTCCACCACTTGGCTCAGCAGGCTTGGGAAATCTTGTCAATTACATATTCCAGAACAGCCCTTCTGGCATATTCTGTTTCCTGTAATCTAGGATTACATAATGCCTGATCTTAAGGGCAGTATTATGATAGCATGTAGATTATCAAAGAAAAGGTGGCCACATGAATTCAAGAAATACATTATTTATGTTGTACATTTTTTTTCTTTCTTTTCTTTCTTTATTCTATTTTATTTTATTTTTGTAAGAGAGGGTCATTCTACAATAGCCCGGGCTCTCATAGAACTGATCATGTAGTCCAGGCTAACCTTGTAGTCACAGTGATCCTCCTGCCTCTGGTCATAAGTGTTGGTATTAAAGGTGTGCTCACATCCAGCTATGCAATACACTTTTATCTATATTCTGACTCAACAGATTGTGTAGCCATTTACTAAGTAGCTATAACACATGGAAGCAAACCTGGATGAAGCCAGAGTGGCGACTGTATTTGATTTGGAGAATGTGTGCTTTGTGCACACATTCAGAATATTTTAATGATGTTTTTCACTCTCTGTGCTTCTGTATACGTACATCAGACACACATCGTGTATTCTATTCTATTGAGCTTTATAATGCACATGATTTACAGGTCTCAGATACTTCACACTTACAAGATGTCCAGATAGCTCCTTAATCTGCATTTTGGGAAATGTCATATTTAAATACTGTAAAACAAAATTTGAAATATGCCACTATCATTTTAACGGCTATGAGAGAAGCCAAGGGCCCAATACATAATAGGTGCTCTCTCAGCAGACAAATGTTTCTTGAACTGGATCAAAGGCAGACTTACAGTCACAACACACATGGTGATGAATAATGATGACAGCTTATATGAGCCCCATAGAATATTCAGACATGTCAGAAAAATGTCACATGAATTAAAGGGCAAGTGAAGTAGGAGAGACTTAGATATTGGTACTGATTATATGTATAATTAGCCATGGCAGTTGGGTCAGACACCTTGTGAGGATCTGAGAGGAATGAAAGGGGCAGAAACTAATTCTTATTGTCCCATTCCAAGGACAGTGCTGCTTGAGGTGATCACATTAAGTGAGTGGGCTCCAATTTTATTCCTAGAGCAATTATGAACTTCTTTCTGGCCTATGAAACAGAAGCTCTATGGGAGGACCCAAGGGGAGGACGCCGAGGGGCCGGGCCTGAGAATCTCTGTCTAGGGTTCCCACAAAACAAACAAACAAACAAAAGTTGGAGGGCCAGAAGACTAAGATCTACCCACACATTCTTGACCAGAGAAGAGGTGAAACCAAATGACTCCTAGATTCCCTGGTTCTTAAGTCACCAGAAAATATGCTCACCACTGTCATCCAGGACACCTGATAAGGTACAATGTCAGCGCCAGAGGAGAGTGGGCTGGGGCGAGTCACCACTGTGTTTCTTTCTTTTTGGATATGTGGACTTGGCATGGACTAAATGAGCAATATGGCAGGTGAAGAACGCTTTCTTATATATGAATAAACATTAGAAAGTTTTCATCATATTTGGGCTGTATGCTACCAAAGGTCTTACATCATTTGACTTATCTTAGCAACCCTAGCCCCACCATCATGAGGACCCCTAATGGATTACACACCGAGGAGGCCATTTCACTGATAGGCAGCAAGAGGGAAGGCGGAGGGCAGCTTTTGGCTGTGGCTCTGTACCATTCCGAGCCCCATTTTCTTTACTAGAACATGTGGCAGTGAAAGCAAAAGAAAAACTAAAGGAAACAAAGAAAGCCCTGCCTAACTCACAAAGATGATCGCAACAAAAGAACTCAAGTCAAGCTGCATGGAAAACTGTAAAGCTGGGCCCAATGCCTAGGCAGGCAAAGGCACCTGCTCCCAAGGTTGACAACCTTCACCCAGTCCTCTGAAGTCACTCGGTAAAAGGAGAGAACTGATTCTCTGGATTGTCCTCTGCCCTCCATGTGCATGCTGTGACATGTGCGTGTGCCCATAAGTAGATGCAGAAAGATTGTAAGGAAAGTATAAAGAGCTGTGTACAACTGGCATTCAAGAATGCTAAGTTAACATCAAATAAGTAAGCATTTACTTCTTCAGAGTGTTTTTGAGGGAGAGATGCCTTTACTTAAGCAAAACACTGAATATCCTAAAATGTCACTGGCTAACACAGCAAATGAGCTATCTGGTGTTAAGGCTTGAAAATGTCTTCAAAGGCTCATGGGTTGAAGGCTTGGTTGCTCCATCTGGTGATGTTATTGGGAGGTGAAGAAGTGCTAATCCCACCAGTGAGGGGCACACAGCTAAACAGGCCCAGGAGGCAGGGTCTAGTGGGAGGTAGGAGGTCACTGGAGCATCCTTTAAAGGGAAATCAGCCCATATCCTGCTCTCTCTGCTTTCAGGCTACCCCAAGGTGAGCAGCTCTACTCCTCTATGATGTTTCTGTCTTACAACAGACCTGAGAGCAACTAATCTGGCTGACTATGGACTGGAGGCACTGAAACTCTCAGCCCAAATGAGCCCTTTCTTCCCTTTAAAGTCATTTCCCTGTGTACTTTTGTCATAGTGATAAAAAGCTGGCTTAGCAGTTTGCTGTACCTCAGTGACGAAAGCCCCTTTACCCTTTATCCAGCTGTTACTGTGTAGACACAGTCTCAGAAGTGCCACCTGCCCTCTCAAATTAACCCAGAGATCCTATCTCCCTGCCACTGCAGCTCTGACATCCTACACAGAAAGGCCTTCCAAGTACATGGGTCCAGTCATGGTGGCTTTCATTATTGTCATTTGACAGAGGCATTAAAGACTTCAAAAACACACGAAGAACAACAAATCAACCAGACACCCCCCACCCCCCAAGGCTCCCAGGGACTAAACCACCAACCAAAGAGTGCTCATGGAGGGGCCCATGGCTCCAGCTGCAAGTGTAGCGGAGGACTGCCTTATCTGGCATCAGTGGGAAGGAAGGCCCTTGGTCCTGTGGAGACTTGATGCCCCAGTGTAGAGGGATGTGAGGGGGAGGAGATAGGGAGTTTAACTGGGAAGGGAGATAACATTTCAAATGTAAACAAATAAAATTTAAAAATTGGCACTATTGAATAAAAACTCAACACTGAATTGGTGGGTTAGTCTGTCCTTATTAAAATTCTACTTTTAAAAAATGGCAAGCACTCAGCTTTATGTTTCTCAGGCAGAGACTTTTTTCTTTCTTTTTTTTTCCCCTGTAACTTTCGAAGTATAGCAAACAACTATTCAGGATAGCTTAAGGTCTGCCAGTTGGTGAGCAAAACAATGGCACATATATCAATTAGGAAAAGAGAAGTTAGTTCAATCAAACAAAACAAGTATCATTCTACCAACTACACTGTTTACTGCCAACTGTGAATGACTGTGGCAGTCTAAATGAAAATGGCCCCACCCCACAGCCTCACAGGGAGTGGCACGATTAGGAGGTGTGGCCTCCTGGTGTGGCTTTGTAGAAGGGAATGTGTCTCTAGGATGGGCTTTGAGATTTCAAGTGCTCAAGCCAGGCCCAAGGAGTCTCTCTTCCAGAGGCCTGCTGACCCAGCACCATGTCTGCCTGCATGCTAACATGCTTCCTGCCATGACAATAACGGATTAGACCTCTGACCCTGTAAGCAGGCTCCAATTAAATGTTTTCCTTTATAAGAGTTATTGTGGTCATGATGTCTCTTCAGAGAAATGGAAACCCTAACTAAACAGCAGCTATGACTGGGTCAATAGAATTGCGCTCTCTACTTTAAAGTTGCTAGCTAGGGGGGACTGTCCAAGGAATTCTCTTATGTTAACAAAATTGGTAACAATTATAAGGACACATATTCTCAGAACTACAACACTAGATAGAATGAGTGCTCACTGAGCTCTACAGTTTCCTCTCCTTAAAGTTCTTACTGTAACCCTCACATATAATTACATCTGATTCATAAATTATGACACAGCAGATATCAAGGAGCAGAAATCTCAACATCTTCCCATTATTAACTAAAGACCTCAAAATAACAATAGGACCTACTTTCCTCTTATCCATAGGGGACACCTTGGGAGATGCTCAGTCCTTCCCTCTGCTGGTATCTTCTATAACCCCAGGACGACCCCTGTGCTCACACCCAAACAGAATAAGCCTCTCTATTCCAGAGTGCCTGAATTCAGTATCAAGGCTTCTCCACTCCACCAGAAGAAAGCTCTGTCTCTGTCTGTCAGTGAGACTTACTTAGACTTTAAAAACAGTCTGGTGAGCTGAATGGGAGAGTGGGTATTGTAACCTCAGCAACTGGCAAACCAAGGCAGAAAAATCACAAGATCAAACCTGGGATACAGTGTACTGGCTGGTTTTGTGTGTCAACTTGACACAAGCTGGAGCTATCACAGAGAAAGGAGCTTCAGTTGAGAAAATGCCTCTATGAGGTCCAGGTGTAGAGCATTTTCTCAATTAGTGATCAAGGGAGAGGGCCCCTTGTGGGTGGTACTATCCCTGGGCTGGTAGTCTTGGGTTCTATAAGCAAGCCAGTAAAAAACATCCCTCCATGGTCTCTGCATCAGCTCCTGCTTCCTGACCTGCTTGAGTTCCAATCCTGACTTCCTTTGGTGATGAACAGCAATGTGTAAGTGTAAGCTGAATAAATCCTTTCCTCCTCAACTTCCTTCTTGGTCATGATGTTTGTGCAGGAATAGAAACCCAGACTAAGACATATAGTGAGACTCATTCTTAAAAACAAATAAACAAAACACACAAAAACATAAAGAAATTAAATAAATAAAAATAAAAACTGATGGAGAAGAGAAAATTTATGTGAGAGCTGATACTGTATAAATAACGCTCCTGGGCTCTCTCTGGGGAGCTGGGCAAGTGTGTATAGGTCACATGGAATCCCTTCTTATTTGCTTTTAACTGAGCCATCTTTAAAATAACTAGAATGGTGTTTCAGTTTTATTCTCAGAGCAAACTATCATCAAGCTGCCCACTCATAAAAGGTAGGAAACTCGGGCTGGAGAGAGCTCAGTGGTTAAGAGCACTGACTGCTCTTCCAGAGGTCCTGAGTTCAATTCCCAGCAACCACATGGTGGTTCACAATCATCTGTAATGGGATCTGAAGCCCTCTTCTGGTGTGTCTGAAGACAGGGACAATGTACTCACATGCATAAAATAAACAAATAAATAAATCTTAAAAAAAAAAAAAAAAGAAAGAAAGAAACTCACAAATCTAAGAATTAGCCACTCACATTCTTAAATGGAAAACAGAGGAGCCATTGAATCTCACTTCCTGCCACTGTGTTTGTGTGTGTGATGCCTTTGTTGTTTTATCAACTACATCCCATAACTCATGACAACACAAACACAGAAAATGTCTACCCCCAGCATCCATCTTGTCTTCACACCTAATGCTGTGTTTGCAGATGATACCTAGTGGGCCCAAATTTGCCTCTCCTCACTTTCCATTGTCCAGTGTGCTTTACCACAATCACTCAGGAAATGGAGCACGTGCTTCGGCTTCTCATGGTATTCTATGTTGCTCCACAAGAAGAAAGCAGTTAACCAACATACCCATGACCACAATCAAACTGACTGGTACCAGAAACCGAGTGCTCATCAACTTTTAAGTTCTGATATACTATTTCATATGACTTGTGATCACACGTCAAGTGCCTATGGACACGAGCTCGTCAGTCTGTGATTCTCACACACAGGGATATGTTTCAGAACCAGTCAGTCTAGTAGATAGCTTTAACTCTCAAGTACACTAGCCTTCTTCCTTTGCTCCTGACACTCAGTAGAGGAAAAAAAATCTTGCATAATTATATTGAAACATGAGCATGTTCTAAGAACCCTGTGAACTAAAAATTATTGCAAATTTCCCTTTTCAGTTTTATCCATGTGACATGTTTCATATTTCAGCACTTAATTTATATTTTCCCAAATAAAGCAAAGAAATAAGAAACAAAAGCTTTGAGATCCTTACCCATGCTACAAAATTACTTAGTGACACAACATTGGGTTGGGTTGGTGCCCATAATAATAATGCTTATAATAAGCCAAAAAAAGGGAATTTTGCGATTCACTAAATCATGTGATGGTTTAATATTGTATCTGGGACATAATTACTTCTTCCTCTTGAATATCCATGATGATCTAGAATATGTTGACTGCCTAATATGTTTCTTGCTCCTCTGTGTCAAGAAGTGATTATGGTTACAAAATGATTTCACACAAGAGATGCTCATGTTGAATATCTGGCAATTCTGACCATGGGCTGGACTTGGATAACTTACAAAACTAGTTCCTTCTTGTAAGTCTTTACACACCCACAATAGTGATGGGCCCCAGCTCTCTCTTTGAACTTCTTAGTCTCAGCTTAGCTCACAAAAGACCTTAATCTTTCCCACAAAAGACAATCTTTTCCAAACTATTTCCATAAAATATATGCTAACAGAGTCAAAAAGGAAGAGGATTTGATTTTCACTTTTGTTTCATTTCATTTTGTCTTGGCCATCTTTTTAAAAGATAATATCTCATCCAGGAACATTACAAATGGCTGCCATGGGGGCTGGGAATATGACTCAGTTGGTAGAGTGTTTGCCAAGTATGCACAAAGCCCTGAGTTCAATTCCCAGCACCGCATAAAAAATGGCTGCTGCAATAATCCAAAAACTCAACTTTCTTCTTAAATGTCATCCTTATAAAAACATAATTCTGGGTAATTAAAGATATTTGTGGTTGCAAATGTTAAGGCTTACAGATGTGATTCACAGAAATGATAACATTTTACATTTGAAATAGACAGAAAATGCCCTACCAAAACAGCCACAGAACAGTGAGGTCACAATCATGCTGGCCTCTGGGAACCTCACTGTCCTCAGGGAGAAGCAAGACTAACAGAGGGCGTCAGCCCGTGAGGCCCTGGGCCGCTAGCATATGCTTAGATGGTGCTCCACCGTGACCTGACCCACTTCTAGAGTGGAAGCAGGGTCCAGCAAAGCCATTCTGTTCTAAAGGAAAGGATCTGAGTTCTCACCTCCCAGGTCCACGGAAGGCTTTTTAGCAGTTTGGCAGGTGCCTGAGGGCCACACCTCATCTGCATAAAGTGCGGCAGATTGCAACCGCCCTCGTCTTTTTTATTTTTAAACTGGTTTTTGAAACAGAGCATATATAAAAGCTCAGAGAAGAGGAAAGATAGACGGCCGAGCATCCATATCCCTTTGCGCCTTCATGTTCATTCTCCTTCCATCTCCCCAAGTGGCTATTTACCAAGACAAAGAAAACAAATCTGCTAGGGAAAGGAGTGGGTGGTGATACAAAATGTTTATTTTTTTTTTAAAGAAAGTCCTAGCTTATAATAGATCTTCACCACGATGCCTCAGGATGTATGTTCAAATGAGTTTCAATTGAACTGTGTGTGGTGCGCTCCCGTTTTGTGAAGGTTACACTATGTGGAAATACTCCTTGGCTCTGAAAAAGGACTGACGCTAGCAGAGAATGAAAAATAATTGTCCCAGAAGGAAAGCGACATAGTATATTAAGTATGTCCACAGTCAACTCAGCACTCTATATCCTAGAACTGATCAACAAAGTCACCCAGCTCAAGCATGGGTTCATGTGCAGAAGGATTCAGCAATTGTCAATGTGCCTAATACAACCCAGACAATATCTGGAAAAGACTAAACAGATGATGGTAAGTGTACTGAGTGTTTTAAAATGGAGTTACTATAGACATGAAGACACTAATATGAAGGAAGACTGTGGTTCTGCATCTGGGAAGGGCATAGAGAAGATGGCTACGTTTCCATTCCTAAGCCTTTAAGGACTGTAGTGCTTACATCTCTCGGAAGTGTCCACACCTTGATAGGAGGGAGAGGTTACCATCAAGAAACAGAGTGCCCCAGTGGTTCTGAGATGGTAAGAGCACTGGGAAGTGTCCTCAGTGGGAGCCAGGGCAGAGAGAGCACCAAGAAGCGACGGAAAACACTAATTGATTTGTATCAACCAAAGGACAGTTTTCCAGTGTTCTAGAATGCAGGCCATGGGAAACTGCGGTCAAGTTAGGAGTTCAAAAATGCCCTGGTGGAGAGAGGAGAAAGCTGCAGCTGAAAACAGGCAAAGCTGCAGTGTGGGCACAGCAGTGACGGCAGCAGGAGGCCACCCTACACATGCCACGTGGAGGACTGAACTAGACAGAGGCAGTAAGGAGAATGCCACCCCAAAGGCACCGTTGGCATACTGAACTAAAGGCCTGAGGAGTGAGACACAGAGATACCTATTTATAAACTTGGTTTTCTCCTGTTAATCTGTCTTTTGTCAGTCTAATTTCCAGGGCCTCCAGCCTGTGAACCTACAGAGACAGAGTGAAAAGCCTTTGCCTAGAACCTTAAAACCAAAACCTTCAACTCTCCAGGAGGTCAGTCTGCTCAGTCCATGACCCCTGCCAAGAGTTGCTGGCTGCACTAAATGAGATATATGAATCCAGGTTCTCTGTCAACCATGAGAGGCTAATTGAACAAACTCCCTTAAAAGTTGAAGTTAGTCCAAGGAAGCAATACTGCAGAGTTAATATAGTTGACGTCCTGCTTAGAACCCAGAGCAAGAAAGGCATTGTGGTATGGAAGTAAATAAGGAGGACTCTCTTACTTAACCCAATGAAGGTTCTAAGACACTGATGGATGCTTGTGGCAACCAACCTCTGAACTTTGACAGGTACAGATAGAGATCTGGCTTACCAAGGTTTAAAACAACAAACAGACAGACAGACATGTATCCTTGTAAAGTCCTATAGGGAGGTTTCATGGGATTAGAAGCTAGTCTACAATCTCCTGGTATATACAAAAGTGGACATAATCTCATTTGATTGCAAAGAATATGCACTCGTACATAATGGTGTGTCCAAACATTTTCTCATTGTGTTAATCTCCACAAAAATCCTGTGACAGAGAGCGTCTCCACTTCCTGTTAGAATAAATAATTTGCCTTTGGATTTTTCACTGAAACCGACATTTCTCTGACTGGGGAGCAGCAGGGTGACTGGTCCCCTCAGATGTGTCTTCCCAGTCTGAGACTCAGACCTCATGTAGGGGAGGAGAACCCTCTCCATGCCCCTAAGAGACTTACTCACTGTGCTTCAGATTCACTTACAAGACAAATGATTACAACTTCCTGTCTACTCTCATTTCCTGTTCCACTGTCCTGGCGTTCCAGTACTAATCTGAGCATCCCCAAAAACAGCCGGTGAATGAATAAATGAAACTCAAAGACTAGAAACTGCTGCCAGTACCTGGATCCCACTTGTTTTTCTACTAAACACGCTGGCTCACTCACTGCAGCAATACCAAGCAGGCGGAGTGGCCTGAGCACGAGGCATCAGCACACGCACAGGGTTCCACCTCATGGCTACATTATCCCCATAAAGTAAACACTGTCTTGGTTTTCCAGAGGACCAAATGGAAGGAGAAAAGGATTCAGCAGCTGATTATATGGGCACGTAAGTAATAAAAACAAGTAACATCATGAATTAAGCATCTACTTCTGGCCAGCACCGTGTTAGCATTTAACACGTATTATCTTCTCTCAGTCGTTACTACGAACCACTGAGGTGGGTGTCATTTCTTGCGAGAGGAGAAGCAGGGGTACAGCATGGTGAGGCACACTGCCAAAACTGCAAGCAAGAAGCACAGCTACTCTCCAATCTCAGGGTTTCACAACTCCAGAACTCACATTCTTTCCACTACTCAAGAGCCTTCTAACTCTAGTATGTTGGATAAATCTTTCTGTCCTACATATCTAAGGTACTGGAAACAAAAATAAGGCTCCAGTTGAGTATTTGACCCAAATTGGTGGCATTTAATACATGGGTCAGTGAGGGTTAAAAAATAATATACAGGGCAGGCACACATAGACCCAAGAACACAAGCCTAGTCCAGTGGCTCAACTTTGTTACACCCACAATACCATATGCTTATTTTGAACATAAAAAGCCTTGTGATCCTAAAAATTATTCTCTCCCAAAGGCATCAGCAAACTCTCCCTTCATTCAGCTATTTCAACACTGAGTGCATGTTCACCCAGGTAATGGAAGGCGGCATAGTGATTAAGGCAGACATGGTGCCTACACTCATCAGACTGAATGTCTACTAACCAACAAGCAAAGGTAGAATTAAAATTTTAGCAAGTGCTAAGAACAAAACTAATAGTATGCTGAGAGAAAGAACAATCAGGAAGTCAAAGAAAATGGCCCCTCTAGAGAAGAACCGGCCAAGCAGAAACCAAGAAGCTGCTGTGGGTAAGAGGGCTAAGTGGAGAGCAGGGGCCCAGGACAAGCAGGAGCTGTGCAGTTCAGGGTGAGCATGGATCTTACTCTGATTCCAAACCCTGGGAGGTCTCCGGTAGATCGGGTCAGTACTGCTCCTGGGGTTGCTCAGGCTGCTGGGGGAGAGCAGAGCAGTGAATCAGGGTGAAAGGCGGAGACACCAGCAGCAGCAGCCATTGTGATGGGGAAAGTAAGAAGGGATTATAGAAAAAAGCAGAAGAAACAGAAACCGCTTCCAAGTCTACTCCATGGCTACTGAGCTCTTTGGCACACATTCGCAAAAAATAAATTACATTGATAAGAATAAATTAGCAATTAAAAGAAGACAGTTTGGAAGGTACTTGCAATATTCTATTTTTCCAGCAGTATGCTACAAAGCAGAATGCTTGTTTTAGTAGCTATTTTCTAATACTAAACCTAAAAATTACTTGTATTCCTTGGTAAGCATGGCATACCTCACAATAAAATCTTTAAGTGACTATTATACCTTAGAATATTCCAAATAGCAAACTTGTCCCTTCAAGGATGCTTTAGAAATTCCTGTTGGCCTTTAAATCACGACAATGCTAAATGAACTATGTGTTTTCTAACTCCAGTTTGGAAGGTAGAGGCAGGAGGACCAAGAGTTTAAGATCATTATTAACTGGACAGCTAGGTTGAGACCAGCCTGAGACACTCCGCCCCCAGTCCCCAACAAGAACCGTAATTCCAAGATAACTGCAATTTTAAAAAACAACTAATTAAATGCAAAGTCTGAAATCTGACAACATGACACCTTAGATGTCAATGAAAATCAATCATGAATGTCAACTAGGAATAGAATCTAGACTTTTTAAAGTTATTTCAAATTATTATCCACTACCACCAACTAATTAATCAAACAGAATGGAATTCAAATACATAATTTTTTATTTAAAAGTTATTTGTAAAAATTAATTCTAAATAGCATAAATGCCTACACCAAATGAGATGGTTAGCTAACATGCTGCCACAAACAGGCATTCAAAATTCATGCCATGAAAGATGGTAATGGTAAGGGAAAACACAGAGATAATAGATACATGCACACACGTGTGCATGTGTACATACGGACAGTGGGTATAACAGTGTGCATATATTAATAGCATCTATCATTACTGCCTATGTAGAGGAAGGAAGAGAGGCTGTAGGCCATACAGAAGATTTCAACTGTAATATTGCATCTGTTAAGATAATGCATATCTTGCACTGCAAGTGGCACAGAGAACCCATTTGACTTCATCCTCACTCCATTCAGGCCTATGGCCATGCCACAATGGAGGTGTGTACCAGTGTCAAACTGCCTTGCTTCCATGGAAATCAAGCAAGGCAAGCTACACACTGACAAAAGCTATTTGTGTTCAGAAATCCCAGTTCTTTCATGAATTCCCTTCTATTTTGCAATGAGAAAGCCTCTGATTTGGAAATTTATAGCTAGCATTATGAACGGATATGATATTGCCCAAGAGGATGGTAAGCAGCAATATATTGATGATTACAGAGGCAGGCCGAGAATGTCAACAGAGCAAATCAATCAGATAGCAGGAACTCAGCCCTCCTTGCCTCTGCCTGTCTGCAGCAACCATCCTCACACTGGCTCCTATGATGGCAGGATCCCAAACAGGATGTCAACAAGGGCCATGAGATCACCCCTAAAGAACAGTAACCTGAGGACAGAGGAACAGGATCCAGTGAGAGTTCTTGGGCAGACGCACCAAAGGCAGAGCAAGAGGAGAAACCAGGATGGCCTCTCAGCTGTACAGAGCAGCTGGGCTGGATGATGAAGACTTCACCCTGCCGAGCAGCAGGGATGACTGCAAAGGGGGAAAGTAGCCAGGGCCTACACAGGGAAGGCATGGTAACATGGCATCAGGAGAGAGATGAGAATTCTCACACATAACCACCATCTTACAGGCTAGCCCATGGCAGTAGACAGACCTGTGCTCCCTAGGTTTTAGCCCATGTTCCCTTGGTGCAAGCCTAAGGAATGATGAAGCTAACAGAAAGAAGACTGGATACAGTGGCAGGCAACTAGAAGCAACATTATGCTAGGTGGTGATGGTATACAGCTTTAGTCCCAACACAGGAAGCAGAGGCAGGTGGATCTGTGAGTTCAAAGCCAGCCTGGTCCTCACAGCAAGTTTCAGGACAGCCAGGGTTACGCAGAGAAAAAGAAGTACACATTATTTAGAAAAAAAAAAGTTTTAGAGTGCACAGGCATGAACAATATAAGACATAAAATGGGACACTATAATTTTGGTTGTTACCATGAAAGAAAAAAAGGTGTCATTTAAATCAGGGTTTATTTATTTACCATATAAATACCATAATCATAAAGAAATATTCATCTCAAAATGTTCCTATTTCACTAATGTGATGTGTCTTTCTGGCCACACCAGAAAAAAATTTACAAAAACATCATTTGAAACTAATTGCTATAGTAAGAAAAATCACATAAGTCTCAAACAAATAATATTTTGAATGTGACTGAGCATCCTTTATTGTTCTGTCCACATCTGACAACATCCATCCATTAGAAAATATCGACACATCCTTTTCTTTTCCGTTCTGGTTGTGCCCTTAGAAAAACAGTGATGCTCCCACAGCAGAAAGCTTTAGACTTGTAAACAGTCCCTCCCGACGCCCAAATCTCCATATCTTAATATCATGAAAGCTGGAACTGTAAAATAAAATCTGTTAGCAACTGAAATCTTAATGAGGTTCTACAAAGAAGAGGCTTTTCTGCCATGACTCAATGCATGGAAACAGTTGACAATTATAAATGCACGGGCTGAATGTGAGTTGGCAAACATCATACCACAGAATGTACCGGGAGCTAGGGTTGTCCCAGTTCAAACGATACCATATTCCTTCACCAGTGGCGGCAAACAACTAACCTGAAATGCCTTTGGCTGAGAGATAGGTGTGAGCCCGTAAAATTATGTCCCTTGACTCCGCATTTACATGGTGACAATCTGTTCTGGCCTACCGAGCAGCCTGTTCTTCGGCAACAAAGAGCTTCAGAAGGAGCCCTGCATAATATCGGTTTCATCAGAGAGAAATGAAGCCAAGGACAATTGAATTGCAGCAGTGCTTCTCAAACTTAGGGTCACAGATATCTCCACACACAACCGATCCTGTGAAAATAACAATTCTAGGGTCTGCCATCAGGGGACCCAATTCGTTAGGTTCCCAGAGATGAGGAGTCTGTATTTACATAAGCACCTGGAAGCCTAGCAGAGAAATGTCCTGGGGACATAAATACAAGGACAGGGAGTGTGCATCCCTGAAGGTGCATGGAAAGGCCGGAGGGGAAATGAAGGCAAAGGGTGTGCGCAAGAAGAGACCCGGGGGCTGGCGCTGTTGCAGTGGCAAGGAATAGGTCACCATTATTAGGGTCACTTTTTTTGTTTTATGGGGTGAGGGCTGTTGCTTGGCTGGATTTTGGTAAGAGTGGTTTTGTGTGTGTGTGTGTGTGTGTGTGTGTGTGTGTGTGTGTGTGTGTGTGAGAGAGAGAGAGAGAGAGAGAGAGAGAGAGAGAGAGAGAGAGAGAGAGAGGGAGAGAGAGAGAGTGAGTGAGTGTGTACATGTTTGTTTGTTTTGCTATTTTTCTTCTTCAGGAAAAAGAAAAACTGTTTCCTGAAAAGTGTTCCGAACCTTCACAATTCAACTGAAAATACAGAACATGTCCTTGAGATATTTTAGTACAATTATTCATGGTAAAGAAATCAAACTCCACATGCTTATTTCTAGAGAATATATTATTTTTAAAAGGAGAGGGAAAGCTTGCTGGGTAAAATTCCTTAAATTGATTCTGATTTAGAAATTCTAAAAATTTAGGGATGTTTAATTACATAAAATGAAATAGTCCAAAATAATTAGTACCCTTATTCCCTGCGCACTGCATACATAGCCCCCACCCAAGGCAGAGCCTTCAGGATTGACCCTTGAAGATGCTACAATGCAAGCAATGATGTCTATAGTCTCGTGACTGTGCTACCAGGATTCTCCTGTCTTTCTCTAAGTCCAACCCCTACATGCTAATATTGTTTGACTTTTCTATTAAACAGTGAAAAAATAACCAGGAAAAATTTCCAGAATCTTGTGCTGAGATTATTCCATTCTAGAGCCGAGTTTTATGCAGAACTTTCTGGATGCTGTGTGACTTGAAAGCTAGGCTGCCCCACAATCCTCTGCTTCACAGTGCTCACTATGGTAGACAGAATGAATATGCCAGCCTCACTTCAGGACAATATACATTCTTGTAGATCTATTGTATTATATTTTAATTATGTGTATATGTAGGCATAGGGGGCCTGTACTTGAGAGTGGGCACCTGCAGAGGACAGAGGCATCAAATCCCCTGCAGCTGGAGTTACAAGTGGTTGAGAGCCTTCTGACAAGGCTGCTGGGAACTGAACTCAGGTACTAGGCCAGAGCAGCATGTGCTCTTAACCCCTGAGTCATCTGTCTCTCTAGCCACAGAACAATATAAAGCTGTACAAAATCAGACTTAGAAATATAAAAACCAACTTCTTCTAGAGAAAGCTAAGTATGTCATAACTTAAAAAAAAAAATTGAAAAGGTGACAGAAAATGCATATGATTTCATGGATGGAGTTGTCGTAAGGAGGTAGTTTAAAATAGTCATAAAACTGTAAAAAGATTCATAAACCATAGTTTTGTGAATGAGTGGGCAACATCATGGAAAATACTAACAATAAGAATACCACTCTTAGGAGTACCATTCATTGGCTATGGAGTCAGCTTATGGTCATGATTAGCTCACAGTTTAACGTAAGAAGATATCTCATCCCATTTCACACATGAGGTAAAGGGGAGCAAAGTTAACTTCCAGGAAGTGAAGGCTGCTTAACAGGGAAGGACAGTCTAAATGCAATACTTTCTAACTTTCTGTTTAGTAGCTTAGGAAATTCCCCAAGGGTGTAAATTTCTCAGCAGCTCAGGAACTCTAGATAGGGAAGCAGGGAATCTAAGGATCTTATGGAAGAATGCCCAGGCCCAAAGAGCTAGATCCTGGGCCAGTTAACTCTAACAGTTTTTAAGGGGTGTCTGGAACAAACTGGAGATCTAGAAAGAGAGAGGAGCTCTGCCCATGGGAGATGATGCTGTCCTCTTAAAAACATGCAGCCCTCCTCCAGGCAAAGCCAGCGGCCCACCTATCTCTATCTTACGGCTGAGGCAGCTTTGAGCTTGAAATGCCAGAGTGGTGGCACTGAACAGGGAATAAAGTTAGAAAAGAATATAAACTACTGTAAACCTAAGTCTCTTAGTTCAAGGACCCATGTCTCAGAATAGTGCCAGAAGTGATAACTAAATGTAATATAAATAAATAAATAAACAAACAAACAAACATGGAGAATCAGAAATTCCAAACCAGTAAGAACTCAAAAACTTCAATCCTGTTATCGTGGATGACAGAAAGGTAGAAATGCTTGAGGAAGCCTTCTGAGTTAACTCATGGACCAGGCCTTACAGTGCCAGCTCTGAGGTTTGTTCCTGAAGGTTGAAAGCTGGGAATCCCAGCCATACCTAGAATTCTGTCTTATCTTTTGTTCGGTCCCTTCATAATTTTGTTAGTAATTTTGATGGTGATGCATATAAAAATTTGTAGATTTCACAATGCCAACATATTGGATGATTTAGTTTTGACTCTAAACTGGCCAGGCATACACTGGCCTATAATCCCAACACATGGGAGGCAGGGCTATGAAGACCAGGATTCTAGGTCATAACAAGGCTGAAGTCAGCCTGAGCTATACAGGACCCTATCTCAAGAATACCAAGAAAGAATAAAAAAAAGAAAGAAAGAGGGAAAAAGGTTAATTGATTCTCAATGTCTAAAGCAATTAACCAGACCAAACAAACAAAACTAAAAGTAAAAATTACTATTTTATTTTTAAGTTATATATATATATATATTATATATATATATGTATATATATATAATATATATATAATTGACCTAACATAAATTTATTTGAAATGTGAAAACAGTCTTGATAGTACTGAAATGACTTCATATGAGCCACTATTGTAAACATTTATGAAAAGAATTAATACATTTCTAGACAGTCAAATTCACAGCCGAGGTTATGAGTTGAGTCACTGCAGGACAGCCCAACAACAGACAGCACCAAGAAACAAGGGTGATGCAGAGCACAAAGGGGTGGAAGAGTGGCCAAATACAGAGACCCCTCTGCTGTTTAGTCTGCTAAAAAAGAAGTTTTAGGGGAGACACGATAGTACTTTCCAAATACAGAAAATGAATTAGCAATGATCAACTTCAAAGACAATGGTCACAATCAACCTGTAGAAGAAGTTCAAAACAAATGCAGCAGATGTCTCCAAGAAAGGAGACACTCACACAAGGCCCCAAATCCCACAAAGGCTGCATGAAACCACACCGAGGAAAGTCATGGGAAGATTCCCAAGTACGATGAGTAATGGAAGAAATGATTTTTAATTGTGTTGTAATGTAAATATAATCCCAATAGCCCATCTCCTATGACCCTCCCTTCAGTCAGCGGTATACCCCACTCTATTCCTTTCAATTAGCAAACTACTTTCCACCGAAGGGGAAGGCTTCTACGGTACATTTATTGGTATAAGACAAGAAAGCAAATGAGAGCTAAAAAAGCAGAATTTAGATCATCTGCACTCTTCTGACATTTTCTAGCTCAATCCTGGGTTCTATGACACTGTACTGTGAACACTGCTTCCTTGAGTAACAGTGTGTCCTCCTCGCAGGGCAGTGAGCTGGCACACTTACTGTGGCTACAGCACCCACAGTTCAGCCTACTTGATGTTTTTGATACCAGCCTTGAACAATCAAGATAAGACCTTTCTATATCATTGTTTTGCAACACCACCTTCAAGAAATACCAAGTCCCTCTGGAGGAGGCTTCTTTGTGGGGAATGTGCACGCACTGCTTACCATTGCTCTGTTTTTAAAGATTGGTCACAGCAAGGCAATGCCCTTTCTACTGCAGGGGGTAATGTTAAGAAGTTTAACTTCAAAAGAGCTTCCAGCTCATCTTCACTATGTAATGATACTGTGGCAAGTCTGGATTTAATTACAAGTCTGTGAGGAATGAGGGAGGGAGGAAGTTTGTGGGCATGGCTTGCCTCCCCACCACCCCCACCTTCCCTGAAGTTTCTTCCTTTGGGTTTGTACACACTCTATAGGCTAGGATCATTAATAGCCGTTATAAACATTCTACTACAGAGACTAGAGATTACAAACTGCCTGTGTGTGTGCGAGTATGTGTTTGCATGTACATGCGTGTGCATGCGCGCTCAAGTGTATATTCAGCTGTTAAAGACTATTTCAGTGATTTTTTTTAAGCCCTAGAGAATAAAACCTTTGTTTAAGAGAGTATCTTGAATGAGTCTTCCCTGATTTGCACCCAGAAAATTAACCAAGACTTCTTGAACTCTGACCTCAAAGAACACAAGGTCTGATAAATCTAATCCTAGATTTAGAGATTATTTCAAAGATATTTAAGGCAGCTAGGAAGAACGGCTGAAATCTGTGGTTGACTGTGAAGCAGCTATAGTCCTAGGGTGGGGCACTTGTGGTGTTTTAGTTAAAATGATAAAAGCAGGGCAGGATCCACCCACCCTTTAGTGCAGATAAGCCCCAGTTAGATAGGACAGTAAGCCTGGAACTCAAAATTCCCCAGGATCATCGGTCAACTCTACTGCTTCCCAAAGAATTGGGAATTAATCATCATTACGAATTTCCAATCCAGGAATTCCCAATCTAGCAGTGGAGCTGCAGCCTCCAAAGCGGCCGGCCTTCCAGCACATGTTACTGTGACTTTAATGACGGAATATTTTAGGCAGCAGCTCCAGCAGAATGAATGCCCCAGTATTTTAATGGCCTGCTCAGGGTGGTCACCATTTTTTAGTGCAATGTATTACATATGAATGACATCATGTGCCTATCATAAAAGAAAGCATTAAAACCTGTGATGAGTTTTTCTACTGTAACTATGCCATTAATAAGTGTAAAAGTAGATCAAAACACACACTTACAAGCTGGTAAAACATTTACAGTCACCTTTGTAAATACAGAAATAAAGAAGGGGGGTTTTTGTTGTTATTTTAGCTTTTTTTTTTTAAACCATAAAAGTCCTTTTGTCCTCTCACCTCCAAAGCTCTATTAGTGACCTCTGAGGCCTGGAGACTCTTTCTAATTAAAGAAGCCCAAGTAGTAGTTGCTAATAAATGGCATTAATGAATCTTGAGTAGTTTCTTTCTTCATATGATAAAGATCTCACTTGAGCCATATTACTATGTATCAAATTCAAATCATATTGAATCACTTACTCTCTGCTGCCACAGACATTCCCTTTTCATTCTGAGGGAGCCTCCTTGGCCACCCTGACAGGCTTCTTTCCAAGTCGCTCTTTATGTTTAGGGGTAAAAAATTTGCTCACTTCTGTCTTTGCCATCACATGCTCACTCAAAATTTAACCCCTTAGTTATTGAAAAGAATGAAATGTGCTGCCCAGAGTGGTCAGGCATACCCCATTTGTCTGTTTCTATATGCATGCGGGCACAGAGCTAAAGAAAGAGGCTGCATTCCTGACAAATCAATTCTGTCCTGCTTACTGTCTTTCAAACAATGTTTAAAGATTTATTTCTATTATTTGTAGCTCTGTATTGCATGCACACACACACACACCTCAGTGTGGGATTTGCACATGGGTACAGGTGTGTCTATGGAGCCAGTTGTGAGATACCTGACAGGGCTCTAAGGAACATTTTGACTATGAATACCTGCCAGGTGTTAATAAGTGCAGTGCTAAGAACACTATTTGAATGTAATCTTCACAATGTGACAAGCATGCATGCCATTCTTGTTCATAGATAAAATGAGGGAAAGAGATCCAATATCACCAGCAAACAAGTACAGAGGTCTTAATAAGATTCCTGTAGTAAATCTGCAAGCCAGTGCTCCTTAGTAGCTACTGTATAGATTAGACCAGCAAGTAGTAGGTGTGCTCAGCACAGGATAACTCACAAGCTAGGAGAGAGCAGAGTTAAGTAGTTGAGAAAGCCAGTGTGTGGAGCTCTGCTCCCAGGATAAATGCTATAGAAGACCAGAGAAAGCCACCCATGCGCCTGTAGGAGGCAGTGGGGAGGAAGACAAGCACCTCTCCTAGGACAGCAACTTGTATCTTGACCTGAAATTTTCCAGATAAAATGGGCTGAAGCAAACACCAGAACGTGCCTAAATCTAGAGGAAGCAGCCAAACCATTTATCAGGAAAAGACTGTTTTAAACTATCGAATTATATATAATCTCTAGAGCAAGGGCACAAAAGAAAATCTGTTATATTCTCCATTCCTTACAGTATGTGAATTCTTGTATGGTTGACAAAGAAACACCCATGCCAAGGAATATTAAAGGGTTGTTTCAAATTAGATATTTTAAACTAACCCATGAAATACTTTTGCTTGTTCACTAGTCCCACAAAATAGGGAAAGACAGTTTTTAGTAAGATATGTATCTTCCCATAATGTATGCTTCCTAAGAAATGTATGTTTATTTCTTGTATAACTTACTCAGCATTTAGTCTGAAAGCAGTATTCCAAAATGCATGTACAATCTCTTCTTAGCATCACAAATCCTGGGTCCAGGCTTTCAAGCCCCCATTTTCGTGTGTGTGTGTGTGTGTGTGTGTGTGTGTGTGTGTGTGTGTGAGAGAGAGAGAGAGAGAGAGAGAGAGAGAGAGAGAGAGAGAGAGAGAGAGTGTGTGTGTGTGTGTGTGTGTGTGTGTGTTCCAGTAAGTCCCTAGTTTTATAGATTAAGAAAACCGGCCCAGAGCCACCTGCCCTCTGCACAAGTCTAATGGCGATGCCATGATCAAAGCCTCATTTCCTTAACCCATCCTCCAATATATTTTTTTTTTGTTAAACAAACCCAGAATTGAAACTGAACTCTGGGGTTGTTTTATCTGACTCTAATCACAATACCTTGCTGGCACTGCTGGCTTTCTCCCCTCTGCTCTCGGTCTTTCTTGATTTCCCATGATAGACACAAATATGAGGTGGCCAATACTGCTACTCGCCGACCAATATCCATTTCCCTTCTTCCTTCCCAGAGAATCCCAGGTTTTTGGGTTTTGTTGTTGTTGTTGAAAAGCATTCTATCAGATGAAAAACTTGATTTCCCAAGCTCTGAAGAGCCGAGAGTGCAATAAAAGGCAGAGTCCTCGGAAGGCCTTCCTTCTGGAGTCAGAAGGGGGATCTTTGTGGAGAGATATGCCCTGTCTTTGGCTCTTCTTCCCCTCCCTTTTTCTAAGACTCTGGAATCAGAACCAAAGTTCTAGAGACATAAAAGCCATTTTGCAATGATACTAAGAGAAGCCAGGAAAAAAATCTCCAAGCCAGGGCCTTTGATGCTATTGCAGAGATACTGTTAGCCAAGATTAGTCACTTACCTGAAACAAACCAAAACAAACAAAAAACAATAACTAAAAAAAAATTCTTCTCTTTGACTATAACACTGTTGTAGACTTTCTGTGATAAGTAGTCATTTGTGAACCTAACTGATTATCACCCCAACTAACATCTCAATAGACTTCACAGTTTTCTTACACACATAACTACACTGATTGAGCATCTTTCAAGGAAGGGTAGTCCCAAGCAGGAGACTGCTAAGAAAACATGAACTCTTCAGCTTGGCATGCACAGTTCTCTGAGTCCTAAAGCTTCCTCAGTGTAGCATGCAGACCAGCCAAATAGAGCTTCCTGCCAACGCCTCCCTTCATCTCTGTCCATCAGAATCTTACAGCCCTGTCAAGGCCTTCCCGGTCACCCGGCTCAGCCTCAATAGAGCTCTCTACCTGATGAGGCTTCTCTCTCTGTTTTGAACTTGCCCCTCTCCAGTGTGACTCTTGTCAAAGCCACTGTGCTTCGGCGTCCTGAAGTCAGGCCTTGTCACAGTGCTGTCAGGACGTCCCACCCCACCCTGGCACAATTAGCCACAGATGATTAATAACCAATTCCCTCTCTCCTGATGCAGCTCTGACTGATCCCGGAAGGAGTCCACGCCAACACTCTAATGACTTAGGAGGAGCATGTGTGACAGCAGGCGTAAGCCAAGCTGCAGTTCAGGCTGCCGTATTGTTTTGACACTAGTGCAAGTGATAATGGGCTGTGACTCAGTGTGTCAAAGCGCTCACTCAAGGCTCCAGTGCCAGCACCCACTGCTGTCACTGCCCCCGTCTGCACAAACCTATCCTCTTGAATACCATGTGGCTGCTGCTTGGGAAAGGTCCTACTGGTCAATCCCAAAATCACAGTACAGGATGACCACAGCAGGAGCAGTCTCATGGAGACCAACCAAGCTTGTCCAAACATACTTGTCCCCCCAGTGGTAAGCCTCAGCACCCGTGTCAGACGGAGGCAGACGAGCAGCTCATTGCAATGGGAGAAAAGACATTGTCTGCTAATGAAGAAAAGACTACATCACAGGCAATAATCAGGAAGGTTGTACTCAGAATACACAACACTGAGGGCCGTGAGAGGACCAGTGTGCAGACTGAGTGGGACACACACTCTGAACAAAACAGCTCTGAGAAGAAGAATGAGGCCACCATAATTATCTCCAATAAAAGAACGGTTTTGATTTCTATTCCACCAATGGCCTGAGCCTCAAATAAGTAAAACTGTTTTAAATAGCATGTGTTTAACATGTATGACACCCTAGGTTCAACTTCCCAACACCAGAAGAAAATAATACAAATAAAACTGAATGACTGCCATGTACAATTAATGGAAATGAAAATTAGGTCACAAATACTACTATATATATCCATCACTAGCCACATACTCATTTAAAGTACTCTACGACATTGTTTTAACTACCACCCATAATACAATAACAGGCATTAATACCAGTGCTGCATGCTGGTTAAAAACCACTCAGCATAGCTGGGCAGGATTGTACATACCTTTAGTCCCAATACTCTGGAGGCAGAGGCATGTGACCTCAGTAAATTCAAGGCCAGCATGATCTACCTAGTGAGTTCTAGGACAGCTAGGGCTATGTAGAAAGATCTTGTCTCAAAAAAAGAAAACAAAAAACAACCCACCACTGAGTGTACACTAAGGTAGCATATAATCCATAGATATTCAGGCTGCCTGCCATCCTGTAGCTAAGGATTTTCCTGAAGGGAAGAGCACACACTTTATTCATCAGAGGTTTGAGTAAAGGTATGAACCCCTCACTCCTCCAGGGAGGTTCTGCTTGGTGAGTGGCTCACAGCTGCCACCTCCCTTCACCAGTTGTCCAGAGACACACAAACCTGTGAGGACAGAAACTAGACCTGTGGCACCATCACCTCTTGATCCAGGCTGGCCTCTTCAGAGCACAGTCCCTAGTTTGCTGTCTAGGACCCTGCCAGGGCATTAAGCAGGTCTGACCCTATTCCTTACCAGCTATACAGCCCACTGTGGAGCTGCCCAGCCCCTCACAGCACGTGTAGCAGTCCTGGCCCCCACTGCCACAGAGTAGAGAAATGGCTGTTAAAGACCAAGGCCAGGAGAGGAAAATACTCAGAAAAGTAAAAATAGAACCACCAGACCCAAAAAGGAGAGTACCAGGGCTGGGCAGTGACCACACAACATGCCTGAACAGAAGAACATTATGTTCCATTTCAATGTACTCCAGTTATTCTCATATAGCTATGGCTCTTTTATACCAAAATAGATTATTTTTGTCTAAGATCTGGTGAATTATATTTTATAGGAAATTGAACAATTTTCTAAGTACACAGATTCTGAAACACTACTTTATGTACAAATCTACAATTGGATAATTATTGAATGGAGAGCTATTCACTAATAATTATATTTGACTTTGAGGTATACCATGCAATTTTTGATACAGATTTACCTTCATAATTATACTTTTCTTAAAGTATTATTAGCTTTCAGATGATGATTCTAATATTAGAATAAGCACACACCAAAACAGAGGTTGGAACCACACACCTACTGACTGACAGTGGGCCATTCTATTTCACATGCTGGGTTCCCACGGGTAAATCATGCTTAGATTTTGTTTTGTTTTGTTTTGTTTGTTTTTAAGAAGAGAATTTTGCTCCAAAAAGGGGGGGAAAGGAAGCAACAAGAAGAGTTTAAATAGGGTTGGGAAAGAAATAGTGAAAAGAGAAGGTGACTAGAAGGGATAATCAATAAATAGAAATTAAAACTACTACTTTTGAGCATGGTCCCATTTGATTCCTGACCTCTGTACATACAAGCTAATCACAGCTGAACTGACCATAGCACAAGCTAGTCTTCACCTAGTTAGGCTCTTCAGCTGTTTCTTTTTGAGTCGTGATCGTTTAGTTCATGACAAAGGTCCCAAATAGCATGTGCTGAGTAGCGACGCAGACTCCTATGAAATGCCTCAGGAGAAGCTATGGAAGGGTGGAGCCAGGGTGCAGAGGCGATCAGTTCAGTTCTCATGGCATTCAGTCGAGTTCGCCAGGGTACACACACCTGCCGCTGATGTCATTCACATAATCTGTTTCTTGATACCTCCCCTGTCCTACAGGGCCCCAGAGTCATCGAGGCAATCTCACAGGCAGAACCATTTGAGAAAAAAATGTCTTAATGTCTTCCCTGCACTCAACGTGTAGATGATTTGAGGAGGAAGCTTGGGGTAGTGCCAGCCTATGTAAAATATTTTAAGTGCCTTAAAAGGAGAGGGGCAACAATGTGGTACAGAATGGTTCTTCCAAACAAAACAAAACAAAACCTTTGGTTTTTTTTTTTTTTGAGTTATTGGAGTCCTAGAATAAGATACCACCAACTTTTTAAAAGACAGAAGTATCCCTATGTCTTACCTTCTTATACCACAAGAAAACAAACAGATCAAGAAAATAATATTGGTAATTCACATGCAGTATGTCAGGTTAAGGGACTGCAAGAATTGAAGCTGAGAAAACAAAAGGAATGAATAGATTTATCTGGCTTCCATACTCTACAGTAATGATAATAATCTATTTTTAGTGTAGAATGTGTGTGTGTGTGTGTGTGTGTGTATGTGTGTGTGTGTGTGTGTGTGTGTGTGTGTGTGTGTGTGTGTGTGTGTAACATCAATATCAGGTGTCAATCACTTTACATCTTGTTTTTTGAGACTGAAGTTCACCAGTTTGCCTAGACTTGCTGGCCAGCAAACCCCAGGGATCTTCCTGTCTCCCCTTGCCCAGTGCGGGGACCCCAGGTGTTTTTCCACAGCTACTGGAGATGGAACTCAAGTCCACATGTTTGTTCAACAGGTACTCTACTAACTGGGCCACTTCCCTAGCCCTAGCAGTAAAATATTTTATCATTATTATTCCTGGGGGAATAATATCTCTCTTTATATGGGTGTCCCAGGAATCACACTCAAGTTACCACACTAGGCCTGCATGGTCTTCTGAGCATGGTCACTAGCAATATGGATCTTAGCAGCTGCTTCACCCAGCCCTTGCTATGGGTCAAGGGTTTGGTAAAGTGCTTTATACTACTTACTTCATTTAATCAAACAACCTTATGGAGGGAGATTTGTATCACTCATTATTATTATCATCATCATCATCATTGTATTTTTATTTCATGATTTAGTTGTTTATGTATACAAGTACTCTACTTGCATGTATGTCTGCATGACAGAAAAGGGCATCAGATCCCATTCTAGATGGCTGTGAGCCATCATGTGGAATTGAACTCAGGACCTGTGGAAGAACAACCAGTGTTCTTACTGCTGAGCCAACTCTCTAGCCCCTGTTTTTACTCTTAATAGATGAAGAAACTGAAGTAGGGTCACAGATTAGGAAATCACTGATTATTGTCTAGCGGTCACAAGTAGAGGACCCTGCAGCACCTAACAGTCCTGCGGTACCCACTGTCCTCAGTCAGAACAAGCATGCAGAGGTAAGAATCAGAGACACACACACCCTGCCCTGCCCCTAGCCAGGCCACAAGGTCAGCCCCCATGGGATCTCACAGGGCAACAGCACATCACACATGGACAGAGCCATCACACTCTTTCAGGAGCAAATCCTATCCGTTTCTCAGAGGCAGGAAACTAGTTAATGGCTTAAGTATTCCTGCTCACTATCCTATAAGCTGAATGTGTTTCCAACCTAATGTACAAGGCCAGTTTGTTGGAAACCTTTACTTTCAAACCTTGACTTAATTCACTATTATAGTCCCATCATTTTATACAATATAGTCATTGTTTCCTTTTAAATTTCGTTTAAAATAATATTTTAAATATCAGTCACTTTCATCCAACTTTCAAACACATAGTAGGGAATACAAATAGAAGAAAAAGAGGATAACAAGACACATAATGTGATTCTTAGTGCAGGAATAGTGTTTCCTGTGTGTCTGATCCTGTCATGCTGGATATGGGTACGAAAGAGACCAAGGTCTATCACGGGGTCCCCACTCCCATGCCTGCACATTCATCACCAGTCAGGTGGCTCACAAAGAGGAGGAAGTGAGTCTGTCACAGTACACAGTCAAGCCCACCAATGGACTGCACTGACCACAGCGCCCATCAACCGCTCACACAGAAGCTGGCTCTCTCATTTGTCCAGAATTGCTAATGCTACACACAGAACCATTCATAGCACTTTTAAAATACAGGATAAACAAATGCCTGTGTCAACTCAGAGACATGGGTCCTTTGAAAATTGCTTTAGCCGGGCAGTGGTGGTACACGCCTTTAATCCCAGCACTTGGGAGGCAGAGGCAGGTGGATTTCTGAGTTCAAGGCCAGCCTGGTCTACAGAGTGAGTTCCAGGACAGCCAGGGCTACATAGAGAAACCCTGTCTCAAAAAAAAAAAAAAACCAAAAAAAAAAAGAAAATTGCTTTAGCTTATAATACCTCCATTTTGCAATTTTTATCTTCCTCCACCACAGAGAACTAGAACACATGATGTTTTCAGTCTAATGGGAAGAATAAAAATATTTTGCTCATTTTTACTATGAATAAATTCTACTGCAGAAGAAAGTCAGCACATACCTTCCAGGAAAATATCCAAAACATTGAGAGACAGTGTTCTACCTGGCACCCCAAACCCTGAAAATGGTCACCTCACTGTGCAGAATAAAACACCTTATTTCTGAGGAGGAAGTTTATGCCAAAGGTCAACTAGAAAGACATATCTTCATGCTATGACTTCAGAAGTTCAACCTGGGCTTTGCTTGCCAGCACGTTTTAGAAAAAAATAATTGAGCGTGGTTATAAATCACCTCGAGATGTCCATGCAGAGGCAGCGCCGCCTGGAAACAGTTCGCATCTTATGGTACCGTGCTCGGCAGTTCCCTCTGCACAAACAGCACTTGTAATGAAAACACGGCCATATATCTTGATTTGTCAGAGAACAAATCAGTTTTATCTGTTCATTTTGTGCTTTAGTGTCATAGGTATTTTAGAAAACATAATTTATAATTCTTCATGCAATTATATATGAAATTAAATCATCTTCCTTCTCCAGAAGCGTCAAAATATTTCAGATTAAGTAGAATGCATTCATAATGTCTCTCAAATTCACTTCCTGTCTCCCTTCCTCCCATTCTACACCCTGAAGAATAAAATGAATAAAGGAAAAAGTGGAGAAATATTTAGCATTTTAATGAATGACTCTAGTTATGTGTGATCCGTTATAGCAGCTTTTATTGGTTTTATTTTTGTTTGCTTTCTGGAAATGGGTTTTTGCATTATATAACCCAGGATGGCCTCATATCTGCAGCTATTCTCATGCCTCAACTTCCTGTGTCCTGGGATTACAAGCATGCACCCTCATGCCCAGCTGATATGATTAATAGGAACTCACTATTACAATAATGCCTTAATCATGTCATGGGGAAGGTTGTCAGCATCTAGCCTGGGCTCCCCGAGGTAGGAAGACTGGATTGAAACATTTGGACGCTGGCTCCACTGCTTATTTGCAGTGTACCCTGGGGCATGTCACTTAATCTCCTTCTGCCTCAGTTGTCTCAGCTATGAGATGGGGACAATTATATCACACAAGATGTGTGTACATCAAATGAGTTAACCTATGGCGCACACTTAGGATGCCCAACAAGCTCTGTGTGCTTGCTTGCATCCTAACTGGCAACAGCGCCCACAGCACTCTTTATCAAAGATAAGATAATTCGAAAGAACCCACTAAACCTGTATCTGCATGGCTACTCAGAAGGCAGCCAATGGAACAGAAGAGAAGGCACACTTAGGGGGAGTGATTAAATGATAAGCTGGTTACTTAAGTAGACTTCTGGGCAATATAGGCAAGTCTCCCTCGAGGAGCCCAAGTTCATGCATGGGCACATCTTCCTCTCTATGATCTGAGAAGGCCACACCTATGCTTTTGGGTGTGTCTCTCTTCCCTTCCATGAGCCCTCATGTTGGAGCCTATATTAAAATATCCTTATTGAACTCAACTCTGCAGTGAGGGTCTCTTATTTAAAATGGGAGGACACGACCTCCACAGAAACCTAGTGCCCTAAGGACCACGCAGTTGGCCTAATCTCTTACTTTTCTTGGCTAAAGGGTTATTTGCCGAGAGTTCAGGCAAGTTCAGGTCTTGTCCCTAGTCACCACAGGAAATGTCCTCCATGAGCTGGAGAAGGGTTTTAGTATTTATTTATTTATTTATTTATTTATTTATTTATTTATTTATTTATCTATCTATCTATCTATCTATCTATCTATCTTTATCTCAACTGCATGTGTTTATTTTTTCAACTGCGCTAGTTTAAATTGCAAGTAGGTAGATTTAAATACTTACCAGAGTTAGAAGAAGACATACAGTAGCAAATCACACCTTAACATGTTACACAGAAATCTCCAGTTACATATTTATGATAGAACACTTGTTTAACACTTATTTTGTATAAATTGGTATTTTTGGCTACATGAACCCCATTTTAATGGATAATTTGAATTATATAAAAATACTGACCAACCCTTGCTATGTCTATTCAAAAAACTCAACTAAATCTCTGTCTCTCCAGGAGCCACCGGTACAGTCACAGAAGAAGAAACTATTCTCTACTTTCAAGGTTAGCTCTCAGAGTGAATTGAATAACTGCAGGAAAAACAGCCCAGGGCTAACCAGTAGGATGACAGCCTGGGACACCATTAGGAAAGACTTAGGATATGAGGGAAAATGCTATGTAGCCCAGGCTGCCCTTGACTCAAAATACTTCTGCCACAGCCCCCAAGTGTTGAGATTATAGGTACGTGCTTCATGCTCAACTTTTAGTACACAGAATTGTAACCAGACCCACATCAAACCTGCTAAAGCTGTGGGGATGATGCCAGACCCATGTTAGAACTATAAAGTACTGAGAAGAGACTGAGCAAGATGTCCATCTCATCTCCATACCCACTAGGTCCTAAAGTCCAGCAGAAATGATCACAAACTGACCCCAGCAAATGAGGGTGCATTCCTGACTTGCCTGACAAATTCCCTACCTCCAACTTCAGGCTGTCTGTAGTCACTCCAAACAGAGAAAAAAAATGCTCCCTCGGAGCTTTCCTCATGACACTTTCAGAAAATATCCATCCTACTACACACAGCAAAACCAGAAGCTAACAGACAGACTGTCATCAGCTATTAATCCCTGGGCCAAGGGACATCTTAACACAGGACTGTCATTGTGAAACTCTTAAGCACTTAGTCACTAGCCCACACAATGATGTGTATGTGCTTTTTAAAGAGGAAAAAGCCCAACATGCGGGTAACAGCAAGACTGCTACAAAAACAAAATATGAAAGCAATTAGCTGAAGTTTCTTGAATGGCACAATGTTTGTATACCCTTCTTCCACGTTTAAAAAAAAAAAGTAGAAAAGAAAAGGGAAGAAAGAAAAGAAAACCCGCAAACACAAAACTTAACTCTTTATATACCCTAAGGCAGGGGTGAAAAGAAAGCAGCCCAAAACTGGGATGGGGTTGAATAACTGGCCTTTCACCTACAATAATTCAAATGACATGAAGTACATTTTCAAGAAACAACTCTATTCTCGTACAGATGTTGGAACAAATCTGATTATCCAGCAGTGCAGGCTGAACACAGCTCTGAACTTATGACTTCTGAAGTTCAAATTGCTCCTTTAACAAACCCCAGAAAGGAAGACAAAAGAAACAAAACGGTCCCTGTTTCCTTAGATCAGAGCTTCACTGTTATGTGATACTGGAAACAATAAGAAAAAAGATGCATTATGGGAGCTGTGATATTATAATGGTAACAGGTCAAAACTGTATAGAAACAGAACAAGGAGAAGTAGCCCTAAGCGGCCCTTAGTGCTTGGTCCAGAGAGATTTGTGTTGTCTTTCTACTCTTTAAATTCTCACTTTTCTATAATTAATGAGCATTAATTTATTATAAGAGGAAAAAGGATTTTTCAAACCTTACACTTTTATAAGGTATTTAGACATATACAAAACTAGAGACAAATAAAATGGGTTTTTATAAAGTGGGATCCAGCCTGGACCCCAAGCTCAGGAGGCTGAGGTGGCAAGATGGCAAGTTTGAAGCTGGCCAGGGCTACAGAGTGACTCCATCTCAAAAGAAAAACAAAACAAAGCAAAAGACAAATAAAAACCAAACTGACCATCTGTAACTAGAATAAGACCATGATAGTAGATGGCACACATTCTCAAGAGGCAGTGCTTTGAGCTGGTCAAGCTAGTCACCCCTTCGAGGCTCATTCATCAGAGGTGCAATGCAGATGACACGATATAAATTGTGGAGTCGCTGTAAGGACTGGGCACGTTAACTCATAGTGAAGAGCTCCATAGTACCTGGTACAGAAGAAGCGCTCAATAAATAACGTTACCAGAAATAAGCCAGTGAGATTATAGCTCAGCAGATAAGAGTGCTTGCTAGGAAGGAGACCTGGGCTCTAATTCCTAGCACCCCTGTCGATCAATAGCCAGGCTTAGCTATGCATGCTGGTAACCCCAGCACTACCAGGGGCAGAGACAAGAAGACTGCTGGGCCTTGCTGCTACCAGTCAAGTTCTGGGCTCACTGAAAGACCAAACATATTCACACACACACACACACACACACACACACACACACACACACACACACACACGTATATGTATGTATGTATGTATGTATAATATACATATATATACATATATACATATATATATTACTAACAAGCCTTATTATGTTAGTGTTCTCATAAGAACTAAGCCATAGCTTAACATCAACTGATTCTAACAATGCAACATTTAGCTGATTTCCAACAGGAGTTAGCCCACATAGTTAACAGATTTTATTCAGAAAAAAATAACTTTAATCTTTGCATTACCCATATCATTTTATTTTTAGCCCTCAAAACCTACTTAAAACTTTCAATTTTGTACTGGTTAAGTACTTTGTCTCCAGAAGCCAAAGCCTTAATACCAGATGGGGAGCATGGGACTCCTCCAACCTTCTTCTACACAATGAATTCTTTAATAGCTTCCCAACATAGAGCACAGGACAGGGACCTTTGTTGCCTAACTCAGAACAGTATCTTGCGCATAACAAAGACTAACAATTATACAAGTGAAAGAGTGAAGTGAGAGCAGGCTAGAGAAGCAGAAACTCAAGACAAGCCCCCTGAAGGTGGCTTGGTCCGTTTTCTCTCTACTAACTTAAAACAGTGCTCAAAAAGCTAAAGATCTTAAAACGTTTCTTTCCAGATAATTCTGGTATGTCTCTTCCCTTGAAGATTATGTAAAACCAGTCCCCCTGAAGAGACATCTCTCTAGCCCCTTACAAAATACCCGCCCAAGACACGCACATTCTGAATGGCTATTTATCATCTAGGCTCTGGAGCACACATTCTCAAGAACTGGAAGTTGGTCAACCTGGTCGTGCCTGGAGCAGAACAGACTTCCCTCTACAAAGGGTTCACTTGCTGGCATGTTTTTTTGTTTGTTTGGTTGGTTTTGTTTTTGTTTTTCTAAATAGGAGATTAGTAGGCAGAATTTGTAAATGGGAGATGTGGCAGAACCATCAAGGGCATAGGTCTGAAATGTGCTATAAGCTTCCCACATCCCATTCCCTGCTTTACACAACCGACATAAGGAATATGTCAGAAGCAGTTCCCCGCCAAGCTGGAGCTGGGAGCCAAGGGGGACTTTGGCACTGTCTGATTTGCATATAGGCTGTAACAACTTTTCCCAACCGGAGTAAAGGGCTTGTAAAATAGCAGTTCTGTCTTGCCTGATATTTCATCAAACCAGAGGAAAGTCTTGTGTTTCCTCATGTTGACACTCAAATAGTTTGCCAATTACAGCTTCTCAGGGAAGAAGTGTCACATGTTCTAAAACCCCAATTTCAGACCCATTAGAATTTTTTCAGCTGCAACCGAAAGCCCACTGTTGTGCCTAAATTCAGATGCCCCTACCACCCCTTCTGTTGCTCTGGCTCCTGTGAAACCCAGTCAGGGTGCCCTTGTGTGACCAAGCAGTCAGCTCACCACGGACTTGTCATCCCACGCTGCAAAGCCACCAATGAACCTTTCTTCTGTCACTGCAGAGCTGCCCAAAGCAAGGGACAAGTCACACCTTTCTGATACTCCATGGATGAGTGAACAACCATGCAACTGAGATCCCATAAGAACACGGAAATGTCCAGAGATGCTGGCCGAAATATAGATGCAAAACACAGAATGCTGAAATCTCACAATTTCTCAGAGAACTAACTGAAACTGTGGGCTTTCAACATGACAATCATTTTCCAAAAGAGAAGAAAAAAAAAATATGGAGGGAGTTTTAAAAAGACACTGTAAGATTATAAAATCCAACATGAATATCAAATGCACTTTACTTAAAGTTGGAAAATGATGGTGTCCGAACAAGGATTGAGACCTGTGCTGATAGACAGCCTTAAAGGGTTTAGCCAAGAAGAGGCAGCATTACGAGAGCATATGGACAGGTATTAAAGAATACTGAGTGCCTGGGTGGAATCTGTGCTGCATCTTAAAGCACAGACAGACCTAGATCCTAAGCAAATGACTCAGTCTTGTACTTAAAATCCACATACGTAAAGAAGAGGTTACGCTTTACAATAGAATAAAAATCAAATAGAATAAATCATACTACAATCATCACCAATATCGAGCTATATGCTTCCCATTTATAATCCATTACAGCCAGCTATTCTCATGAAATACTGGAAAGTATGCAATAAGAAGCGAATAATATACAAAATTATAAAGGAAGAATAAACAAAGCTGGCCAGCTGTTTAGTTATTAAATAAAATCTGTCTGTCTTTGAGGTCAAGTTGTTTCGCGTGGATCATTTGAATCATTTCACACAAGCAACAGAGCCCAGAAGTCATGTGATCAGCCCCCCTCCTGGTCATGGATCTCTCCCACTATGTCGCCAAGTTAGCCTTAAACTACAATCCTGCGGGCATTTCCTGCGTGTGAGGATTACATGCACTGGACAGCCGTACATGACTGGAGTTTTAGAAATATGTACCCAAATGGAAATTGTAAGGTCAGAAGAAAAATCAAGTCACTGCTGCATTTTCTGTGCTTGATGATTTGTTATAGTGACAGGGTCTCATGTATACCAAGCTGGCTTTGATCTCTCCATGTAGATGGATGACCCTGAACGTCTGAACATTCCACCTCTAACTCCCAAGTGCTGGAGTATAGGTATGTACCACCACTCCTACTTTGGTCAGTGCAAGGACTGAACCCAGGGCGTTGTGCATGCTAAGCAAACACCCTACTAACTGAGCTACATCCCTGGTCCTCACCCCCAGTGGTTTTTACCAGAACTATCTACTAAACTGTTAGGCATCCAAGTTAGGTAGAGTCTTATCCTATCCTCCTTTACATGTAGACAACATTTTATCAGATGACTTTCACATAAGCCATAATTATATACTTACATATATAAAATAGCACATATTGTGACAAAATAAATAGGGATACAAAGCTATAAATATTTATATTAGATATTTAATCTTAAGTATATGGTGGACAAGAAAATAAGATGTCATTTTCCTCTTGGCATTTACTTACAGGGAGTGTTTCACAGTTTGTCATGTGCATATGAATGCAGAGGTGTGCACATATGTGAAAACTCAAGGTTATGCAGCAAGACTGAATCGCATGGCAGGAAGAATGTAAAAATGTATGACATCCCAGCCAACGTGGCTTTGGGGGAGAGCTAAGGTGGGACAATGGCAATTTGGGGAACCTTTTTCTGTTATTTTGGGGACAGATTTTATTTACGAAGCTCATTTGTTAAAAGTTTGCACCAAGATCTTCTAAATATGGGCCATTTTCAATATGGCATTATAAGAGGGATAGACAGTCAAAATCTCTCAAACATAAGAGCTTAATTAAAGAAACAAAAAAGAGGAAAAAAGGAGCCAAGAAATGTCAAAGTTCAAGGCATGGGAGACCTTTTCACTCTAAACCACGTCCTTTCAGATTCTCCCTCAAAAAGGGTGTGAATTTCTGAACCCTTTATGAGATTATAAATAAGCTCACTAACTCCCCTTGAAATCATGTATTTGAAGATATTTTATGATCAGAGTTTGCATTAAGTTTAGCCAAAAAATAAAGAAAGGAAGGGAGGAAGGAAGGAAGGAAGGAAGGAAGGAAGGAAGGAAGGAAGGAAGGAAGGAAGGAAGGAAGGAAGGAGAGAGAGAGAGAGAGAGAGAGAAAGATTCTGAATCAAAGCAACAAGTGATAGTTCTAGGATGACTGTAATGTGAGTGGAAAGTCATAATCAAAAGAACTTAGTTGAAATATCAAGCATATATCATTTATAAATGTATATGACTCATGATTTGAATAGCTTAGCACAGGCTCATCAACAAAGAGTCTAACTACATTCCTTTTCTGACTTTAACAGCTAAATCATGAATGAAACTGACTTCATGATACAGTAAAGAAAAAAATCCTTTGTGGGTAAAATTTAGTGAAGTACAAAATTCAAAAACCATGTTTGAGGCCAGTGAGATGGCTGAGCAGGAAAAAGCACTCGCCACCAAGTTAGATAGCCCACAAGGTAGGGGAGAAAACAATTATTGAAAGTTGTCCTCTGACCTTCATCCATGCACTATGGCATACGCACAAACACGTAAATAAGTAGATGTAAAAATTAAATAAAAAGACAAAACCTGCTTTCACCCATTTAGCACATGCACTGAACTGTGGGTCTCAAACTGTGCTATGCACCACGGGTCCTTTATAGCTCCCAGAGATCCACCCACTGAAGAAAGCAAGCTAACACTTTAGGACATACACATTTCTCCAGGCTCCTATGTAAACAGCTTAGATTCTTTTGTCTATTCTTCCAAATGACTGCTAGTGACTGATGTCAGCACAAGCCAGTTTATTGCCTGAGACAGGAAGAGCTTTACCACATTAAAACCTAGAGCCAGAGAGGAAACCCTGAAAACACTGTAAGGAACTGACAAATGGTGTTTTCTCTTATGAAGCCAAGATTTCGAGGTGACTTAATGGCTGTGTCCCACCTTGTCACCTACTTCCAACAATAGACGACAAGGAACTCTTGCAAATTTTTAAGGAGTAACCATTTAACTAAACACCGAACATAAATAAATTAAATTAATATTATAATATTAATAAAATAAATAAATTCAATTTAAAAATAAGTAAAGTAGCACCAAACTAACAAATAAATCGTACATATATTTATAGCCTCTCAATATTACTATGGTATATTTCTGAGCTCAGAGGGTCAAAACTCGCCTGAACAGTTCTACATATTTAATTTCTCATGTATAATCAACCAAATGTAAGTTCATTGAAAACAGCAATTTCCCTCCGTCTCTTTACTTCCAAAAGCCGAAGCAGTACTAAGTCATGATAGGCATTAAAGAGGAGGAGCTAGCTTGATGCCCTTAATCCCATCACTAGAGAGGCAGGTAGATCTGAGTGCAAGGTTGGCCGGCCCACTCTACAGAGCGAGTGCCAGGCCAGCCAGGGCAAAACAGACAAACCCTATCTCAAAAAGGGGGGGAGGGGAGGGAACACAAGGCAGAAGGACAGGAAGACTACTGGGAGTTCAAGTCTAGCCAGGAATAGAGTGAGATCTTGTCTAAGCAAAACAAAAAAATAATCCTGTGGTTAAAAAATAAATAGTGTATACAGTGCTTTGAAAAAGTATCTCTACATTTTTTTTTCATGGAAACAAAACCTTTACATCAACTTGCATGACCATGTACACACACACACACACACACACACACACACACACACACACACATATCAAGTACACGGGAAGCACACTATACAAAAGCTGCTTCCAGCAAGCACTGCAGGGAAGATATTCGTGAGACTTGGCCTCCAGCCTGACTCTACATCTGCTGAGGTTCATCCCACCTCAGGTCCCCACCTATCAGTCTGTGCCCTAGCAAGAATGGCTGCCCACTCTTCCTTTGCCTCCACTTCCTCTTCGGTAAGATGGGAAACACTGGGTAAACTGCCTTCCTTCCTTCAAAGGATTGCTATGCTGACTAAATGAACCAGGACACGCACTGTTATCTCTCAGCACGGTGTCTGATAGGGCACTTGCTCAACTGCTCTGAGCATCAATATTCTGGGAAATTGGCTGCCTCATTCCCAAAGGTGAGAGTGGTGTGCTGGTTCTTTCCTCATCTCCCCCTAGAAAAGGCAACAGAGCCGAACTGCTTGACATGTGAGTGTCCGAGTTTGCAGATAGGAACAAAGGAACTCCTTAACAAAACTCGGGAGTATGGAAGTAACAACTTCCTACTTATTCAGAGAACTTGAGAAGGAAGTAGAAGTTTATACTTATTTCATTCTCATTAGAAGAAAAGGAATCCTACATAATCCTACACCCACACCATTTACAGATAATGTACTTTATTTGTCTTTCTTCTCTGCACATATGTGAAATTTTATATAATTGAGGCTACTTGGCACCATGGTTGAGTCACATAGCATTTACTAAATAAAATTTTCTGTGCCATTAAAAAATCATTTCAAATGACTTCACAAATGTAATTATTGCAAGATAAATGAGAAACAGTGATTAGTACACCCCTTCTGAAACACACAGTCTTGACAACAAAGATAACTGGCTAAGGGGGACTATTGCTTACTTTTTGCTTAGTGTGTGTGTTTTTAAATAAAATCTACCAGACAGAAGTACAATTTAGAGGTTGAGGAAATAGCTCGGCAGTTAGGAGCACCTGCTCCTCTAGTCCAGGACCTGGGTTCAGTGCCCAGGACCCACATGGTGGTTTCCAACCATCCATAAGGCCAGTTCCAAGGAATCTGATTCCTCTGACTTCTACAGGCACTAAGATGCCTGTGGTAGATGTACGGTGCACAGGCAAAACGCTCATACACATAAAATAAAATTTTTAATTAAATTTATTTTGAAAATTACTGAGGGAAGAGCACTATAGATAAAATGACCATTTGCAAATTAAGTCAGCTCTGCACAGTGGGACATCATCTTGCCACAGCAGCTGTCTCCTCCCAAAGCCAATCTGTTGGCAAGTGTGACTACTGGGTGGCCAGCAACTAAAGAAACTCTGCATAGTGTGGGAGCTTCGTGGATGTTACGGGAAGCCTCATGGGACAAAGTCGGAAGGTTGAAAGGGGAAGAATAAAAAGAATCTCAAGTTTAAGATGAGGGAAGGGGGCTCTGACGATCCCCACAACCTCTCTTCAGTTACTCTAAGACCTCTGGCAGAGACATGGGCTCACCGAGTGTCAGACAGTGGAGGTATACGCGCTGTTCAATAGACCTCCGTCTACCAGGTCAGCTTCTTACATACGCTCAAGCAGATCAGATGAACCCTGCACCTCACTGAGAGTCACACAGTCAGTGGTGTGTTGGTAAATGGAAACCATAAGTCAGCTAGAAACATAGCTCCCATGATTTATGACAGTGTCTGCTGCCTTTTTCTCTAGTGCCAATATTCAGCATTTAAATAAATATTCTGCAAACATGGGCCGGGGAATCCCTGGACTCGGTTTCAATAGAATTTCTATTACCCTTTAGAAACAAATAAGTAAAAATCTTTGCAGCTCACCTGGAGGGAATACCCTCTCGAGAAGGAAATTGACAATCTCGTGCTTACAGAAGCATGGGTAAGCCCCTGATTGAGACTTGATGGGTACAGCCCTGACTGGGAGCATATTCCAAAATCACACTATAAACATTTGCACTTCTTCTGCTCTTCTGAGTCAATCACTGAGAACCTTCTCTGGTCATGTCAAAATGAAAAATCCTTTCAAAGAATACTATTTTTTTAAAGGTATGAACCCACTATCCTTGCAGCTCAGGTGACCCTCACACTTCCAGTACGGAAGACAAACTCAGGGACACCGCAGCAGCTCCTTTGTCAGTGGGTTGGCCAGAAGGTTCCCTTGACTCCCTACCTTGGGAAAATTACAAAAGCATAGGGAAAAACAAAAAAACAAAGAAAACAGAAACTACATACATTCATAAAGCCTTCTGCCTAAGTCACAAGACACCATGTTCACTCCTAGCTCCTCCTCTGCTAGACTGGCTGTGCTGTGTGCCCAATTCATGAATAACCCGACTCCTAAAGCACACCCCTCAAGTTGTGCTAAGTAGGCACCAGGCTGCATGCCCCCTCATCTCGGTGACAACCGGGACCTAATACAGCTTTTCAGAAGGATGAACAATCCTGCTTTTCCGTCTACCCTAAACATCTAAACATCTTCCAACCATCTGAATGACAAGAAAGAGCTAATATATTTACTCCAAAAATGTTATTCAAGATTTTTGCACTTAGCTGTAATATTTAACCTTCTAATCATCATAATGACAAAGAAGAACTAATGCACCTTTTAAAAATATGAACAATTCTAAGTTTTCCCATTTGTTCAAAACAGGTCATCAACCTAAGAAAAACATAAGCAAACTGATATTTTTTGTAAGTCTGTGGGGTTTATAGTAATAAATCTTCTTCTTCCCCACAACATAATCTAGACAGTATTTCTGATGAGTTGATTCAACTTAACCAAATATGTGTGTGTGTGTGTGTGTGTGTGTGTGTGCGTGTGCGTGTGCGTGTGCGTGTGCGTGTGTGTGTGTGTGTAATATGTATTATTTTTTAAGCTTAGTTTTCAGAAACTTTAAGCAAGCAAACGGTTACTTTTGGCTTGCCCCCTCCTTACGCTTACAGCAGACAACAGTCACTGCTTGCTTGCAGGGCTCATCTTGGTGAACGGAGCTTCTCAGTTCACATCGCTGAGAGTCAGTGGGGCTCCCTGGTGTAGATTTCCTGAGAGTCCCTTCCTTAGCTCGTGCCAAGAATCAAATCTTGGCCACTTAGTGCTCCGTGTTCCACATGTGATCTCATGATGTACTGAGCAGCCATGCTAACGGAGATAGATAGCCCTGTCAACCAGGAAGCTCTCGTGCCAGGATGCAGGCGGTAGGATACAATGACCTTTACATTCAGAGGAAAATATCCCTAAAAGGGCATGAAGGTTTACAGGGGCAGGGCACCAGTTCTTCTAATTCATTTGGACACATCACGTGAAGTCAGAGTAGTCGTGTTCAATATGCAATTTGCTGGGGAACAATTCCTGAATCCCTCACACAGAAAGAACGTTTTCAAGGAAAAAGAGGAATCCATCCTTCATTTTGCTGCTGGGAAAGCAACCGACTTCACAGTACGGCTGCCATCTGCACCCAGCCCGGCCAAGGGCAGGACATGGATGTGGGGCACACTCACCTGGCAAAATATGCTTGACCACCCTGGTAGAACTACTCTATCACTTAAACAAAGACTACCTTTTAAAAAGCACCACTGTGCATCTATATGCATCAGAGGGAAGAGCTTGAAAGTCTGAGGCTTCTGCTTGTGTACTTCTATGGACACCTGATCTTCCCTTATTATCTTATCAGAGCCACTGAAGCCAACAGATCTCTCTTAAGAATGACATGAAGCCAGACTCAAGACATAGCAAGAAATCTTGGGAACCACAGCAATGTTAAGTAAAAATGGTGACAGGAAATTAGCACTATAAAGTGAGACAGGGATGTTATGAATTTCTCACCTTTATTTATAACTATTACCATAAACTATGTGATTCAGTCATTTCATCTGAAAAACAAGGGCAATAATTCTACTGGCTCAAGTTTCTTTCCTATTCAGGTTTTGCTGCATCTTTGGCATAACAGAACAATGGACTATGCTTCGTAAAGAAACAAGAGAAGCTCACATCAGCTCTCTGAGATTATCAATATAATAATGCAACTTCGGTAGTTAATTGAATAGGTACAAATGAGGGACTACAAAGAAACTGATTTTTTAAATGAGTGGACCTCATCACAACTGTAGAACAGCTTTCAAAGGCCCAGAAGCATAAGACACAACTGTGTTTCCTGTTCAATTAAAACCTGATGGCAAACTGCAGAAACCATAAGCCCAAGGCAGTAAACAAATTTCATATGCTTAGAAATCATATATTAAAGTTTAGATAGGTCAGGGGCATATATCTCAGCACTGAGCCCAAAAATACCAGTGTGCTGACTTATCGAAAATAACAGAATTACCAATGCAAAAACATCATGATGATTGCTTTAAAATACGAGTCAGTTTGGGTGGTTTTCGGGGCACTAGACATATACTTCACGGAACAAGAAAACAAGATCTTGCAAGATTTCTGAGGCCTACTGTCAGGTGCAGCATCCAACAATTGTTTTGTAGCCCTTTTTAGAAAAACCAATACTTCCTCAGATCACATAGGAGGCTAGGAAGGAAAGAGAGAGGAAGGAATACCTTGGGCCTGAGCTGCAGAGCTGTGGGAATAACCCAGGGCCAGGAGCGCGGTCTCCACCAGCTGGCTAAAAAGCACATCTTTCCGCACCAAGACGAACTCAGCGTGCTCTTCTCGGTTGTCGTATTCAAGAGAGCCATCCAACTGCTCCACCACACAGAAGACTGGAATCATCAAACCTGGGAGGACATAATCCGACAGCAGAACATGGCGTTACAAGGCAATCGGAGCCACGGGGTGAGAAGGGAAGGGACGGTCCTCAAAGGTAGTACGCTAGGGTCACACACAGTTCGGAATGAACCGCCTGATAGTTCCGATGCAAGGCTTCGGATGCGGAGGGCGGATCTTCCCTGTAATGCCTGTTCTAATGCAGCAGCATTGCTGAGGACAGGAGCAGAAGACCTCAAAGCGCAGTGATTGAAAGGACAGCTACACTCGGAGCATCTTAGCACACAGCCCAGGTCGAGGTGACCTTAGGACCTCTAATGTCTTCTGTCTTAGCCTAGCCCAACACTAGTATTTTCAGGTCATCTCTGGTTTTGTCCAGAAATGTATTTCAATGCTGCTAGTCTAGGACACACAGTAGGGAGGCATGTGAGAGTTCTAGGCCTGAGAGGCTATGTGAATGTATACAGGAAAGTCAACAGAACTCCACAGGCAGTCCTCTGCTAGGATTCAGTAAACAACCCATCAAGTTAGCCTGAAAAACGAACAGACCATGCAAACCTCAACTAATGCTGAACTACAAAACACACAGCTAAATGCAAACCTCATCTCCTTGGAATTATTTTATACATGAACACGGGTTATCCCTGGGCAGAATACTTTTCAGTGTTTGCAGATAAAAATAATAATAATAATAAACTACGCTAAAGAATAAAGCAAATTAGTCTATTTGAAAAATCTGTTGAAATCGGTTGTCACTGAAATATTTCTCTGCTTTGTATCAAAGTGTGAAAAGCTTAAAAAATGTTTAATTCACCAAACAGTTTTTAAACTTTTTTTTTTTTTTTAGAAAAAGTCACACAGTCATTTAAATCTAAACACAGCAAGACAAAAGAAGATCAAAGATTTACCAATGGACAAGTGATAAACATGGACTCTGCCCTGCGTAATTCACACAAATTAGTACGTTATGGAATGAGGGTCTGCTCTGGGTCTTTGTGCAACAAAACACAAAAGTTATGAAGGATGCATAAGCAGGCAGAGGGAGGGTGGGAAGAGTGTGATGGTCTTAGCACACACAGGCACTCCATAATGAAAACAAGACCTCTACAACATGGCTGAGGGAGGCCCAGCGCACAGATGTATAGACGGCTTCCAGCAGCTCTCCCTGCTCTGACCCCAGATGCCTTCTGACTCACCAGGCTCTGGAAACCAGAGGCCAAAAGCAGGCACTCTGCAGACTCCTGGGCCATAGATTCAGGGTTTTGTTCTAAAGATAATACAATGGTACAACTGGTTCCCATGTGCTAAGTATTATTATTAAAGATAATAAGTATTGGGTATAATTATTAAATATCATCATTATTAACAATAATAATACTCATCAAGAATTGTTATCATTAAAGATCTTGGTAATTATTATTAAGCCTGAGCAACAGCCCAACACGTCTCACCACAGCACACTTAGGACAACCCCTGCCTCCATCATTACTCCCACAGAAACTCATCCATAGTACAGACCCATGGAAAACGCGAGGGAGCAGTGAGGCAGGTCAAGTCTTAGGCAAAGGAGGTGATCTGTGTAGTGCTTCACAGTGTTGTCTGCCTTGGCTACCATCACTGGTCTATGAAGTATTTTTATTTATTTGTTTATGAGAAATTATTCCCAAATATATTTAAGATGCATAATGAATAATACAAATTAGATGTCTCCTACATTATCTTCCCATCATTCATTTGTATAGCGCTTATTGATTGCACCTACTATGTGCCAGGAATCACCCATCACTCCATAGATACAGGTAAGAACAAGTTTGCTATGGCTTCTGCCCACGCTGTAGCTGGAAGCATTGTAAAACCCTCCTAAGCAAGCATAATGGTATTTTACACAAGCCATCCAGGAGAGCCCTTCCCGGCAGGGAATAGCCCCATTTAGACCTTTTAACTCTTACATGCTGCTATATGATCTTTGTCAAAGGAAGCAGGTTCATTGCTACCTCTAGTGATTTAAGCATATGCTCACACACAGCCACATAGCCAGTAGTTAGTGCCATAAGCCACCTCACCACTAATACCTGTGTCTACAGAGGTTTCAGTGCTGAAAATCCATGTGCAGTTCCTAATGTCAACATGTACATGTCACACATCTGGGGACCACAGATAAGACCTTTAAATGAAACTAGCTACTCCATAAACTAGCATTCACCCATGACTAAATAAGTCTGGAACTGGCTGAAAAGGTCCTATTAATTTCAAAGTAACAGTACAATCAGTTAAATACAAAAGACAACATAAAATCGCAGGTGTTTATAACATGAAAGAGACTAATGTTTTATAACTCTCAATACAGGAAAACTATTTCCTAAACATTTTAGTTTGTGATTGGAGGAACAACTGTTAGCTAGCATAACAGCAGTGATTCCTTCTAGTCAAAAGCAATTGCCAATTCCCTAACACGTATCACCTACCTAAAAATTAAGATGGCTCAGTGGGTGAGTGCTTGCTGTAAGAACAAAGACCAGAGTTCAGATACACAGCACAATGTAAAGTCATATATGGCACATGTGTCTGTGACTGCAGCAGTGATGGCCAGGAGATAGGGGGATCCTGGGCTCACTAGCCAGCCAGCTTAGCCAAAAGGACAAGCTCCTGGCTCAATGGGATACCTTGCCTCAAAAAGTAAGGTGGGAAATGACAGAGGAAACACCCGATATCAGCTTCAAACCTATATATGCATGTACACGCACATGCATACTGCATGCATGCACAAACACTCGAGCACACACACACAATAGGTACACACAGGCACACACATGTGCACATACAATGGGTATACATAGGCACACATACACACACACACACATACACACACACACAGGCTCACAGAGATTGTATTCCATCATTAGAAAAATTAATCTTTTTACTAGTACTTGATTGATTCAACAATTATGGTTTTATAATATGATTCCGTTTTTACCAAAAAAAAAAAAAAAAAAAAGATAGGAAAAACTGATGCAATTACTAATGAAAATGGTGAAATAAGTGAAAAATAGCAAACTGGTGCGATTGAAGTGAAAATTAAGGCATGGGACCCAAAAGCCTTTGAAAACAGGTCTTTCCCAGGGAGGCACACACAGGGCGGTAAGAAATGTGCACCTCACAAAGAAGTAATTCCTCAGCTGCTCCATTACTATCCTCAAGCAAAGGAAGAAGAGAGAAAAAGAGAGGTAGGGCTTTACAAAATGCTTCAAAAATACATGTAACAGTGGCAAGAATAAAGTAACTTCAATAAAAAGCAGCAGCATAGAGCTAAACACAGTTACACGTTCTAAAGGGTCACGAGAAAGAGAAAATAAAAGGAGCCCTCAGACTCGGGCCCTGTATTTGAGCTTACAGCATTATTTTTCTTTTATTGTTGCACAGACCCATTTCCAGATGATCAAGTGGAGAACTTTGGACCTTTTGATCATAAGCCTTGTTAAGCCTTTTACAATTGCTGGAGGTAGGCAGGTAGTTTAATCTGAAGACAGGCACTTGGGCCCCAGCCATTTACTAAAAATCATGACTAGTTCAGGCAAGCAGGACATATGCTGTCTTCTGTCATTGCAGACAGGAAACAGGGCTCTCTCCCCTAGAGAAGCATGCTTCCCTGCTGTCATGTTAGGACACTGAAACGGCCATGCTCATTGTCACAGTTCTGAAGAAGGGCATGCATCCTAAGGAGCTGTGGCTCCAGCCTCTGTAGTACCACGGCCATGTGAGCAGACCAGTGGGAAGATAGTTACATGTTATGAAAGCCCTGGGGTGGGAGAGGCAGGCTGCCTGGAGTCGAACAAATCCTGCTCCTGTCACTCTGCCTGAATCACTGGCTGTTCATAATATATGTGGAGCTCTCCAAGACTCAAATTCTCCCAGCTAAAATACAAATGACCGGGGGGGGGGGGGGGGTATGTTTGCTCACGTGTATGTGCAATACCTCTAAGTCATCTGAGATGCAGCTCTCAACAATGCTACCTATTTTTCTTTTTTAAGTATGAGTATTAATGCCATTTTACAGACGGGAAAAAAACCAATCATTTCTTCAATACTTTTCAGTAAGCAATGTTCATGACGCTAAAAGTATTTCTTCAAATAAAAATAACACTAAAAGTGATTGAATAACTTATCACTGAATGACCTAGTGAAACTAGTAATCACTGGATGGTTTATTATACAAACAAGAATAACCTACAGCATTCAACATGCCATAGCAAAAAGCACGGTCTCCTCTTCAACTGAGACCTGCTGTTAAGTATAAAATACACTCCATTTTAATGACTTTGTACCACAAAAAAAAGCAACAAAAGTAAATGCATTATAAACATTTTTTAGAAAATGAATTGCATGTAGAAATAATATTTGAACAAACTGAACTAAATGCACTGTTAAAGTTGTTATCGGCTTCTTTAGCTTGTTTTAAGTGGGGCTGTGCCTTATATTTTCTGTGAGATAATATGCCTCTGCAAGCAATCTGCCAAATTACACACACACACACACAATGGCTTTTGGCACATAGAGAAAACTCACTACAAACTGATCGTAAGACAAGTACGTGACTGTCCAGAGCACTTCTTGCCCCACCCCTCATAGGTGAGGATCTTTCCTTTCTTTCCTTTGGGTTCCAGATCTTGGGTGAGTTAAGAACAAAAGCCATTCACTGTTTACCTCAGATAGTCAAATGTGTTTGCCTCTCTTCTACTCTAAGCAAACCGTAGGCAGTTACTAGATTCCAAACCCCGAGTCTTTACAAAGACCCCCACCTCCTTTTCCTGGTCAGGATCTTCAAGCAAAGTTCCCATGCTGACGGGGACAAAAGGAGAGGAACTAGTATATTCCCACTCTCCACCCACATGGGCCTGACAACTTGCCCTGTTAGCTAGCAACTCTTTCCACTTGCTATACCCTCCAAGAGACCTGTGCTATTGAATCTGTGAATTTTTTGAGGACTCCCATTTGTGGGGGCAGTGCTAGGCCGGAAACAATTTCAGAAATGACCTTCCACTCTTCAGCCGCTGCAGACAAAAAGAGAAAAGACTCTCGCCCAAAGGCTAGATTCCAGCCTCCATGGGCCCCTTTGTCTTCTGAGTCCACCTTCATTCTTGGAAAGGCCACCTGAAGGACAGTAGCTAGTCAGAGGTCACAGCAGGCCTGCCTCTAGCCTCCCTGGGGCTCCTAAAACCCACCCATTTCAGGAATGAAGGCAGCCACAGGACCACTCCTAGGTTTATCTCGCACTATCACCTAGGATTCCAGAGAAACTGAAGATACAAAGGCTATAGTCAGAGCCTCTCCAGCTGTTCTTTGCAGAAACTGAACCTGAAGCAGCAAAGTACCACATTCCACAACCTCCATTATAAGTAAATCCTACACCAAGCCCTGTTAAGATGGAAGACATTTAGGAAGCTGACTTAATACGGTCTATTCGCCAAAGACTGGGGGAAAGGACGGACTATCTTTTTCCTATTACAATTTACTAGAAAAATGAAAGTACTTGTATAATCTCCTTCTCTCTCTCTCTCTCTCTCTCTCTCTCTCTCTCTCTCTCTCTCTCTCTCTGACACACATACAGAGAGAGAACAGGACAACATTAATTTCTATCCTTTTGTTCCTACCCTAAAACAATAAAGCGAAGTTTGAACGCCAAGAATCACAACCAGAAACAGAAAAACAAAACTGAACATCATTTACCTCCTGGTCGGGGCCACAGACAAAATTTCAAAATTAACCAAGTGTGTCTTCCCTAGAGCAGTAGCTCTCCTTGGCCCTTTCCCCGCCTCCCCTTCTCTCTCAGGCCCAACCTTCTGAGACTCAGGCAGGCACATTCCAAACCCAGCTGCTGAAGACTCCCCCACCTCCGGGGCTGATGTGGAAATCTTCTGAGATGAATTGATAAAAAGCTGTGACACTTTAGGGGTGGGGATTGTAGCTCAGGGGTAGAACGCTTAGCAAACACGTACACAGCCTACAATTCAATCTCCAGCAACATTTATTTAAAAAAGATGGCACATTTTGCTATGGAATGGCCTTCATCTCCTCTCACAGAGAAGACAGTGTAAAAAAGTACTCCTGGTCCTTCACTAAACCTCAGGCGTATACTCCCAAAGATTTAAATGGCTGTTCAGCATTGCAGGCTGTGATGTTATGGGACCACTGTATGCACTCTGTGGATGACTGGAATGTTCAAGGCATGACGCTACCTTCCTATTTCCTTCCAAATAAGCTTGGGGGGGGGGGGGATGTCAGATATTTTTTTTAAAAAGTAGAAAAAAAATTTCATCAATTGTAAAGGTAAAAGAAGTGTGTCATTTGAGTATAAGGGAGTCACCCAAAAGTTCACAGGTCAACCTGGGGTCCCTCGTGATACCCCATTCCAGCATCTCTTCCTGGCTGTTGATTTCATTTGGCCCTCACACAGAGGTGGATGGCAGGAAAATGGAAGTCCACAGAGGGAGGGTTACTGTCAGCTCTAAAGAAACAAGCAAAGGCAAACAAAGCCATAAATATAAATCTGGTTTCCTCTCTACCATGACTTCATATTGAACACACACACACACCCCACTCCCAAGGAAAGTTTCAACAATAAAAATCTCTTAATGCATCCCCCACCCTCCCACCATCTTGGGACACAAGGGGTTAAAAATGAGGCAATATTTTACTCTCAGCGTTATTTGCCGTAAAAATCAGATGCTTTCTCAGCCCCCGAAGTCGACCCTAACCTTAGAAATGAAGTGCAGGATTAGATAAGTATGGACAGTGAACACAGCTTCTCAAAGATTCAATGTGAGGCTCAAAATAGCAGAAAGAAGGACCATTTGTAGCATTATATACATCTGCTTCCAGGCCTGTCCTCAAGTTCAGGAATCATAACTCAATCTGAAGTCAGGACTGCAGAACCAAGGAAGGGTAAATGTTCTCCGCTTAACCTCTCGGAAATCCAGTGGCAGGCTCCAGTTTGTAGGCAGTTCGAAACCACTGCTTCATAGGAGCCCTGCAGGCACAGCCGTGGTAACTTACCTAAATAATGCCAAGACTGAACCCTCGGAACTAACTCCCTGGATGTCAGCAACACCTGGCTATGTGACTATCTCAGGGAGAGGCCCGCCTTTAGACAAATCCCCACTCTGCCACACCCCACCTCAAAGCCTGACCTATGGGATGTCCAAAAATAAACAGTGGTTCAGTTGAACAAAATGCTAATTCCACTTAGAAACTAATCATCTTCATTAATAAATGGCGTGGATGTTCAGCCTCACTGTGGGCCCCTACACCATAGTGAGCATCAGGTCACAGGCAGTACTTTCTAGGAAAGAGACAGACACGTGGATTTGGGAGCTGGTTTTCCCTTGGGCACAGGAAGCTCGCCAGACCACGGGCGATGCGTGTCCACAGTGGGCAGAGACTGCTGGCATATCAGCATAAGGCATTGTTGTGGATTCTGTCTGAGGGCTGGAAGCCTGCAACACTGGGCTCCCAGGCTGCAGACAACAATTACCAGGCTCAGGCTTGGAGAAGCAGCTGCTCAGCAGGACCATGGCCTATACTGCAGGAAAGCATCTCTGCTTTCTGGATATGACAGAAAAGCTCAAAGCCATGGAATACTGCTGGAAGATAATTATTTCAAAAATGAACAATTAAAAGTTCTTTTCACAGTTGTTGAAGTGTGCCCATCAAAAGAGTCAATGATGTCTTAAAAGTGATGGTAGCACATTTCAATAATAGCAGGATTCTTGTCTCCTGACAAATTTGATTCTGCAGGTTTCTGACAGGGTAGATTTTAAGACATGTTTACAAGGACACACATTTGTCATGGCCCCTTCTCAAAACCCTGTCTGCAGAAGCGGTACACTAGAGTCCCAATCCTCAAAAGAAAGGAGTCAATAAAAACTGCCCCCATACCATTTGCTTCATTATCTCGGGTTTTTGAGCTCTGCCTAAATATTATTTTATCTAATTCAAACAATTTTTTAAAATCTTTGATTAATTTCTCCAGTGTAGTGTTAAAGAAAGGTTAACTGTGTTGAGGTTTTTCGAGCAAGGAATTAATAAAGGAATCAAGTGCTCACACTCAGTAAGGCAGGACTACCTGTATTTCTAGTGGGAATATTTCATAGCACAAGCATGTTTCCTTTGGGGAGTTTAACTCAGAAAATTATTAAAAATTGAGATCAAACACTGGTGCAAAGCCTCAAAGGAAATCATGAGAGTGGAAAGATTTTTATCGAATGAAAACTGAAAAGCAAAGTTTTTATATTAAAAAAAAAAGGTTTCTCCCTCATAAAAGAAAATACTACATTTAGGGTTTGAACAGTAAAACATTTACAGATATTTAACAGAAATGTAAAAGAAGTGATCACTGAATTTAACTGGAGCAGATTCCACAGAGCTGCATTTCAGTGGACAGGCAACCAGCATCCAGTTCCCAGACTCCCACTCTCATCTCCATCAAATGCCTGTGGAAAGGGAGAGGGAGCAAGCCCCAGAGAGCTCTGACACAGGGAGGGTGGGAAGGGGGAAAGGAGACCAGAGACTAAACTCAGCGTCATAGTGGTATCAGCTAGCTTCCTCTGGGGACAAGGAGATCTCTGGCTTACAATGTGGAGGTCATTATTACTGTGACTGAGACGAAGTTAATAAACACAGACCAGGGAAACAGGGTCTGATGAAGTACTTCCCTGACACTGTATACACACCAGTGTAATTTATAGCAATTATTTAATAAAAATAGAACAGTACTGTTTCTCTCTGTGGTTCTAAAAGAAAACACTAAATTTGATTATTTTTAAAACTAGAGAAACTGTGAAAGTCATGGCCTATGAAACCCATTGAAATTCTTGTTGCTTTGGTTTTTTTCTGAGATATGTTTTTCATCCTCTAGCCCTGGATGGCCTGGTACTTACTAGGTAGACCAGGCTAGTCCCCCAATGCTCCTCCCTAAAAATAAAATCTTAAGTAATCCTCCTGCCTCTGCCTTCCAAGTACTAAGATTACAGCATAAGCCACCACATCCAGCTTGAAAATACTATTTTCACCCTTACTATGGTCAATCACAGGCTGCCACCCAATCAAAGGAAGAATGTTGATTCCATTTTCTTTAAACTAAGTATGTCTAAGATGATTTGTTTCCTGAATTAAAAAGTGAGGTGTCCTTGCCCTAAACAAAATATGAAATTCTACCTTCCATCAAGCAAAGAACTTTAAACTGGGGGTAATTCCAGATATGTACATCTCAACCTCAAAAAGATTTCACTTCCCCTGGACTATTAAGATTTATAAATTCTTTTCTGAAGTCACCCCTAAACCTCCTGTTAAAGTATTTTTGCATGCCACACCTCAAGGCTATGGTTTCCAAAGAGTTCTAATCTCACAAGAATAACACAAAAGAGCCAACAGGCAAGGCCAGCATTAAGGAAAAAAGGATTTCCTGTGGGGTTAGCTTATAAGCATAGTGCAGGTTTGTGGGCACACTAACGCAGGGCCAGGGGAAGAGCTAGCATTCTGTCTCCTGACCGCGGCTACCAAACCTGGATGATGAGCAAGAATTGCTCATACCAGCTCCTGTGAATGCTAGTTTATCTCTCTGTTTTGTTAAGAGAAGGACAGACAGACAGATTGATTTTCAAGACCAAGCCTGTGTTTATTACATAAGGCTGGCTGTGAGGAAGGTGGGTTTCCTAAGTGGTCCTATCAGAGAAGCAGAGAGCAGAGTCTCAGAAGCCTCCCTTCATGGAAAGGAATTGTCTCTCTCACCCTTGCTTTCAAGTTATATATCAATCTTCAATATAATTATGTTTGACAGAATAGAAGCTCTTGGCAGTTAACTTGTTTACAATAAATGCTTAGTTTGGGAACATGGACTGTATTTCAGTCTTACAAATATCAAACACAAACCTACAACGGTCCCATTATGAGGCTGAGAATTATTTTGCTATAAATCTTTTTATTGGAGGGCCAAGGGATTTACTCTGCAGCTTGTTTTCCACTAACCACTGGAACAGCATGGAGAGTGCACTGGCACCCTGACCCTGTGCTAACTGAAATCCCAGACGACTCTATCAGACAGTTCACAGTCATCCCGAACACTCAGGTTGACTCCGTTTTCCCATGGTAGCAAAATGACAACACAAATGGTCTCACTAAGAGAAACTCGGAGAAGGTCTCACCCTGTCATTCTTCTTCTCTCCCAAGTCTCTTGGGAACTAATGATCACTGGCAGACTTTCAATGGTAAGAGCCCATTTGGGGAGGGGGTATAAGTTAACCATAAAAGTATGCTCAAGGCACAAACTTGCTGGATGAATGCTGTCGTAAACGGAGTTAGTTGTGCTGAAAATTACCTAGACATTCATTTGAGAGGGGCAGGAAAAAATTCAAAATCACCTTATTTACTCTTGAAAAGTGACTTTACCTGGTCTTCAACATGGAATAACTCCCATCTCAAGGACAATCTGTTCTCCTTAGGTTCCTGACACCATACTCCCAAATCCAAAAGACAGAAACTTATCTGAAGATGCCTTCTGACGGGAGGAAGCCAGCTGTCCAACACACCCGGCTCAGACCACTTCTGTCTCCAGAGGGACTGCTCTGCCATGGACCACACCGTCACTGACACTGAGAGCTTGCTAGCTGTCATACTAAGTTAATCCATGTTCTTTTCCTTTCCACTTCTATGTGATCAGACTCTGTAACAACCCAATTCTAACACAGTATCAACATACAGAAAAGACCATCTTAGAAGAATTGAGTGTAAGTATATTTTCCAAAATAAGGTTGGAAAGTCGAGTTGTTTTAGACAGAGATTCAATTTTCTTTTCTTTCAGTAGGTGGTAAAACTACAGGTAACACAAATAAAACAAAATGTCTTAACTCTCAGCGTCTAAAACGGTGGCCATTAATTCCTGGGTTTCACCGTTTCATACACTGAGTGAGAAAGAAAGAAGAAAAATACTTTCATTGCATTATTGGCTCCAAGTGTCTTTTCTATTCTTTTCAAACGCACTAGTTTACAGTGTGAACTCATGGAAAATTGCTTAATTCGCCTAAAATAATCATTCCGTTTTTAAAATTAAAGAAACACTCTTAAAACCTTGACTACTTAATTGCTATTTGCTCAGGAGAAGAGGGGGGAACTCGGAGAAGGTGGTTGCACGAAAGAAATACCACTTTTTACTATACAACAAAAATTCCCTCCGGGGCAGAGAGATGCGATGCCAAGTTCCACCCAGAATTAATGTTTAGGTTCAAACTGTAAAGCCCAGAAAAAACAGAACCACTAATAGACCCTTAAAGCTCAGCCCTGTTAGGTTATGTGAATAGAAAGGTAAAAGAACCTTTGCTGACAAAGGTTTAATTGAGGTGCTATTTAATAAAGGTGCTATTAACTAAACACTCTGCATGGAGTAAGCATGCTAGGCTTTTTTGGATTATTCAGTATGAATTCCCTTCTGAAGGGGAAGATCCCTGGCCTATCAGGGAAGCTGGGCCCTCCACCACAGGATAAAACACCCATCCTGTCCTTTATAATGCAGCTCACAGGAAGATCTTTTCAAGTAATGACACCAAGAAAAGGTTTAACAACTGATTTTTTTTTAAAGTCCCTTCTAAGTGTCCTGACTGAATGCAAGCTGGGCATCTGGTGCTTGAGCCTTAGTACTTCTCTGTAAGAGGCTGCTGGCTGGCCTTACTCCACTGTCATGGCCAGGTTTTCAGGAACCGTGAAGTTTCCCAGTAAGAAGCGCAACCCAGAGTGAAAACTTAGCCAGTAATCTTGGCTGCTGGCTGCTGCTATCCCACAGAGAAGTTCCAAGTGTAGAGTGGGGAAAGACTGCTGCCAGCCCAGCCCAGCCCAGCCCAGCCCAGCAAGGTTAACAGTTATGGAAATGTGGGGCATAGCATGAGCTTCTTTAATCCCAGAGACAGGTGGATGCTTGAGGGCCAACCAGAGCTACATACTGAGAATCCATCTCAAATTTTAAAAAATAAAATAAAAAAGACAAATGGATATATGCGATAGCTTACAGGACTCAGAATGAGAGCCAAATGCCTCTCAACTTCTACCAGAGTGACAAGATGATAACATGAAGACAAGGAAGTCCAGGTTCTCCTATGTGCAGGGGACAAGACAGGTATGGGTGGGCCTCAACCTTCTCTCTCCCGTTTAGCCTCCTGAGGACTTTGGGAAGATTTGCTGGCTGGTACCTCAACTATCTCTTACACACAACAATCTGTCATTTCTGTGGACATCTATCGCCACAGGTTAGAAAGGGGCTGAGGGGGTCACTTACACCTCAGGTAGAACTCAAGAAAACGTCACACCCTAAGGCAAAGTGCACACTTGTGGTGCTTGGGCACACACCCCCACAGGCTTTTTTGTGAACCACCCAGGGAAGGAGAGCCAATGCAGATCTCAGCTAATAAACACCACAGAAGACAAGAAGTACTCCGGTTATTCTGCATCGTCTTCAAGTCTAAAAATTTGTACACTGTGTGACAGGTCCACCTCATTTTTCTTAATGATGTTTTTATTATTCCTTCACTCAATTAAAGCAGAAATGGATATTGCATCTTCTGACTGTATAATTGTTATTGTAATCTGTTTTCGATCACTGCTTGGAAATGGGTCCAAAACAACATAAACTCTCTACTGCCTCAGAAGACAAGTCATTTTCTTTTACTACGACACTTAAAGAGACATTTATCATGTGGCTCTGTTATCATCTTTGGATTATGACAAAAGAAAGTTTTGTTCTATTAAACAAAAAAAATAATGTTTCAAATACACAGCAATTTTAAGAGTTTTATATGAATGCATTTTTTCTAATAAGCTATCAGCAATACCAATTTTGGCTTTCTTTATATGTGTAAGTAATAGAGCAGTGAATGCTTAATTTTTATGTGCTGACACACTCAGAAAAATATCAAAATATGGTTTCTTATTTTACTCTCTGCCTTTGGTCATTTCTTTACAGTTGTGTGGTTCTCTTTGCAAAGATAATATTTTCTTGTATAAAATAAAATGATTAGTTATGACAGAACTGATATACTTGTTTTCCAGCTATGGACCCAAATCAAGCAAAGACCGTCCAGAAAGAAAAGGGTAAATGGCCATTACTGTGCTGTCCTCCAGTTATTCCCATGAAAGCCTGCAAATTGCCTATCATACCTCAGCGTTTTAGAAGCTCTCTCTTATCTGGAATCTATCTCTCCCCACATCTGTACAAGTCTTCATGCAAACAAAGACAGGCACGGAGCTCTGTGCAACTGGGAGTGGGTATCAAACACAGCTGGAAAATGCATGGCCTTTAATAAAGAGTGCTAGCCTCTTCCTTTAGTTTTTTTTATCTCTCTTCTTATGTTAATACCACAGTTTAATAACCAACTGTGCTAGGACAGAACTCCATTGTGATAATAAGGCAACTAGTTAAGAGGAGAAATCATTTCACCTCACAGTAACTAACAGTATCAGTAACAAGTTAAACTGAAAACACACTTCCTCGGAGAGCTTTAGTATCCTATTGTATCAGACCAACAGTTAATGGACATGCCTGCTGTACACTGACATGATTTGCTGATAACTGTATTTCAAGGTTTAAATTGTTGACACTTATTTATTTACTTTTGGTTTGATTTGCTCTGCTTTGCTATTATTTTATGCATTGCTCTGATAGCTATAATATCTACTTGATCTGCCTTTTTATTATTATCATGATTTTAGGTTAGCAAAAAATCACTGGGTTTCGTCATAGGACCTTTACACACATGTATCATTATACTTCACTCTCATTCTGGGACTTTCTTATTTTGGCTTTAGAGGTTATAGATAATAATTTTAAAATACATGCTCTAAATTCAGTTGCCATAACTGCATAGCTAAAACATATTTAGACATTTACAGCTTTTTATCTGGCTTGATGTTAATCTGCAATTAACAAAAGCTTCACGAATAACAGGAAAAGACAGAGTAGATGACATTTCTAATACCTTGTGTCACCTAATTATCATTGTTTTCATCACAATTTTTCATCATTTGCAATTAATAAAAAATTCTATTAGTTGAAATATATATATATAAATTAATTGTCTTCCATGATTTTGAAAACGTTATCATGGGATTTTTTTTCAGTGTCAGTGGTTGTGGATTTTTGAGATAATGTCTTGCTATGTGGCTCAAGCTGGACAGGAACTCAATATTTAGCCCAGACTAGCCTCAAACTCAGAGTTCTCCTGCCTCAGCCTCTCAAGTGCTGATATGACAGGCATAAGCTACCATGCCTAATACCACAGAACAGTTTTACAGAAACACCAGGGTATGTCAGGCTCATTAAATGTACTTCCACATAATGGAAAGACACAAATGCTCAGCTGCTGGATAGCAATAAAGGAAGGAATGTTTCTTCAGAAAATGGAGAATAACACAATGTAGAAGCTACACTTGTGTCAAAAAATTAAAAAATAAAATAAAAATAAAAAAATAAAATAAAACCTCTGTAAGTCTTCAACTGACTTGTTTTAACTCACACCTCAATTGCATGCAGACATTGACTTTGGCTCTGGAAATGGCAATCACTTATCCATAAGCAGCAGGATGATGAATCCTTTGTATTTAGAGATCTGTTTCTAATACTCAGACAGTTTCAAAACCTCTCCTGTACTTTAAAATAAAAGAAATTCACAGCTCACCTGACTGGCTTGCTAAATTACTGCTGAAGAGCCCTGATAATTGGAAGGGAGAAGAAATCTGGACAATCAAAGGCAGCAGAAGGAAATCACTCCTTTTCAAATTGCCATAGAGAAAATCAGGAAACAAAAAGGCAAACTCTCCTTCACTTTCTCAGCTAGTATAAAGGTCTCCTACTTGAAACCATTTTCAGTTACCCAGCCCCCCCCCCCCTTTTCAAAAACTAATGAGTTAAAATGTATGGGTTCAATCCAACATTTCACTGCTGTTCCTGCTCTCGGGGAGCAGGGGGAAAGGGACGTGCTGCCAAAGCTTCTGAAAAGAGAGTTTGGGCTGCTAATTTCCCGTTCACAAAATCTAAATTCTCCTTATGCATCTCCTGCAACTCATGAAATACTATGAAACAGTATTATATCACTGCAAATTGAGACATTTTTATCAAAATAAAGAGGGATGATGCCAACATTTCATTTGTCATTTCCCGCTTGTCACTTTCCACTGACAAACTGTTACACATACAACTTTTGTCAAATGCTCTGTCTTTAAATATGTTCCAAAATGCCATTGTACCTCAGTCTCAGTGTAAGAAAGACAGCACAAGTTACTATGTTACTACACATTTCTTAAAGAGTTTTTTAAAGTGTACTTATTAAATAAAAATATATAATTATCTTAGTGAGTTATATGTTTCCTGCTATGAAGAATGGCTTTTGGCATGCTGAAATAAAATAATAATACCAAATGTGGGATTATTAGTTTTAATGCTAAGAACTGGAATCAATTTTATCTCAACAGAAGGCAAATGACAACAAATGATATATGTATCCAAAGAGAGTGATACTCTACGGAATACCTGTGTTAATGTAGCATAGCTTTTAAATATATCCACGTACACTGCTTCTACAGTGAATTCTTATTTAGCAGAAGAAGAGAAAGAAGAGGAGGATGAAGAGAAGGAGGAAGAGGAGGAGGAAGAAGCAGCAACAATGTGTCAATTTACCAAAGTAAAGCCATCAAGCCTCATAACTGCTGTCTTTGCCAAGCAGCACCCAAAAAAATTACTAGTCTCCACTAAAATAGCTCATTTCCTTGTCCTTAATATTGCCCAAATTCATATTCTCAGATATCCTATAAATAATGATTAATCTATTTTCTCATCCTATAGAGAAAGAGGAATTAAAAAGAAAAAGAGTCAATACAGGATATCTAGGATGAAGAAATTACCTCGGCTAGTCACGGCCTTCAGGAAATGAAGGTATTGCTTATTTTCTGCACCAGTTAAAAAACAGATGCTTAAGGGACTTCTTTGTAGTTTTAAGCACACACACACACACACACACACACACACAGCGCACACCACTGCAGCAGAACTTCACTATATAATGGTCAGTGGGTTTCTGCTGATGGAACATGAAACTTCCAAAATTACTTGAAACACCAAATTACGCTCAGGACTTGGAGGGGCGGATACCCTGTGTTCTGTTTAATGTGTATGTTCCATTGCATATATTTTTTTAACCAAGTATGTCTTTATTTTAATAACAGGCCAAGGGCTAAAAACACTTTAGGGAAGAGCTATTTTTCTACTTCAGCAAAACTACAGAGGACATGTTAGACGGTTAGATGACCCCCAAGCCTAAGTTCATCCTCTTCGTAAAAGACCGTAAGCCTTTACATTTAAAATAGTAATAACAGTGTGGCCGGGGCAGAGGAGCCTTCCCTCCTGAGCGCTGAGTCTTCCTACAAGCATATGCTCCAACTGCCACTGGACCCTATGATAGTCATCCTTGGAAACAGAGCTCTCTCCGTTTCCCTGTGTTGACAATTAGATTTCTAAGTATTTTATATATTTCAATATTACATAAATATATATACTCTTTCCTCTTAGCACTGCTTTCAAAAAGTAAAACTATGGCTGCCCCACAGTTAATGCTGTGTCTCCACCTGAGCTGATCCACATTTCTGTGACTCTTAATGGAAAAGGAAATGTTCCACATGTAGACAATTAAGCTAACTTGGAGTGGATGGTGTTCAGCTCTAAATGAGGCCCTGCCTAACAATCTTGATCACATTTGTTCTCGGTTTGAATACAGCAAGTGTGTACTGCATAATGATTCTCTCCCCTTGCAACAAGACAGCTATGCTCTTAACCAGACCTGGAAGCAAGGGGAGCCATTCACTTCAGGGAGTTTGCTCAGGGAGGCAACTTCAGCCAGCAGTTCTCCAGTAACACCAATTCTTTTTAAAGCAAAATGTTTTTCAAAAATAAGCAATTTTTTAACAAAATGAACAGGTATTTCAACAAGACATCCTCAATGTTTAAATTCCAACCCCCCAAACTTGAACATTTCACACACACACACAGACACAGACACACACACACACACAGACACACACACACACACACACACACACACACGGACACACACACACACATACACACACACACACACTTTTTTAAAGCAGTAAAAGAAATCCTAGGAAAAAGAAAAATACCAAAAAGATTTCTGATGTTTAATGCTTCCTATCAGCAAATACACCATCTGGCATAGCCAAGTGCTGTTCATTCAGTTTAAATAAAGCTGTCTGAAAGTTCCTCTGGAAGCCAAACATTAAAAAGTGAAAATGCTTGTGTTAACAATGAATGAGGCACAATAACTTACTGCTGGTGAAGCACAGCTCGCGGGGCCCTTCCAGCAGTCCCGGAAAAAGGCAGAGAAGCCTGGGCTCCTCTCAGACTGCCCTGGCCCCACTTTCATTTTAGGCTGTGGGCTGCCTGGCCCAGAGGATTCCACACAGCACAGCATGTTTTAGGGGCTCATGCTAAGGGTAGAGAAAAGGGGAAGTCTGATGCCTGGTTAACTCATCCTGAATAATCTCTTCTTCTAAGTCTTCAAATAGATCTATAAGTTTTAATCAACAATTTTGCAAATATAAATTCCCCACCATTAATCATCCTTTTCCCAAATCCTTATGGAGTGAATTACTAGCTGAGAGGGGACGCCAATTCTAGTAAGTGAATGTCACCCAGCAGGAATATAAAGCTGTCAACACCACAAGGCTCTTGCCTGTCTAAACTCTCTCCCAGCCTTCATATGTTTTTTAAAGAGATATTAGCCTTTTTTTCCCCCCTGAAGACCTTCTACAAAAGCTGACTTTTACATACATCCTAGCCCTTCTGTTTCACTACTTATATGCTTTGAAAAATACAGCATAAAGAGCAGAAACGTCCTGGGGGTATAGAAAAGACAAAGCAAAACCAGGGTAGTTGCTAATGGGCATCTAAGGCTGCCCACACTGTACACAAGGCACTGACTTAGCCTAAGTTGATTCTTAAACCACGTTAGAGACTGTGAGGGAGCATTCACCACTTCACCTGGTTCAAACCAGACTCTACCTAAAAGAATGCCCCCTCCTTTTAGGAATAGCTAAGTCTCATCAAAAACCCTAACAAGTTGTCGCTCCTTAAGGAGAAGAGTCACAGAACATACTCTTTCAGCCAACCAAAAAACATTTATCTCTCCCCGCTTAGCAAAAGCGGTGGGATAAAATGCTATTTTACTGAGCAAGCTTAACAGAATGATTTTCCTTATTTCTGTGAGGAGTACAATTGTCAGGAGGAACACTCAGGAGGAACAAGCGTGTACTACCAAATGCTCTGTGTACACAGCCCATGTCCACAGCATAGTGCAACAGACCCGAAAATGAAAACAAATGGCTCAGCACTAAATATTTCTGTGGCTATCTATGTTTGTTTTATAAAGAATATTAAACAGGAGATGTAGAATGGTGGAAATACAATCTACTTTATATTTACCCTATGTTAAAAGAAAAAAGTTTCAATTAGGAAGTATTTCTAACTAGAAATATACTTTGAACTTTTTTTAAAAAATTTAGAATATACATTTTTAAAAGGCTTGGCTTTCCTCCAGTCTATATACATGATTAGAAGTTATAAAGAAATAAAATTATTAACATCTTAGTATACATTTGGGAACTTTATAAACTGAAGCCAACAAAATAATTATGTACAGTCAATAAAAAAGCTTTGCACTGCAAAATTTGACATTTTAAGTTATATTTTGAAGGTCTCTAAATTAATTGATTTAGAATAGATTCCAAAGAATCTCTTATGCTGTAGAGAACTAAAGCTTTTTAAAAACAATATTTATAAACTCACCATATATAAATCCACCATATACCTTTTACTATTAAGCACTACAAATGTTGTGCATTAAGGCAAATGCTGTCATCTTACTTCCAGCTTGGGAGGTATCTAATAGGACCCACTGTTTCTAAATTAAGTTAAGCTTCCAAGGTGCTGACTAGAGAAATTTATTGAAACAAATCTATTATTCTTCACAAAGACAATAATTTTAGTCTGTAGCAAATTTAGAGTCAGTGGTCAAAAGCAAATTATAATTTCAGAAAATCTGCAAAGGAACTATCATTCCATACTAAAGGGACCCTGAATCAACAGACTGAGGCGGCTTCTTTCCTAGTTCAATATGACATGAAAGAAAAAAAAAAAAAAAAGACAGCTTTGTTGAAGGATTCTTGATAGTTACACTCTAAATGGTCTAAAGACCTCAGAGAACTTAGAGCATGCAGCCGAACTGCACTGGATTAACAAAGAGAGACAAAAATTACCAAATCCAAGATTTTTCTTATATAAAGGGTGACTTTCAGAATATGCATTTTCCAAGGATTTCCAAAAATGTTCTCACCAGACATTAGCAGCGTGAACAGCCAGGGTCCCAAGCTTGGTCCTACCATATCTAAGATGGATTTCTCTCCATTATGTGCACATAAGTGTCTATAAAGTAAGGCTGAAGTCATTGTTCTGGTCTTGGGGCAATACACTCATGAACCCCACTCTTGAAAAGTGAGTCACACAGTCACCAGATTTGCTTGCTTGCTCCTTTCTTTTTCCTTTCTTTTTGCTCATTAAAAGTATATTTTCACATATCTAAATGGGACTATACAGAAGCCAAATCACGTTTTCAAAACTTAAAAATTGAGAGGAAGGCTGCTTCTCAAGAGAAATGGCCAATTTAAAGAATTAAGGCAAGCTGTCTTTAATGCCTATCACCAAGAAAAACAGTAATAAAATTAAAACAGAAAAGTGTCATCTTCTTAGGTGTGTGGAGACATTTCAAACTAAGCATTTATTCCAAACTTCGATGGTTACCACAAACATGGACATGAGGGATGGGGGGTGGGAGGTGGAACTTTATCACCAAGTTTAAGAATTATATTAAACATGCTGCTGCTGAAAGCATCTGGGGTAAAGGGGTATCTCAGGCACAATAAAATTAAAGGAATGATTTATCCCAAACAAAACGTCTGAATGTCATGTAAAATTGTATATTTCATATGTACAAAACAGCTAGTTGACTGCCCTGCAAACTCCAAAGTACATTATTTAAATTCTTCTCTAGTCTTATTTTGTAAGTTTACTAATCACTGTTGAAGAAAGTAATCACTGTAGATGTAATGAAAACATCAAAGACTTCCTTTAAATAATATTTAATTCTTGGGGGGGGGGGAGCAGCAGGCAAATAAAGTTGCTTGCTGGTTTTCACCCAATTCTCTAATTCCTAACAAAGTTATAAACGGCTGCGTCTAAATTCTGCAAGCAAAACAGCATCAACTCCTCTAAGGACATAATGGATTCACGGTGATCCTTCGCTATTTTCCCCTAGAACTTCTGCAGGACACAGTCCTAGTTGTCACTCATTTGTCTTAGCACTGTCCCAGCTACAGAAGAACACCAAAGCCATTGCTTCTGCTCTAGCCTGATCCTAGATCTCCGTCCCACTAAAATCAAGGCATTTAAGTTTCAGCCCTAAAACAGATCCGAGGCAAGGCAAAGGAGTTAAAACACTAAAGAGCTCTCTAGGAAAATCTAGAAACAGTTAGCTGGCTGTGACACAGACCTGCCAACACCTCAGCACACAATGGCAAAGTGCCCAAAAAATGCCACCCTCTGGGTAAACCACTTTTTTGTTTCAACTCGAGATGAAGCTACTACCAGTTGCGGAGAGGCAACTAGGGCATTATTTGGCAACCTGGATTTGACTTCCTGTAATCCTACACTGAAACAGCGCTAATCAACCTGAACCCTGACACCCAGGCCTTTATCACTGGGCCTCCGGTTGCGCGCACCTCCCAGCTCCGGGCTGTTACCTCCCACGGCCTTGGCCACGGCGCCGTTGGGCCTCCCGCGGGCTCCCATTGGGCTGCCGTTCTGCTCCAGCCGGGCCACCTTCACCGGGGGAGGCCCCTTGACGTCGGGGCTGCCGCTCCTTCGGTCGGGGCTGTCCCGCAGACACGGGCTCTCGCTCCGCCGCTCCATGCTGCTCCGATTTGGAGACAAAGTTCCCACCGGCAGGTCGCAATAAAACGCACAGGGACCTAGGGAGGGGGCGGAGGGGAGGGAAGGGGGAGGGAAAAAAAAAAAAGAGGGAAAACCGCTCACACACGTGATAGACGATCAGGCCAGTGGCAGAGCACTGCACCGCAGCCACACAAACTTCCTCCCACGCTACAGAAGGGTACCGAAGGGTCCCGGGAAAGCAAGTCCCAACCAAACACTGGAGGTCCCAAAGCTGCCTAGAACTTTAGGTACTAAGACCTGCTCTGTCTCAGGTCCCAAGAGTTAGCCCCCAGTTGTGTGAACAGAGTCAGACCTCGAAGCCCTTAGCAGTATCCCATTCATTGTGGGCAGCGCTGGCATTAGCCTCTCTTTGACAGAAAGTCCCCCCACCCCGTTCCCCATTTGGGGGGTCAGGGTTTTGAAAGGAGAGTACTTAAGGGCGAGAGGTCCCACCTGGTCTGGCCGGGAGGGAGCGAGGACCTACACGGGTCCTTAAGCAAATTAATTCTTGATAAATGCGCTGTGAAATGGCCAAGCTGGATCAATGGACCCAGGGAATCCCCACTTTTTACCTTTATGGACCAAGTACACTTGTGTACACAAACACACACCTTTGCACAAAAAACCTAACTATAATTCAACGTGAGTGAGCATCCCAAAACACTTTGAGGTTTGGAAAGGCTATCCTCCATCACAGGATCACAATTATTATTTGGGTGCATTCTTATCTTCATCGTATCCTGGATGTGGTGGTGGTTGTTGTTTTAAGCCATTCAGCGTAAAACATAAGAGAAAGAAATCTAGATTCTTAGGTGCAGGAGCAGCCTCCATTAATCCTAATTTCTAAATCTGCAAAGTTTTTCCTCGAGGTCCCTAGGCGAGCAGTGCTCCATGCAGTTCTCCGCACTCTTCAATTTTGGAGTAGTGACCCGGAAGAAGGGAAAACACCTGATGAAACGGCGCCCACATAGTCACTGAAACCCGTGAGAGGAATCCCAATACACCAGGGGCTCTGAGAATCCTCAAGGGCGCTTTGAACGCGGGAGAAGCCTAGTTGCCGCGGGTCGAGACAAGGTGGGGGGACAGAGAGGAGAAGGAAGAATGCGAGAGATGTAGGGAGTGCGCAGAGGGGTAGCGAGTGAAGGCTCCACCGCACTACCCGGCTTCGCCTAGGCGCGCTTGAGAGCCAGAGCCGGGAAACAGCCGGGGAAGTTAGCGCGCCCGGGCTTCCCGAACTCCCGGCGCCGCGTGGGAGCCCTCGCCCAGCGTACTTACTGCTCACGGTCTGTCTGAAACTTGGCTGGCTGGGGCTCTGTCCATGGAGCAAAAGTAGAGAATCCAGGGTGGAAAGTTTCTGGTGATTTGCAGTGTTGTCCTAGTCTTCCTTTCTCTTTCCTCTTTCCCCTTTCCTTTTCCTCTTCCCCGGTCCTAGCGTTTAAGGTCCTGGGTCAGGGTGTCTTCTTCTGGTTCGGAGATGGTTGTTATGATGATGAGGGCGGGGGGGGGGGGCGGTGAGGGAGGAGGAGGAGAGGAAAAGGAGGACTCCTCCAAAGGGGCACTAGAGCGAGCGGGGGAGGGGACGGCGGAGGAGGGGGAGAGAGGGGGCTGAAAGAGCCTTTCACACCTTCGGGTAGGAGACCGGTTCTGGAGAGAAAGGGCTGAGGACTGGGAGGCTGCGGCGGCTGCTGGCTCCTCCAGCCGCTAGCTCCAGAGGAGGCGCGGCCAGAGTCGCGAGGACTGTGCCACCAAGAGCGGGGAAGGTGCGGAGACCCCGGACCGCGCGCAATAGAAAACGCGGCGGCCGCACAAGCTGTCACCTCCAACCTCTCCCCTCGCGGCCGCCTCTGCCAGAAGCCAGAGCCGGACTCACTGACAAGCCGCAGAGAAAAAGACACTGAGAGGGAGATGATTATTAGTTGCGTTGAGTCATCAGGCAAAGTGAGTCCTTTTGGGTTGTCCTCGGTTTCCGATTTCTCCCCCTCCCCCTTTCGGTCCCCAGATCTAGCGCCTTCAAAATAATAATTTGGGGTGGGGGTAGGGGATGTCTCTGGGTTATTTCGGGATGGGAATGGGGGGAGACGGATCTAAACCCAAGCCAGACTGGTCCACCGCAATGAAGGAGGGGAGTGGGGGGCGGGGAGGAGGGCTGGGGAGGTTGCGGGGGGAGGGGGGCCCCGCCTGGCAGGAAATTAAACATCAATCAATCAATCGCTGTGAGCACGGCGACCCAACGAGCCGGGCTGCGGAGGAAGCACAGGGATAGGCGAGGGGGTGGGAGGCAGGGAGAAAGGAGGAAGGGGAGAGTCGGAGGTGGGAGCGGGGTGGCAAGGACCTCATGCACCGAGCGACGAAGGACGGATGGCTGAGGACTGAGTGTGGCGCGAGGCGGTGGCCACGGCCGACGAATGGGTGCGTCTAGGCGCTGACGAACGCCAGGGCCCAGGGTCTGGTCCTCCTCCTTGTAGCAAGTCCAGGGCGCAGCCGCCTCGCCCAGCCCCTAGGCGCACTCGTCCCGGCGCGCAGGCTGCGGCGACTAGGCGGGCGCTCCGTGCCGCGGCTCGCCGCAGAGGCGCAGACTGGCGCTCGGGAGGCGGCAGAGGCTGCCTTGTCTCCGGGCTCTGTTAACTGCGCCGCCGAGTACTTTCGACTTTGGAGATAGGAGGGCGATCGCCTCCCCCACCCACCGCCTCCGCCCACCACCCACCGCCTCCGCCCCTCGGAGCAACTTTTCTCGGTGCGAGCGAGCTCCCCATCAGCTCCGAGCCGACCGTCCTGGCCCGATGCGCTCCAAGCCGTGTTTGGGGAAGGCCACTTCTCCCTCAAATCCGGTGCGGCCGCGGGTCCGGAACAATAGCCCGGGTGTCCCGAACGCCTGGAGCGAGACTCCGCCCGTCCGGCTGTGGGTCCAGTAATGGAGAGGGGGTTGCTCCGTGGGCACAAGGCAGGATGCATCCCTGCCACTCTCGCCACGCGGGCTACGTTGCGAGCGGCGCAGCCCCGACTGCTCGGAGGCCAGAACACTGTGCCAGCTGGGGCGCTGAGGCTGCGCGCCCTCGGGTTGCAGCACTGGGGCTCCCGAAGACCCTCAGCGGCTGGGGACCGAGTTCAGGCGCGAGCAGAGCTAAGCCGTGGGGACCTAGCCTCTCTGCCCCGAGCGAGGCCGCGCCGATGAGTCCCTAGCTAGTCCTTCTATGGCTTAGGAGCCACAAACTTTTGCGGACTCCCGCGGCCCTAGCCTTTCGGCTCCCGCCGCGTTACTTGTTTAAGGTGGCGCGGGTACTGCCCGCCCAAACCCAGCTGCGGGCCGCGCTTTTGTCTTGGCCATCCGGCATGGGCGCGGACCTCCTTAAAAAAAAAAAAAAAAAAAAAAAAAGCACGTGGGCAGGGGCCGCGGCCCCGGTGAGGTGCCTGCCGAGTCCGGCGTCTGTCAGCCGCTGGGACCTCAGAGGAGAAAATATGAACCAGTCCTCTCCGGCCTTCGGGCCAGAGAAGCCCCTTGGGCCGGCGGCACCTCCTGTCCCTTCTGTGCACCGGGGCTTTCCCTTCTGTTCCCCAGGACCCCAAGGACTCCGCTTCCACCGGTTGCCAGAGCCACTAGTCCCCCTTAAGAAGCATTGACTGTACGGCGGCGCCAGAGGGCCAAACTAAATTCGGTTTCGAGAAACGCTCTCGAGGCAATTCTCTAAATCCCGGCCTTGAGCTGGGCCGGTGGAGGTTGAATCTGTGAAAAGCGCTAGAGACTAGGCTGCTGTCCACTTGCTTGGTAACCTACCCCTCGACCCCCAACGCCCCAAGAGTCGCAAGCCCAGGGCCAGGGAGGCCTGAAGGCTTCTGAAAGAGAGAGGGTCCCTGAAACGAGACCTGTCCCTGGCCTAGGTCTCGGTGCCCAGACCTCGGTGAGTTCCACTCAAAGGAGCCGCCCACCAACTTCACCAGAAGCCCCAGGCGACTGGGGAGCAGAGCCAAGCAGAGGCTGGCAGGGTAGTAATTCTCCAGGGAGCCACCGCAGTTTTAGGAAGCCTTTTTCTTTTCCCTGTTTTTTCCATCCCCAAATTCCGGGCTCACACGAACATGCCCAGCCAAAGGAGCTAGCTAGAGAAAATTCCAAGCCCGCGAAAGCAAAGTGGCTCAAGTAAATCAACCCTTGAAGGTAGCTGAAAGGGTTTTTTTGTTTTTGTTTTTTGTTTTTTGACAGCAATGAAAGAAAGAAACTGTAAGTTTGATCGACAAACTTTAAAAAAGGAGCAATGTTATGGCATATCGAAATGAGACAGGGGTGTTTCAAAAACTTAGCTATTACTGTCAAATTTAGCTCGTTTTTAAAATGAGAAATGCATATATTTTATTTATATATTAACGGTAATAATCCCCCCTCCCGCCCCATTTCCTTACTTACCTCGGTGTTGGAACTACAGAATCCACCTCCGGCCCAATGTCCACGAAGTAAGAAGAATTGATGATATTAGGACTTCAGGACTTCTGAAAAAAAATGCAAATCGTTTAGTGGGGATCTTTTTTGTCTGATTCGTCACTATTATTATATCTGATGATGCGAATGGTTGGAACGATTCTATCCTGTCATTAATGAGCTATTTTATAAAAATCGCTGTAGGAAAATCGTCGTTTGCGTTTTGCTAAGGATCACTTCGCTAACCTCACTAGCTTGTGTCAAGAGTATAATTATGAACCTCAGCTACACTCTTATAAACAACACGGCAGTATTGTTTAATCGGTTAATATTTTATAAAGTGTAAATATTTTATTATGCTTTGAAGGGAACTATTGATTATAAATTATTTTTAAAAACAAAGTCTATTTAAATAAAATATACAATTAAGTTCAATTAAATGTACATTGTGGCTAGATTCTACACCCTTTCAAATTCATTATTTCTTTTGTCTATTTTTTGATAATGAAAAGAAAATCTACCATTTGGGACAAAAAATTCTAAATTATCTAAAATTACATTTTTAAAATTAAGCAAATTACATTTAATATACACGAAAATGTGTAATTCAATGTCATTATCGAAACTGTACTTTGAATGTTGGCAGATTTATTTTTAGTAGAGCATTTTCAAATTTCTCTTGTTTCGCAAAAGGAGAATTCTAGGAAGTTTTGCCATGCATACCCAGTGTGAATTTTTCCCTTTGGATCTGTAAAGGCCTTTTCTGTTTCAAGTTACATGTTTTTCCCAATCCAGTTTTGTTAACTTCGTTTCAACTAAAGCAAATTATTTCAAAGACTTCTAGTCGCGACAGTAAGTTATATTTTAAATAATACCTTTAAAACGTTTGTCATTTTCATTTTTAAAACAGTAAATAAATATATCTGATGATGATTCAAAAATTGTTTGGTTTCATTTTTGTATTCTCCATGACAGTTTATTTCCAAATATTTTTTGAAACAATCACACTTTTTAAAACGGTATAAGTACATTTGTCTTTTCAAATACTTTGATCCAAAACTCCCCCAGAACCCAGATGAAGAAACAGCTTCCTTCATGCTCAGAATGTGAAGGTGTGTGTGTGTGGGGGGGGGTGTTTTCTCAGTTGTTTCTGACCTACATTTTTTGAGGGAGATCTACTGAAACTTTTCTCAGATTCTCCTAGCCCTAAAATTCCCCCCTTACGTTATGCAGTCAAAGGCCGCCTGCCTTTCACAATCACGCTGTTATTATTATTATTTTTTAAGCAACAACAACAACAAAACACTGGAACTTTCTAGGTTGGGTTTAAGTGCCAGAGTTTCCCTTCTTTCTAGACTGCTTTTCTTTCTTCCCAGGCCTACGTTCTTTTAAGGCCTGGTCTGCACTTTTACTGACAATGGTGTTTGATTTCTCCTGTTGCCTCTGAGGTTTTGGCCCTGTGGGTCCTCTGCCCAGGTCAACTTCGGTGATGTGCTAGCCTTAGACCACCTAGACCCGACCTCCCTGGACACAGAGTGCCAAGTTCTCTGCTTTGCATCGTTTTGGCCACGGGCTCTGAAGGCCCAGGATTCACCCCCAGCCTCTCTGGCTCTTATGACCCGGGCACTTGCAGAGGTGTGCTGCCTCTTTTAGAGCGCTGAAAGTTTGTGCTGCCTTTTTCTCTCCACCCCAGGGCACTCATTTCAAACTTCATGGAAACCGCCACCTTAAAAGCCTTCGAAGGGACGGCTTCTAGGAATCAAAACGGGCCAAATGCTTCTCCTGGAGCTGATCCCTTTAGGGGTGGGGAGGGGGGAGCGAGAGGGAGTTATTTCTTTCTAAGGATGCCCATGTTGTGTCTGAAGCCAATTTCCGTCTCGGACTGTCCGTGGAAAGTTAGGCGACCAACACTTTAAAAGACCTCATATTGCCGCTGCGTTGAGATTGCAAATCCAGCCAGTCAAGTGGACCAGGAGCTGGAGGCCCGGATCCCGGGGAGAACCCGGACAGGCCTTGAAGGAAGGGCAGTTCCTCTAGGATGAGCTTAAGTCAACTTTCTCAGACTACTCTGGGGACTGACCAGAGCGCAGCGGCAGGCGACACTTACTTGGTTATCACCCAGCTTCTTCGTTGGCATCAGAACCCAAGAGATCAACCCGCGCCAGGCAAAGATAACAGGACTCGCAGTTGCCCTGGCCGCTCTAGGGGCCTGGGCGGGAGCGGTGATGTAGGACAGCCTGGGAGGTGATGGGATTCTCCCAGGGTCCGCAGAGGAACATGCCTGTGAGGCCTGGTCAGAGATGAGACCGGAGGACGCAACGTATTGGGGTAGGGTGGTGGGCAATTAGTCCACGAGAGCGGAGCTGCCAAGGTGTCTGGGAGTTGGAGTTCAGGGCAACCTACTGTGCCAAAGCCCCAGGGGCAAAAAAAGAGTGCCAAGCGTTACTCCGTCAACTGTGCCAGAGAAGACCTGCGGCTTTCTGTCAGAGGTCCTAGGTGACAGAGATGGGCATCCGGTGTGGGCTCTGCTTTCTAGAGGGAGGGTAGTGAGGAAACAGGTTTCAGAACTGGGAGAGTCCTTGGACGAAGATTTGGTTGTCAGATTCCTGGTCACCATGTGGAAAATCCGGGAAAGGCAGAGGCCACCGCTGGCGACTCAGGGCAAAAATATCCCCAACGCCAGGGCTCCTGGGATCGACGTTCTTTTTTTCAGTGCCTTAATGGGTAATTTCCTTCCGTGGCAACGAGGAAACGACGGCCTAGTTAATGTCGTCTATGCGTAGAAATCTACTGCAAGTGATTTCTGATGGAAATTTAAAAGGCAGGAGGAAGAAAAGGCCAAAGGAACCGGCGCGGCCTCTCGTCCCGATCTTCGGGCTGCGCTGTTTTCCTTTGGGAAACACCTAGCGAGGCCGAGAAATTCAGGCCCAAAGCGAAGATCTAGAGGCCAAGGCTAATGGTCAAGGTCCCTCCACCTCCAAGACCGGGTCACTGCCAGGGGTCCCCGCCCAGAGTCGAGGCGATGCCTCCCTACAGCGCCACCGCGTGGACTGTGGCTGAAACCTGCTGCGCAGCCTGGAGCGAACCGTTCCGCAGCGCCAGGAATCCTCAGGTTAATGACGGGAACCGGTGCGGTGCCCGGCCCAGGGCACCGTCAGACTACTCAGCACCAAGATGTGAGCGCGTATGCAAAACATTCTTGCCTGCAGTTGCGCCCAGACTCTTGTCATGAAAACTACAGCTAAAAAGAGCAAGGCATGCCATTCCATCAGCATCCCAAACTCCTGGCAGGCCGCTCCGCGCCACCCTAGCCCAGGCAGGGGAGCTCAGGCCGTCGGATGCCAGGCGGCCCTACCCGGAGCAGTCGTGGGAGCTCACTGTGACTCCACTGCTAGGTTCGAATTTCACAGAGAAGTAGTTCAGGCCAGGATGCAATGTCTAGGCACTTACTGGGACCCGCGGATGAGGCGCGTAGTCAGAGTATCCTGCGGACCAAATTGCCCAGAGAATGTTGGGGAACGTAGAACACTTCCTTGGCTGGCGCTTTCACTTTCTCAGGGTCACAGGAAGCCCACCAGGCACTCTCTTAGTCCAGTAAGGCTTGACGTCTGAACTCAAGTCCGGGTGGCTGAGACTGCATCCCGAGACTCTGTCCTCTTCATCCACGGTGCCTTTCCTCCGCGTCCTGAGAAGGACAAGCCCAGCAGAGCTAGGCATCACCTGGCGCCGGTCTGGAGTCGCATTAAGACGTGGCTTAGAGTACTTTGCTAGGAAGGGTGTTGTTGTTGTTGTTGTTGTTTGTTGTTTAATAAATTCAATTCTCTACCCACCCGTACCAATTCCCTCACTCGCACACATACACAAATAAGTACAGGGAAGTGACAGCTGTTGAAGGGAATAGCCGACTCAGAAAGGCGTAAATTCACCTAGTGCCCACCCTAATTATAACAGGAGCATGCCCTGGACTCCCGAACGTGCCAGTTCCACGCCGGGCCAGATCTGGGTTTTTGTAACCAGTGCCACCCAAAATATTTCACTGCAGTCGGGAGGGCTGAATCACGGCTCTCTGCGACCACTTGGCCTGCTCTCCCGCAGCCTCAGCAGGAGCGGTGACCTATTCCTTTCCGATACCTGGTACCCAAGTCCATCTTACCCTGCCAAGCCTCACAGTCCTGGCCAAGTGGCTCACCTCAGCTCTCTGCGCTTGTCTTCGCCCCTCTTGCCCAGTCCCTAGTAAGAAGTGGTGGGTCAATGAGGCGCCGACGCTGGCTGCTCACCTCCAAGAGCCAAGGAAGGTGCCCTAGGCGTCGCAGGTCCAGCCCCAGGGCTGATTTAAATAACTAATAAGCTCAGAGAAATTTTATGGGGGGAATTTTTCCTTTTAGTATCAATAAAGCTTAGTAATGGGTTTGTTGGTTACCTATGCTCCTCTCTCTCTCTCTCTCTCTCTCTCTCTCTCTCTCTCTCTCTCTCTCTCTTCTCTCTCTCTCTCTCTCCCTTTCTCCTCCCCGTTTTCAAAAAAGGAGCGACTACATGGTGTGTGTTTGTGTGGTGCGTGAGTGTTAATGTAAGAAAGTTGTTTGTTTTGTTTGTTTTCAAAGCCCTTTGCGTACAGAACAATCATGACTGCGCTCAGGAGTGGAGAATTTTGAAAGGTGAACAGTGATTATTTCGGAACAGAAAAAAAAAGCACAAGAAAAATAGAAGAGGAAGAAAGGTTCTAAACACTTCACCATTTTACGTGACAGTTTAAGAAAACGGCAGTGTTTCCTTAATATTGCCTTTTAACTAATTTTCACTGCGTTCAGATTCGTGGACTGTAGTGATAATTTGGTTTTAGTAAAAAGTCTATTCCATAATACAATTTAAATTTTTATTTTTACTTCTATCTCCAGAATTTATCCAACAGTAAATATTTTCCTGTCTGTGCATTAAGGTTTAATTTTTAAGATAGAGAAGATTGTTCTGTGTACAAGAAATTGCTTATAGTCAATTTATTAGTGTTTTTGTAGTTGTTTCAACCCATATGAAAATCTTGGAAAGTAGAAACAACCGAAGAGTGGTTTTCACTAAGCATGTGGGTTTCTTGTTTGTTTTGTTTTTCTTCTTTTACACATGGAAGTTAAAGACTGGACTTTTAAAAATTCATGGAAATGTGTTGTGCTTAAATTTACCTGAATTAAATTCTTTTTCAAAGGCAGCACAGTTAGTATATACAGGTGTCATTCAAACGAAATAAAGACCGTTTTTGCCGGGTTTTGCCACAGCATTATTAATAGGAGCAGATACCAAGTACTCAGAGAAAGAGAAATGAGATTCGAATTTTCCAGGGGACAAAACGTTGACTTCTGAAGTTACCAGAAGCATACCCAAACCTGTGCACACATATCTCCCGCAGTTTCACTATCCTTGAGATTTTTTTCCCTTTTTCACTGTTAGCTAGGAAATTGACAGGTTTTCCTTGTTCCTATGGTTTTAGGCTGGGAGACCTGAAGTCAGCTGAGGGTTGCCTCTGCCAAGTAACTCCAGAGTTCAGAGATTAGATCTACCCCTCTTCAGGTTCCAAGAGGAAAGAGGTATCCAGCTGATCTGCTGGGCTCAGGCTCCTTATCCAGAGGCCAGCAACACAAGGGTGCCTGACCCTTCACACTCTATGATGATTGCCTCAGCCACACTGATGCTCAGGTAATGTAGCAATACCAGCACATCCCGAAACTCTCTTGTGGACCTGTTTCTCTTCTTCCTGCCTCCAAAGACGGTACTGGCCAACAACTTTCCTTTCCATTGGCTCTCCACCAGCTTCCTGAAAACACCATCACCTTCAATTGTCTTCTCCAGCACCAAGACAGGGCAGTGCCTGTGTCCAGGGAGCTCAGAGTGAGTCATCTTTGTTCTCTGCATTAGCCATGTTGAGGAATGAAGTAGTCTCCTACTGTTGAGGAAGTGGCAGGGGAAAATGGGAGGATTAAGAAGAAAAGTGCAGGGCCCAATGGGGGTAACCTGGAGCCTTAGTGCTGGGCACCTCTGTCTCCTCAACCTTCCCTCTAGGCAGTCCACTACTGGTTCTCTGCTCTCGACTTGGATTCCAACAGCACTGCACTGGAAACCCTGGCTGTCCTTCATAACTCCCTGTTATCCTGAGTTTTGGCTTCGGTTCATCTGTTTTCTGGGGATGCAAAAAACCCACCTTTATTCTTTTTCTGGTCTTGCCTCATTTGCACTTTTTTTTTTTAAGGGCATCGCTCAAGCCTGGTTTCTGCCAGACCCCCCTGCCATCTCCCCAAGTTCTCTGTGCAAGAGCAAGAAGTGATTTGTCTGTTTATAGCAGGTTTAATTAAGACAGTTATGTGCCGTGAACTCTTTAGGCGCCAATCAATGCACTTTGATTTGGGAAGTCAAATAGAATCACATCTTACAGTTGCAGCGAGCGCCGCTGGCCGCCCAGGCTCTTGAAAGCATTGGCTGTCGTCCTACACCCACTTCACGGGACCTGCGCGAATTCCCGGTAGGACACGCGGCTCTTTGAGTTCCTAGAGACCTTAAGTCAGGATTTCAGGCCAGATCGAAACCTCCCGGGTTAGGAATGTGAAGAGCTCGATGCTCAGAGCGTTCCTGGTGGCTGGTGGTTGGTGACTGGTGGCTGAGAAGTTGGCACTGGACTTCCGGGACCAGGTTTAACATCCCAAATGTTGGAGAGTTCTGCACCCACTCCAAGGCCTTTAACCCCGCAGCTTCCGTCCTCTCACTTTGAATCCGGGTTCATGCCTTCCCTCCCCTCAACTCCGCTCCAGCCCTGGCTGCAGTTATCATTGGAAACCTCCAGAAACTGGTGTGCCGCACTTTTTAGGGCGTCGGCCACGCCTTTGCATTTTCTGTCCCTCCCTTTCCACCCGAAGTCTTCCTCTCTCAGAAAGAAAAAGGGACGGTGGGGTGAAGAACCGAGATAATTCCCTTCCAGACAATATTGAAGGGGAACCCCTGGACTCAGGGGCGAATAGGTTATTGACGTTAAGCTGTAAGTGCTGAGCCCTCCTCTACGGTTCCTCTGCCGTCTCCCTCCGGCCTCCAGATCCCGCTCCCCACCAACAACCTAATCCTCATCACCCTCAAGCTTCCAGACTCCTCCCTCCCCAAACCACAGGTCTTCACGGGCTTTCACTGCACATCTGCGGGAGACCCCCGATCCCAGAAACTAACTTTTTAAAGCTAACAAGAGCACTTTCCATTCCCAACCCTAGGTCCTCTCTTGGAGGATCAGAGCAGTCTGAAACACTGCGATTGTTTCCGCGTGGGTCAGGGAAGAGGGCATCAGGGAAGGCTTGACCAGAAAGCAGTAAAGAATGGCTCCTTTGGCTTTTGCTGAGACCCTGTCAGGGTCCATTTTGGCAAGCTGAGTGCATATCTCCTCCAGGAGTGGGGGTGGGGGCAGATTCTCGCCTCCTCCTCCTCCTCTGCCCCCCCCCCCCATCCACTCTGTATTTCTGTGTAAAAGCAACCCTGGCACTAGAAAGATGAAGTGGTTGCTATCGGAGTGGCCGGTAACTCTCCTCCCGAAGTCCGTGTAAGGTCTTAGGAAGAGGGAGCAATAGCACTCGGGTTAGAAGTGGGGGCTGGGGGTGGGGTATAAGGGTCATTGCTTTTGAGGCTCAGCGAACTGGCGGGTGTTTACTTAATGCTTGGGACCTAGAGTGAAGGGGGTCAGGATTGTCTGGCTCAGTATTCACCCTAGCACTTCCTAGCTGAGCTAGCCAGGGAAGGACTCTGAATGGATGTATGAATGAGCTCGGTGGTGCTAGCTCTAAGAGGCAAGTCTTAGTTAATTGTAGTGTGGGCAGATGCTGGCGGATGCCATCCCCCCTCCTGAACAGGACTGAGGTGGCTGGGCAGCCCAGCAGCTCCCGCCCTTTAGGCCCCAGCTCAGGCCCTGGCAATCTCTGCACTTTGTCATCACGCGCGAGTATTTGACATTCGCAATTATCTGCAAATACCCTGATCGGTTTGTATATGAAACACTTTTTTTCTTGCCTTAAGGTTTGAATCTGGTAAATTTCAGGCAAGTGGTTGGGGGAGGGGTGACCCTAGAGACCATCGGACCAAGCCCGTAAAGTCGGATCTGCTGCGGAGGTGGGCGTCGGGAACCGACAGGTCCGTATGACTGTCATAGTTCCCTCAGCATCGCTACAAATAAAGGCTTATCCAAGGTTAGAAAGGGCCCAGGCCAGAAACCTGGAGTCCCCTTCTGAAAGAACACACGCTAATCTCCAGAAAGAGGCTGCAGTGCCCAAGGCAATCCCACCAACCTCCAGAGTTAATCACCTTGATAAACACAGACGGCACTAACAAGCCTGGTGGTCATCACCGAAAGTGTCACTCCTCAGTTCTGGATCCTGTGGCCGAATTTACTTGCTCAAAGAACCATCCCAGAGAGACCTGTGTTCAGAGTTCTCCCTCTGACCCCAGGAAATAAACCATGCCCTACTTTCAAAGAATCGGATGCCACTTTGACCCTCCTCCTGTCTCCTGATCCTCGGGTTTCTAAATCCAGAAGGTAACTCGCTACCCTTACATCTCACTTTCAGGTCTACTTACCTGTCCGCAACAGGGAGGGAAGGGAACAGGACAGGAGGAGGAGTGGGGAGGGAGGGGAAGGGAGAAGAGGGGAGGGGAGGGGAGAAGGGGGAGGAGAGGAGAGGAGAGGAGAGGAGAGGAGAGGAGAGGAGAGGAGAGGAGAGGAGAGGAGAGGAGAGGAGAGGAGAGGAGAGGAGAGGAGAGGAGAAAATGGTGGCAGGCCTTTAGGTACAGGGCTAAAGAGGGCTATTTTGACTCTCCTGCTTTCTCAGAACCCTAGTTGTGGCCCTGAGCCAGAGTCCTAGGACCTTGAGCCCTGAGACTAGGTGGAGCTCCGGCAGCACACTCAGCCCGGGCACTCCAGGCTTGTAGTCTTTCTCACCAACAAGCTGAGCTCCTCAGAGTCCCACACTTCAGCAACTTGAGAAAAACTTCTCAAAAGCCCTTCCCCACGCTATTATTTCGGCTCAGCTACAGACAAGTTGGTCCCTTCTCACACCTATTATCTTATTCCAATTTTTTTCCTATAAAATTCAGGGGGGTTAGCTTAGAGAAAGGTGTTGGGGGGGGGGGGGGGGG
>CM052709.1:49345097-49373447 GCA_028551405.1 Uromys caudimaculatus
AGTTTAAGAAGTCTGTCTCTGTAACTCCAAACTGCCAGAGCATTTTCTGAAAAGTCAGAGGAGGCTGGCTAAACAGGACTCCCTCTTCTTCTGTAGAGAGACCTTTAAACCTGGTTTGCACCCCACCGCCTGCCTGGGGAAACCTGAAGTGAGGTTTGGAGGGGCACCGTGTCTTCTCCTTTGGGCTTAGCCTCTTAAGGTATTAAGTGTAGGTGGCTCGATTTGGTCTACAATTTTCGGTGACGCCCTTGACCCTCGAGTAACCTATTCACGACCAGGTAGGCAGCTCTCTTTTAGCCTTCCCTGATACTAGCCAGAGACAGCCTCCATGTCTGCTTTCTCACTTCCTTCTTTGGAGCCAGATCCCTAGTTTGAGCTCCAACCCCACCTTTAGATACTTTGGCTAGGCCTGGCCTCTGTGGAGAACATCGTGGGATCTTGGTCCCTTAGCAGATTTCGGAGTGAACAGGTGAGACTCGCGGAGCCTTGTGCGGGATGAAGAACCGGCCTGACCCACGTAGGAAGCGAGTACAAGATGCCCAGAGGCGGATCAAACCTTTACTCCTTCATTTGCCACCACCACCGCTCCCCATTTTGAAAGGTGTGTGGCAGCTACCAGCCCACTCCCCAGGAAATGCCCCACGGACTGAATGAGCCTTTGCTTATTTGACAAACTCAGTAGTCTGTTCCCTATTCACCCTTAGTCTCCAGGCAGCGCGCCCTTTGGCAGAATTGATGACTGCTTTGACCCAGCAGAGCGCGCCCTGCACTAACCTGAATTCAGAGAGAACCTTCGCTGGAGCTTCTGCACTGCGCACCCCTAAAAGAGTTGGTGCCCCGACCTCCTGTTAGCATCCTTCGGCTCTGAAACTAATCGGAACCCTAGTCCATAGCCCCAAATGGAGTATTTTGGCGTATAACTCCCATCCGAGATGAGGGAGAGAAGTACAATAGAGGAGGGACAATAGGGGCTGGGGCCTCCTCTGCTTACCTGATAATTTGACTTGGGGATTCCGTTAAAAAGGTGCGGAAGCTCGGAATCAAGAATACACCGCATTCGTAGGGCAACTGGAGTTAAGATGATGTGTGCGGACCACGCAAGGATCCCAGGCAAGGAAGAGGGGCTCTGCATACGGGGCACATTGGCCGGTGTTTCATTAGAGCTGAGCTTGGCTCCGACTCTCTGGTAACTTAAGAAAAGCCTCCAAATTCTCAGGCAGGCAGGGAGCATGTGTTCTAACCTCCCTACACCCCATTTCCATCTTAATCAGCCACTGGGGGCTTCCTTAGGCCTTGCTGAGGTCCTGGCTCCAGCCACCCCTAGCGTCTGAGGTGAGTCGGACACCTATTAGCCACTGATTTCAGAGCCAGTGCTTCTGGCCTTACTTACTACTAATTGCTTGTGCTGGAAAATGCTCTTTACCCCGGAAGGCTAGGTGCTTCTGAGGGACACAGGAAGACCATGCTGTCCACAGCTTTCTAACCCTACCTTCGAAACCAAAGTGCTAGGGAAGCAGCTATGTCTCCTAGGTCTCTGCCACCTAGTCCAGGCCTAGAGTCACCTAGCTTGCCAGAGTCCTCCTGGGCCACCTTCTGCTGGTACTCTCCTCATCTGGTCTGTGGGTACCTGAACCTAGAGCAGAGGAAGAAACCCAGCGTTGCACAGTGGCGACACTGAGAAACAGGTACAGCTCAGTGCGTTCCTTGGCATGGAGACTGCCTATGTTCAGATGAAGATACACTATATTTTTCCTGCACACCAGTATATGCATGCATACATACTATGGTAGAACGAGGTCCTACAGATTTTAATCCGTGTTTTAAATATTTTTTGACATTTAATCTCTTCCCATTCGATTTCTCAAGTCATTTATTTCCAGGAGGCTTTATGTAATCTCGGTTCAAATTGGAGCGCCTAGCCTATGAGAGCTGCAGGCGTTATCTCCAGCAGATCAACATCAGAGCCCCTATCCTGACCTCAAGGATTTCAGGGAGGATTCAGAAGCTTTCAAGCTCTGTCTTAACAGCATTGGGAGAGGAGCAGTGTGGCAGGGTAGGGAGATGGCCTAAGTCCTGTGATGGATCTGTATGAAAGTGTAGAAATCTACTATTCTGTATGCTAACTAAACATTGTAATAAAGGAAGAAAAACAACACAAACCCAGGGTCAAGAGGAAAGTGATAAACTAAACTGTAAATTCCATGTGCTGTGTAGTGATGTGTACCTGCACTGCCTCCTGGTCAGTACCCTCTCACATACAAAAGTAGCCTCTCTCTCTCTCTCTCTCTCTCTCTCTCTCTCTCTCTCTCTCTCTCTCTCTTTCTCTCTCTCTCTCTCTCTCAAAAATCTGTCCTGCTATGGGAATACAATGGTAACTATAGGGCAGTTACCCTCCTAATGGCACAGTCTTTCCAGAGAGAATGTAAAAGCTGGGGTTTTCGCACTTGGAAGCATGCCTAAAGATCATCTGGTCTACCCATAACAGGTCCCAGATAACAGGAGCTGATAGAAGACGAGGAGCCACTCTTCAGAGAAGAGCATAGACTACAGATCTTCTCTATAACACTGGGTCTGTCACAGCTATGATGATAGGGCGCCGTATCCCTGTACGATCTCTTAGGTTCCATAGAGTTCAGTAAGCATGCTACTTAATGCTATCACTTATATTCATATTGAACACTTTGATCATCATTGTAATAAATTCTATAAATAAAAGATAAGTGACATAGTCACCCTCTATAGCTGCCTTCTTTTAATTTTTGCAGTGCCAACACAAATGCTATTATTCACGATTTCACATCACGGTTCTTATTTGTATTCTTGTTCACAAAGGCAGAGACACGTTGCAAATGGAAATGTCTGCATCTTTTTCCGTAACTAATGTCTGATCTCTAGCAAATGGGGCTATGATGTCATTGAAATGGATATTGGACAAGGTACCAATTGATTTATTGACTTCCCTTCTTCAAAGTCCTTCGAGAATTAGAGAGAAGATGGGAAAAGCACAGGTTGGCTGAGATGTGCAATACTTACTGTACTGCACAGAAAAATGGCATTTGGCTGATACAATCAACAATTCGGAAGTCTTGATCACCAAGCTTCATGAGGGGCGACACTGAAATCATTCAGAGCATGCACCTGCTTTTCCCCAACCCACTCGTTTCACTTGTCCATCAAACATCAGCCTTTTAGAAGCCAAAGCCTACTAAGTTTCCAGTCAGGCAGCAAGGACAGAAGCAGGAAGAAAGGAGAAGCCCACAGGGAGGAGAACTGCCATTGCCTCCTGACATTCAAGTCCATAAGTATAGCTAAAAATTCCAGAAGCTATATAGTATCCTTGAAAAACCTGACACTTGAGGCTGATTTCAAAAGGGTCCTGTCTTCCAAAGGCTGTTGAGATATCTCATTCATTTGTGGGTGGAAGAGTTTTCTGTGGTGTAAACCTGTCATGGTTCCAGGCATGGCAGAAAGAAACAACTCTGATGGCCTTTAGGTTCATGGGAGAGGGTTACTAGGCATAGATCCTCTTGGCCCCCCTCAATTCTTTTTCATGTGTATGTCTGTGTATCTATGTGTGTGTACACCAGGTGTGTGGTGTCCAGAAGAGAGCGTCAGCTCCCCCAGGAACTGGAGTTGTAGACAGTTGTGAGTCTCCCAGACATGAATGCTGGGAATTGAACTCAGGTCCTCTGGAGAAGCAGGAAGTGCTTTTAACTGCTTTCTGGGCTGACTGAATCATTTTTTGAAGAGAAACACTTTGAATCATATCCTGTTAAAAACGACTCCCAGAGAAAGTCCACATTGTAACATCTGTTTAGGAATTAACACACATGCTAGTGTCTGCAGCAAACTATAAACAGCTGAACAAAAGCAAAGCTCAGACTTCCTCTCCTGTAGCCCTTGGGATGGACAGGCTTTACCAAGGAACTTACCTCAAGACCTGCTAAACACAACTTCATGCCAGCTGCTGTGCGTGCTTGCTCATGCCTCATGACAAGACAAAATTGGATGCCATTGTCTGCTAGTCTGTCAGTTTGCCCCCATCCTCTAGATTTAATCCAAGATCACATGGCATTTAAGATTCTGCCTTCTGTGTACTGAAGAATTTCCACCAGAAGAGGGATGTGTGTTTCTAGTATAGTTTATTCTCCCTCAGTCCCAGTCCCTACCTTGAGACTCTCTTCTCTGGGAGAAACTGGGAGAGGAAGGGGAAAGAGAATGGTGTTTATATGTCTTTCTCAGCCAGGAGAAGTCGATGTTGATGGTGCTGGACAGGGCACAAGGTGATGGAAAGGCCCAGTCAGGTAGCCACTTCAGAAAACCACTCTTGTAGGAGGTAAGTTTACCTGAGCAATAGAATTCATCTTCTTGCAATGTCCTTAAAGACTATGAACATTTCTGTAACTACTGAGGGAAATAACTAAGTATGCTTCCAAATTTTAAACCTAAAGATGAACTCACTTGTTAGCAATGTGAATTTGGGAGGTAAGTTTACCTCTCTGAGCCTCAATTCCTTCTTTGTGAAATAGCAACATACAAATAGTTATTGCACAATATTGGGAGGGTTAAACAATGCACTGTATGTCAGGTGCCTAAATGGTTCCTGGAACATGGTTAAAAACTGCCCCCTGCTTTGTGTATAAAGGATATAGTGATTATTAGTTTAATTTATCCTCCCCTTCCCACATTGAAAGTTACTGAATTTAAATAAGAAATTAAGCATTAGCTCTCCCATAGTAAGTGGGATGTCATGGAGACGGACCACACGAATGTCACCCACAGAAATCTGGGTTTATATGGAACATATATGGAACCTTTATATAAAACTTCAGCACATAGTTCCTCAAATATGACATTCTATTGTCATGGAGGAGAGAATAACATGTTTAGGTTGTCCTCTGGTCTCTTCTTCTGCTGAGGGATCGGGCATCCTATGGCCTGGGTAAGATTTCCCCTAAGCCTCCTCTGAGGAGTATATCTCTGATTGGTCTGTATTATCCATGCACTGCCCAATAGTGTGTGATGCCGACAAATTAAATGACACTGTTTCCCTCTTCTAGAGTGATCTGGAGTTTAGAAAAGAAAGTAGCTGCACTTTAACAGCCTGGGTAATATCCTCCATCTGGTTTATACAGCCCCACTCTGCTCTCATTGTGGCAAGATCTCTTTCTGCCTGAGTTCTTTTGCCACACCATGGGCACTCATCACCCAGGAGGTAGGAAGGCTTAGCTGGTCAGGAGCAACAGGAGAGAAGCACTCTTATTCCCTGCTGCATCACCAAATGCAAGGCCAGGGGTTCAATATGCACACAGAAATGCAAGGCCAGGGTTTCTATGTGCACACAGAGATGCAAGGCCAGGGTTTCTATGTGCACAGAGAGTTGCAAGGCCAGGGTTTCTATGGGCACACAGAGATGCTAGGCCAGGGTTTCTATGTGCACACAGAGATGCAAGGCCAGGAGTTCTATGTGCACACAGAGTTGCAAGGCCAGGGTTTCCACGTGCCCACAGAGATGCAAGGCCAGGGCTTCTATGTACACACGGAGCTGCAAGGCCAGGGTTTCTACGTGCACACAGAGATGCAAGGCCAGGGGTTCTATGTGCACACAGAGATGCAAGGCCAGGGTTTCTACGTGCACACAGAGATGCAAGGCCCGGGCTTCTATGTACACACAGAGCTGCAAGGCCAGGGTTTCTACATGCACACAGAGATGCAAGGCCAGGGTTTCTATATGCACACAGAGATGCAGGGCCAGGGTTTCTATGTGCACACAGAGATGCAGGGCCAGAGGTTCTATGTGCACACAGAGTTGCTAGGCCAGGGTTTCTATGTGCACACACAGTGGCAAGGCCAGGGTTTCTATGTGCACACAGAGTTACAAGGCCAGGGGTTCTATGTGCATACGGATTCAAGGCCACAGGTTTTATTTGCACACAGAGATGCAAGGCCAGGAGTTCTATGTGCACACAGATTCAAGGCCATGGGTTCTATGTGCACACAGAGATGCAAGGCCAGTGGTTTTATGTGCACACAGAGATGCAAGGCCAGGGTTTCTATGTGCACACAGAGTTGCAAGGCTACGGGTTCTATGTGCACACAGAGATGCAAGGCCAGGGGTTCTATGTGCACACAGAGCTGCAAGGCCAGGGTTTCTACGTGCACACAGAGATGCAAGGCCAGGGTTTCTATGTGCACACAGAGTTGCAAGGCCAGGGTTTCTATGTGCACACAGAGATGCAAGGCCAGGGTTTCTATGTGCACACCGACTTGCAAGGCCAGGCCTTCCAAGTGCATTAGAGCCTCCTCTTTTTGTAGCTCTCCTTTTTGAAGATTTCTGAGTCTGTCCTCTGAGTTGGGTCTTGCTACACTGTGCCCACCACTGCCTTTGATGGAAAGGTAACTTATTCAGTGGAACATTTGATGGCAGACACCCAACTTATCCCTCAGTCTAGTTTTCTTTTCAGTTCAACATTTTATCCTCTGTGAGATCTATCTAGATATTTACACCCGTTTAAAATACTCACACAATAAATTTCCAAGGACCTAGCTTTGTGTTCACTCCAACAAACCTAACACAAACCAATTGCTTCCCTCCAATCAATACTCTTTGTGACATCAGAGAAGACTCCAGGCTGGGGGCCTCTCAGGCTTTTGAGGTGACTAGGTAGCTATAAAATCAAAGAGAACTCTAGAGTTCAGAGTAGCAACTCTCCTCTCTCTCTCTCTCTCTCTCTCTCTCTCTCTCTCTCTCTCTCTCTCTCTCACACACACACACACACACACACACACACACACACACACTAAAGTCCTTTTAAAAACTACAACAAAATGAGCAACAGAATTAATAAATAGGTCACCATACAGGCATACTGAAGTTAGAATAGGACTGTGGAGGCTTCAGGGTGGAGAATGAGTTATAACTTGGAAATCAGGAAAGCTGAGTTCTAAAAATGTTATTTACTGGGTGATGTTTGGTATAAGCAAATTATTTACAAATACTTCATTACTATTTTATTCCACTCAAAACACCAACCTTCTATGGGAGAAACTTTTTATTCCTATATTACAGACGAGGAAATAGATTTTTTTTTTAAAAAAGAGAAAGATACATAACTTATCAAATATCGTAGAGAAAATACTTGTCAGGGCCCTGATTTGAACCAGATATGATTCTAAAGTCAACGTTTTTGTTTTTATCTTCTCCTTTATGATACCAGGGGTCAACCCAGAGTCTCGTGCATACATGCTCAACAAACACTCTAACACTGGCCGTGTCCCTAACCCTCTGTTATACACCCCCCCCAAGATTATAAATATGTGCAATATGCGCGTACGTACGTGCACACACACACACACACACAAACGGGCACACACACATGCATGCACACACACATGCATATACGCATGCACACATACGCATGCACACACACGCACGCGCACACACATGCACACATGTGCCACACACATACATTCTTTGAGAATGTTGCATTACAAGTTTTGATCATTTTCGTCCCTTATCTCCTCCCTGACCCGCCCCTCCTTCCCTACCTTCTGAACTTGTGTCCCCTCTCTCTTTCCTTTCTTCTTTTACACTCACCAAGTACAATTTGTGCTGCCCATATAGTCTTGGATACATGTTCTTCCACTTGAGTGTGGCTGACTTATCAGAGGCTCTTAGAGAAAACCCACTTTCCCTCCTCCAGCAGCTACCAATTGCCAATAGCTCCTCTGCTACGGTGAGACGTCATGTCCAACTCCTCCCCTCCCTGTTGTGATTGGTCCTATCTTGAGATTGACAGGTCTGATGTGTGCTGTCACAACTGCTGAGAGTTCCCCTGTGCAGTTGCCCTGCAGGGTCCAGAAGACCCTGTTCCTTATAGTCATCCACTATTTCTGGCTCGTACACACTTCCTACCCCTTCTTTGAGATGGGGTCTCACTAAGTTGCCTAGGCTGACCTTGGACTTACTCTCTTGCTCAGGTAAGCTTTGAACTTTTGATCTTCCTGCTTCAGCCTCCTGAGATTACAGACGTAAGGTACTAGGTCCAGATGAGCAAGTATTCTTGACCATCATGTTAGAGCTACCTCTTAGTTCTTAAATCAGTACCACCTATTTGATCTTTGGCAAATATTCACCATTTCTGAGTCTTATTTTCCTTGACCGTCTCCTGAGTCACCTTTAACTCTGTCACTCTGTTGGACAGCTGGTTTTAAGTTTGGCTGTGCAATAATTTGCTGTGATCAGATAGTAAGTAGCTGAATCTACTCATCTGTGTGCCAGTAGACATGGTACATGGTAAACTCCAAACACAGGCAATGGTGGCCAAGACCAGGCCCTGCTTTATGCTCCTAACTTATTCTTGGCTGACATCTGAAGACTAACAGCCTTAATTTTAAAAAAACATGGTAGAAATTTTCTCTGGATTCTCTAATGCTTCCAGTTCACATCACATCATCATCTTCATCACCACCATCATCACCATCACTACCACCACCATCAGCAGCAGCACCACCACCACCACTATCATCAATCATGATAGAAAATTCTTGCAAGCCAGAGCTTTTCTGTGTAGCTCAGACTGGTTTTGAACTCATTATGTAGCTCAGGTTACTCTCAAGTTTGTGTCATCCTCCTGCCTCAGCTTTCCAGACTGCTGAGATTATAGGCATGAGCCACTGTGCCTAGACTTCTATAACCATTCCTTTGTAACTCTTCCTCTCCTACCAATGGTCCATCTCTGAAAAGCTGACAACATTTGCCTTGCCTCATCCTGAAGTTAGCTCCTAGGATCCTCTGCTGGAGTCTGTCTCTCAGAACCTCTTTCTACTGGAAAAGAGCCAGCCTGCCTTCCAATGGCTCCCAGGGTGGTCACTGAAGAAATCAACAGGGACAAGGACTTCAGAGGTCTTCCTACCAAACTGAAGGCAATGCTCCAACTAGAGCCTTTGCCCAGATTCTCTAATGGCACCTTTCCAAATCTTGAAGTGTGTGACCGTTACCTTCCTAATCTTTAAGAGGGCACTATTGCTTGAAATCAGGAAGCTGTGAACCACTTACCACCAGCCCCACCTCAGTACCCTGTGCATACAAGGACAAGAAGTCAACCTATCCAACAAGACTCTCCACAATCCACGACCAGCTCTGTCACTTAACAGCTTTCAAATGCTGGTCAAGGCAACCTCTTTTCGGTTTCTTAGCTGTAACATATGGATGAAAAAAAAATCTATACATGCTTTGTGCCTCACAAGATGTTGTGACAATTAGAAGTGATAATTTGCTGAAAAGGACATTGAAAACTGTAAACTATTATGCAAAGTCCAGTTATTCCTGCACGGTACCAGTGTCTATGTGTCGATCCGCAGCCAGTTTAGGAAAATAATAACACAAATTCTCACACATAGAACGCATTGACTGAAAAAGCTGTGTGTGTGAGAGACAACCTCACGCAAACTAGTCTGGCCTCAAACTCACTGTGCAACCCAGACTGGCCTTGAACTCCTGACCCTCCTGTCTGTTTTCCCCAAGTGACAGGATCGTGGGCATCTATTACCATGCTGAGTTTGACATTCTATGTTGACAAAATAGTAGAATTAGTAGTGTCCCCTTCCAGCTAGGCTGGAGCATCAAACTTACATCAAGCATCTTATGAATGGGCCAAGTAGATTTCACACGTGGTATTGGAAAGAGCAGGGGGTCAAGGCCAAGCCAAAGCTAATGAGAGCTGTGATATAAGCCTCTGTCCTGCTTTGTTCCTGTAGGGCTGGTGGCCACAAAAGAAGAGTCCATCAGGCAGGCAGGCCTCTGACTGGCCTGGGGATAAGGTCTCCTTTTTTCTCCATTTGGTCTCAACCTCAGTCTACTCATTGGACTTCAGCGCCCTCTAGGGTGGGGTCTATCTTCTGAGTCGTCAACCATGTTGGCCAATGTAAATATGCCACATGTGTCATTTTAAAACTCGAGGGACCACCTTTTAAAAATAGACACACGTGGGCTGGAGATGTTGACTAGTTGGTAGGGTTCTTGCCAGACATTCACAAAGCCTAGTGTTCGATCCTTGGTATCTCATAAACCAGATGTAGTAGCACACAACTATGATTTCAGCAAACCAGGGGTTGAAAACACGAGAATCAGAAGCTTGAGTTCATTCTCATACAGGCAATGAGTTTGAGACCATCCTGGGATACATGAGACCTTGTCTCAAAACAGAAAAAATAGAGGTAAACAAATTTTTATAATGTGTTTTCTTCATTCTATAGTAATCAATAGAAAAGCTACTGGCGTATCTTTTCTTTCTTTTCCCTTCACCAACTCTCTGAGAAAAGACATGTAGTTTATATTTTCAGCACATTTGAATCTGGACTAGCCAAATTCCAGGGTTGGAGAGTCTCATGTGGCCAGTGGCTGCTAGATCTGACAGCGTGGCACCAAAGTGAGTCACTGCTGTTCTCCAGCCATTGCCCGGGGCAATCTGTCTTCCTTTATCCTCAAAGCCAGCATTCCCAGGCTCCCAAAGCACCGACAAGATAGCCTGATAGAAATGGACTGTCTTCAGTGGTAAAGAGAAGTGCAGCCTCTCTCCTCTTCCCCTTCATAGCCACTGAACACTGCACACGCTTCTTGCACACTTGACACGTACGATGCTTCAACCCCTTTCTTTTACTAAGTGGTGTCTAGACAGTCTTCAGTTCACTATGCCCTGACCCGTGATTCATTTCCATGGTGATGGTGCAAAGATGATACGCATTCAGTAGAAACCACACCTCACACAGTGAACTGTAAGCTTTCCCCAGGCCAGTGATATGTTATGCAATTCTGAAGCGGGTAGCAGTCGTTAACTGCAGCTTACCGCCAGCTGGACAATCCAGGGGAAAACAATCCTTACTCCACATGCAAGGTCACTAAGCTGTGATCAGGAATACTAAATACATTTTTTCAAGAAGATTTTATTCTATTGTTTTAAAAATTATTTGTATGTATATGTGTGTGCAGAGAGGGGTGCATGTGAGCGCCCTTGGAGGCCAGAGATGTCCGACACCCTGGTAGCTGGAGCTAAAAGCAGTTGTGAGGCACCTCTAATGTGGGTATTGGGAACTGAATTCAGGTTCTCTGTAAAAATATTGTACACTTAACCAATGAACCATCTCTCTGGCTCCCTAAATGCATCTTGACAGGTTCTTTTAACATACACACACACACACACACACACACATTCATTATGTGTATATATATATATATATATATATATATACACACATACATACACACACATATACACACACACATACACACACACATACACACACACACACATACATACATATATATGGCTATTTTGGCTCTATGCAAATCTACACACCAGAAAACGGTATTGGATTTCCTGGGACTACAGCTATAGATGCTTGAAAGCTGCCATGTGGTGCTGGAAATTGGACTAAAGACCCCTGGAAAAGCATCTCAGTGCTTTTAACAGCTGAACCATCTTTCCAGATTCCTAAATGCATTTTTGACTAGTTATTTTCAACTTCAGATTTATCAACCCTATTTCCAGCTGAGAGGCAACTGGACTTACATAGGAATAGTGGTTTAAACTCCAAACCACAGAACTGAAGTGAGTGTTTCACGTCAAGTGGTGGGCAGACAGTGAATTGGAGAGATGGGAGAACCCTGCCAGAATCCTCAGGTCAAAGGTGCAAGTAGCTACTTCCCTCTTCTTGAGGAGGAACAAGCCTTCCCAGTGAGCACTAACTAAGAGGCTGGGGGAGTGAAGGATGGAGTTTACAGGTAATCACCTCAAATGCTTAATTCAGCAAGCATGAGCACTTACCACATATGGTTCTAGACATGAAAATCCTGAAGCTAGGAGCCATGTCTTCGTCACCATCTAATGGTCAATGTGAGTTTACATGATCTCAGCCAAAAGCAAAAGACATTTGATGTTTTCTTGTTTCCATGACATCTTATTTCAGAGAAGTAAACATTTGACATTCGGGGTGTTTCAGACACAGGAATCCCTGAGTTAATCTATTCTGATTGTGCTACCTGCTGGCTACCTGTGGTAGGTAGCACTCTCTAGGGCAACAGCCACAATTCAACTTCTGCTGACTGAGTGAGAAGAAAATTGGGGTCTTCAGATCTTGAATACAGCTATAAAAATGTGTGTGTGTGTGTGTGTGTGTGTGTGTGTGTGTGTGTGTGTGTGTGTGAGAGAGAGAGAGAGAGAGAGAGAGAGAGAGAGAGAGGTAATCTTCATGGGAAAAGGGTGGGAAGTGGTCAAATGAAAGGCCTAGGCTCCAAGCTGGACAAATGGAAGACCACCAACAATGCTCACACAGAGAGAGTGCATGGCTTTGTGGCCCAAACTGCCAAAGGGATCTTTACACTCTGAGAAATGTGCTCAGGCTCTCAGCCCACACAAGCTCCCAAACTCTATAGGTCGGCATACTCCACAATAGTCAGTCCGAGCATGAACTACCTCACACCATTCTCATTAGAGAGAGACCTGGAGCACAGCAACCTAGCCTGGGTTCTTGAACACTCCCCAGAAAACCATGATCTTCTTTGAAAAGCAGAACTATGTGCTCATATTGAAGTTGGCACATCACAGAGACCTCTATATTTACCACAGAAGTGCTAACAGCTAAGCTATGAAACCGACTTAGTTGTCCAACTACAGAAAAATGGGTTTTAAAATGAGGCCTGTATACACAGCGAGAGGACTCCACCAGAGAGAGGACGGAAGCCGTGTAGTTTTCAGAAAAATAGCTACCACTGGAAGGAATCATATTCCGCAGATGAAGCCAGTCTCTGAGAGATAAATATGATATTTCCCCTCATACATGGTTCCAGATTTTAAACAGCTCCATGAGATCTTATATGGATATGTGACAGTACATAGAAGTGAAATTATGTGGGGTCCCATGGGACCCCGGGGAGAAGGGAGAGGTAAGAAAAGCGAAGAGGTTGGGGTATGAGGGGGCACATGCTCAGGGTACAACATAATAATTATTAAAATCTTTATGGCACCCAGCACCACGTTCAGTGAATAAACAATAAAAATATTTTAGAATTACAAATAAATGACCACTGGCATTGATTAGGCTCCTAGTTTATTATACAATGATGGTTTAACCCTGAGTACTGCTGAAATATGGTACTAGCATAACACATAAGAAGCTGCTACCTCCCTGCTAGGAGACAAGCCTATGATTGATTGAAGGAAACCAGACGCAGAACAGGCCCCTCATACTTAATTAGCAGAGGAGCTAAGGCCCGGGCCCCTCCATTGCCTGCCTCTTCATTCTCACCAACAGCCTGCTCAGTTTTCTTCAAGGTCCTGCCTTCTGAGCTCCCCTAGGAGACTGTAAAGTTTTCTCTCTAGTGTTTGCCACTGGCCAAGGGTAATTCTCCCCTCAATACTGCACCCTGCTGGGCAAAGGAGCCAAGTCCTCCCGGTCCTAGGTCCTAGTGAAACTGGCCTCCTGGCAAGAGCCTCTACATTGTTTTCTAGGTGAATGGCTTCCTTGATTGTGGCAAAGAGAAATCAAGGCATAAGTCATGCTCCCTAAACTAAGAGAGTAGAGCAGGCCAGACGAAGACTGAAGGAGAATCCAGGGCTGTTTAAAAGGGAAACATTCATGGTAATCAAACCTAATGTTAGTGATGTTAGCATACCGCTGTTTCAGAGGACTTGATAAATACCTACAGAGCCAGAGAGGTGAGCAGCAGCTGGGAGCACGGACTGATTCCACAGAGGATCTTAGTTTGAGAGCCAGCACACTCATGTTGTGTAATACACAATAGCCTATAATCAAACCCAGTGAATCCAAAGTCCTCTTCTGACCTCCAGGGCATGCACACACATGTAACATACACTCACATAGAGACAATTTACACAAATAAAAACAAAAACTTGACAGTAGATACTAACTTTGACATTCCCACCTTGTCTTCATATACTGAAGTAAAGCAATTTTCATATCTTAAACTTTGGGGCAGACTCCCAAATAGCTTAAAAACCCGAAGAACTGCACGTGTGTCCCATATCCCCTCCTTCCTAGGATCCAGTCATCAGAGGGATTGTCAGCCATATTAATGAACTGATACTCACTAAAGTATGACTCCCGTTAAGAATTAACTTACTTTACAATTTCAGCAATCTCTGTGTGAAGGACTACCATCTAGAGGCATCTAATGAGATGTGGGAGGAAACTATCAGCCTGTAGCAAAATTCAAAGGGAACACCTGAAGATCTGCCCACCCATTGCCCAATATTCATAACATATACAAAAAAGGTGCTCAGAGATGTCCGCCATTAATGACCCAAGAACTCAGGAGCATCTGAGTAACTATCAGAAGGCAGCAGATGACTTAAGGGCAAACACATCTATGCCACCATCATTCAGCCACTATAAAAGAAAGATTGTATTTCCTGGAGTGAAAATATTTTAAAGAAAAACTGTGGAGTGGACATAATTTTGAAAGCAATATGAGCCCAAATTAATCACATAAAAGACCATATATTGGTTCATACGAAATTATTATATACATTCTACAAACACATACACACATGTAATTGCATAGAATAAAAACTTGAAGAGAAGTATCTTATTTTTCAGGAGAACTGGACTTTTAACTTTTCAAGGAGAGGTCATGAAAGAAGCCATTCAAGTTTACTTTATATGTTTTGTATTGTTTGTATTTTTTATCAGTTGCATTTTTTGTATTAGTTGTATCTATTTTAATTACATACAAATAATACCCAAAGCCTGAGCACATGGCACATGTCATTGGGGTAGGTCCAGGTGTGAGCTCAAGTCTTACCTCTCCTTTGGGACTTGGCAAGGCTGAACATGTTTATAGGGGTAAATTGCTTGGAATCTATTTCTGATAAAGACACAGAGCCCCATGGAAGGGTTTTTCCCAGGGACCTTCTGAGTTCTAGGATTACAAACTCTAGACTTCACATACTCTGTTTATGTGGCAATAGGAATTGAAGCCAGGACCCCATATCTGCTAAGCAATCATTCTATCAACTGAACTGTATCCTAAGCCCTTGATAGTTCTTTTAAGAAGAGAAGAAAAACAAAACCAAAAATATCTATCATCTATCTATCTATCTATCTATCTATCTATCTATCTATCTATCTTATGGTCAGTTTTTTATTAAATAAAAAGGAAAAAAAGAGAACTGAAGGCACAATGACAATAAACAAAGCAAGAAAGTTTTTTGCATGTTACTTTTGCATATGATAATTTTGGTCAGGGAGGGACCCTCTGAGAAAGTGGATTTTAGAGAGCAGAGCAAGTGAGTGTCTAGAGGGAGGAGTGGGTGTGGGGGAGGAGGAGAAGAAACAGCTGGTGCTTGGGGTGACCAGAGCATAGGTAGCAGGTAAGTCATGTGCACAAAGAGCAATTGAAGGCTGAGGGAGGGGAGGGGCGGGGCCTGTGGGCTGTAGTAAGGAGTCTGGGGTTTCTTTTGAGAGTTGATGGAGTCATTAGACAAAGATGTAATGTTCAGCAAGGTCATCTTGGCTACTGTTTGAAACAGACAGCGTGGGGTGTGTGGTAGAGGAGGGGAATCAGTTGGAAGGCTCCTCCACAGTCCCCACCAGAGAAGGTGGTGAGATGGTGAAACTCAAGAGTATTGACAAATGTGAGGTACTTACTGAGGGTGGCATATCATCCAGCCGAGACTGTGGCAAATGCAGAAGAAGAGTAGCATGTATTACCTGCCTAAGAAACTGGGTGACAGAAAATGCATTAACATTTCTTCTCAGACACAGTCGTTTTCATATGCTGCTTAACACACGGCAGTTATTCAAGTGATGCTCGTTAAGACCTGTAAGGTTTCCTGACTTTCATGTCAGTGTGGCTGCGAGTGTGCCATCTTCACGTCGGCGTCATGACTGCTTTTCCCTTCACACTTCTCTTTTGTTTGTTTGTTTCTTTGTTTGCTTATGAGACAGGATCTCACTATGTAACCCTGGGTGACCTGGAACAATCTATATAGACCAGGCTGGCCTCAAACTTAGAGGCTACCTCTCCTTCCGGAGAGCTGCAGTTAAAGGTGTATACCACTGTGTCTGGCAACAAACAGCATCTTAAATCTGGAATCTGGTGCTTGCTTACTCACTGTGGTAGGGGTGTGCAAGTGTTGAGTGACGGGTTATGTCTGTGCATATACACATGTATTTGTTGTTTTATTGGTACAGAGACTGGAAGAAAAGTCACCCCCCCTATGTTAGTTACACTTGATATTTGGGTTCTTTGCAGTATTTCAATGATTGTTTATTTTAAAAAATTATGTGTATAGTTATATTAATTATTATTCTATTGCTGTGAAGAGATACTACGACCAAGGCAAGTTATAAAAGGAAGCATTTAATTGGCGGTTTGCTTACAGTTTCAGAGGGTTGGTTCACGACCATCATGGCAGAGTATGGCACTAGACAGACAGTCCACTCCCAATGACATACTTCCTCTAACAAGGCCACACCTCCTAATTCTTCCTAAACAGTTCCACTGAGGGCTAAACATTCAAACACACGAGCCTATGGATGTCAATCTTGTTTTAAGCTTTTACCACAAGGTAGCTTTGTCTATATGCTTGTCTGTGCATCACATGTGGCACTGCTACCCACAGAGGCCAGAAGAGGACAATGGATTCCCTAGCACTGGAATTATAGATGGTTGTAAGCCCTCATGTGGCTGACGAGGACTGAATTTGGATCCTCTGAAAAAGTAGACAGTGTTCTTATCCACTAAGCCATCTCTCCAGGGCCCTAGTCTTTTGTTTTTAAAACTATCTGAGAAGTGAGTAACGAGAATATTAGTAGGTATGGAAAGAATTCAGAAGAGTCCTTGGCTGGAAAGCTCAGCCAGGCACGCATGCGCGCGCGCACACCCACACACCCACACACACATACACACACACACACACACACACACACACACTCATACATACTTGTTCATACATGTACACAAACACATATGAACATGTACACACACACGCTTGTTCATGAACATACACAAACACAAATGCACATGTACACACACATGCTTGTTCATACATATGCACAAACACACATGCATGTGCTTAGGTACACATATCACACACACACACACACACACACACACACACACACACACGATCCCTTCCATACTTTGCTACCTGATTATTACTTGAGAATTTGGGGGTCAGAAGTAGGAGAATCACGAATCACCAGCTCGTTTGAGATACATAACAAATTCTAGGACAGCCTGAACACAGTGAGACCCTGTTTCATCCTTGTGTTCTAAAAGACAAGTTGCGTTCATGCAGCCATTTAGCTGATAGAATAAAATTCAGTTAGCAACGATCCCTCCCCAGGCTGGGAAATCTGAAGAAGCCTTAGATTTACCATGCTCAGGCTGAGGACAGGGAGTAGAGAATTGCCAGCCATCTTGAATGCCCTCACTGACACAGTGGGCCGCAAAGAAACAGCAGAAGACATCTTCACTGACTTAGCACTCACTCTCAACTTAAAGTGGAACAGAAAAACTTCATATTTAACTACCCTCCTAAACTTCACGTGCATAGCTCTTTACTCGAGGCCTGACAGGTACAGGTCTGGCTGAGAGCTGGGCTTTGAAGAGCACTGCACATACGAGGAGACCCATCTTACACTATTAACACTCAGCGCCTCCTTATCTGCAGCGCTAGAAGAATTCTACGATTCGAGGCTGGTAATTCTTGCTTTGTGGGTAAGAGCCATGCTACAAGTGCATTTTAAAAGATTCTAAAGCTACCCTTCTGTGAACAGGGCCATTGATGGGTGCATGGGAACCAGGAGAAGGGGGGCATCCAAGGGATATGTATAAGAAACACGTGCTGTTTCTGCAGTGGTTTGAAGGTTGTTTGGTCATTATACTCTTGAATGTGAAAATCCTTGTGGCATAATGAAAAACACACCTCTGTTCTGCTTCCAAAATGAATTTCAAATACTGAACAGTCTTTACAGGGCTGAATGAGCTCCACAGAGTGTGGATTTGCTCCACTTCTGTGTCTCTGAGAATACACCAACAAAAATAAGAGAACAGAGGGATCTGCGCTGCTTTGTCCCTTCTGTTCCTATTAACCATTTCCTTCTGCAGCAGCATCTACTGCAGTCTACTTCCTGAACACACACATAGAACTTGTCCTGGTTATCTGCAGGGAAAGGGAATATTAGTCATATTTACAGGTCTTTTTTTTTTTTATTTACATTTCCGATGATTCCCCTTTTCTTTGGAAACCCCATGTCCCCTCCCCCTCCCCGCCTCTGTGAGGGAATTCCTCCTCCCGCCCACCCATTCCCATATTCCCACCTTGACAGGTCTTATGAAGCAGTTAGAAGACTGTCAATAGCCCAGGAAAAAATGACATTTAGAGACTGTAGTGGTTTGAATGAAAATAGCCCCCATAGACTCATATAGGGAGAGGCACTTTTAGGGGGTGTGGCTTTGTTGGAGTAGGTGTCGCCTTGTTGGAGGAAGTGTTTCAATGGTGTTGTATAGAAGTTATTTTCTGTTCTTCCTCTCATAACCATGCTCCCAGAAATAAGGTTCAGACTCAAAACATATTTACAAATACCTTGGCCATATAGCTAGGCTGTTCTCTTACTAGATCCTAACTAAAATAACACAATTACTTTAGTCTACATTCTGCATATGGCTGGTTACCTGTGCTTAGGTACCAGGCATCTGTTTCCTCACATCTTTCTGAGTAAATCTCCTACCTAGCTCTACCCCAGAATTCTTTCTGCCTCCCGGATGTCCTACCCTTTATTTCCAGCCTAAACCATAGAGCATAGGCATTTTAATTAACAGGAGATGCATCCATACAGTACACAAGATATTCTCTCTACAGGGGTGAGCTTTGAGGTCTCAGAAGCTCAAGCCGACTCTCTCTTCTTACTGCTTGACAATCTATATGTAGACCTCTCAGCTCCTTCTCCTGAACCATGTTGCCTGCATGCCACCATACTTCTAGCCATTGTGACAATGGACTAAACCTTTGAAACTGTAAGCTGGACATGATTAACTATTCTCTTTTAGAAGAGTCGCTGTAGTCCTGGTGTCACTTCACAGTGATAGAAACCCTAAGACAGACATTCCATGAAGGCTGATGAGATGGCTCAGAGGTTAAGAGCACTGGCTGCTTTTGCAGAGGACCTACGTTTGGTTCCCATCACCCATATGGCGACTCACAACCGTTTCTAACTCCATCTCAGGAGATTCAACACCTCTTTTGGTATCTGCAGTCACCAGACACACACTTGGTACATGTGTGTACATTCAGTCAAACAGTCATACATATAAAACAAAAATAAGTAAATCTTTAAAAATATGTCATTCTATAGAAAATGTAAGTAATATTTAAAAATAGGAAAACAGTTGTTCTCTATTGTTGTGATAAATACAGACCTAAAGTAATTTAAGGAGGAAAGGAAATTACTTATACTGTATCCTGAAGGCTGGAACTGAAGCAGAAACTACCACAGAGGAATCCTGCTGCACTGGCTAGCTTTGTGTCAACTTGACACAAGCTAGAGTCATCAGAGAGAAGAAAACTTCAATTAAGGAAGTGTCTCCATGGGCTGGAGAGATGGCTCAACAGTTGAGAGCACTGGCTGCTCTTCCAGAGGTCCTAAGTTCAATTCCCAGCAACCACATGGTGGCTCACAACAATTGGTAATGGGGTTTGATGCCCTCTTTTGGTGTGTCTGAAGAAAGACAGCTATAGTGTACTCATACACATAAAATTAAAATCTTAAAAGAAAAGACAAGACCTCTGTAAGCTTCAGTTGTAGGTATTTTCTTAATTAGGGATCAATGTGGAAGGACCCAGCCAATTGTGGGTAGTGCCATCCTTGGGCTCTATAGGAAAGCAGGCTGAGCAAGCTATGAGGAGCAAGCCAGTAAGTAGTACCCTCTGTGGTCTCAGTATCAGCCCCTGCCTCCAGGTTCCTGCCCTGCTTGAGTTCCTGCCTCAGTGCTTTTGATGATGAGCTGTTATACAGAACTGTGAGTGAACTAAACCCTTTCCTTCCCACGTTGCTTTTGGTCACACGGTTTCATCACAGCAGCGACAACCCTAGCTAATCTCTGGACGAACATCTGCTTACTGGCTTGCTTTCCCTGGGTTGCTCATTTTGTTTTGCTGTAATTTATTTAAAAATTTTAAATAAATAGATGTTGATTATTTCCCTCTCCCCAAGGAAGGCTTCCCCCTCAACAGGAGGCTATTTTATCCACACTTCTCTATTTACCCATCTTTATGTTCTCTCTCTCTTAAAAAAACCAAACCAAACCAAACCAACCCACCCCCCAAAAACCCCACAAAACATTTCCTACATTCATCAACAATAAAAAAAAAAAATAAAAGTTGCACAGATTTACCTGTAGGTAAATTATAGAGTTGATTCCTCAACTGAGATTTTCTCTTCTCAGGTATATCTTAGAACAAGGAGTGACTGCCATTGTCACAAATAGCAATTATGAAAGTTTTGTCCTTCCTTCCATATGTATATGTGTGTGTGTGTGTGTGTGTGTGTGTGTGTGTATGTGTGTGTATGTATGTATGTATGTATGTATGTATGTATGTATGTATGTATGTATGTTTTTTGAGACAGGGTTTCTCTGTGTAACCTTGGCTGTCCTGGGCTCACTTTGTACACCAGGCTGGCATCAGACTCAGAGAGATCTATCTGACTCTGTGTCCCACATGCTGAGATTAAAGGTGTACTTCTTTTTTTTTTTTCTTAAGCTTTCATTTATGATGGCAGGAAGCTCAAATACTAGCCTACATTTCAGAACTTGTTTTTACATTTTCAACATGCAGTTTGGTAAATAATGCTGCCATCCCCTTGTTTTATAGTATTTATTTTGCTCTAATGTTCCATTTTTACAATCTTTTTGTTTATTCTGTATCTTGTGTAATATTTTTGCTATAAATAAATTGAAATCCCCTGTTGGAGTAAAGCATGATTTAACTTTCTAAAGAACAGAGGGGAAAACAAAGGGACAGCACTGCTTCCTCACACTCTTTCCCATGCTGGGAATGGATTGCAGGGCCCTGCATGAGCGAGGCAAGTGCTCTACCTTAAGGTACATCCCCCTCCCTCTGCAGCAGTCCTGATAGAGAGGGAGCAGACCAAAAGGAAACGATTGCCTCTATCACCATGGGACACATTTCAGATGATGTCAGCCTGTGAATTACGAGATCACCACTGCTGGGTGGTCCACACGGCTGCCGAGCTGCCTCATCTCTCTCCACAGCACGTGCAGAAATCCCAGTGATCCAAGCCACCATGGCTGAAACCTACTCTAGCTTCAGACCCTAACAGACCTATGTGGAAAATGAGTAGAATAGAGGGAGCAATACCTTACATGTATTTTTGCTTATCTTAAATATTCCCAGCAAGTTATAATGAGAATAATTTATAATTACTTAGAAAGGTCAACTTTTACAGCTCCTATTATCAGCTCAGCGTTCTACGTATACCATTATCATCTGACCTCTGAGCTTGGTAACCCTTAGATGCTTAAGAGATGTCTGGCCATGGTAAATATGCACCACTTCACTTAACTTCCACACAGTGGAATGTACAGACTCTTGTCTGGCCTTGGGAATGGTTCCCAAAGCACGTGTTCAGGGACCCATGCACCTAGAATCTGAATCTAGCTATGTTTGACTCAGTTGTCTCTGCTTTTAGCTCCTGACATGAGCTTCATGCTTCATGCTCAGTGTAGGTAATCTACAGAAAATCTTGGACAGGAGAAGGAATTCAGCATCTGGCTTGACAGAAGTGTGGGCTGATGACATCTTTGCACACAAGATTCATGTCCACAAAATGCTTGAATCTCACTGAGACGAATATAATTGTACCTCCAGAAACAAGAGCATCTGGCTCTCCCTACAAGTAAGACCGGCTGCTGGAGTGAGCGTATGAATCAAAATTAGGAACTTTAGGGCTATTTTGAGGAGGAATCCATAATAAAAGTCTCTTAGTCAGCCTGAAAAATCAATATGACCAGTGACAAGGATTACTTATTATCTTGTCATTGAAATGGTTTCTCTTTCCTGGGTATACGACAGATGTCACTTCTCACTCTCTCACGCATTCAGAAAGAACCACAGGGCTGTGTTCTAGCCAATGAAACGCGAATCACAGCAATATGCTCTACCTCTGTTTCTGGTCCATGAAATCTCAAAATCAGTTTTTCTGTCTTTGTCACCCCCCCCTTTTTTTTGTGACAAGGCCTCACCTCACCACAAAGCCCAGAGCAGCCTAGAGATTGCTATGTGGTCTGGGCTGGCCTATCTCTGCCTCTCAAGTGTTAGAATATCAGTTGTATGTCTATGCACATCTCTCATATTTTCTTATTCTCAGGTTAAGAAAAATGTATGGAGAGTGTAAAGCCATTTATTAAAGATAACAGAACCTGTATGATCAACCCACCTCTAAGTTTTCAACAAGTTAGAACTTTGGGGCTATTAATGTGAACAAAAAATAAACTTCTTTGATGTTTGAGCTGACCCTGTAGCATATGTAACTCAGGAGGGTAAATTACTCTTCTTTGGTATCAGTAGAATAGAAGAATAGTCTAGGCTGATCTACAAAGCCAAGCTCAGTTTTATACTATCAGCCTTTTGGCATGGCTCTTGCTGACAATTTATGGAGATGTCTTCTGAGACTTAGCCAACCATCAAAACCTTCTGGGATACAAGAAGTTGTATAAACTGAGTTTCAGTTCTCCAGCCTCCTAAACAGCTTTCATTTTGAACTTGTCCACATGATACTCAGCAGTATTGGCCTCATGACCTTAAACCATCACTTCTAGCTCCCTAGACTGGGTGAACAGACCCAATCACCTTGATGTTTGAAACACAACCATCTTCAAAGAACTTTTACACTGTGTGTCCCTATGGGCCTTACCATCTGTGTCACCCCCATAATTCATTAATGGTTATCATGGAAACTGCCATTTGTCTTAAATCTTAATAGAATTTAAGAAATCAAATCCATTGGTTTCTATGACATATACTTTTTCTGACAAATTTCTCAGTCTTTAAAGTGTTTAAATATTAAAAATAAAAGACATAACATTAGAACGGTGTGTAATCTATGTATAATATATTTTGTCTGGGTGGTGGTGGCATACACTTTTAATTCCAGCACTAAGGAGGGAGAGGCAGGTGGATCTTTGTGAGTTTGAGGCCAGTCTGGTCTATGTAGTAAGTCCCAGGATAGCCAAGGCTACACAGAGAGACTCTATCTCTAAAAAACAAAAAGAAAACAATCAAGCAAACAAAAACTACTGCCCCCAAAAAACCCTAAACCAAACAAAACAACAACAAAACCATATTTCACCATATTTAAGATATCTCAGACAATCCAACAACTCAGACAAATACAAATAATATTGCATCCAGTATTTTGCTCATCAGTTTATATGTCTGCACTCCTCACTGTATTTTAAGTCATTTAAGGACAAAAGGATTTGCTGCCCCTGTATTGTATCTGTTTCTAGACTGGAAGGTAATTTTGTCTAAAAAGTTGTTGTTTTAAATAACCAGTACATTTACAGTGTTAGTTGAAAACAACACATAAGATAGAAGCTGAAAAACAATTATCCACTACTTCATCTAAAGGAAAAATGACCAAGAAATTAAAGAAAAATGAAAAAGAATCATTGCCTACTGATGTAGAGTACCGTGAGAGGTGGGACAGTAGAGCGCCTGCTCAGCAAGCATGAAGCGTTAGTCCCCAGAACCACGTAAAACTGGACATGGCGGCAAACATCTCTGTCATGTGGGGAATATAAGCAGGGGGATCTGAAGTTCGGTTTCTTCTTTGGTTACATAGTGAGTTCGAGTTCTCACTCATTCAATCTATTGATCAATAAGTAAATCAGCTAGAAATCGTAGCCATTAGAAGTGGTACAGAGACAGCGCAGGGATGGGAAAGAACCGGAAGCCACACCTACCCCTGAGTTCAGGGAGCTGCTCCACAAGTCAGGAGCCAGCTGTCAGCAGTACCTCCCTTCAGCAGCACTATGCTTCAGAAAAGGACTAGGAAGCAGCAAGGATGGCTCTGATGAGATGGAGCTAAGGAGCCACCTAGACCTGCAGTTTGGGACCTGAGTTTGAGATGCTCAAATAAAGCTTTGAGAAGAGGAACAGGTAGGTGCTTAAAAAGAACTGGCCAGTTTTCACTGCACACAGAGATGCTAATGCCTTTGCCAGCATCCCCTAAAGCTCAATGTGCTCTTCAGCACTTTTGGAACAAGGAAGAGTTGTTGTGTTTGGCTTATGTTAGTTATCGATGATGACGCATGAAACGGACGTTAATGTGAAAGGAAGGTCCGATATTACCCAGATTACAGAGGATTAAGGGATTGATAATGTTGGTCTTTAAATCAAATGATTGAGGAAAAATACTGGAACAGAGACTATCTCTCCTGCATTAGACACAAGTGAATTGTCGAATTGGCAATGTTTTGAATTGTAAATGTACATTTGATCACTGTGTCTACATTTTTATGGCAAGCAAGACACTAATGGAGCTGGTTATTTTCTCTCATCTGTAGTTAGCTGAGACTTTTATCATACAATAACATTAACTTTTGTCAAATAAGATTTTGATGTCTGTTGAAACAATCCTATGGACATTCCCTTTAATTCTGCAGATCTAGTGAGACCTGTTAGTTGATATTTTCAATTTCTTTTGAAGATTTTATTTATTTTTATTTCATTTGTATAAATCCTTGCTAGGGCGTATGCCTATATGACTCTTTGCCTGAATGTATGTTCATGTACCCCATATATGTACGCAGTGCTTACCACGTGGGTGCTGGGAACCAAACCTGGTGCTCTTAAATACTGAGCCATCTCTTCAGCTTCTGTTGGCTAAAATTTTAAAACACTAAATCATCCTTGCATTCTTTAAAACTTATTTGGCCATGATATTTTATCCTTTTTACATTTTGCTAGATTTAAACTGTTAGCATTTTGCTTAAGAGGACTCAGCTCACATCTCACGTTTGTGTCTCGTTTGTTTGTTTGTTTGTTTGTTTGTTTGTTAATGGCTGCACAACACATAGATAACTCATTCCCTCTGGAGAAGATAATCACTTCTCACAACCTGCAAAAGGAAATGCTGCCAAAACCAAACAAAGGCACACATTTCCAAATGTTAAGAAAATGAATAATAAGATAGAAAGTCAGAAAGAATACATGAGCATCAACTACCATGTGTATTTAAAGCTATAGGTGTTAAGATCTGTGTACTTAAAACAAATTTCCATATTAACTAAAATACCAACCAAAAGGGAAAACGGGGGGATTATAGTATATTACATTTTAAAACTAAGTGTTGAAATTGTTAATTAGAAATGAGTTGGCTAAATGACCATGCATTCTTGGAGTGGTTCTTAGAAAAATTCCAACATCAAACACTAAATTTGGACCAGCATGATAACTTGGTCAGTTAAAAAGAAAAACCACTTGCTGCTCAAGACTCGTGACCTGAGTTTGATCCTTGAAACACACAGAAAGGTGCGAGGAGAAAACTCTACAGAGTTGTCCTCTGTCCACCTTCTACATGCTATGGTGCACACACCCTTCCATCACACGTACACGTACACACAGAACATGAAAAGTGAGTGCATGGTCCTTAAAAACTCAATCTGCTCACATCGTCCCTTGTGGTGTGCCCGCTCACTTTCTTCCTCTGCACATCTTGGCAGGATTAATGTCCGGCTGAACCCCTATCCCTCTCTCACACTTCTCTGACTGTGTATCATTCATTTGGAAGATTCTTTGTAACTCAGAAGCGTTGTTTCCATGTCACACGTTAAGATTAATGGATGATAAAATGAGAAAGAATTACAATATAGAACCAACTTTGTTAATCTGTGTCTTGAAAGTCAAATTAAAAATCCAGAATCAAAATGTATGAAAAAGTAGTTGACTAAAAAGAAAACCAGAGTCTGGGGAGATGACTCAGTGAGTAGAGCACTGACTGCACTTGAAGAGCACTTAGGCTCAGTTCCCAGCACCCACATGGCGGCTCCTGGGGAGCTGACACTCTCTGACAAATTTCACAGGCAGCAGGCACACATATGGCGCACACACAAATGTGCAGGTAAGGCACTCATACACATATAATAACATAAACCTTTAAAGCAATTAAAAACAATAAATGATGAAAATATTTAATTTTGTAGTTACTGAAAAGTATAACTGAAGACTGTTGAGTATTTTTAATAACAGACTGGGAAAAATTAGAATTAAAAAAACCTCATGGGAATTAAATTGAATCATTTTGGAAATAAAACTTAATAATAAAAATGAAAACTTTGAAATGTATTACTAGAGTCAAGGCTGTATCTCAGCAGTGTTAGAATGCTTGTCTACCATGCAAACTAGGGAACTCTGGTCTCCATTCCCAGCAACACACACACACACACACACACACCCACACACACACACACATGCGCACGCACACACACATGTGCACACACACACGCGCGCGCGCACGCACACACACATGCACGCACATGCACACACGCACACACACGCATACATACACACACACACATGCACGCACACGCACACACACACGCGCGCGCACGCACATGCACACATGTGTACATGCACACATGTGCACACACACGCACACACACATGCACACACACATACACACACATGCGCACGCACACACACATGCACGCACACATGCACACACACATGCGCGTGCACGTGCACGCACACACACACGCACATACACACGTGCGCACACACATGTGCACACACACACACACACACACACACACACTACATGGATCCATAAGGAAATCTGTACAACTTGTGTCAGCAACAAGTAGGAGCCACACTGAATGTGCGCCCAGACAATATAGGGGATACACGCATTCAGTAGAATGCTATGCAGCCATAATAAATCAATTACATTTTCATAAGACATGAAGAAATCTCAAAAATCACACTACATAAGTATGGTATGTGAGAAACAAAATGAGAATTTTTGTATATATTGTTTATATTTTAATTGAGGCAGCAGTACGTATTCAATGTAAATCCATACTGAAGCACTATGAATTTTTCAAGACTATGTATTTAGTGACAGAAGAATAGATAGTGGATTGAAAGGATATTTAATGGCAAGGATCATAACCTGAGAGGCAGAGGAGGAAAGGGTTTAAAGGAACATGAGCAGTCTCATGAGACTGCTGAGCTGAGGAGTGAGTTTATGCTGTGTTCCACCCGATGGCCTCAGGTACCTTCTATAGCAGTGGCAACTGTCTTTGTCTTAGGATTTAATCCAAGACAGTAAACACACACACACACACACACACACACACACACACACACACACACACACACACACTACTGATTTTTCTACTTTTAAAAAAAGAGCATCTAAAAATATCTAAACTATAACATATTTTACAACCATAAATCATACATGTAATGCCTGATGACTTCCCACAATGCCCATGCTCATGCAACCACCTCCTGGACCGAGAAATAGAACATTTTGAACTCTACAATTCTTTAAGCCTCCACCAAGCCGTCACTGGGTCCCCAGCAGCCGCCGCTCTTCTGATTTCCCATGCTATAGATTCCTTTGTTTGACCTTCAGTGTGAGGAATTGTGTGTTGTGCTTTTCTGTGTTTGCTTCTTTCCTTCTGTGTTAACTTTGTGAGATTAGCATGTCCTTGCAAGAGACACTGTAAAGTTTCAATGAGTAAACACTCCACATTTTACTCCTGATGGGCTATGAAGCTGATCTATTGTTTTTTTGTTTTGTTTTGTTTTTTATCAGGGATAAGACTACTATGGCCATTTGTGACGGTGTCTCTTAGGAGACGCATGCTTTCTTGTGCTTAGGTTTGCTGTTGAACAGCTGACCAGCTATAGGATATGCTGATCACCACCTCCACTGGCTGTACAGGGAACCTTGGCTACATCACCTTCCTCTGCACAGAAGAATTACCAGTCTCTTTAGACTTAGCCCCTTTCTTGCCATTTTATTTTATTTTTTTGCTTTTAGATCAGCTTTTGAGTTTCTTCCTTTTCAGTCTAGACAGGATTTCATACCTGTGCCATCATTGTCTCAATAGTCCCAACTGTCAGCATCATTCTGTGCACCTACAGGCCCCCTTTATGTGCAGATAAACAAGCTACTCTACTGTGTTCTCTGTCTTACAAATCATCTCATTTCTCCTCCTCCTCCCCCTCCTCCTCCTCCCCCTCCTCCTCCTCCCCCCCTCCTCCTCCCCCTCCCCCTCCCCTCCTCCTCCTC
>CM052709.1:49373947-49403167 GCA_028551405.1 Uromys caudimaculatus
ACCAATTTGTCTTAGTCAGGGTTTCTATTCCTGCACAAACATCACGACCAAGATGCAAGTTGGGGAGGAAAGGGTTTATTCGGCTTACACTTCCATGCTGCTGTTCATCACGAAAGGAAGTCAGGACTGGAACTCAAGCAGGGCAAGGAGCAGGAGCTGATGCAGAGGCCAAGGAGGAATGTTCCTTACTGGCTTGCTTCTCCTGGCTTGCTCAGCCTGCTTTCTTATAGACCCCAAGACTAGCAGCCCACAGATGGTACCACTCACAAGGGGCTGTCCCCCCTTGATCACTAATTGAGAAAATGCCTTACCTCTTGATCTCATGGAGGCATTTTCTCAACTGAAACTCCTTTCTCTGTGATAACTTCAGCTTGTGTCAAGTTGACACACAAAATTAGCCAGTACAGTATATACTCACTGATAAGTGGATATTAGCCAAAAGTTCGGAATACCCAAGGTTCACTTTACAATAACTGCTGGACTGAGAGTGAAGTCCCAGATGGAGGAGTTGGAGAAGGGACTGAAGGAACTGAGGGAGTTTGCAGCCCCATGGAGGGAGCAACAGTGTCAACTGGCCTGACCTGGAGGTCCTCCTGGAGGCTGGACCACCAACCAAAGAATATGCATGGAGGGACCCATGGCTCAGACCACATATGTGGCAGAGGAGGGCCTTGTTGGCCACTAGGGGGAGGAGAGGCCCTTGGGCCTGAGGGTGTTAGAGGCCCCAGTAAAGGGGAATGTCAAGGTGGGAATACGGGAGTGGGTGGGTGGGTGGGAGGAAGGTGGAATACCCTCATAGAGGCAGGGGAGGGGAGGGAGGTTTCCAAAGAGGAGACCTGGAAAGGGGGAAACATTGGAAATGTAAATAAAGTATCAAAAATAATAATAATAAAAAAAAAAGAGTTCTGTATCATAACATACATGTACTTAACATGATCCATACTGGAGGAAAATCTCCATTGCGCCATGCTTCCTTAATCTGCTACAGTGAATGCGCTTACATGAGGAAGGCACCATGGCGAAGTAGGGCCTTTGTCCCTAATTATTTCTTGCTGTAACTGGATGTAATCCATAGACCTCTGATTTGTCAATCTTAGACTTTCAAGGAAGACATATTCTAACACTCGTCATCCACTGCTCAGTCCTGGGCCTCCACATACCAGTTTAATATCCGTAATTCCAAAGACAATCTGTAGTTTTAAAAATCACATGACAGCCTCAGGGAAGGACTGCATAAAAAATTGCCACAGAAATCATGAATTTTAATTGATAACTCATATTGTCCACACCACAAATGCCAAGCTATCCTTTGCCTTTCTGAGCTACCCACTATCAATAGCTCACTATAAACTATTTGCTGGAGGGCCACATCTTGTACCCTCTCAAGAACCAATCTCTCAGGAGCTCCTGCTTTCTTGGCTCTGTATGTCAGTAATCACTAACCCTATCCACTCTGAAATTTAGCTCTTGGAAAGCTGTCCTTGTCCCCCAGTCTCCCTACTTCAGTGCAGACCCTGTAGCTGTCCTCAACCCTGTCCTCTGTATGTCTGGCTCCCTTGTACACTGCCTCTGAGCACAAGTTGCTGATCACAACCACCAACATAACCCTGCCAACTTCCTTCCAACGCATTTGCCAAACAATGATGCTCACACTCTCCCCTTGAATTTTCTAAAAGCCACCTAAAGATCCCTGGTCAAAGAGTTCAGAATGACAGCAATTACTCTGTGGGTCTTACATCCCATGTCACCAAGTCAGGGCCTGTCCTGGAGTGAGCAGCAGGTACAAGACACAACCTGTTCTTCCTTTTTCAAAAGAGTTTCTTAGGGTCTTTCAGTGTGGAGATCTCATCAACCCTAAATCAAACACATGAGTTCAAAGCTAAGTAATTGTTTATGAGTTCAAAATGACCACTGGTGGATTTTTAGTTTGTTTTCTTTTTCTTTTTTCCTTTTAGTTCTCAATGGTGTTCTCCAAAGGTGGGAGGACAATCTCTGTTGAAAGAATTAACTGAGGAGGACACATGGTATTAACAGGGTACTTTCATAAAAACCCTCTTGAGAACGTGGGAAATGAGATACTTTACACTCTGACATTTAGCCCTAGCTGCTTTGCCAATAGGTTCCATTATGGCATTTCTGAGCCCGTTCCTGGTGTTAGCCATTGTCTAGCCTTTGTAACGTCTTGTAGTGGTTCAGGCATGCGCTACGCATTTCTATATGAGATGATCCAAGGACTGACCTGAGGAGATGTTTAGTAAACATATGACAATGTTGAGAAGGCCAAGTTTAGCTCTACTGCTATGTCAACAATTTCTTCTTTGCCTTATGATCATCATATGATGTGTGATGGGAGCTTTAAAAATCATTTTTTGTTTGGCACTGAAGCATAACAAATAGAATTTGGGGAAAGCTCTTCCTTTCAGCAAGTGCCATGTGGAGTCCTCATGATCCTAACCACAGCTGGGGCCCCATGAGAAGGGCCTGGGCTACAGACTCAGGAGCCTGTCTCCCAGGTACAACTGAACTGCCCTATCTGGCTAGTCTTTGCAGTGAAGCTTCACGAAACAACTTGAACATAAGCAGAACCATCTCTGTGTTAGAAATGCAAGTACAAACAGACAACCGTTTGTCTGCCTAGCCTTTCTCTCAAGTTCCAGGATGGTCCCAGGAGGGGAACAAAGACTAGCTGACCTTACCACCATGGCCTCTAGGAACTCAATGGTCTGACTAGCTTTCCACCAAGATTTGTGTCAAGATTTGTGGGGGTTGGGTAATGTTTCATACCAAATAACTCAGACAGAGGATTAAACACATTACTCTGCAACTGTGGCAGATTTGGGTTTTATTTTTACCCCACAGTTCTTAAATTACAATACCTCTTTTGATGTGGGATATGCACATTGTGTATTCTTAACTGCTTATTTGGATACATTTGGGACTCTCACAAGCCCTTTTTTTCTTTTCACTATAGATGCCAATAAATATGTCTTTAGAGGGGAAGGGGAAATTGCATTTTTATATTCCTGGTTTGGGAGTTCTAATCGGAGCTTTTAAACTTTACAACTTGGTAGCAACCCATCACTCCCACAGCAGCCCACTGAAGGGTTTTTGATTCCCTTAAAGGAAAGATGTGGGGATTTTTTTTCTGTCTAAATATGACCTGCTATACTTTCCCATGTAGAAATTCTGAGTACCTTTGTTGTCTGGTGTTTCCCTGTTACAGTCACTGAGAGCTGAACCTGGCCTCCACTGAACAAGAGCCGGAGAGTTCTCTGAAGGGGCTGGCTCTCTCTCTAGGATAGCTCATTTTATCCAAAGGTCATTGTATTTCTGTCCCCACTGTCTTTTGATTTGATTTTTTTTGTACCTGCTGCTGCCTGATGGCTTGTATCTTCCCAAAAATTCATGTTTTGATACCTAATCTCTGTGCTGATGGTGATAAAATGGAGGCCTTTCAAAAGGCATTAAGATCTTGAATGTGGAGCTCTAAAGACTCAGAAGAGTGGTGCCCTTTTATAGGGGCCTGAGAACCTTATCTGCCTCTTCTTTGTATGCACATGGGAAAGGTATTCTCTCTAGGAGTTGGGAAATGGGCTCTCACCAGATTGTCAGTCTACCTGGATTTAATAACAGGCTTTCCAACATTTGGAACCAAGAGAAAGAACTGTTGCTTGTAAGCTATTCACTTCATGATATTTTTGTTACCATCTCCCAGATGCACTGGAGACAGCTTATCTGTTGTATCTAGTGCTGTGCTAACACAAATAATTCCTGGAAATGTTTTATGGTGAATAAGTAGGAGCAATGGAGAACCACCACAAGCCAAGGAAGCTGCCAAGATGGAGCATGGTGCACAGCTCTAAGGGCCAAAGAGAAGGTGAAGGAAGAACAAGGCACAGTGCGGCCTAGAGTCCATTCACCCAAGTAGGCCCAAGCTCCCTGCCCTCAGATTAGGACTTTCATGCTCTGAAAACCTAAACTACTGTCCCATTTGTATAAACAAAGAGCATAGATAGACGAGACAGGGGACCAGCACTACAATAAAAGAGAAATAGCTTTGCATTACGCACTGGATCTGTAGCTAAGGCCTCTGTAACTAAAGACAGATGAAGAAAAAAACCAAATTTATTTCATGTTTTCTGTGACACAAGCCTTCATAGGAAATTTAAAGCTTAAGAAATGAGTAGACTCATGTGTGCGTGTGTTTAATGCTGGACCTGGTGAAGAAGAGGTGGTCCTAGAAACATATGGGGGCCTAAGAAAGTGATCCAGCAGTAAAAAATGGGAGAAAATTTGACACAAAACTTGTACTGAGCTCTATGGATGTCTTTGGAATAGACTGTTTGCTCCTTTGCTGCCGCTGTGGGAAGGCACCTCTCCAGTGAGGATCTTCTGACCTGTCAAGAGATAATCAGAAAATCCTTCTTAGAAACCAGGCTGACTGGTACATGCTTGTAATTCCAGTGTTCAGGAGGCTGGGTGCAAGATTCTGCTAGGCCATTCTGGGTTACATAGCAAGAACTTATGTGGGGGGGGGGGGAAGGAAAAGAGGAAGTAAAAGAAGGGGAGGGAGAAAGAGAGGGGTTGAGGGAGGGAGTGAAGAGGGAAGGGGGAGAGACAGAATTTTTTTTAAAAAGATAAGAAAAAATCTTTAACTTAGATGAGTGGTGTCAAGAGAAAGGGCAGAGACAGGGAGAGGCTTTTCCTGTTTCTGTCTCTCTCAAATGCTGTGGAGACAGATCTGAGGAGAGGGTACCCACAAACCCACTTGTATTTCATGCTCACTGGTCACTAAGTGACCTTGAATGTCACCACTAGATGCCTGCAGTTGCCCACCCCTTCCACAGCTGAGCCAACATTCTGTTCCTCTCTGCACTTTGATGACTGGGCACTTTTTGTGCCTCTGGAGCCCTGTATGTGGGGGTAGGAGCAGGAGATCCATCCAGGCTGTGGCTGGATTTCTCTGCCAAACGTAGCACTGTATGCTGCCCTGACCTTTTCTGGAGTTCTCAAGATTCTAACTAAGAAATCCTATTAGTAGTGTATTTTAGGAGAAAACATTGTAAGGGAACAAACAACTAGTGTTCTGTGACCATGCAAAGTAAACTGCATATTGCAAAAATCTACCATTAACCAAGATGAACACACACACACACACACACACACACACACACACACACACACACACACACACACACACACACACATTCTGATTGACTGGAAAGAAAACTCATTTGGAAGCTTTACTTCTTAATGTTTTTAGCTATTTAAATTTTTTATTTTATAAAATGTAGCCACCCCTTAGATTGTGTCCTTTGAATTGTCTTATAAAAGAAATAAAATCTGTATAATTTCATAGGAATGCTAGTGGTCAGGGGTATGCACTATCTTTCTTAGGCCTTACACGATTCAGCTAATTCTAGTCAGATTTTGAACAAGAGAGTCAATGTCTGTTGACAATGATAGGAGAACAGGTGGCTCTTTGACCAAAACCCTTCCACATTTTCATACACGTTTTGTCTGAATCTTAGAAAAATGTAGAAATTCTCAAAGAAATAAAACAGAGGAGTGTATATATTTATGGAGGCAAGAGGATGCAGTTTTTGAATTAACATGTGAGCCCATCCCATTCCAGAGGGGAATTCTTCTTGAAATATCATTGGGTAGATGAGATGATTTTGCAAAGTGCCTTAGCATATTTCTGCATTTATATGCATGTGTGTGTATGGAATCTGTGGGCTTTTTTGTGTGTGGTCAAATTATGTGGCCGAGTACGTTTGTTAGAAAATATAGACTGTATACAGGAAATTAAAAATTAGAGTAGGGCAGTGGTGGCGCACACCTTTAATCCCAACACTTGGGAGGCAGAGGCAGGCGGATTTCTGAGTTCGAGACCAGCCTGGTCTACAGAGTGAGTTCCAGGACAGCCAGGGTTACACAGAGAAACCCTGTCTTGAAAGAAAAAGAAAAAGAAAAGAATTAGAAGCTCTTGTGTTTTTACTTTAACAGAGGTAGGTGTGGATTCAAGTGGCTTTCATTTTTCATATGAAATCATTTAAACTTGCATTATTCTTATAATATACATCAAACATGAACCCAGAACAGTTTTAGAAATGAATCAGACAAAATTAGTGGGCATATTTTTTTCATGGAAAATATCTGACTCACCTTGCAGCAGTTTTATTTCTATAAATCTGGTTTCAAGGTGATTGAGGAGACAACTCTTCTACACCTTCACTTCTTACAAGCCGATCTGAATAATTTACCCACTGAACATGGGTGCTTACATAGCCGTCTGCCAAGACATGCTTAACCCTAAGCCAATGAGTGCGGTAATGAGTGTGCTCAGTGAGGACTGCAAAAGAGTACAGTCTGCACGCAGTGCAGAACTGCAAAAGGACGCCCACATCCACAGATGGGTTTGCCTACCACACTGAAATCAACATGGCAAAGATGGGAGGAACTGAAAAGTGTTTATTTCCTTGGGAAATCTCATATATTCCTACTGATGGGAACACATCTATTCAACAAACATCTAGTGAGAGCCTACTATGTGCCAGAGCCTGTCTTAGATGCCAGTATCGATCCATAGAAGAGCCTTTTTACATCCATGGAACTGCCATATGGATGGTACAGGTAATAGTCTGGTCTGGGAAGACCCCTGACCGCATCCCAGGAAAGACAGACTTCACTAGTGAAGGGGGCATTTCCACTGTGTCCTGAAGAATGGGTAGGAGTTTCCAAGTAGAAAATAGGATACAGAAAGACACTGCTGGTGAGGTGTTCTCAGTGCATGGTGTACTTGGAGAATCACAGGAAATCTGGTGTGGGTTGAACACAAAACTTAGCAGATAACACACAGTCTCTGTCTCTTATGAAAGGGGTCACAGTCTAATGTCCCACTCCATTCAGTTGGCAGACTTTTTCTTTTTTGGCCCATGTAGTGTTTTAAAAATATTTTGAATTAGTTGCCAAGATTTAAAAATTGGAAGATTTCTCATAAAATTCCAGATTTCTGGCTTCTCTTGGGAAAAAAAAAATCTGAAGATCTGGCAAGATCGGGACCACATTCCCACATGGCAACAAATGACTAGAGCTAAGTAGCAGCTCCTAGGCCCCTCCCTCTTTGAAAAAAGCCATGCTTGCCAGCTCACCCTGTCCTTACCATGCTGTGTAATGCCTGGCCACCTCTGTACTGACTGGTTCTGGATAGCCATGTTTGATAAATCACAAGCCTTCTCCTCCTTAGGTAGTGTATGAAGAAATAGACTTTCTGGGGAACTTGAATGAAAAGGGAAGTTAGAGAGTTGTGAAAGGGACTTCACATAGCTTCTTAAGGAATTTTGCCTTCATCCTATGGGTCTACAGGGAGACAAGGCATATTCTTAAGGTAACATTACTAACTCTTTCTTTTGGAATTCTGAGAATAGAATGGCAGAAAAATTGGACATAGAGATTGCAGAGCAAAGAAATTGGCAGAGAAGCTGGTTCCATAGCTGAGAGAAGCCCAAACTAGACAGCATCCTATATAAGAGCCTTGGATTGCTTTGCTCTGTTGCTGTGATAAAACCCTATGACCAAAACCAACCTGGGGAGAATGGGTTTTCTTGGCTTACACTCCCAGGTCACAATCATTACTGAAGGAAGTCATGGCAGACACTGAAGGAAGACCACATAGAAACACTGCTTTCTCACCATGGCTCGCTCAGTTTGCTTTCTTATCTAATGCAGGACCCCTTGCCCAGGGGTGGTACCACCTACAGTGAACTTGGCCCTTCCATATCAACCACTGATCAAAAACAGTGTACTTGATGTACTCTAGTATACATCAAGTTGACAAAAACCAAGAAGCAGAGATCCTAGGAGACAGGCCATATTATTGTACATAGTTCATACCTCCCAAAGAGAGTTTTTTGACCTTACACACAGTAGGATGATAACTTACATATTCAAATGTTGATACAATACAACATTAAATATTCAGGTGTCGATACAATAAAAGGAGGGGGGGGAGAAAGAAAGGATGGAGAAATAGGGAGAAGTAAGAATCTTCACTGAGAAAGGATAAAGTGAGACTGTCACCACGTGCTTGGTGCTACCATCCAGCTGCAGAAACTCAGATTGGCCTCACGAGCCCATCTGCAGCCCCACAGGTCTGTTGCTATCATCTCATAATTCATAATGGACAATGATCTACCTCTCTCTAGGCACGTCCATAGGTTTCCACCAAGTTGACATGGCTTCAAAAGAAAACTGAGAAAATGAGAGACTCTTTGTTCTTATTGTAGGTTCCCCCTCAGCAGGAATATATGCTCCTAAAATTAGCTGCTTATTTAAAGACCAGAAAGCTATTCACTTAGGAACTTAGGTTTACGTCCCAGGAAACCATGCACATGTTCATTCATAGTCTGTGGATGTGAGTTTTGCTTTCTTTGAGTTCCAACTATTGGTCTTTACATGGACCCTTGGAGAGCAAAATTCAGAATGAAGCAAGAATATGATGCAAATGGGTCTTTATGGTTGGGGGAGGGGGATAGTGACGTTTTATAGAAAGGTCCAGCAGTGTGCTCAGAAGGAAAAACTGCTTACTGAAGAAGATATTTCTCATAGTAAATCAAAATTCTTCGAATCCTCAATGTATATACTGCTGGGGTTCATTGTCAAATACAGCTGCTTGTAAATCTCCCATCCTGCTGAGCGATTCTATCCTTCCTAGAACTGTAATGTGTTTTCAGGGTCTCTTGTCAAGGACTAATACATAGAGGCAGAGGTCATGAGTTATACACCACACACAGTCTGCCTTGAATGAGTGAGAGGCCTCAGAACATACGGTTGTGCTGAACAGAGGAGAAAACATGTTCGCTTGCCCTGAATCTTGTCAATTTTGAGTTCCTTGCGCTAGGAGATTGAAGATTTAAGGCCTCTGATTCCAAGAGTGCCTTAGACTTGGCTTGACCAACATGATGACCTTCAGAATGTATGGAAAATAAATGAGCCATCTGACTTCTTCTCCAGCTTTCTATACAAAACAAATATATAAGTCTTTCCACATTGAAGCCTAGAGTTCAATACTCTAAATTTTCATAAAAATCTTTCAAACTTAAGATACTCCAAGACAAGATTTTATTTTTGATAAATGGTAATAATCTCCAAAATGTGTCAGATGAATGTTATCTTCAAAGAGGAATTGTGAATGAGTTGTATATGTGCTCAAAATATTGATTGTTTGTTTGTTTGAAACAGGAATTGACATAAAGCACAGACTGGCTTCAAAGTATTGGCCCTCTTTTCTCAGTCTCTCCCAAGTACTGAGATTTTCTGCATGTACCACTCTGCCTGAACAGAATTAAGTGTTTCTTTTAAATTTTTATTTTATTAATTTTAAATTACGTCTATATGGGGGAGAGCTTGTGTTCATGGGAGTACATGTGCCCTTGGAGGCATGAGATCCCTGTGACTGGAGTCACAGATGTGAGCTACCATGTGTATACAGGGGACTGAACTCTACCAGAGCAGTGAGTGTTCATAACAGCTGAACCAACTTTCCAGCTCCCAGAACTAATTCTTAGTGAATAGTGATTCATCTGACTGTGTTGAAACAGTAAAAGTAAAGTGGGCCCAGGAAAATAGCTCAGAGGGTAAAGGTGCTTGCCAACAAACAGAAGACCTAGGTTTAATCCCCAGGACTCACATAGTAGAAGGAGAAAATTGACTCCCAAAAGTTCTTCTCTTACCTCCCCATGCATACCAAAACATGTTCACACCTGCATGTGCATCACACACAGACTAGATAGATAGATAGATAGATAGATAGATAGATAGATAGATAGATAGATAGATAATAGATGGGTAGGTAGGTGGACAGACAGACAGACAGAAAGATAGATAAAACTTTTATGTATATTGAAAAAAGTAAGAGTTTAGAAGTTCACATTAATTATTAATTTCTCTCTTGTGGCAAAATACAAATAAAAAAGTGAAAACCCTTTAGGCTGACTCATAGCTTGTTATTATCATTTTTTTCCTTTTGACCTCTATGATAAATACTTCATTCTCTTTTTAATATAGCTTATCAATTACATTAAACTATTTGCTAAAAGTGACTGTTCTGTATTCAGGTGCTCTTTGGAAATTTCTAGGGACCTTGAGAACATACTAATGCCAGAGTCCCTTCCTCAGAAATTCTGAATGACATGTTCCTGCACTGAGCTTTTAAATTCTCCTTAGGTGGTTTAATGTGCCACAAACACTATGAGTCAATATTCTAAAATAACCCAAATCATCAACAAGCATTCTTGCCATACCATCAAGCATTGCCCTCAGAATCGACTCCAGTATCCTAGTGGGGTGGGATTTAGGACTACAGTGGTGCGAACCTAGGCAGCCTCTTGTTCACTCTCATTTGAAATGTATACAGGGCCATGCTGGCCTCTAGCTCCTGATCCCCCTGTCTCCATCTTCTGAATACTGGGAATACAAGTATTTACCAACACATCTGGCTTCAGAATATCTAAAATTGTGCAAACATATTATAAAGGAAAATAGACACAACCTTTTACGATATGACAGACTCTTCATGGATATCCATGAATGAGGAGCTGTACTCACGATCTGTGCCATGGCCACTCTGTTCCTCCTGAGTGAAATGGGCACCTTTGACTGAAGTAGAGCTAGAAGAATGTGGCTGTTACCTCTGTTCAATGACACAAAGCTATGTCAGTCTGCAAATGAGGCAGAAATCACTTTCCTACTACTGAAACTAGTCCCTCAGATGACAAGAGCTAAGTTTTACCTCCATTCCACACGAGTGGCTGTCATTCTCCATCCTCTCAAAGACTATTACATGGCTTTGCAATGAAGGCCAATGCAGTATGACCTAGGGAAAACCCACGAGCAGAGTGAGAAATGGTGTGTGCTCAGAATCCACACTGTCCACTGTTAGCGCCTCGAGTCACGTGTCACTACGAGATTTAAGTTAATTAAAATGAGAACTTCTTCCCTGTCACACTAGCCTTATTTGTTATATGATAAGTGGTATCTGTGGTGGGTACTACAGATGTCAGATCATTTCTACTTCCAGCAAAAGTCCCCTTGGTGTGATGGTTAGTGTTAATTAACCATCCCACAGAATCTAGAATCGATCAAGAATAGTTTTAAAAATTTAATGGTGGAGAATGGCTAGTGTTGGCTTCTCCAGGCCAAACATGCGTCATTTGGATTCCTACTGCTCTGCTAATTGCTGACAGTACACACGCGGCCACTGCTGAAGTGTCAGTGAGATCTTTATCTGTTGGTCTTCCTAAAGTAGCTGATTGCCTGGTTGATTGTCATATGGAAGATGACTACATGGCAGGCAACGGAAACTGCTCATATGCTTTGGTGAGAAATGTGAACATCTCTTGCTAACTTTTCATATATTAAAGCAAAGTAGGTTGGATGATAGTAGAATTCTATATTGAGGTATCACACAAAATTAACTTGCAAGTACTTAGCCAATAATTATTCTAGGAAGAGCATATTTTTGGATAAATCTCTTAGCTTTTGATAAATCAAAAAAAATGTGTATTATCAAAGTCATCAACTGACATTTTATATTTAAACTAGGAGACAAAAATCTTCACACTATTGCTGCATCTACATAAGTATGCCATCTTAACATGAAGAATATACAATAATTAATATGCATGTTTAGTAATACATTTTATTTAGACATAAAATCAACATAGAAATGATGAACTTTTCTTGGAATTTATAAGATTTTTTTATAAAATTATTCTGCAAGGTATAGTACCATATACTTGTAGTCCCAGTTACCCAAGAGACTAAGGTAAAAGAAGTACCTGTGCCCAGGAATTCAGGGGTACATTGGGTAATAAAACAAGACCCCAGCTCACATATAAATATAAATATTTATGAGTAGATATGTATATGTGAATTCTAAAAGCTTTCACAATAATATTGATTTCGTCAGAATTTTAAAAATAACGAACAATTTTGTTAATTTGTTTGATTCCTAGAGTCCAACCCAGTGCCTTGGACATTTTTTGCAAGCAGCCCTAGGAAAAACATACTGATTGCTTTTATTCTTTCCTTTTATTAAATAAAGAAGCAAAATTTTGTTATATGTGTACGTTTAATGAACCCAAAGATAGTTTGGCAGTCATAAGCATAGTCAACAACTATGAAGAGCTTTATTCTAGATTTTGTGTCTAAATTTGACAAAGACAAAATTAAGGGTTTCCACCGGAGACAACCTATACTTAAGAAAAAAAAATCTAAAAGCAAGACTCAAAAAGAAATTATTAGTTGAAAATTTTGCACAATTTGCTTTGATTATATTCATCCCCCCCCCCAAGTCCCTCCAGACCCTCTCCCTTCCCTCCCAATCCGACCTCATGGACTCTCTTAAGTTTTCCTCCATCTAGTCCAGCTTGTGCTGATTATATATTCTCAGACGTGTGGTGTGACCTTCTACCCACAACAGACATTTTTTAAAGCAGCAATTAGTAAAGGTCATCATTATGTAGTTTAATTTTTCAAAAAGTAAAAACCTTTTAACATTATTTTGAAGCATATTAGTGATAGAGTAATTGCATTTGGGGACAAAATAACTTTATATTTGTTATAATTATATACTATTATAAATTGAATTTCTTTAGCTGGTATAGCAAAATGTCTCCTCACTACATTGTTAGGCATGCTCTCACTCCCTGCTCACATCTCCATTACACTCTCAATTTATTTCTTGTTTGCTGTTTTGTTTTCTATTGCTTAGTCTTAAGATGGGGTCACCCCTGTTTGTCTGTGAAGGTCCCCACCCTGGGTCAGGAGCTTTACTAAAACCACTGGAAGTTGTTGAACTCCCTAAGACCCTGGAGGCCTTTCCGAGTCAGGTCCAGTTCCTGCTCTGGATCCTTGGCTTGCACTACAGCAGCAGTGAAGTGCTGGGGTGGGAATATTGGAAGGGGTTGTGTTGACTCTCTGAGTTGTCGGGTAATACAGTATTTTCACTGCACTGATTCTGCATAATCCTTAGCATGGCAGGTCTTAATGTCTCCTGGTGTTTATTTCCATTTCCTTGGTATCTTACAGTTTTCATTGTTTTATTCTTAATTATTTTATTTTTATTTCCAATGGGATCTTCTCCACCCTCCCCCAGATTTCTTTGTCAGCAAGTTTGTTATTGGTGTATAGAAAATGTTTTGTTTTGCTTTGTTTTATTTATTTATTTTTTACATCTGTTTACTTATTTAGTGGGGGAGGCAGGCACAGAAGTGCCATGATATACTTGTGAAAGTCAGAGGTCAACTTGTGGGAGACAGTTCTCTCCTTGCACCATGTGGGTACTTGGGACCAAATTCAAATTGTCAGGCATAGAGCAGGCATTTTAAACTGCTGAGCTTTCTTACTACCCCTAGATAAAACTTTAATATTCTGAGTTTGTATGCTGCTACTCTCATGAAAGTATTTATCATATCTAAGATTTCTAGTTGTTTGGTTTGGTTTTGGTTTTGTTGTTATTTGAGGTTTTTTTCTTTGTCTGTTTGCTGTTGTTTCGTTTTGTCTTTCTTCATAACTCTGTCCACCCTGGAATGTACTACATAGTCCAAGCTGGCCTCAAACTCACAGAAGCGATTTGTCTCTGCCTCATGAGTGATTCTGGGATTAAAGGCGTGTGCCACGAACCCAGCAAAAGTGTATTGTTCAGTTTCCTTGTATTTATATAGTTTGTATTTATAGTCTGTGGATTCTCTTACTATTGATTTCTTGTTTTATTCTACTATGGTCTAATAATATACCAGAAAACTTCATTTATTATGGAGAAAGTCCATAGGCTACTGAGAAGAATATATATTTTATAGCCACTGGTTGAAATAATCTGTAGATAACTATTAAGTCTATTTAATTTATGCTGCAATTTAACTTGGAAGTTCGTTTGTTTGTTGTTATTTTTTCCAAACAATCTATTGTTGAGAGGGAGAGATTAATTACTGATATTACTCTACCTGACTGTATCAATTGCTCTATGTCCAGTAATGGCTTTTGGTTTATGGAGTTAAGTGCACCAATGTTTGCTGCATACATATTTACAATCATTGTATTATTTAGATGGCTTATTTTCTTTACCAATATGTAATGAGATTCTTCATGTCTTCTATATGATTTGGCATGAATCCTACATCATACAAATGTATGAATGCAGCCAGCATTTCTGGGGGGAATTGCGTTTTATTGACCTCATTCTCCACCTCTGCCTCTGTGATGTGTTTTCTGTAGTGAACACATAGTTGGATTTTGTTTTTTAATCTAATCAGCTAGTCATCATTTTTAAATAGGATAATTAAGACTATTTACATTAGTGTTTTTTAAAATTGACCGAAGTTTGCTGATTCTCAAAATTTTGTTAGTTGTTTTTCAGTTGGTTGGAATGTGTTTATGCTTTTCTTTCTTATCTATTTGCATTAGTGGTTTGCTGGTTTCCTGAGCTATACACAACTTTTCCTCCCCTCGCTCAGTCTGTCTTCTCATGACATGTAGTCTTCACTGTGCTCCCATGGTGTAGTGGCTATTCCTGATTGTCAACTTGACTGTATCTGGAGTGAACTACAATCTAGAATTAGAAGGCTCACCTGTGATCCATATCTTGAGGCTGGAAGACACAAGTTTCTGACCTGGATCTTGGCATGGAGATCTTGAGGCATAGTGGCCATGAAAAGCTTAGGCCCAGGCAAAGTAGTACACGCCCTTAATCCCAGGAAACTTCAGCAAGGAGATTTTTGAGTTCAAGGTCATCTTGGGACAAAGCAAGTCCCAGATCCAGGCGTGGTGGTACACACCTTTAATCTGGGCCACACTTTCTGCTGGAGACCTACATAAGAACATTGGAAGAAGGAAGGCTCACTCTTCTTCGCCTGCGTGCCTGTAGGACTGAGCAACTGCTAGATCCTTGCACTTTCTTTTTTTTATTATTTTTATTTTTGGATATTTACTTTATATACATTTCAAATACTTTCCCCTTTGGAAATCCCCTATTCCATTCCCCCTCCCCCTGCCTCTATGAGGGTGTTCCCTCCCACCCACCCACTCCCCTCTTCCCTCCCTAGCATCCCCCTACACTGGGACATCTAACACCCTCAGGCCCAAGGGCCTCTCCTCCCCCTGATGGCCAATAAGGCCCTCCTCTGCCACATATGTGGCCAGCACCATGGGTCTGTCCATGTGTATTCTTTGGTTGGTGGTCCAGTTTCTGGGAGCTCCAGGGGGTCAGGCCAGTTGACACTGCTGCTCCCTCCATGAGGCTGCAACCCCCTCAGCTCCTTCAGTCCCTTCTCCAACACCTCCATCCAGGACGCCACACTCAGTCCAACGGTTGGCTGCTGACCAATGTTGGGGAGTTGGACTACAGATTGTAAGTCATCAACAAATTCCCTTACTATATAGAGATTACCCATAAGTTCTGTGACTCTAGAGAACCATGACTAATAAACACGGTAACGGCTGCCTTTCTTCCTCCTTTTTTTTGTGGTTAAAATCTCATTCATGTCATCTAAAGCTCTAGCTTGGTAGTCATGGACTGCTTAAGTTTAAGCTTGTCTTAAAATGTCTTTAATTAATTTTTTAAAATAAAATCTACACTGTATCTAGTAATCTTGGTTGGAAGTTATTTATTTCTAGTCTAATATATCATTGCGTGTCTTTCTAGATTTTAGAATTTCTGGTGAGAGAACGGATGCTAGTGTAATATGTTCGCCTTTGTAAGAGAGTTATTTTTCTCTTGCATCTTTTAGTAGCTCTCTTAGCTTAGACATCTGAATATAATATGTCCTTGTTCACATTATATTTTGGGGTTACATGGTCTCTTATACTCAGATGTACATCTCTTTCCTAGACTGAGGAAAGTTTCTGCTATAGCATGCAGCATCTTTAGTTTTTAACATCTGCTCCCTCTTCTGACTCCTGGACTCTGGAGTTTCATTTCCTGATCATGTCCCTGAGTTCTTACACACGGAGTTTGTGCCTTTGTTTGCTTGCTTGGTTTTGTTTTGTTTTGTTCTTCTACTGTCTGTCAATAACACCTTTGACCTTGTCTTCCATACCTCTCATTCTTTTTTTTTACTGCTTGACCTAGTCTGTTTGCTGCTGTGCTTTCTGTTGTTTTTACTTGGTTGAGTTTAATAGCCCTAACATTTCTGTTTGTTTATTTCTGTCTTCTCAAGATTTTCATTTTCTTCAATTTTTCATTCCTGTGAGGACTTTCTCATCTGTGCTGGGAACTTTTCCACAGAGTCCTGAAGTCCTGTTTTTGTTTGTTTGTACGGATAGGGGCTGTGCTGTTTGTTGTTGTAGCCCTGGCTATCCTCACTCTGTAGACCAGGTTGGCCTTGAACTCACTGAGATCCACCTGCCACTGTCTCCTGAGTACTGGGATTAAAAGTGTATGCCACCATGCCTGGCCTGCATTGATATTTTTAGTTCATTCATTTGCTTGTTTGTTTGCTCCTTAAAGTCACCCGTTATTTTCTGAAGTATAATTTTTAATTCTTCAGCATTTCAACAGTTCTGTCATCTTTGGATTTGGTAGTGTAGTGAATATGCTATCTTGGAGGCATCATGCCTTGCCTTTACATGCTTGTTGTTTTTGTGTTATGATTTGCACATCTGTTAGTTTGGATATCTCTTCTGAATTTATTTGGGGATGTTATTAGTGAACAGCTGAGTCTTGAGAGCTCAATTCCTAACACTGCTCAGAGCAAAACCAAACTGCTGTAACAGCAGCAACAACAACCACTGCATCAAACACGATACAGAATTATACTTAAAATCAAATAAACCAAGAAATAGATCCCCAATTGCCATACAGCAAAAATAATATAAAGAGCCTGGAGAGACAGCAGAGTGGTTAAGGATATGTGTGCTGCTCTGGCAGAGGACTGAAGTCCAGTTCCCAGCACCCACATCTTACAACCTCCTGTAACTCCAGCTCCAAACAATCTGATATCTCTGAGGATGTATGCACATAACCATACTCAAACATACATGCATACACATAATTTAGAAATAAAATAAATCTTTAAAATGGTGCAGAGTGTGACATGAAGTTGAAATTACTTAGAGTACATGCAGAAATGATAAATGACTGAGATAAAGTAAGGGGCAGAGAGAAAATGGAAAGAAAAGAGGGTTAAACGAGAGGGAAGGAGTGGAGATGGAGGATGTGTCTTATCTAAAAAGCAAGAGACTTTTAAAAATTTGGTTGCCCAGAAATTAAAATAACATAGCAACAAAGGTAGGTAATTGAAGCCAGGTGCAGTGGCTCATGACTCTAATCTTGGAAGGCTGAGGCAGGAGGACTCCTGAGAGTTGAAGGCATTTTGTTTTATATAGTGAGCCCAGGCCAATCTGGAAAAAAAAAAAAAAAAAAAAAAAAAAGAAGACCCTTAATAGAATAAGAAAATAGAAAAAGGTAAATAAAAATGAACACGAGAAACATCTTTTCAATAAATAATAAGCTGAATTTAAAATACTGCTAAGATTGCAGTACAGAGATAAAAGGAGTAACACAGAAGGTGACAAATTTTAGAGGCCTGAAGAGTTAGCGCAGTAAACTGCTTACCTTATAAGCAGGTATAGCTGAATTCAACCTCCCAAATCCGTATTCTAAAAAGCTGGGTGTGCTGACGATGTACGTATACAATCCCAGGGAAGGAGGCAGAGACAGGCAGATCTCTGGGTTCAACTAGCCTAAGCCACTTCATGTGTTCCAGGAACTGCGTGACACCTGAGCAATGATGTTGTATTGTCCTCTGGTGCCCAGATGTATGAAATACATGGGACATGAATATACCCATACACACTTGCACACACACAAATATGTGCTGTGAGTATACCCACACACATTTGCACACCCGCAAACATGTAATGTGAATATACTCATACACATTTGCACACACACAAACATGCAGTGTCAGAGCAGCTTCATCGAGTGAAATGGGGTGTGGCAGGTAGATAGGGTGTCAGTTAAACTAGGAGACTCTCATTTCCCTACCACACAGAGTCCTCAGGCCTGGACTGGGCAAGTCAGGTGTACCACACAGCGATCTTCACTTGAGTCTCCCTTCCTTGCCCATCAAGAACCTTTGTGGACTACACTTAGTTTTGAAGTCTGTGACTGTCCTCAGTTTGTAGCACCTCTGGTGGCTAATATCTAACTGTTGGGTGTCCCCCAAGGGCATTGGGATTGAGGATGCAAACAGCACCAAGCCTGCACCCCTACATCAGTCCCTGTACTCTCAAACCTCACTCAGCATTACGTACTCCGCTGGAGAGACGGAACTGCATTGTCAAGTACTCCAGCGGGCTCCAGGGTCCTGTCCTTGCAATAGTGACTAGGTGACAGATTGGTCCCACCAGAGGCTCTCGACCTAGTTTTCGCATTATCTTCAGGTGATATGTTCAGCGTATAGTTACCAAATGAAGGTTACTCATGTTCCCGGCACTGTCCAATCTGAGCCCCTTGTCTGAACTTATCTTGACCTCCCCTTGTTCTGCATCCCAGCCTCGGGGGCAGATTGATTCTATGTTTCCTAACTTCTGTGTGTGCCTTGTTATGATTATTCAAGGTAACTTAGCTGGGGGTTGAGGGGAGGAGGTATTATTACTATTGTTATTGTTATTATTATTATTATTATTATTATTATTATTATTATTATTTTACTTTGTGAGTGGGTGGGGCAGGGGTGGTGTGTCAGGGGATAACTGGCAGGAGTCTGTTCCTTCCTTTCACCATGTAATCTCAGGTATATGAGTCATTTCATTAGACATGACAGCTAATGTCTTTACTCACTGGGCCATCTTGTCCATCAAAGGTTGCTTAGTATTAAATGATGATTTTTCTCTCAAAATGGTGCCGGCCACAGCTGTTTGAGCCAGGGAACTGCTCTCCCCTGCTGGCCAATCAAGTCTTATCTTAGGAACCCTGTAACTACATAGGAGGCCCGAGAGCAGCAGGCATAGCGGGTGGGTCTGACTCTCAGTCTCTCACCAGGAACTCCTGTGTTTTGGATGAGGCTTCTGCTTTTCCAACACCATGGAGTCGCTGCTGGAGCCGGCCTTCGGCTGACTCTCTCCTTGACCTGTCACACTCTTTGTAGCTTCTGAGCTCATTTACTTTATCTTTGGAATACGCCTATGTTTTGTTGTCTGGACTCTTTAGCGTCACTGTCCGACCTGGGCGCATCTTCTAATCAACTGCCTTCTAGGACCCACCCAAACCCAATTTACACATTTTCATCAGAGTGAAAACCCATCCTCGGGTTCTTCGTATACATAGAGGTTGGGATCTATAGCTCTTCTTTTGCTTGGGGGTAAACTCATCAACCTATAGATATTCCATTTTCAAGCAATAAAAGTTATCTTGCAAGGTGATTTTCTGTATTCAAAAGATACTTCATCTTACCCTTGGACTGTAAGACAAAACGACCTTTTTTAATGTTAAGCCAAAATACTTACATTAACGTGTAAAATGAAGGCTGCTTTATCATTATGCTTATGTACTCAACGAGCCATCCTAATCACCTAAATAATGTTCCTAATGTTCCAGAGGCAAGTGCAGTGCTTGGATGGCTTGCAGACAATTCTCTTTACTGATCTACAAGCCTTGGGAGCTGGGTGCTGCGGTCTACCTGAAGCCTCTCTGTGTCTGTCTCCGTCTCCCTCCATCTCCTGCTTCTTCCCTCCCACCTTTCTTGTTAAAGGAGGTCCATCATAAATCTACAATTTAATTTTTTCTTTAAAAATGCTAGATACTGACAAATCTTTTGGGGAGATAAATTTAGAATTCAAAGTACATAGGGAAGTTTTATGATATCAATTTAAAACTAAAGAGCAATGGCTAAAATCTGTTTCTCTTTTCTAGTTGTCAAAAGTTCTCCAAATGATCACTATACTCTCAAATGGTTCTTGATTAAGTTATATTATTTTTGAGAGATGTACATGAATTAAAATACCAAAAACATTATGAAGTCAGATGTTTGGTCCAGAGAGATGGTAGAGACTTGTATTGAAACTGTCCCGGACATTTGCAAAATCTATCAGAGTGGTGTTTCTGTAGCTGGGTTACTAGAAAATGCATGATGAAGAGGCACTACCAGGAAACAAAACAGGCCTAAGGGACACAGAGATAAGACTGAGTAAGTCCTGTTAGCACTTTAGAATTTAATTTATAATGATATTTGTCATAAACAAACAAACAAATAAATAAAACCAACTTTTGAACTCCTCAACTCTCTGAGTATTTCAGCTATTCACTGAGCCTGCATCTAGGTGGTATTGTGGATAGCCCTGGGGCTTTTTGTATTCTAATTCTGCCCTGGGAGGGGCTTCAGACAAGGAGTGAGTTACACATGTGACTTCTTGTGAACCAGTCCCCTAATGAATAAAGGGGCCAATCACTAGGGGCATAGGAGGGACTTCCAGGTCCAAGAGGAAAAAAGAGGAGGAGGAGAGAAAGAGGGCCCTTTTGGAATGAGGACAGCAGATAAGTAAGATAGAGCTACTAGAGTCTCCTGGTATGGTGGATCCGCAAGGATTTGCTACCAGAGAAATCAGATTTTGATAAGGCTTACAAGATTAGGTTTTAGTTGTTGCACCCAGAGACTGAGTTACTATTGTTTCTGAGCTAAGTTTGTATTGTGTTTTCCTTCACACGGTGGCTCATCTGGGTTCCAGAGAGAAAGGTACAGCAGCAAAGTGTGGGTTTGCCTGATGTGGACCACAGAGGCCATGGGGGTATTGAAGCATCGTGCTGGCGTGGTATCGACCCGCCAGTGGGAACCTAGTGAGCTGGGTGGAGAGATCATGGAGCTCTGAGTCAGAGCTCCACGAGATGAAAGCAGGTCGGCCATTGCCCACCAGTGCATGGGTGGCCAGCCTGCCAAGGCTGAGAGAACCAGGGCATAGGGCAGGAACATGCTCTGCATTTCTTCATTTTTAACATTTCCTGCAACAAGGTGGTTGCTGATTTTTTTTCCCCAGTTATAATAAGTCAAATCAAAGATTTCTTCCCCACCCCACTCCCAATTGTTAGAAGAAAATCATTCTGTACAAAGCAAAGACCAAAAATAAAATTTCCACCCAGACTGATGTTGAAAATCGACCCCCTGGGTTTATATAGTAAACCTGTATTTGACTCATAGTGAGACAGAGGAGAATCAAATCTAAATGAGGAATTCTGTCCTCAAAGGCCGGGTGAAAATCATGATCTCCAAATTTTGCTCTAGTGTGAACAGTAGTTGGTATGTCCTTCTTGCTTCACTTTGAAACTTAAGTCTTATCAAAGAATCATTGAATTTGACATTGGAGGGAAAATAAGAGCCAGGGTGAATCTCAGAATATCTGTGGAACAATCACTCCTTGAATCTGAGTGCTGGGAAAACTGTTTCCCTGGCTGCGGGTCTACCTGGATTCTGGACCACACTGCTTACCCTGTGACTCATGGATTGGATCCATGTCTTACCTGTGACAGTGCTCAAAAGTCAGCCCTGTCTCTACACTGCTTCACTAAAGACCTTGTTGAAACATTATAAATGTTTCTCATTTCTTCCTCATTCCATGTTATCTTAAAGTTTCAAAGGGCAAAGAAGATAATCATCTCTTCTTATCAATCTTTCCTACCCTGAGACACTGTTTAGTTCTCAGAATCCTAATGTATAGACCAATTATACACTTAATATTTGGGGGTGTTTATTTAGAAGAATGGGACCAGCTTGGTAAATGGCTAAATTTTTTTTTTTTTTTTGCAAAAGTACATATTAAGGACAATTCATTAGAAATTGCTATAGCATTTCCACTGAAGTTCTGAAGTAGAGGTGTCAAAGAAACAAAAAATTAAAAAGTAAATCTCCCCAGAGGCCCAAGTACAATGGTAACGAGATCTTAGCTGAAAATTACCCATAGCTACTTTGGTCCACAGCATGGTGGAGATATTATAGTCTTGTCATGGTGGATGGATGGTGAGCTCTAGCCTTGAGAACCTTAAAGTTCCCATAACTATTTTCTTCCCTGGATGTTTAGATGAAGTATTTGTTCTTAAAGTCTCTACTTGTCTATCCTTAAAGTGATTATTAAATATTAGCAAGCTCAGATTTTTATTCTGGAAGCTTAATAAAGACATTCTTATTTCTATCCCTTGTACGTAGAGAATGTGTTCAAGTCCCAGCTGTCACTATCTAAGAAGTCTGAGACCCTCAACACCGTCCTAATGGTGACATTAGTTGTTGGTTGGAGCATCCCCGCCTGAGAGTTCAGTAGTTCACCAGGACTTACAAAAGCTCTTAGCTTCAGAATTACAGTGTATTAGAGCAAAAATATAGATTCCAAGGAGAAATGTACACTGAACAGGATCTCAGCAAGTTTTCTGGGAACCTTCCGTTTTCCTCACACAGAGGGCTCGTGTACTTCATTCACTCTTCTAAGGACTGTGAGTGGTAACAGATAGCATCAGCCAGAGACCTTTGTCCAGTGTTTGTATTAAAACTCGGTCATATCCACATTGTTTACTGGATATAGTACTGACCTTAGCCTTCAACCCCTCTAGAGATCAAGCTGATACTGTTTGGCTGAAGAATGGCTCTTCCCTCTGTCAATCATTCTATTAACGTAGACTTGACCTGGCCCAGGGTTCCAAGTAAACAAAAAACACTCTTGTCAGGAAAGACATTTCAGGAGCTTAAAGGTTGCCTCTGAGGAGCCAAGGGTAAAGGCCAACCTCTTAGGTAAAAGTTAACCCTTTACTGCACATTAGTAATAAGCAACCTCTTTTTCTTCTTTCTATTAACTACTAAAATAGATTTTAGATCCCTAATCAGTTACTAATTAGCTCTTCTGTTACTCGTGCTTTGAGCACTTGCTGTGATTCATACATTCTGCCAGGAAGTGAAAATGAAAATCTCTGTAAGCCAATGCTTTTAGGTTAAGTAAGAGACAAAATATTTAGACAAATAATTATAGTAGTGTGCGCTAAAATATTTTTAGAGCACAATGGGAGAAACTATTAATTTTGCTTGCAACTATGGGGATACGATAATGTCCTTGACTCAGGAAAAAATGTTATGCTATTATTTTAAGAGCTAGCTATTTCAATCTTGAACAAATGGCCTAGGTAGGAATTAGATTACTGATTTATGAATGGAAACTGATAGTAGTACCTTGCTGATTGGTGAAGATAGTCCAGATGTTTCGAAGCTTACCTCGTTGCCCACTCAAAACCACCTTCCTCAGTAATCCCCACGCTTCTCTCATTATGTTTGTCAAGTCCTTCAAGATTTTATGTACCTTTGCCTACCGAAGAAGTCTCAGACATAAAGTGAAAAAATTAAGAACTTGCTGCAGGTTTAGAAGTGATCCTTGTGATAGGCAGAGATTGGCTCAGTAGTTAAGAGCACTGGCTGCTCTTCCAAAGGACCCAGGTTCTATTCCCAGCACTCATACGACAACATACAACTGTCTATAATTCAAGTTCCAAGGAATCCAACACTCTCACATAGACAAACATGCAGACAAAACACCAATGCACATGAAATAAAAATAAATCATTAAAGCAAGAGAAGTGATCTTTATATCTTTAGATTACAGACCTGAAAATAGGTGTTTTGGGTCTTGTAGAACAGTCTGACCCAACTCTGCCTTTAATGTGTTAGAGCAGCCAGAAATGCATAAAGCAATGGATATAACTTTGTTTTGAGAAAAAAAAATTACTTGCAAAACTGCATATGGACTCTAGCTGGTTGACCATTAGTCTGTCTCTCAGTCATTTATTTTTGAATTAATGCTGTTGAATTACCTGCTACAGAAACACTAGGGGACGCAGCATTTTCTAACTCAATGCAGATATCTAATTAGCTCAGTACCATAGTTTGAATCTGTAATGTCCTCCATGCATTCCTTAGTCCCAAAGCCTATCACTCTGAAAGGTATGATAGTTACTCTTTCTTAGCAATTGAACTGGATTAGGACTCACCTAGGAGACATCAAATGTGTCTCGGAGGCTGTTCTGAAAAGTGCTAAAAGGAGAGGCTGCACCCTGAACATTGGTGACAACACCCCATGGGTTGATCTCTCTCTCTGTCTCTGTCTCTGTCTCTGTCTGTCTCTCTCTCTGTCTGTCTCTGTCTGTCTGTCTCTCTCTGTCTGTCTCTGTCTCTCTGACTCTGTCTGTCTGTCTGTCTGTCTGTCTCTGTCTGTCTATCTGTCTGCTGACAGCAAACACAATGGAACAATGAGACTAGCTGCCTACCAGTTTCTGCCATCATGGTGTCCCTGCTGTGTGAACTGTATCCTTCTGTTAAGTCACATCTCATTGGGTATTTGGTCACATCAATAAGAAAAGGAATTCCCCCAGATAGGAAGGAAACCTTTAAGTGGTCTGAGGTCATTAAGCTGTTGGGGGCCAGTCCTTGAGAGAGAGAGTGAGATTCCACCCACTTCGTCTTTCTCTTGTTCACTTCCTGGCCAGAGAGCAGATAGTTTGGTATGCTCTGTGCTACGCATGACACCACCATGCCTCATAGACTGGAAAATCTAAAACTGGATGCCAAAATAAATGCTCTCTACTTTAAGTTGATATTCTCAGGTGATTGACACGGTAAGAGGAAGCTAAGACAGAGCCTGTGAGTAGGTGGTTTTCAGCATTGAAATCTTTGTGCCAATGTGAGGTGGGACTTGCATCATAACTAATTTGGATGTATCATTGTTATGACTAACTCTCCCCCACACTCCGTCTTACTGAGAATATTTAGAAATCTCTGAAACTCTGTATAGACCTGTGGGAAAGAAGGTAAAATTTAATAAAGTAAATAAATAAGGCTAGAGAGATCTTGTAGTATTATTATCTTAGTAAAACCCAGTGTGGGGTTGCTACCCACCTCAATGGTTTATGTTCCTAAATTTAAGACATACACACAGCCTTATGCAGTACAATAGCTGGTTAACTGCCCAACCTCCACACTGTTAGAATCTACCTCCCACCAATAATTCTGAGTTACTACTTACTAATTTGTATGTTCCATCTTGGCTGTTCCTAACTCCAATTAGTCAGCCGTCTGGACCACGTTTTTTATGGCCCAGGGTGCTTTTCTAGCTTCTCTACCCCATGGTGGCCTCTGTGTCTCCCCTCTCTCCACACTCTCCCGGACTGCCAAATCTCCTCTTCCTCCTCCTCCCAGTCCTGAGCCCAGGAATCCTAAAATCTCATCTCTGCCCTCCCCAGATATTGGCTTCTGGCATTCTTATTTACCAATCAGAACCAACTGGGGGCAGGTTTCCAGAAGCTATGTGCAGACCCTCTCATGCAAACAGGTTTTTAGGGGACCCAGATAGCACTTAAAAACAGGCAGCTACATGATCTTCCAGAGGTCGTGAGTTCAATTCCCAGCAACCACATGGTGATTCACAACCATCTGTAGTGGGATCCCACGCCCTCTTTTGGTGTGTCTGAAGAGAGTAACAGTGTACTCACAGACATAAAATAAAGAAAGAAATCTTTAATTAAAAAAAGTAAATACATAACTAAGAATTTTTAAAACTAAAACCTGTTTTGTCCTTGTTGACAAAAGGCTGGATTTAGCTGTCGTGTTTGAGTCTTATTCCTGTGTTCATTTTTTCCAGCTAAAACTACAGGTGTGGTGTTTAAAGGTGGAACATCTCTCTTGCAAGGCTGAAAATCTAACTTGGCATAATGCTGAACAGAAAAAAAGGGGAGGAAGCACAATTCATGGCGATCATTCTAATCACTACAGTGCTTTCTTCATTTGAAGAACACAAGACTTCATTACTTAAGCCACTGTTGGTGGCTTTCTATTAAATGAGGCTAAAAGCAACCCCAATGGAATCAAAAGCCATCAAAATTGGCTCATTGTCAGTACTGAAATGCTGTCAGGGATAAATTATAAAATCATGACTTTGCTCTGTATGCTTGGACAGTTGATGGCAAAGTAGTTCCAGGGTGGCCAGCGCCGTGGGTCCGGCCTCGCTACTCTTCCTCCTCTCATTAGCTCAAATTCCTGGATGCTGAATGGTTCCTGAGAAAGGCATTAATGATCCCAGAGTGTGGACCCATTAAGGATTCTGGGTGGCTGAATGCAGTTCTCCTTCAGGCTCTCTATATACATTTACCATAAGAAGTCTGACCAGAACTCAGCAAGCAGCAAGCAAGAAGTCAAACAAGCCAAAACCAACCAACCAAAAAAATCCCTCTCGACTTTTGTTAATTAGCCCATAACCCCCCTAAAGAGTGTACTCACATTTTTTCTTGTTATCTATGAAGTTCTTTGAGTTAATGATTTTATAGAAAAGGAAAAATGTTGATTTTGTTTTTTGTTTTAATTATCCATTCCTGGTTCCCTATGCAGCTTTATAAATAATTTTTTATTGAAACCATGTTTGTGATGAGTAACTCTTTAAAAATTTTTTCTCTTAAAAGCTTTTTGCCATTAATATTTCAGTTAATTAAAACTGCATTATGCCTTAATCCTTTCTAAATGCACAACAGAATAAATAGTGCACAATACTGGAGTTGGAAGGTTCTTTCAAATTGGATGGCCAGGCCACAATTGGTGGCTTATTAATGTAAACCTGGTGGGGGGTAAGGCGGAGGACATTTTATGTTTGAATGTTTGCAAAAGAGATCATATTTACAAGGGCATTATTTTTTTCCTACTGAATTCCTAAATGTTACTATTATAAGACAGAATCTGTGCAGCACAAACATGTGGGTCCCAAGGGACAGTTCAAAAAGATTTCTAAACGTGGAGTTTATGGAAGAATCTGAAGTCAAATTAATATCCCAGAGCCTGGGTAAAACTCAGATTTGGAAATGCTTTCCCAGATTAAAAAGGAGTTTTGGTGTGGGGCTCCATATGGAAAACATGCATAATTTATTTAAAAGACCAAAGTAAAAGTGAATTCACAGTTCAAAATCTGGATAATTATGCTATAATTAAAGGACTAGTTTGTTTTGTTTTAAAATTATTGTCTTCAAAGTTTCTGCCCAGCACCCATTGCTATTCAAGGATTCCCAAGCCTGCTGTGTTTTAAGCTTACTTCTCACAGCCTGCGAATCTGTGTCTCACTCTTGAATGCAGTCAGACTCAATGGAGTGTTTCATGTCCCCTTTTCTCTATAACCCAACAGTAGAAGCAGTCCTATCCTTTATCTTATCATGATTCTCCACTTGGAGATTATAACTTAATAAGGGAAAAGAAAAGAAATTGACAGAATAGACAGGTTTGATCAACTACATAAATGAGTCAGAGTTCGGGCACTATACATAATCATCTGTTCAATATAGATTCACTGGGCCACTTTCGTATGTTGAATGTGATGGTTATGCACTGAGATTCAGTCCCTAAACTTCAAAGATTTACAGCCACAAGTTCCATTATTTATTTAATAATTATTCTTCCTATCGTAAGACACATACTAAGTCTTCAGCAGAGTAAATCTTCAACTCATCCTCCCCCCCCTGTTTTATTAAATCATAGTCAAACCAAAACACTTGGGACTGTTATACAAAGGAGAGATATCATTCTTCACAATAGCTAAAAGTTCTGTGTAGTAGATTCCAAGGAATAAATATATATAACTACTTCTTCCAAGACCATAATTATGAATTCAAATACAAAAACTAATTTTGAGGATAAAATATCCAAGATGCAAAAAAGTAAAAAACGTTTAAATTGTGGTAGCAACTAAATCTTTGTTTCCACATATATATATCTTTTTTACGTATTTATATATTTTATATATCTATCCTATAATATATATGTGATTTTATGTAATATAAATTATATATTTATATTATTTAATTACAAGTTCTGGAATTACATAGCATTTCTTATGTGTGATACAAAGCTATTCCATTAGATGCCCACTCAAGTAAACTATTCCTTGAAGGGATAATGTATACATTTTTGCTTTTGACATAAAACCAACAATAGTTTCTTTTCAGAAAAAAAACCCAAGAATGTATCTATTATTATGAGGTTACATTCCATGAAATCTTATTTGACTCAAACACTACAGACTATTGTCCCCACCAACTGTCGAACTTGAGTATAGAGGTATACTAAATAAGCAAAAACTTGAATGAACATACCTGAAAGATCTGATCAACTACAACTTGCTAATAATGTTAGTCTGACATGTGTTTAATGATATGCATGATGCAGCTTAAACTGCAATCCATATATACCCTAGTAAGAGGTAATAATTTGTATTGCTTAAGGCCAGATAGAGCCTCGTGGTGGGTCGTCGGAGTGCAGGAGGAAGAAGGACAGGATGATGCTAAAACCTGTCCTAGCATTTCTTGGAGGACTTCAAGATTCAGTCCTTCCACAAGGCCAGTACTGTCTTCTCTCCAAGATAGATAGCATCCAGAGATATAGTATTTCTAACTGTGCTGGTTGAAAAGCTCCATTCTTGCCTAAAATCAGATTGCACAGATTTAGGTAGAAATTGCTTCCCCAATCGATCGATCGATTGATTTATTAAGCAGAAAAAGCACAAGAACTGCTCAAAGGACCATAATGTCAGTCCCTGTAGTATCCTCAATGGCTTGTGTTCAGGTTACACGGAGTAAAGTAAGATTGAAGAAGGGAAGAGGGAGCAGGGGCCATGAGTATCAAAGAAAGAGGAAGCAGAGGCCGTGGGTATCAAGGGAAGAGGAAGCAGGGGCCGTGGGTATCAAGGGAAGAGGAAGCAGGGTTGTGGGTATCAAGGGAAGAGGAAGCAGGGTTGTGGGTATCAAGGGAAGAGGAAACAGATGCTGTGGGTATCAAGGGAAGAGGAAGCAGGGTTGTGGGTATCAAGGGAAGAGGAAACAGAGGCTGTGGGTATCAAGGGAAGAGGAAGCAGGGGCCGTGGGTATCAAGGGAAGAGGAAGCAGGGGCCGTGGGTATCAGGGGAGAGGAAGCAGGGGTTGTAGGTATCAAGGGAAGAGGAAGCAGGGGCTGTGGGTATCAGGGAAGAGGAAACAGGGGCCGTGGGTATCAAGGGAAGAGGAAGCAGAGGCTGTGAGTATCACGGGAAGAGGAAGCAGGGGCCGTGGGTATCAAGGGGAAGGGAAACAAACTAAGGAGGTGACCACAAGGTGGAGAACGCAGAAAAAGAGAAATCAGACAGGACATGGCAAAGTCTTGAACAAAGGAGGTCTAGTGGGAATGAAAG
>CM052709.1:49403667-49477594 GCA_028551405.1 Uromys caudimaculatus
CCCAGGCAGAAGTTTCCTGCCACAGCCGCCCGCTTTTGGGATCCAGGGGGGTTTCTACTACTTTCTAGATTTTTAAAATTTATTTTTATGTGCAAAAGGGTTTTGACTGCAAGTGTACAAGTGTACCATGTGCAAGCAGTGTCTTCAGAGAGCAGAAGTGGATACAGGAGCCCCTGGAATTGGAGTTACAGATGATTGTGAGACCATGTAGATGCTGGGAAACGAACCCAGTCCCTCTGCATTCACCACCGAGGTGTCTCTCCAGCTCCTCATTTTGCTTTTAATTTGCATTTCTATAATAGCTTATTTATTTGGACCTTTGGATTTTCTAAACGGGTATGTTATAATCTTATCTTTTGCATGTTTTATTTTGAGTAATCTTCATTCTTATTGTTACTATTATAGCATTCTTTTTGAATTTTAATTATTTTTATTTATATAAGATTCAGTTATGTATTCATATATTATTATTTATATATTTGTAAATATTTATATTAGTTTGTATTTATTATATTTATATTTATAATATTTCATATATTGATCTTATAGCTAGAAATCTCCATAAACGAGCTTGCTCTGGATCCCTGTAGGTTCACCCAGATTCTGTGCATAGGTAATCATATTCTCTGTGAATTAGCACCTTTTTATTTCTTCTTTTCTAATAAGAATGTTTGTTATTTGTTTTTCTTGTCTGATTGCAGTGGTCCAGCTCTGTGAATAGGAGAATAGTGGAGAATGGGTTTGGCTTGTGTCTATTTTAGGGACAACTTCAAATTCTCTCCCATCAAGGGTGCTAACGATGGGCTTTTCAAAGAAGTTCCTTATCAGATTGAAGTAGTTCTGTTTGTTTCTGTTTTTCAAAGAGTTTTTTTTGTCAGGACTGGAGATTAGATAGAGCCAAATAATCCAATGTTGTTTAAATAAGCATTTTAAATAGAATCTTGACTCCAATCGACTTGAATAGTTCAAAACATAAAATATTAGAATTCACGATTTTTAAAAATGGTATCTTAAAAAGATTGATGTTGAATTTCCATAGCATTATATGGGTTATCTAATATGCCATTTAATCTTATTTGTGTAAGATCAGGACATTTTTGTTCTTTTGTTCATATAATTAGATAGAAATTATCATACATTTTAAGGAATTGTGTCTTGTGTTTGTGTTATTTTAAATTATACAATACATTTATAATTGCTTCGTCAATTAAATTATGTCTTTAAAAGAAGGAATTACATTTAACCTATCCATGTCCTCCCCAACATCCAGCACAGGGTGTGGCTTTCTTACCAGCAGTTGCACAATCTTATTCTCTGACTATAACTGATTCATTGTTTCTCCTTCTCCTGAAGTGCATTTAATGATCTCAGGATTTTGGACTTTTGAAACAGGAGAAAAGAATAATGTTACATATTTTCTTTGCCATCATGCCGTTAGTGTCTAAACATCAACTAGCCAGAGGAGAAGGATGGGGAGCGATTGAACACCAGAAATGGGGCTGTTGGTTGGAAGGGGTTCATTGTTGCTCTTACTTCTTGGACTAGCATCAGCTGCACATGTAGTCTAACTGCGTGTACAGTTGAGCACAAGTCCAGTCCATTGAATTCATATTTACTCTTGAGATGCATCAGGTGAGAGCTCTTGTGTTCCTGGATACTAACTGGGAGTCTAGGTGTCCAGAGAACCTGGGGTATCTCATAGACCCTGCTCCTCTACTTCTATAGGATCACGCTGCTTTGTTCTCTTATTCACATGATTAGAGAGACATCATTTCTGGGTTCCATGATATTGAGACTTGAACTTGGGCCTTGCTCAGGCTGGGCAGTTGTCCTGCAACTGACCCACATCTCCAGGCATTATTTTTATCTCTTAGTTTGAGATAGTCCCACACTCTTGCCCTGGCCAGCCTTTTTGCTCCCTCAGTAGCCAAGATGGGCCTTAAACTTGAGACCTTCCTGTTTTCTACCCCTTTGTCTATTCACAAAAGTGGAGGCATAGAAGACTGGAGGCACATTAACATTAATGATAGAACTGTGAGTAACTTAGGTTTTTATTTTAAATTTTGTTTTGTGTTCATTGATGTGAGGGTGTCAGATCCCCTGGGACCAGAGTTACAGACAGTTGTCAGCTACCATATAGGTAGGGGCTGGGAATTGAACCTGGGTCCTCTAGAAAGGCAATCAGTACTGCTGAACCATCTCTCCAGCCCCAATAATTTAGGTTCTTAATTTACTCTGTGATGTTAATTTTTTCAAAATTCCTTTTGTAGGGATCTAATTATATCTTGAGAAACTCTAAATTTTACTGTTAGCTAAAAGCACTTAAAAATTCTTTATTGTATGTGTCCAGGTCTTTCTTGTGCAGGTATGTCTGTATAACTACCATGTGTGTGCCTTGTGCCCACTGAGGCTAGAAGAGGGCATTGGATCCCTTGGAACTGGAGTTATAAATGGTTGAGAGTTACCCATCATATGGGTTTTTTTAAATCAAATTTAGGTTCTCTAGGACAACAAAAAGTGCTCTTAACAACTGAGCCATCTCTCCAGTCACTATGATTTTAATAAAAACTTTAGGTTTTTAAAATTTTAGATTAATAATTATTTTTGACACAGGATCTTACTATGTTGTCCTGGATAGTCTGCTAACTTATTATTTAGATCAGGTTGGCACCAACCTTTCAAAGATCTACCTGCTTCTGCCCCCCAAGTGCTGGGATTAAAGACGTAGGCCACCACACTCAGCTTACATTTATTTTTAAGTTAGTGCACATAGGAACAGACTCCTTTGGCATTTTACACATACTTTTGAGTGCTCCTCCCCTGCACTCAGCCACACTCACCTTCTGCTCTAGTGTTCCATCTTCTTGCTCTCATACACCTGTGTTCTATGTTCCCTCCTCACCCCCTTTCATGACAGTCCCCCATGTCCTACCTCATGGTCTCCTTTATAGTTTCCTGGCCTCTGTCCACACGTCTATAACAATTAGAAGACAGTGTCTGCATACCCAGCATTGGTCTCTCTGATCCCATTTCATGTATTTTCCAGGTAAAGTGCTTATAAATCAGTTAAACACCAGTAATGGTCATGGTGTTCCATGTGACTAGATAAGTTACTTTTTTTTTTTTTTTTGTATAATACAGCCATTTCATTCCCGTCTTATAATGTTCAGTTTGTGGCCCTGAAATCTGCAGTAATTGGCAGCATTTCACCACCTCTGTCTATGAAGGAAGATGGTAGTTTTGTGGATGGTATTAGTGTTTAGCAAATTCTCTTTCTAGAGCAGAATACGCGTTGAAGAAAATAAAAACGTTGGGTTCACTGCCAAGAACACAAAGCACTGAAAGTGAAATGAGCAGACCCAGAGTCTTGGTGTATTTGGGACAGCATGGGACAGAGGCACCACCTTTGGTCAGAAGGACACCCACTCTAGTCAGAAGCAATGGGACCCGGAGCAATGGAACCGATCGCCCTATCGCAGACGGTCGGCATCCCCAAGATGCCAGTTAGGATCCTCAGCTTCACAGCTTGGCAGTGGCTCACCCCTTTAATCCCAGCACCTGGAGGCAGAGGCAGTAGGATCTCTCTGAGTTTGAGGCTAGCCTGGTCTACAGAGAGACTTCCAAGACAGTCGGGGCTATGTAGAGAAACCCTGTCTGGAAAAATAAAAACAAAAATGCCACGAGGAATAAAATAATCTTGACCATCCCACAAATCACTGGTGTTGATAGGAATGGTGGGCAGGGGAACTCCATAGACATCTGGTTTTAGTCACCAAATGTTATATAAAAAATAAGTTTTCTTGGTATAAATCTCCTTGCAGCAAACTTATTGATCAATAATAAACGTCAATATTCTGTTTACCCATATGCAATACATTTTGATATTAGTAGCTGAACAAGTAATTTGCATTATAGATTGTGTCTTATTTCTTTATTAAAAATTATACTGAGTTATGGAAGCCATTTTCATGCAAGTATATAAATGTGCCTCCTTCTCACATTCCCCCTCCCCCCTGACGTTAGTCCCTCTTACCCGAGACTCATTCCCACTTTCATGTCATCTATACATATAAGATTTTATCTGTCTATAAAGTTCCAGGACCCACAAATGGGAGAAAATATGTAGTATTTGACTTTCTGTGACTGGCTGAATTCATTTAAGATGATGATCTCCAATTTCATCTACCACCCCCACCCCCTGAAACCACATAAATTCGTTCTTCTTCATGACTGACTAAAACATCACTCCTGTGTGAGTCTCCACAATTCATCTTCCACTCTGTTGATGGACACCTTGGCGGTTCTGTAACTTAGCCATTGTGAATAGTACCACAGCAGACACTGATGTGCAAATGTCTGTCAAACAGTTTTCAAAGAATGTGAATACCAGCACTTAATTTTAAATTAGTGATTGATGTGGGAGGGCTCAGCCCACTGTGGGTGGTGCCTCCCCTGGACTGGGGTCCTGGGTTCTTTAAGAAAGCAGGCTGAGCAAGCTATAGGGTGCAGGCCAGTAACCAGCATCCCTCCACGGCCTCTGCTTCATTCCTGCCTCCAGGTTCCTGCTCTTTTTGAGTTCTTATCCTGACTTTCTTTAATGATGAACAATGATGCAGAAGCAGAAGCCAAATAAACCCTTTCCTCCCCAACTTTTTTGTTTGTTTGTCATAGACTTTCATCACAGTGATAGAAACTCTAAGTCATCATGCTTTCAGAAATGTATCAGAATAGAAATCATGAATAAAAGATCTGTAACCCTGACTAAGACACTATGTAACCAGTAGAGCTTGAACTTGCAACCCTCCGGACTCAGCTCCCTGGACTGCATAATAACTGAAAGTTCAGTTGGAGGCAAAGAAATTTTGACTAGAGAATTGTCGGTTAAAATAAGATGCCAGATAGGAACTTTGGCATCCTAGACACTTAGCAATAAAACTATTTTCTTAAAAACTATGAAATATAAGAACACATAATATAGATTGCTAAAATGATAATAAACACAATTCCCTGGGCACCCTTCCCAACCCCACCCCCGCTCCCTGGTGAGGATTTCCAGATCACACTCCTTGCTCTCACGGATGTACCTCAGTCTTGAGCCTTGTGTATTGAGTTCCCTATAATTGTGCCATGCACTTATGTTGTTATGCATCATAATATTTAATTCTCATGCTTTTGAACCTTCTACAAATAAATTCAATAATTATGTGTTTGGCTCCTTTTACTCCACATTAAGTATGGGATATTTTCCCAGACTGATAACTTAGTTAGATTTCACTTTTTACTGCTGTAGAATATTCCATTATTAAACAAACCACACTGGGGATTCACCTAAGATACATGTTAGAATTCTTTCTTTCAGTTTTCAGTGTGTGTGTGTGTGTGTGTGTGTGTGTGTGTGTGTGTGTGTGCGTGCGTGTGCATGTGCGTGCGCGTGCGCATACTTGTTGTTGTTGCTGCTGTTGTTGTGTTTTGCTTTTTGTTTTTCCTAGACGGGGTTTCTCTGTGTTGTACTGGCTGACCTGGAACTCATCCTGTAGACCAGGCTGGCCTCAAACTCAGAGATCCTCCTGCCTCTGCCTCCCAGTGCTGGGATTAAAGCCATGTGCCACCACCTCCCAGCTGTTTTGGAAATTTTTAATTAATAGTTTTATGTGATATCCATGTTAGAATTCCTTAAAAGAAATCTAATAATTTCTTCTTTAAAAAATCATGAAAGTGTATGGGTAAGAGTCATTCCCTGGTGACAAAGTGCGCACAGAGACTGAAGAAAAGGCCATCCAGAGACTGCCCCACCTAGGGTTCCATCCCATATACAGTCACCAAACCCTGACACTGTTGTGGATACCAAGAAGTGCTTGCTGACAGGAGCCTGATATAGCTGTCTCCTGAGAGGCTCTGCCAGAGCCTGACCAAGACAGAGGCAGATGCTTGCAGCCAAACATTGGACTGACCATGGAGTCCTCAATGGAGGAGTTAGAGAAAGAACTGAAGGAGCTGAAGGGGTTTGCAACCCCATAGGAAGAACAACAATATCAACCAACCAGACACCCTCTCCCCCCAGAGCTCCCAGGGACTAAGCTACCAACCAAAGAGTACACATGGAGGGACCCATGGCTCCAGACACATATGTGGCAGAGGATGGCCTTGTTGTGCCTCAATGGCATCAATGGGAGGAGAGGCCCTTGGTACTGTGAAGGCTTGATGCCCCAGTGCAGGGGAATGCCAGGGCGGGCAGGCAGGAGTGGGTGGATGGGGGAGCACCCTCATAGAAGGGGGGGGGGATGGGATAGGGAGTTTCTGCACTGGGAAAGAGGATAACATTTGAAATGTAAATAAAGAAAATACAAAAAAAAAAAAAAGGGGAGAAGGATAAAAGGAAAAGCTCTTGAAAGGCTGCATGCTTGGCCTGTGGAAAAGACCACCTGCCTCAGGTGTGTTGGCGCTGCACACTCAGGCTTGTGGTGTCCTTCACTCAGCAGAAAGCCCTGTAAGCAAACTGGGAGCTCAGTGAATAGTTAGAGAGGAAATCACTTTTATAGGATGAAGACAAGAAAGTACTCAGAGATCACAGCCATCTCCACCTTCTCTGGAAAAGAGTGAGCAGGCATGCGGGAGATGAAGTCTGCTCTCCACACTACCATGGAACTTTCAGTGTAGGTAGAAGCTCATGTATTTGAGTACAGGCAAACTTCCTATGATACGGTACAATTTAGAGCTTCAGAGGCAAGTCCTTTCCTGAGTCTGAGTTATAAGTCAATGTCAAATACAGAAACAAGCTCCACAAGCAAACTCTCAAAATCAGGTGTATCTCGCCATTACATTGAGATAAATAAATTTATAGGTGGAGAATCAGCTCACATACCAGACACAAACCATTGAATATTGCCAGTCACACACATAACGCCCAAAGTCATGCTTGCCTCTGCCCTGTTGTCTAGAGCCCTGCTTACCACAGGCTATAAGGCATAGCACATGGATTACATTTCATTGACTAATGGTAGACTGGAAAATATACAAATTCCTGTACTACCTTGAAATTATAATGGCCTGAGTTACTTTAGTCAGTCTAGCAAAGCACAGATTGATGTTCATAATTCTTACTGGAAGGAAGTTAGCATTCATACACACTCTCGGCTCAGTGTTACGCTCAGTCGGTGACTCATGATTTTTTATTTTAAATATCCATTTTTAATATAATTTTTTAGGCTTTTAATTTATTTGTGTGTAAGTGTGGCTTGTCATGTATGAAAGTCAGAAGACAACATATGGGAGTTGGTTTTTCCCTTCTTCCACTGTGTCCAGAGGATCAAACTCAGGTTGCCAGAGTTTTTTTTTTTTTATCTACCTAACCATCTGACTGGCCGCATACGTCCCCTTTTAAGAATGATATTTTATATTGATCTCCTCATCTATTATACTGTTTTGCTTTTTTAAAATGTTGGATAAAATGAAATTGAAGATCCCTAGACATAATTCAGTGGCAAATCTTCCTGCTGCCTTCCTTACAGAGTTGGGAGCCCACAAACAGACACCCCAGCTCTAGGGCCCTCCTGCTATTCTTGTTTTAGGTAGGAGGAAAGAATGATTGGTTCCATTCCTAGGTGACAGTCTTTGACACGATGGCTCATTAGTATTTTTAAACCTTAGCAGATGAAACTCCCATTAACTCTGCTCTCCTTTCCCAGCCCCTGTTTTGACATCCTTTCTGAACCTTCTCCAGCCTTTCCACATTTTGAAGTTGCAAAAGCCACAAGTGGCCATAGCATTCTGGCAGCACTCAGTTAACAAGTGTCAAAGGGTGACAGGCTTCTTCAGGACCCATACTTTTAAATATAGAACATGGTGAATAAAAACCCAAATATAAGTAAGTGACACTGAACAATTTTGGCCTATACTTTCCGATGAAAAGGTTATCACAACGTCATGTGAAGTTACTGTGTTTCTTGGACCTTATCTTGCCCATGCTCTCGTTGGTCTACTGTGTAACAGGATACACAGTTCGTGTCTCTAAGCCGTAAAAATGCAGGAATGAGTCCCATATGTACCTTGGCCTAGTCTTTCTGATGGAGATCCTGATTAGTCCCTTTGGCCACACAAGTAGAGTTAGCATGTCTTTCCAAACAATTCTGCTATGTTTCATTACTCTGATTCCCTCCTGTCGAGAGCTGCTGAATGAAAGGCTGCTGGCTTTCCTCCCTCCTCAGGCCATTCAAAGTCTGGCGTTTGTGCCGGGAACTCAGCCGCCATTGCCCTTCTCTGCCTTGACAGTGGCAAGGACGCACACAGCACACCAGTTCACAGTGAAGGTGGGAATTGTGAGCCAACTAGAGATTCCCCTAAATCCCGAGATGGCTGAAAGTTAATTGATAATTTATCTTGACCTGTAGGGTTGCTGCACTGTGCAAGAAGTGGGCATGTGTGTGTGTGTGTTTGGGGTTTGGTTCAAGCCTAAGGCTGCCCACTAGCTAGCAGCCTCCTCAATCTGATCTGCTATCCGCCAACACGTTTTCTGACTCAAGAGTTTCACAGAGAGAGAAACGATCATTAGTTACAAGATATGCTTGACTTTCCCTCTTAACGTCTATATTGTTTTAGGGAAGCCCCTACCCATCTGAGCTTGTTTTCTCCAACATCTGTATGGTTTGGGGGAAGTCCCTACCTGTTTGAGCTTGTTTTCTCCAATACAGACATGATGCTCTTTGCCATACATGATATTTTGTCAATCAAATAAAACAATGATCAAAGATGTGCTGGGTAAACTACAACAGACTGAGACATACAGCAAGTCTACCCTTAGCGGCAGTGGTACCTGGGTGGGCAGGGGTGGGAGGGAGTGATTTTCCCCTCCAGTGAGCTTACATAAGTGGGTGGGCAAACGGAGCCAGCAAACAAAGTCCAACTCAAGACCTCTGAATTGAGTTTGTGAGTAAAGAATGCATTTCACATTTCTAAAGGATTGTAAAAAACAGATGTAAAAGCAAACTAACAAAGAATCATAAGACTATGCAACAGAGACCTTTGCCAGTTATCACCAATAGCTTACTTTCTGCCCTCTTCCCAAAGGAGTGTGCTGATCCTTAGGAGCAGAAGTGAGCCACAGGATTGTAGTTGCAGCCTCCCTACCAACTGGAGTACATGCTAGGCTCTGGTGGTCTCCTCAAAATCTCTCCTAATCCTACACACAAGGAGATGAATGGAAATAGGCCATTATTTTGTTATCAACTTATGGGAACCAAGGCTCTTAAACCACAAGCTAAAGATCAAAAGAACTCTCAGGTTGCACAGCTTAGGAGACCCTCAAATCTGTGTTCAAATTGAGCTGTGGGCACAAATTATTTTAGAAAAGACCAAAGGATTTCACATTTTGAGTTTTTGTTTCCCCTCTTATAATCTGCTGCAAATAGAATTATATCGTCTCTCCCGTTTTCGCCTATCATGGCAATCTTCAAAACCCCTTAATCTAAACTGATACTGGTGGCAAGGACCTCTGACATAATTAAATTGAACCACATGAATTCTGAATCAAGATTAAGAAAAAAAAAAAATTAAAGCATTTATTGTGTTGAAATTTCTTATGCCAATTTTCTGCTAGCAAGGAGAATCCAAAGGTCAAGGCTTTTTGCAGCAGACCTAGTGGCATATTAGTTACAGTAATTCAGCCTGAAAATTCCAGCAGAAATAAATACAATGGAATGTCATGAATTACAAGAGACCACAACTCTAATCAGCTCATGGGAAAAATAAGAAAACATGCATTTTCTTATTGACAGTTGATAAGCTTAATCCTGAAGCTTGGTTAGAGACAGAGGAGAGCCAGGGTCTTCCAAGGCTGCTGTTAGGTTGAAGTGAACATTTTGAGGTCCCCTTTTCTGCTTCTGCCCACTGTGACAGGAAGGCAAACAGAACTGAAAGCTGTCTGTGCTCTTGCTTGTAGATCTTTATCACATTCATTCAGTGGGTGTTCTCTGAGCCAGACAATGCCGGAAAGCTTGGGAGTCAATATGGTAGACGGTAAGTAACCGAATGACAGAAACCTTATGAATTATTTTGCTCTAATTTCAGAAGCAACACCAAACATCCTACCACAAACCTGAACATCCTTCCGCCTCAGATCTTACTTTCACCAATATGTGGCTTAAGACTCATAATTAAACATTTTGTGAATAGAGATTTTCCCCTCAAAAATCCTGTAGAGTGTTGTGGATGGCCCTGGCGCTGCTTGTATTTTGATGTTAATTCCGCTTTCCCAGGAGGGGTTGTCTGAAAGGAGGAATGAGTCACATACTCAGGTGACTTCTTGTGAACCTCCCCCAAATGAATAAAGGGACCAATCACTGGGCGAGTAGGTGGGACTTCTGGGTTGGACAGAGGAAGAGAGGAGCAGGAGAGAGATAGGGGGTTTTTTGGATGGAGATAACGAAAGGACAAAATGTAGCTGCTAGTGTTTCCCGGTTTCATGGTGGATCTATGGAGGAATTAGATTTAATATGGGTTACAAGATTAGGATTCTAGTTGTTGCACCCAGAGATTGAGTTACCATTGTTTCTGAACTAAGTTTGTGTGGTGTTTGCCTTCTCGAGGCGGTCCGACTGGGTTCCAGAGAGAAAGGTATGTTGGCAAAGCATGGATTTGCCTGATGTGCACCATAAAAAGGCCATGGGGTTTTGAAGCATGGGGCTGGCGTGGTAGCGACCCACCAGAGGGAACCTAGGGAGCTGGGTGGAGAGATTTTGGAACACTGAGAGTTTGCCGAGATGAGAACAGCCAGCTGGTGGCCGGCTGGTGCCTGGCGTAGTGTGGGCTATTGTTAGTATATTTAATATTTCCCGCTACAGTAGAGCTCTTTCTTTTCTTTTCTTTTCTTTTTTTTTTTTTTTTGTTTTTGTTTTTGTTTTGGTTTTGGTTTTTTGGGGGTTTTTTTGTTTTTGTTTTTGAGACAGGGTTTCTCTGTATATCCCTGGCTGTCCGGGAACTCACTCTGTAGACCAGGCTGGCCTCAAACTCAGAAATCCACCTGCCTCTGCCTCCCAAGTGCTGGGATTAAAGGCATGCACCACCACTGCCCAGCTGAGCTCTTTCTTAAAGTGAAGTACAATATCCAGATTTCATATGTCAACTCATAAGAATGACGTCAGCATTTACAAACCCTTTTGCTTCTTAAGACTAAATAATTAACATGGGGGCCATGGGGATACCTCAGTTGGTAGAGTGCTTGCTGTGGTGAATTTGAAGCACGTTAGAAAAAACAAAAAGCCAATGCTGAGGAAGTGGAGCTGGGGGATCTCCGACACCAGCTGGCCTAGCTTACTTGGTGAGTTCCAGGCCAGTGAGAGACTTTTTATTTTTCTGTTTCAAAAACTAAGGTGGTGCTTAAAGGACACCAAAGGTTGTCCCTGCCCACCACATGGGTGCACACATATGTGAACAGACAGTTCCCCTCCTCAATGATCACACATCTAAAAAGAAGAGGACAGCAGATAATTCAGCTCTACTTGAATGGCATCACTAGTGCCCAAAGATTAAAAGAGATGACATAAAAATAAAATCTCTAAATTAGATGATACAGATCTCACAAATAAGGACAAACAACAATGTAAATGACAAAGAGATGTCTTTCTAAGTATGCGAAGGTCTACAGTTTCTAAAAGAACAAAAAGATAAAGAATATGATAAAAAAAATTAATGAGGCAAAACATGAAGGGAAATCACCAAAGTATGTTCTGGCAATCTGTAAATAAATGGGGAAGCCTCAGAGCTGCAACTGTTGCAGCTGTGTTGACGACAGGACAGAAAATTTTGTCTTTAATTTTTAAAAATATACAGTTATTTATTGTGTAAATGTGTGTGAGCATGTGTGTGTGCGCATGTGTGTGTGCCTGTGTTGAGGGTAAGGGACAATTTTCACGGGTTGACACTCCCTTCCTACCATGTGAATCCTGGAGATTCAGTTCATGTAGTTGGCTTGGTGACAAGTGCCATTTTCGCTTTTTATTTATTTATTTATTTTTAATGATAATGTGAAACTATGTATAAAATTTGACCCCAGAATCTTACTTCTATTATTTTGTCATGAGACATAAAGCAAGGACAAGTTAGTAAGATTAGAGAAATGAGGACGGAAATGTGGAAGAAATTGCATTTGCACCTAGTAATAACAAATTCTGTAATATAACTAATTACGTTTAAAAAAAAAAGCATAGTTAACCTAAAGTATACTGTATGCTTTATATAGTGGGATATTGTATAGTGGAATATTATGATCAATAACTTGAAAGAATGAGAGACTATAAAGATATGATAGAACAAAGAATATTAAGAATGATCTTTCTTTGGCACTGGTTATTTATGTGGTGCTCTTTTTAAAAAATCTTTAACTTTCTTATTTACTGTCACCTAATTGCACGATTAGAATGATATGTGTGTTCATGCCATTAAAATTATTTCGATGAAAAGCCATTCATGATTTCTCAGTGATAATAGGAGAACAGAGAGCAGTGTGTGTATTGTGATGTCACTATATAAGACAGAGATAATAAAAGAAAAGAGGGGGGAGCCAGAGGGAGACATTATGAGGGGTTTCCTGTGGTTGTGGTTGAGGAAGGGAGATTGTGAATTTGTGTATGTGTATTTTCTTTTTCTTCTTAAAATTTGAAATATGTTGTTCTTGCAATAATAATTTTTTTAATGCTTTTAACTTGGAAAGATACCAAATATCTGAACTCAGAGGGAAGTAGCTATCTAGGTGCAAGCACATAGTAGGTCCTCACGAGCTGCTTTGGTTTAAGTCCTTAGGCATTTAGGCCCAGCCTTCCCTTCTGCTCCACTCCTTTCTGCTTGCCACTCCTTCCTGAGCAGTAGGCAGCCTATCAGCAGTTGCACAGAGTAGGACATTTCTGTCAGTGTAATACTTTACCTTGTTTTTTTCTTAAAGGAGCAACTGACAATCGTAAAATTAATAAATGACAAACTTTCTCATTATATACTGTTGCTGCCCCTGCCTTTCCTGTAGCTCAGGCCAAATTTCCATTAGTCTAAATGGGAAACATCTTCTGGAAAGACAGAAATTTTGGCATAGAAATCATTGGTTAACATGTTCTTTCCGGGGTAAAGTACTCTGTAAAAGAATTAATAATTGCCTCCACGTTTGGAGTCCTGAAAGAGTGGCTGTGTGTAGCCCCCTAGTGAAACCTACCATGCTAATGCTTATTTAGGCTATTAATAAAGCATACATGCTTATTATCCAATGGCCCATTAGCTCTCCTTCCAAGACGTTCTGATGCCATGAGGCCTGCGCTGTGTGTGTGCCGTTCTTACAGAGAACAGAATATGTTCTGAATTTCTACCAAGAACCATTTAAATTCTTACTCGGGCTATTTAAAAATTGAGTATCTGGCTCTAAAGAGTAGTAGTTTCTCTGCTCTACTGTGTAAAGATAGATACTGGCATTTCTCTGACACTACCATGAGCCAACTCCACAGTAAGTACCATTACAGAGATGGGATGCAGAAAACCAGCCCAGGTAAGGGTACTACATAGGTAACAAAACCGAAACTCACATGGAGAGTGGCACTCCGGTCCACAAACACAGCATACTGCATACCATTGCCACCCCGCTAGCCATAGCTGGGTACCTCTTTGCATATGGAACCCTTTTGTGAAGTTCTTCCCAGTCTCACCTGCCCTCAGGTAACTTACTCTCTGCCTGTGGACTATTGTTTCACTATACTCAGGAGTGAGGCACTGAGAAGGAGGATTGCTGTCCATCTGAGGCACCAGAGTAAGGACAAATGGCCTTCTGTGTCCTCGGGTTCATATTCTGTAGATTAAAACCGATCGAAGATTAGATGTTAAAAAGAAATAATGAATTGTCTCTGTACCTAGCACATGATAACTTTTTTTCCTTATTACTAATCCTTAAACAACAAAATGACTATTCACATAGCACTTAAAGTTATTAGACACTGAGGACTCACGTCAGTCTATATGAAAAGACAACACCATTTTATGTGAAGGATACCAACAACCACAGACTTCGGTACCCGAGGAGGGCTTTGGAATTGGTCTCTGTTGATTCCAAATGTGTATGTAAAATGAAGGCAACATCTTAGGAACTGGTTGATACCACTCAAGGGAGAAGTAGAAGAATGGATGGACTCACTCTTGGAGTTCTTGAGGGATGGAGGGAGGGGGACAGGTAGATTCCAGTGTAACAAGTCTGTCCCTGTGATGTGAGCTTCAGAACTGCCAGCCTAGCTCAGAGGATGAAAACAAACCAAGTAAAGCTGTGAGAACAATCCTTAACAAGTTAAGTAAGTAAGTGCGTGTGTGTGTGTGTGTGTGTGTGTGTGTGTGTGTGTGTGTGTGTGTGTGTGTGAGAGAGAGAGAGAGAGAGAGAGAGAGAGAGAGAGAGAGAGAGAGAGAGAGAGAGAGATCAGAAGGAAGAGGAAGAGGAGGAGGAGGAAGAAAGGGGAAGGAGTAAAGGAATTAACAGAAATTTTCTTTTCTCTTTTCCAATGGAAAGACCCAAGGAGCAAGGAATGTTTCTTCCAAACGGGGTGGACTTTAGTTTCTTCAGTATGTAGACACTGTCTTAAGTCAAGGCATTGGAGACAAACCATTCTATGCCCCCTTTTTAGCTGCATAAAGTCACTAACCTCACAATGGCTATTTCAACTTTGTCAGGCCCAGGATTCACATTAATACAGCTCAGCTTTTAATCCCCAGTGACAAAAGATAATAAATAAGATTTGATACTAAATCCAGAACAGGAAGCATGCTTGCAAACAGTTTAGGTAGCTGAGAAAAGGCACCTGTGTGTTACATGTTAGTTTCTTCAGTTGTCCTTTATTGTATATGTTGGGGAATTCGTGTTTTAAAATTTGCCTTTTAAATTTTGTTTTGTTATCCATCTAATTTGTTCACCCATGTTTGAGTCCTTATTATGCAACAGACTTTGTGTTTAGGGCTAGGAATATACAAAGTAGAGTAACCCTAAATACTCACATTTTAATGGGGAAAATACAATTAACGACATCATTTGTGTAATAATTTCCATCACATTACAGAAACCATTTTGTTTACCTCCAGATCCCCTTTGTTTATTTGTTTGTTGTTTGATAATTGCATACGTGCATCCAATGTTTTTTGATCAAGTCTGTCCCCCCCCTTCTGCCTTGGCTCCTTCACTTATCTGGGACCATTTCTTCCCCGGCTCATATGCTCCTCCTGTAACTCACTGAGTCCACATAGAGAACTTAGGATGTACATGGATGTAGGATTAGCTGCTGGAGCAACAGTCACTCAGGGGCTGGAAAGGTCTACCTTAAAAGCAGCCATCATGGCTCTACCCCAGAACACGTGGGCAGCACTATGTGGCCTCTGTGGGTGACAAGAAAGAAAAGCACACAAAGTTGGCAGGGGAAAGCATTGAAGAGAACATGGGGTGGATGTGAATAAAGTGTACTGTATATACCTATGAAATTCTTAAAGAATAAATAAAAACATTTTATATATTTATATATATAAAATCTACCTCTTAAAAAAATCTATCTCTTAAAAGTCTTCAGAAGCTTCCCTGATGGAGGCAAAACTGAGTACCAGTCCCACATCTGTCTCATTAAAGCTATAATTTAACATAGATCTAACATGATGTGTAATGGTTGATTATGCACACACACACACACACACACACACACACACACACACACACACAAATCCTATGAAGATGGTGAGCAATCCACAGTCAGACAGGACTGAGTGTCATTCATCTGTACGAAGATACCCTGTGGAGTTTGATATGTCATAGAGCAGAATAGGTGCCCCCTTGGCTGATGTGGGCGCCAGCAGACCATTTAATTCTTAGAGTTCTAGGTCATTTCTTTGATTATGTGTTCCCTTAAAGAAATCATACATCTCAAAGACCACAGAATTAGTTTTCAACAGACTGGAATCACTGTAATACTTCTAATATTGTTTTCATTTTGGTAATGGTGAACAGGCCTTCGGAGAGGCAAGGGCGTAAGAGGATACTGAGAATTAAAGAAGCCCATATTTCTGCTATGGCTTTAATTAGAAGTAAAGTCTTTTCTCATGGCAACTTAGTAGAAGATTTTATTCCCAACTTTCTTAAAATTGTTGTTTCAGAAGAGTTACTATTTCCAAGTAAATTTTAAAAAATAGGAAAGAAGTACTAGATGCTTAATTTTTAAAAAACAAATCAAATTGAACTGTATATTTATTGTACTTACATGCATTAAAATAATTTCTTGTTCAGATCAATTGATAAAAAAATCAACTGACCAACACAATTAATAGTCTTTGGGTTTTATTGCTATCTTATCCTGATTTCTTCATAACCTATGATGACAGCATAGTCCAATTGTTCTTATAAAGATTTATGTATTTTATTATTTTTATGTGTGCATGTGTTTATGCATGCATGAGTGTGTGAGTGTGTGTGTGTGTGTGTGTGTGTTTTCATCTGATTTGGAACTGGATTGTGAGCTACCATGTGGGTGATGGAAACTGAGCCAAGGTTCTCTGCAAGAGCTGAAAGTGGTCATAACCACTGAGCTATCTCTACAGCCTCTCAATTCTTATATTTACTAATAAATATAGTAGAACTTTGAGGCTCAACAAAGGTTTTATCAAACTTTCATTTTACCAAAAATGTCTTTAACATATAAACTGATAATTATTTATATCACATCATTTAATAAAAAGGATGCTATACAAGATTCAGAAGGATCTACTAGTACAAATAGATATTTAAGTCAAATAAGCTTAGTTGTCAGAAATCCACTTTATATCTTAACTATTTTCTTTTTGACATGGACCAATGAGAATTTTGGTATAGGCATACAATTTCAAAAGTTCAGTCTTTGGAATTTCTGTAGGTTATCCTTTTCTCTCATCCCTTCCTGTCTCTTTCTATAATCCTGTGTATCTTGCCTACGCCCAGGGGTCACAGTAAGAAGACCCATTCCGTGCACCTTCCGGTGCCACTGAAACAAGCTGCTCCTGATAGGGGCTCCATAAGGTTCCTCCACTGCAGTGAATCAGGCTAAGTACATTCACTCACACACTCTCCACTGCAGTGAATCAGACTCAGTACATATCACCCATACACTCTCCACTGTAGTCAATCAGACTCAGTATATATCACTCACACACTCTCCACTGAAGCGAATCAGGCTAAGTATGCATCACCCGCTGCTCTCCAATGCAGTGAATCAAACTAAGTACATTCACTCACACACTTTCCACTGAAGTGGATCAGACTCAGTACATATCACTCACAACTGACAATAATTTTAAGAGTTCACAAAGAAAGAATTAACTATTTTTACTTTGCTTAATGTTAAGCAAAGGCAGAAGACTTTCCTAAAGTATAATTTGGACTCTCGCTACTGCACATGTTATTACAATGTAGCTTCTTAGAATTAAGGTAAAAAAATAAAAATAAAAATAAAATCTATCACTCTAAGGAAATTTTACTTTGTAAAGTGAATTATTACTCCACTCTGTGCACTGAAGAAAATTCCCAGCAGGAGGGAACAGCATATGGTGGAAGCCGTCCTCCTCTTTTTGACTCACGATTCCTCAAATTTCTTCCCAGAGATAATTACAGCAACTATGGTTATCAGAATTTTATTCATCTTTCCATAGATAGTCTATGATTATGCAAACATAAATATCCCCAATTCTTTCTTTTTTACAAAGCAATAGCACAACATATATAGTGTTTGCTCTTGATTTTTGAGGTTGATGTATCCTAAGGGTGATCTGTGTTGGCACCTTATAGGCTTTCCTCGCCCTTTTTAACATCTGTCTAGTATTTTGTTACACATTTGCACACAGTTTCCTTAACCAGTCGCCCCTTAAGTTTTATACAGCCATTTGCCATTTTAAACAACAGTTGCATCTTGCATGTATACTCAAGAGTATAGCTACGGGATGTGCTCCTGAGTAGAGCTGCCAGGACCAAGACTGGACACATTCTGATACTTCCTCTGTGCTTCAGTAACTGTTCTGGGGCTTTGAAAGATTCAACCCTCTTTGCACCTCGCCCCTTGGACCTTCTTTAGGACCATCCTAATTCCTTCAAAAGCCTGGTGTTTCTGAGAAACTCTGAACGTCACATTTAGCATGGTTTTTTGTTTGTTTGGTTTGTTTGTTTGTTTGTTTAAGGTCAGTGTTACCATCTCAGAGACTCTAATTCGTGACTCTAATTTTCACTTTTTCAAGATCTAGATCACAGCTCCACCACTTCGCCTTGGGTAGAGAGTAATTCCAGGCAGTCAAAAACAAAAATACACAATAAGCTGTTCTTAGAAGTTAGGTGTGAGGGAGCCCACCTGCTGGTCTGGCGTTGGGCAGGTTGAAGCAGGATTGTGAGTTTAAGGGCAGCCTGAGCTACATGAAAAGACTTGACATAAAAATAAACAAACAAACAAATAATTGCTGTTGGAATCTGAGGAAGAAGGCTGAGTGTGAGCCAGTCGAGAAAAGGCTTGTTCCCTGCCCCTTAGCTCCACCTCTCACGCCCCCCACCTTCGCCTTAAGCAGCCCCAGAGACACTGCTGGATCTTCCACTCTTTTGTTAAATATGAGCTGCATGACATCAGCATTAGAAGATGCCGAAAGCAAAATTGTGCCAGGCATGGTGGTGCACGCACATGGCTCCATCACTCAGGTGGCTAAAGGAGGAGACATGAGTTTGAGGCCAGCCTAGGTTAAAAGACCTAAAAGAAAGAAGGGTAGGAGAGAGAGGGAGAGGGAGAGGGAGAGGGAGAGGGAGAGAACGGCAGGCAGGCAAGCAAAATCAAGAATGGGTAGGACTCCATTATGAGCGGAACCCTTCCTTTCATTATTATCTGCAGCTCTTGCAGATCTGTGCTTTCTCCTTTTACACATGCACTTTTGTTTCATCTTCTCTCGCCTTATCTCCACTTCCTATTCTTTTTCATGCTGTTTTCAAAGATTCCGGCCACTTCTTGAACCTCTAAAGCAGTGGTCCATAGCCTTCCCAGTGCTGCAACCCATTAATACAGTTACTCATACTGTGGTGACCCCCAACCATAGACTTATTTTCATTCTTACGTTATATCTGTAATTTTGTTACTACTATGAATCGTCATGTAAGTATTTTTTGGAGGTAGAGGTTTGCCAAAGGGGTCGCAGTCCACAGATTGAGAACCACTGTTATAGAGAAACCCACTCCTTTGTGGATCAGGTTCTGGCTAACAGCATCAAGTCGAAATTATTTTTAATTTTAATTTTTACTATGCATGTGCATGGGACTATGCAGTATGTGCACGTGAGTTCAGGCACCCATGGAGGCCAGAAGTGCTGGATCCCTCAAACCCCTCCTGGACTTTGGGGTGGTAGTGAGCTCCTCATAAGAATGGTACCTGCTCTTAACTGCTGAGCACCTCTGCAGCCCCATAAATAATTTCTTGATTTTCATGTCTCATGGGATGATGCTGTCATGTGAGTTTTCCTGTGTTGGATGTGGCAAAGCACCTATGGCTGGTGGGCTTTGATAAGTATTCATACATAGTTTGAAGCTCATGGCTTCCAGAGGAAAACTGATGAAACACACAGCCTTTCTCTTTAGCTATTCAATCACAGATGCTGGAAGCCCCATTTGGGGCATCTTTATAAGGCTGTTTTATAACAATTAAGCTAGCTGTGGTAGGAAATTAGTTCCAGCATGTTTTATGGGCAGCTACAATTTTGGTTCAAAGGATGGAGAGCATAATCTCAGCGATTACAAAAGGGAAATATTGCAGGCAAATTCCAGCGAATTTCCAACTAGGTGGGGCTCTTTCAGAAACCACTGACACATCTCATCTGTGTGCTCACACAGTTGGTAGTGAATCGGGAAGGAGTGTGGAGTGGCGCAATAGACCCTTAGTCTGATAAGCTGGTCCTGTACCGTTAAATCACGGTGCTGCCCCCCTCTGCACCCCACTTGAGCGGCTGAAGGAAAATTGTGGAATTGCTAACACTAGCTGCAGCTGTCAGGAAATGATACTAATTAGTTTAATTTGCAATAACACAAGCACTTAACTCTCCAAATAATCTAAGTTAGTAAGTCAGTTTTTATATTATGACAATGGCGTGCTTAAGAGACATAGAAGCAGTGCTTTTTTGACCTTTGACACACATTTCTGATAAAGGAGCGCACCAAATACACGGTTTTGATGTCTCAATTATACTTTCATCTGTTTTCTGTGAAAATAACTTAATAAACTAGAAGATTTGGTAGCTTTACACGAGAAAAGGGAAGCTGAGATTGATGTGTCCAAAGGCTTAGAGCCAAAAGAATTATATTGTTTAAAAAAAAAAAAATTGATTGTCCCAAAGGATAACATCTCTTAGATCACTAAGTCCCAGCAACTCCCGGTTCACTTTTGCAGGTACTCATCTTTTTCCTTCACTCCTTTCTGTGGTGATTGTCAGCTCTGGAGAAGATGGCTTGGTGCACGCCACACCCTCTTTCTCTGCCCTCAGACAGGGCCGGCTGCTGCTGTTTCTGCTCCAGGGTGTCTCTTCCTTCCTTCTGTACACCTGGTATCCACATCGTTTTCCCAAGCAGAGAGACAAAGCCCTCAAAATCACTTGTATACACAGTCCTCGGACCCTCGGAGTCGCTTTCTTCTTGTTGTGATCCTTTTTCTTTCCACGGGAGGCTGGAGGTTTGCGGCTGCCCCTGAGAGCCTGAGCTGGTCCACAGTGAAAGGGCGTCTTCATCCACGAACCAAGTGTCCCGGGCGGTCGTCCTGAGACAAGGTTCTTGCTTTTGGGTCCCAGCTTGGATATTTTCATATTTCAGTGACTCTATTTCTCATTCTCTTCTCTTTCCTTCCCCTCCCCTTCTTACTTCATATTGAATTTTGGCTGGGTCTGTGGAGCTTTTAGAAACCTCCCAAAGAGAAGAACTGCAGTACGAGTCTCTGTCAGGAGTCAATGGGAGAAAGCTGTGTGGTCCCTTGGAGAACTCATTCCTAGAAACTCCTGTTTGCACTCAGAGAGTGACTTTTTAAAAGAAAGGTTGGCCTTGTGTTTCTCCTCCCATCCCAACTATAGTTCAGATAGTCAAGGGGAGTTAAGTTTAAGATCAAACACCGAACAGCTAGAGGATAGTTCTCTGCCATGCCTGGCTCTTAAACCAGTTACTGAGGAAGCGAGCACAAGTCTTACAGTTTAAAAAACAAAAACCCACAACATGAAGGTAGCTTTTTCAAATGATACACAGCATTGCTATCAAACATCTTTTAAAAATTCTAAAAATGGATAAAGTACTCTTTAAATTGGGGGAAGGGCGGTCTCACACAATGCTGAGGGAAGGGCGTTGAAAACGATGCTAAAGGCTTTGACCATTTTTCTAGTTCAGAAATTGGACCTCTCTGGAGCCTGTGTCATGGAAGCTGCCCTAGTTAACATTCTGTCAGTGTTTCCGTCATAAATAAGCCTCAGTGCTGAGAGCTTTATAATTTGGTTATAAAAATTTGCTTTCTACTAAAATTTGACAGGATACAGAAGATCCAATTGTCCCAGAGAGCGATTGTTTTAAAAACATTTGGGAGGAATAAATAAGGAAGATTAACATATTGTGGAATGAGGATCAGGAGGGTTTTATACCATTTTTCCTTTAGTGGTCTAAACAGCACTGCATCCAGATGAATCTTGGCCCCGAAGTGAAGTTTTAGAAAGATTTCGCTTATCCACTTGTACTGAGTAAACATGGTTTCAGATCCCACTGTCTCCGTTGGCATTGCTAGACGACAGGCAAGAGAGAAGGCCAGGCCGTGCTCTCCTTTAACCGTGGCTCCAACATGGTCTCACATCGCATTTTCATTAGACATTTAAAGAAATTAACAACTAAAGGCCTGGAGCACTAATCACACTCTGTCTATAAGCAACACTTCTTAGACTAAACTAAAATTGAGGAACAATTTTTTTTTTTTTTTGGAAAGTAAGTACACAGGCGGCCAAGAATCTAACATGGGCCCTGCTGATAATGGTGGAGTTAGGCAAGCCATTTAATCTCTGTGGAGTTTGGTTTACTCAGGGTAAAACACACGGCTTTGCAATCTGGTTCTTTCTTTCTATGAGGATGATTTTATTATCTGAGGTAGGAAGGGCGCAGTTTACAAAGGCTGAATCCCTCCTGTAGCATGAGCAAAGACAAAATGGTTTTGGGAGGACTTTGGGCTTCACCAGAAGAATGGCTGTATAATCTCAGTGCCAGAGCCAGCAGGACTCTCAGCTCTCTGCTACAGCCTCAACCCTTGCAAATATCACTTAGCTCTTTAGTCTTATACACATACGTATACACATGGCACTAGTACTGCCATGTATGCTGTATATTTGGTGAAAGCACTCTCCAACATATCATCCATTTCATTCTTACACAGCATATAAGGGGCAGACATCATCTCAGTTGTACAGGTGAGAAAACTGAGTTCCTCCAGCCCTAATGACCCGACCAATGAGGGAGCTGCTACGAAGCTCAGAAATGGATTCTGTCCTGTTTCTGGACACTGTACCTTCATGTAAATTTCTCTGAGAAATCAATGGGATTTAAAGTCTACGACTCTCTATGTGTGTATCTGCTGACCAGAGAGCAAGGAGTTGTTGCTTTGCTTTATGGCTCTGATGTGCTCAAAACAATCAGCACAGCTCTGCATCTCTGTACCCCAGCCTGTTGACAGTCAGGTGCTACAGGTCCTACTCATCTACAGATGTGGTTAATCCCAGCTGCCCAGAGGTGCACTCGCTCTTATGCGCTCGCTCTCTCTCTCTCTCTCTCTCTCTCTCTCTCTCTCCCTCAAAGCTTCTCTCCTGGCTATTTGTCTTGTGTTTTTTTCTCTTTCTCACTCCCTTTCTTTTGCTCTCCTTTTGGTTTGTGCAGTCTCTTAATGCAGACCCAAATAAAATAAAATAAAATAAAATAAAATAAAATAAAATAAAATAAAACATAATAAAATACAGAAGCCCTTAGAGTCTTGAAGCTGAACAGGATTTCTAACAGTATCTAGACCAAGACTTTCAGCTTCCAGAAGAATCAAAAGCCTAAGCCAGCTGGCTGATGGGGAGATCTGATGTCAGAGACCGATCTCATTGCCAGAGCCAGCAGGACTCTAGACCTCTACTGAAATCTCTGTGCCCCAGCGTCTCCATATACATAAGCATGTATGTAACACAGGGACCACTCACCGACCCTTGCAAACATTACTCAGCTCTTTAAGCTTATACACTTAGAATTCTCAGTGCTGTGATCTCCGAAACATGAAAGAAATTCAGCTCTTAATTCAAAACAGCCGGGTAAGGACTCTTCGTGTTTAGAACAAATGAAGAAACTCCTTCTTTCATCTGTGATACCCAAACTGACAAAAGCATGAGCTATATGATTTGTTCAGATAACTGTAGGAAGGGCGAGGAGTGGAGCCGAGAATACAGTAGGGCAGATGGAGACCGAAGAGCCCTCCACTGCTGCTTGTAATGGATGAAAGAGCTATACTGCCTAGGGTTTTACAGTAGGCATCAATATTTCTGGTCAAATATTCAAGGTCTTGACTTTAGCAAGAAATAAAAAAGAATGATACACCCCCTCACCAAAAATACTCAGCAATTTTATATCATAAATCAGTTGTTTGAAACCAAGAAGCCATCTATTATCCTCTCCCATCACAACAGCGACCACAACAGTGTAGTGAAACTTGACATCTCGGCCTTCTCTAGGGGAGCAAGGCCAGACCTGCTGGGAATGGTACCCACAGTGGACCATTCCGGTTTTGCTTCTCAAATCCATTATTATTCAGAACCTGCTGCAATGTAGATAGCATCCCTTGTTTCTGAGATGTATCAGTTGCCTTTGTGATTTCTGCCTGCACTTCAATAAACAGAATTCAAGAATTCAGAGGAATTAAAGAAGGTCTTGGAACCAGCCAAGCAAATTGGAGAAAATAAGGGACATGTTGATTACATAGACTCACTCAGACTCCAATGCAAGCTGTCAGCAGCACGCATGTGACATTCAAACCCCAGGGCTGGAGAATTCTTAAGACATCACTAACATCCTGAAGTCGGCGAATTGTACCACATTTACCAAGCTCTCTCAGGGGAGACAGCATGGTGAGCAAGGTGAATGTATTGGTTTGATGGGTGAGAGTCATTATTGTCTTTACAACAGAATATAGACCATTCTCAGGAATTCACTGTTACAGGGACCCTGGTAATTGGTACCATATAGCAAACACCCTGTAGGTCAGGAAGGCACAGTAGAGAAGGAAGAGATCGCTTCTGTTGGCTTCTGAAGCTCTGAAATAGGCATCTATGTGTCCCCTGTGTGAGAACTCAGTGTGCCCATCACTGTTATCCTAGATGGGTATCCTAGGACGCTCCTTAATTGCAATTCAGCAGCTTAACCCTTCTACTGAGGAGGCCAAAACCACTTTGCATATTAAGGTGTACCAGTGATCTCTGTCTGTAGCTCTTCACCATTCATGGAGTGCAGCTTTAAGGCTAAATGTGTTTGTTCAAAATCCCCCCTTCCCAAGTCACAAGGGCTGCTCACTATAACCAGCAATTTAGAAACAATAAGAACACTTTTCAGTAGAATTATAATGTGGTTGTCTGATACCCAGAATGGCCCCTGTCAAAGCTTCACTTATAATCAACATGAGAAGCACAGAGTAAGTTGGCAATGGCCTTGGAGAAGGGGGTGGGTGGGAGGGGAGTGGACGGCACACTGGTGCTGGCTTGATACAACTTTACTTTCTTCCCCTCACACACACAGAGACAGAATTATCCCAATCTATGGGTCCCTGCCCCGCCTCTGCCGGGGGTGCTGTCACTTTTCCTGTTCAAGAAATCAAGAACAGATGTGTCAGGGGTCATAGGTGCTTTGTAATATGCTCAAAACTTATCCTTGGGCTTACATACAATTAAAGCATGTCAGAATTCATGCTTCAACAGTGTCTAACAGATTGGAAGATCCTATGTCTTGTTCTCAATAAGTAATAATTGAAAAGGTCTCTTAAAATAATTTTCAATAGCTAAATTTCTTGCACATCTCATGTTACAATGAAAACACAGAATACTCAGCTATATCAACGAAGCATATATTAGTATGAGGGCAAGGCGTGTAAATCCTTGACTGTAGAGGTCTAAAGGTTGAGAGTTTTCTTAAAGTGCTATATTGGAAGCTTAAAAGATACGTTCATTTAGGTTTTAAGACGCCAAGATCTGGGGCATGCTGGAAGCTGCAAGAAAGTGACAGGTTCCCTTTATGACAGGATTCATCTCCACTTGTGTTGCTACATACAATTCTGATCACTGCTTCTCAAGAACTATGAAAGAGACCATAAATTTACCCAGAGAGGAATATGGAAAAACAGTTCTGGATTTTAAGGAGACATTTTGGGTTTTGCTGAGATTAGACTACAGGAGTAGCACATGTCTATGCAGAAAGAAAAAAGCTGGTCAGACGACAGCAGGATAAATAGCTGCTGACCGAGGCCCAGGTTTCTAGATTTAGCAGAAGAATAGCTTCAGGTAAAATCAAAAGATGCCCCTGTGCTGCAGTGAACTTGTAAACTTTGCTCCATTAAACATTAATGAGCCAGTTTACTCTGAATTTTAGATGGGATGGTAGCTGTCACCTTCTAACTGAACTCAGAACATCATGAATGCTAAATAAACTACCAGTCATCAGCCAGTCCTTTCCTGATGTGATATCACGGCAACAGTCCCCGACACTTCTATCTACCAGAAATACATGTAGGACCTAAGCAGGATGGCACGCTCTTGTTCCTAAAACCTCGAGGAGGAAAAGGAATTCATCAGGTGAATGTCTCAAACTCTTGTGCTTCAGATGTCTGTAACGCACAGCCAGGAGAGCCGACTTTTACTAAGAAGTTGTCACTGTGTATCATTTAACACAGTTTCATCATTATGGTTATTATTAGTTTTCGGGAAAAAAAAAAAGTGCTGCTCGGATCTGAACTATGCAACAATTCAAATTGCAATGCAAATAGGAGAACGGGAAGGAAAGTATCTTAGTGCACAGGCAATGCTAACTGAAAGTTTCCTTTGCTTCAGCCCTTGGAAGTCTACAGCTCTTTAATGCAATTTATAACCGGCAAAGGTCAAGCCTGTACTGAGGGCCCATTGGGATGCTCTGCCAAGTGGACATCAGGCGTCCTGAGGGGATGTCTGTGCTAGAGACTGACTCAGAGCGGCCCAGCCTTTGAGAAGACTGGGATACTGCTCTGAGTCTACCACTCCACGGTACCTTCCATCCAGTCCTGGGCTTCCAGAGAGACAGAAAATCTGAGCCCACAATTTTCCTGTGGCCTTCTGTCCTTGGGGTCCTGTTGGTGCTTAATCTTAAAGGCAGATAGAATGACTGGTCGTCACCAATTAACTCCTTACAGCTTGTCAGACTTACAGACCAGACACATACACACCCCACCCCTCTATACACACCACACATCCCCACACCCCCACCTTGCATTCCACACACACACACACACACACACACACACACACACACTAAAGACACAACAGACACACGTACACACACCATCCCACATACAGAATATACGCACCACCACCCCCTCTCACACACACACATACACATACACATACTACATGTTAAGACATGTCCTGATGAATAAACTAGTCCCTGGAAGATGGTGCTGGTATCTTCCCCGAGAGAAAGATGTTTCTTTAAACAATGAGGAGTAAAGAGAGGCAAGCAATAAAGTGTTTGGACCCGAGTCCCCTGTATGTCACCTCATTAGGGCAGAACATGTGACACAACTCTAACCACTAAGGCCAAAAGTGCTTTCTCTTTCTTCTGGACCTGAACCATTATGCTGTCTTTTGGACTTTGTACTACTGTGGGCCCCATTGTACTAAGGTCTTTAATTGGTGAAATGTTTGCAATAGCTCTGAATGCCAAAAAAGTTCTAGAAGTTGCTTTGTGGAGTCCTAGGGTGCTGGAGTCCCCAGACCTTCCACCTTCCACCAGATTCACACTGTCATTCCAGTGGGCAATTGCTAAGAGGGAGGAAGGGGAAAAGCATAAAGAGATCCCCCCTCTAAATGTTAACTAAAAGTACCTTATCGCTGCAGCGGCCCTAACTACCTCACTAATTCTGGTACCAAAGTCATGCTGTTAAGGAAATAGCTGATTTAAACAAAGCAGGAGTATTTTTAGAACAATAAAAAACCCTATTCAGGATATCTAATTATGCAAACTGTGAACAAGAAGACACCAGTCTTGCATTAGCAGAGACTTGACTCCTGTTGTAATTTGCTCTTTTTTTCGCAGCAGAAAGCAGTTCCTTTTTGTTGCTTTGCTGCCTTAGCTTGGCTTGGCGCTTCTGCCAGAGCGGTGCAGGTCACCGCAAAGTGTTTCTGTTGCTGCGGTAGACTGCAGTTAGGGAGCGTGGCAGGATAATGCATTGTAATGCAGATTACGGTGGTTCGCTGCTGCGTGATTCACAGATATGATTGCATCTAATTTCAGAAATAAGTGGAACCGTCTGCTCTTTTGTGTGGGCTGAAAAGCTGTTCCATGGTGTTCAAATGACTGCTGCTTTTGCACCTAGAAGAAGAGAAAAGAAACCCACCCAGTGTCACCTCAGTAACTCTCCTCACCCAACGGATCCCCCTCCAACCCAGCGCCATACTGATTTTTATGAGAATTTTATTTCTTTTATCTTTCCCCTGAAAAATAGCGTGATCTGATGTTTTGGGGAGTAGGTACATTTAGTTTTATTAAATTTTCTCATCTCTCCTCTTACAGAGGGACCTTGTTACATGCTCCTTTCTCTCTCCTTTTCCTGTGGCTCCACCACAATACAAACCCGATTCTTTGCAGAAAACATCCCCATGTAGACCCACAGTGACAAGTTCCCTGGGAAGGACTTGGCTTGCCCATACTGGGTAACTCTATGAGACCTGCTCTACGGAGACTATCACATATCTGGCTCTGAAGGCTCATTCAGGTGGTGTTTCCTTCGAGTGACTAAGAGTTCAGGGTGTTCTGCCATGTTCCCTGTCACATGTGGATCCCAGCTTACAGTCTCTTTGTGTGGGTCTACGCTACGCAGCTTGTAAGGAGACCATGGTGGGGGAAAGAGGAGACGACAGACATTCGTTCTGTGGCACGAAAATGGGAAGAAGCCATAGGAAGCATGGAAGGATACAAATGGTCAGGAGGTCGGGAGAAGTCAGGGTGGGGAGGAGAATCACCAGCAAATTTTGTTTGAAATACCATAATAAAGCCTAATACTGTGTAAGTTGATTTTTTTAAAAATAAATGAGTGAAGAACAAAAATAATTTATGATATTATGATTCATGCAAGATTCTACCCATTGAAAAAGGATAATGAGAATATTTGCAAATAAGAAGTAGCCACAGCTTTAGGTATTAGATCTGATTAGGCTATTGACTTTATTCCAGTTTTCAGGTTTCATTTAACCTGCTAACTCCCTGGATTTCACTCCTGAGGGAGGCTTTGGGGGAGCAGGCCAGCCACGCACACCCTCTATCATCTATGGCCACACACAGTCCTCCTTTATGAAATCAGCCTCCCCAAGTTTGAGTGTGCACCCCCTAATTATGTGCTTTCTGTTTGTTTTCCATTGCTCTGACTTTGGTTTTACATATCTCTCTAAAAAAGCCCGCAGAAGCGGCTGCACTATACTTTTCATTCCAAACAGAAAGTAAACCTAGGTAACAAACCCTTTGGCAGAAAAACAGTGGCATTTCTCAACGAGCCACATGAATGTAGATGATTCTGGAAGCCAGAGTCACTTGGGACCCACAAAGGAAAGAGGTTAACATAAGAGGAGATGGACCAAAGACCTGCAAAGACACAGTCTGCCATTGCATACAGATACCCAATTTATCCCCGACCCTGATGAAACCCAGGCAGAGTCTCTCCTCATCTGACACATAGATAAAGGCCAAGCTGATCCGTGAGCTCAAAGAAAAGATCTCTAAACACACGTCCCTCAGTATTACTCTCCCTCCGACAAATTGCTGTGTGTACCCAGGCTACAGATGTTGGGGTCTCAGGCATTTATTTGATCCACAATAAATATAAGCCTATAAAACAATGAGTTCTCCCAAAGGCAGCCATGATGTGGCTGTTTTCTGACATGGTCTTCAGAAATTATCTTCTATCTGCTGTTCACGTGTCTTTCCAGTGTTGCTTTCTCTGAGTGGGTAAGGATATAAGATGGATTTTGTGTATCGTTCCATTCACTTTTTTAAAAAAATGCAGGTTTTCACGCCATTGACTCTGAAGTGTTCTGCTGGCTGGTTGTTTCTATAGTCTCTCCCATGACCATCGACTGAAGGGCTGAGACTGTGGCACTGCCCACAGAACCTCTAGTGAGTCATGTGGGAGCTGTCTTCCCAGCAGAACTTATCAGGAGAAACCCTAAGCACCTAAGGTGGAAGGCCCAGGAACCCCTGTGACCAGACGGGACTGTCTACTACAGAGAACATCATTATCCCACTTGACATAAAGCAATCAAGATGGGAGAGGAAGGCCATTAGAAAACACATACCTGTAAGGGCCAAAGGTTCAGTTCCCATATATATTTAAAGCTACTTATCACATTTAAGCACCTGTTCTAAATATTATCATCTGCTCCAAAGAGAACAGGAAACTGAGCAGTAGTGTAGAAGAATGGAATAGACCTCCTCCTCCTCCTCCTCCTCCTCCTCCTCCTCCTCCTCCTCCTCCTCCTCCTCCTCCTCCTTCCAGTGGGAGGCAGGGAGCAAGGGGACAGGCAATAATGAAGGAGCAGGGGAGTAGTTTATCTATGTTGCAGATCTTTAATTCTATTTTAAGTAAACAATGAGCTAATCCATCACTGTGGAGACACACACACACACACACACACACACACACACACACACACACAAGCCTTATCGGCTAACATAACTCTGTAGCTACAAAGGAGAAATCAAGAGGATAGACAGGTCCAGTGTGAAGCCTTAGAAATAAATGGCAGCACTGTCCCTGGGCAGCCAGGAAACTTAGGTTACCTAATCTAGGTTGTCTTGAGAAAACCCAAGCTATGCTGTCTGTAAAATGGAGGGTATGTCATCATCTGCACACAAGACATTCAGAGGAATCCCCAGACACGTTGGGAAGCATACATTATTTTAAGCTATCACACACACAGGACCCAGTACATGCATCTGGAGTTCATATTTAGGAATATAAAAGTATATAAAAATACATATATGCATGCAAGAACAATGAATGAAAAAAAGATACCATAGATTTGACGGAGACAAGGAGGGGCAAATGGGAGGGGTTGGAGAGAGGAAAGGAAGGGAGAGAGACATCTCAAAAAGAAATAAAACTAAAAAACAATCAAAAAGGACATGAACAGGGTGATTCGAGGGAGCTGGTCGCTGCAAACTGCATAGCAACCCTGTGAGGCATGTCTTGTCACTGACTAGGGACAGATGAGGGTCCGTGGAGAATGTGCTTTTTCTCTGTGGAAGAGCCACTCTCTTAGAGTGCCAGGGTAGACAGGTGTGTCCTTGTCTCACCTCCTCTTCAGAGTCAGCCAGGTCAATGTCTGCCTGTGGAGAGAGAGCTGCTTCCTCGGCACACTGGAGATGGCTCTACTCTGAGACTTCTCACGTATAACATTGTTAACCAATGTGGAGCTGTAGTGGACATGCTGACCTCCCTGTGCCCGGTTGCTACCACATGCCAATGTTACTGAGGGAAAGAGGTGACGACTCCTTGTCATTGTGTTTGAGTCAGGAATGGGGCAGTTGCCTAAGTCTTCTGGAAGCTTCTGTCTTCTCAGCACCTTAATGGAGCATTTGATTCCAAGTATTGGGAGCATAACTAGCAGTGAGGGTGCCCACACATTTCAAAGACTGTAGAAATTACACTGCACAAGTTAACCACTGGAAGTCAGCTGGCTTTCTGAAGGGATCCTGCTGGGATATTTTTCATCACTTTTTCAATATTTTTTTTCCTTGCTGTCATTTAAATAGAGCCTTAGAAACTTAAAACTTAAATCTGTTTCCCTACCCAAAGTTTTCCTTCCAGATTGTGCAGGCACACATACACAGACACACAGACACATACCACACACACACACACACACACACTCACACACACACACTACATGTACACACTCACACACACAAACACACTCACAGCCACACACATGCACTCAGACATATTCACACACACACACCACATATACACCATACACGCACACACACACACACACACACACACACACACACACACACACCACATATACACCATACACACAAACACACATATGAACACACAGACACACACACACACACATACGAACACATAGACACACACACACAGACACTCACACAGCTGCCTTATTTTAGGATCTCTTATGTATTAATGACACTGATTTTTAGAAACATAATAATAATAATAATAATAATAATAAAAAACCACAGAAGAGCCTTTTGTCTACATATTCTTCCCACATAGGCTACTTCTTACATGTAGAATTAAAGCCACATAGGGAGAGAGAGAGAGAGAGAGAGAGAGAGAGAGAGAGAGAGAGAGAGAGAGAGAGAGAGAGAGAGAATCTCATTGGCACAGAGAAAGAGGGGTGATAAGTGTGAACTGCTTCCCCAGTAAGTCTCCATCATCTTTCTTCTTTTCTTTTCCCTCTCATTTTCTTTCTTTTCCTTTTCTTTCCTCTTTCCCCCTCTCCCCTTCCCTCTTCTCTACCCCCTCACTCTCTCAATCTTTGTTTTTATGCTGTGGTGTTTCTTTCATGGTTTAATTATGCCAAGTGATGGCGTAGAGTCTGCAGACTTGTCACAGCCAGAGCAGCCAACCTGAGCAGGCTTTCCCATTTTTGACACAGAAGCCCAGCAAGCCATTCTGCCTTACATAAAGCCTTGGATTCACAGACATCGCTCTTGAAAACTGCGTAAGATGTGCTCTGCCTTAGCTCTGTTAACGTTACATTTACTTTCTTCTTTTAAAACTTTAATTGTTTTCCCCATTGTTTCTCTTGTGTTCTTATGATAATTTTTGCTCCCTCTGGTAGCTAAAATTACACCTGTAACTGTCCAAAACTATTAGCAAAGCCAGCTTTGCCCAGGGAATAAAGTATCTGTCTTGTATTTCAGACAGATTGTGTTCCAACACCATTGTGGTCAGATTTTTATTAAAAATTCTTCATATTTCTTTTCTCTCGGTGCCAAACAGATCGCTACATTTTCAACACTTAATCATCTTCATCATCTAAAAATATTTCCACATTAAAGGAAAATATTTAAACTTCTTTTTGATGCATCAAAACTTAGAACACTGCATGAAGTCTGGTTTTCATAAAGTTCTGCAGAAGGGTAGTGTGTGCATAGAAGCAACTTTATAAATAATTGTCAAGGTCAGCTCCTGGGAGAGCTGGAGTGGTCACACTGGAATGCTCTGTGCTGGGATCTCAGATGGCTGCCTCTGCACGCAAGCTGTCCTTCCTTTCTTTGGGCAACATCTTTGGAGAGTTCTTACCAATGATATGAAATTGGCTTCCCTTAGGCGAGATGCTTTTATCAGCATCATGAGGTCTTTCATGGTGGGGACAGGGAACTGAAAGGGAAGGGGATAGAGAGGAGGAAGAAGAGACATTGGAGGCGGGCAGGAGAACGCAGCCAAGACCCTTTCCCAAATGGCCCTGGCAAAAATCCTTAATGAGTTGCTGACCCTACAGAATCTGACCAGAAAAGAAGAAACCTCTTTGTGCACACAAGACAAAAGGAGTTCAGCCCAGAGATCATTATACCTATGCAGAGAGAGCAAGAAGTGAACAGGAGGCAGTCAGGAAACCCAGAGGTGAGCTACAGTGTTAAGGCACAAATGGGTGACACTTAGGGAAAAGAGAAGCTGGAGTTCAGAGTGACTGACTCATCAGATGCCACCGGAGGCAGGCAGACAGGGACAGTGTGGTTTCTAGGACAGGATAGACCTATACTTGAAGGCTTTACAGCTTCTCTGGCACTCCTCCAGCTGGCGAGTCTGTGCTGTGAAAAATTCAGGGTGTTACAATGAGGAACCTTGCTTGGGGCCTTCGTATTCCCGCTAGATACACTAGACCAGTGGTTCTCAAGCTGTGTGTCACGACGCCCACAGGGGTCAGATACCAGATGTCCTTCATATCAGTTATTTACATTATGATTCACAACTAGCAAAATAACAGTTATGAAGTAGCAATAATTTCATTTTATGATTGGTGGTTGGTACAACACGAGGAAGGGTATTAAAGTTGGGAAGGTTGAGTACCACTGCTCTAGTGGAAAGGCCGAGAAGCCTAAAAGCCTAAGATGGCAATCAAAGAAGGAGAGGCATATGTCTTGCATACATTAGGTATGCATAAGAAGCAAGTGGCTGGCAGGCCAAAGGCCAGGTCTAAGCAGAGACCTGGACAGCTAGGGTGGAGCAGGAGCAAGGCCCATCTTGCTCATGTCTAGGTTTGAATTTTTCAGAGACCATAAATTCTACTGTAGTAGCCCTCAAAATCAAGATGATGGGAGATGATGTAAGAGGATAGTTGTTTCTAACACCTGGCTAACTTGCTATTCAATCAACCTTGGACATGTGCAGTGCAAGAGCGTCCGACTGACCCGCACGCTGTACTGCCATTGTTAGAAGGGAACCCGGGGAAGGAAGAGATGCCCTGACCCTTTCACTTTTCAGTTCCGACCGTATCCACCGTATCCACCGTGGCTTGCCCTGATGGTACAGGCTCTGTTTGATCCAGGACAAAGTAGAGGAAGCGAAGAAAGGAGGAGGTGGAGTTCCGGGAGCTCCCGCTGGGATGGCCATCCGGGAAGTCTGTGGGCCTCTGAGTCCCCTGCCAAAGGCACACACAGGGCCACGTATGTCAGCTGTTATCTGTTACCTGAAGCAAGTTTAAAATTTCCCAGCTTTGTCCCTTACTTCTCTTGTTCCCACTCTACTTAATGTCTATAGTTTTTGTAGTTCTGGTACAGTTTTTATTTTATTTATAGTTTCCGTCTTTCTTTCCTTCCTTCCTTCCTTCCTTCTTTCTTTCTTTCTTTCTTTCTTTCTTTCTTTCTTTCTTTCTTTCTTTCTTTCTTCTTTCTCTCTCTCTCTCTCTCTCTCTTTCTTTCTTTCTTTCTTTCTTTCTTTTTTGAGGCTAAAGAAGGTCACTGTGAATCTGAGCTAGCTTGGGCTACAGAGTAAGATTCTGTCTCAAGAGAACCTCAAGATTGTCCCCTCTCAACTTCCCATGTCTGGTGGCTATGGGGAGGGGCAGTGGAAGTTCGATGTGTTAGGAAGCCCGGCCTCCAGCCTCCTTTACAATGCAAATCTCAAGAAAGACTCGCAGGAAGCCCTGGGCGCCTTGTTAGGAATGGATGCAGATTTGGGGTCTGGAGGGGAAATGGGTATCTCACAAGGGAGGAGAGAATCGAATAGACACCTGGCAACTTTGGACAAGAGTCTTTCTTGTAAGAATTCACACAATGTAAGAACATAAACAACGGTGACATCAGCTGTGGGGAAACAATGGGAACAAGGTCACCTGATACTTCAGGTGACGTTTTATGTGTATGACTTCTTACCTTCTCCCTTTATTTATTTGGTAGGGGGGTGCACTTGCACAAGGGTCACAGTCAGAAGACACCTTGAGGGATTCAGTTCTCTCCTTCCACCATTTGGGTCCTGGGATTGAACTCACATCATCAGGCTTGACCACAGGAGCCTTAATCCACTGCGCTGAGCCCTCCTGACCTCCCTACAGTGATATGGGGGCGTAGGATTGAAGGAAGTTATCTGGCCATGAGAGTGGAGTCTTCTTATCACTGTTTTATAAGAAGAGAAAGGGATGCGGTGGAGAGAGGAGGAAAACAGTACACCAGGTGAGGCCAGAGCAAGGGACTGGGCCATCGCAAGCCAAGAATAAAGCCCTCACCAGAAATAAATCAGCTGGCACCTTGGTCCTGGGTTTCTGAACTGTTAGGAGTGTGAAAAATGAACCTGTGTTCAAGCCACACAAACTGTGGCACGACATCACAACATTTGGAGCGGTGACTTCCTAAGACTCTTATTGGGTAAAGTGCAGCAGAGACAAAGGAGTCAGAATGAGTTTACAACCCGGCGAGTATCACAAACTGTGATGTGGACTGACTGTGACAAACAAAGGAACGGAAGAAGGCTCACACAGCCAACCTAAGAAGGTAAGAAGTGATTCTGAATGGAGGACCTTTCTCCAGGGTGCAATGGCTAAACAGAAATTAACCAAGTCGAAAACGCTGGCAATGCTGGAGAGAAAATATGCCAAGTAAGAACGTCTCCAAGGCATGATTTATGCGTGGACACGTTGGAGTAAGAAGTACGGTGGAATGGGGTGGAAGGTAGAATTAAAGCTGATTCAGGGTCAGGTTACGAAATGTCTTACAGGCCACATCATAGAGACCAGTAGGGTGGAGGCACAAGAGGGTGAAGAGTGGGGAGATTTGCATCTGTCTTGGGTCTGACTTCTCTACTTTGAGCAGTGCGGTGTTGACCAAATTATTTAATGTTAACTTCATGTAAAAAAATACAAATGGAAGCTGAGCTTGTACCTCAGCAGATGGTGTTTGCACAAAATGTACAAGGCCTTGGGGTTGAAGACTAATACCATAAAAGAAAGAGAGAGGGGTGTATAGAGAGGGAGGGGGAAGGGGAGGGGGAGAGGGAGAGAGAGTTAAATAACATGGAGACATCTTTCTCGTCTTATCAATAATGAAAATACACACAAAGCGAAGAGACAGTCCACCCCCAGTGCATTCAGTTAGCAAGCATATCTGAGTGGAAACATTCAATGCTGGCAAAGATGTGGAAAGGCAGACATTTTCCAACATTATCTGGGGTGCTGTGCTGTTGTTTGAGCAGAAAATGCCCCTTACCTTGTGGTTTGAACTCTTGCACAGATGTTAGCACCATGTTGGGAAGAAGTAGAAATTTTAAGTCTTAGGGCATCTCTGGAAAAAGCTGGTCAGTGCCCCTAAAGATGATACCCAGTCCCTGGCCTCTTCCTCTCCCCCTGCATCCTGTTTACTATGGGGCGAGTATTCTCTGCTACATACGTCCAGTGCTAGAAGGTTCTGCTTACCACATGACCAGAATCAACTGAGCCAAGGACTGTGGTCTGTAATCTCTGAAACTGTGAGCTGAAACAAATCTTCTCTCCCTTTAGTTGCTCTGTTAGGCACTTTACCATGGTGACGGGGTCTTAACGACACATATTACATTAATACAACGTACTGGGGAAATGTCTAAATATTTTAAATACTCCTCTAGTTTTCTATTCCTTACTCAGTTACCTCTGACAGAACTCCTTTGTAAATACATCCGCCTTCATTCGTTCTTAGCTGAGTGTTCCATCTCTACTTCATTCGGGCACTGAGAACATCAGACCTCAGAGTCCTTGGCTATTTTACAGGGTCCCAGTATTTTATGTTCCTCCCTGCCTCTCCCTGAGGATTTTGTTGAAAATTACTAGAAACTACTATGTTTCATTACATAAGAGAATACTGGACATTTTTCGATCTGATGGCATATTAAAAGGACTTCTGTGCTGGTGGAGAAACAGTGACTTACCTACCACAAGCCTCATTCTCTATCTCATCCTGGAACTGTCCCAGGACTTGCTGAGTGATTGGTTAGAGTCAGGGTGTCTCCAGCTTTGCTGTGAGGGAACGTAGGGGGGAAGTGAGAGGCAGGCCTGCTGGCACTGCATGCAAATGTCTGCACACACACGCACACGCACACACACACACACACACACACACACACACACACACACACACGCACGCACGCACACGCACCTTACCATATGCTAACGGTAATTAAAACACAGGCTGCTGACTCCTCTCTCCAGAGATTAACTGCATATTGAACATTTCCACTCACATGCCTCAAAGGACCTTAAACTCACAGTGTCCCACTCTGAGCTCAGTACGTATCCTGAAACAGGTTTACTGTTTTCCCCAGTGCCCCCAGTCTAGTCAGCAACACTACCATCCTTCTGGTTGTTCAGGTTGGAAACACAAGGGCTCTCTTGCATCTTTCATAGCTGGTCAGTCACTAGACCACCATGCTTCTACCTCCTAAACATCTTTCCCAGTACTGCTTTCCTTCCATACCTCAGGTCTTGTCTCTAGAATCACTCTGCTACATTCCTGCAACCACCTCGGACCAAATATCATCCTATTCCCAATCTGCTTTTCATGCTACTGCAAGAACGAACCGTCTAAAAGGCAAATGGAGGCTTCATTTCTCGTTGGCATGGTTTGATGCTTGCCTCTTTCCTTGGCCTGAGGACCACCATTAGCACCCAAACCATGCTGGCTCTGTTTGTGCCTCCTTTCTTCCTTCTGCATGAGCTCATTTGCCTTTTCTCTGCTGGTCCCTTTGCATGTGGATTTTTCCTACCTGCACATCTGCCTACCACTCCGTCCTAAATTTGTTCTTCATTGAGAATTTGTGTGGTTCTTACTCTTAGGCCAACAGCTAGGGGGTTCCTTTTTTTTTTTTTTCTAGAATATAAAATTCTCTTATTAAATAAGTTTGAAATGGGTGCACGATATTTGTCACACTTTACAGAGATTGCTTTTCCCCCATAGGTTCTCTGAAGTGGTAGAAGTGGTAGTATTTACCCCACTTGTTGAGCCCTGGCCTCCTAGAGTGAATGGCTCAAGATAGGATTGAGTAAGAGTGTGTAAAAGTGACACATCTGTGATCCTGGATAAGCACTGACTTTCAAAATCTATGGACATGCAAATGGATTTACAGGAAACCCCAAATATTTCAAAGTCAGGCAACTTACAATGCAGATGTTTTTTAAAAAAAAATTTCATGGTTTATCCAAATTTCTTCCTCCTCCAATACCCACACTTCCCTTGTATATGTTGAGAGGTAATTGTGGATTCAGAGGCCCTTATATCGTGCTCCAAAACACTTTAGGTGAACTTTAAATCTTTTTGATGCAGCTGTTTAAGAGACGAGACATATATATAAAAGACAAGTGACTCAGTATTTTGGAGGTTACGAAAAGTTACCAGTTAAAAGAAAGACACCAGACTCAGCATCTCAATATATTTCCAAATAAAGAAATTTTCCCAGCATGCCCTGTCTTTCAGTCATTTTCTTATGACTGTTAATGACACTACTTTCTGAGTAACGACCACCTTAACTCTTGAAAGCAGTTCTCTTGTTAAGTTATATCAAAACACAGATCAATTATAATCAAAACCTTCTATTATATAAGCTATACTTTTTGCTCAATATTTAAGAAGCACTACAACAAAGAGATAAGTGTTAGCTAAAACAACAAATATTTGCACATATATCCTGGCAAATGTATGTTAATTACAGAACTGTTTTTAAAAGAATGACTGATCTAGCAATATATTAATTCTCTGCTGATTATTTCCCTCATTCTATCTAAAAGGGAGAAAAGTAAAATGTATTTATTGATTTATTTTAAAGTAGGAACAGAAACGAAACATTTTCCAGCCTGATCCTTAGGGAAACAGAAAATTCTATGTATCTCCGTGAGCTATGCTTTTCTTGTATTTCTTTTAAAAAGGACTTTGAAAATTTGTGTGTGTGTGTGTGTCTATGTGTGTGTGTGTGTGTGTGTGTGTGTGTGTGTGTGTGTGATGTATGTGTGTAGAGTATGTGTATGTATGTGTGGTCTATATGTGTGTGTCTGTGTGTGTGTGTGGTGTGTGTGTAAGTGAGTGTGTATGTGGTGTGTGTGTCTATGTGTGTGTATGTATGTGTGTGATGTGTGTGTGTATGATGTATGTAGCATGTATGTACTGTATATATGTATGTGGTCTCTGTGTGTATATGTTTGATGTACCTGGTGTGCATGTAGTGTGTGTATGTATGTGATCTATATGTGTGTGTGTGTGTCTGTGTGTGGTGTATGTGTGTGATGTATATGGTATGTGTGTAGTGTGTATATGTATGTGGTCTTTGTATGTATATGTGTATGTTTGTATATGTGTATGTGGGATATGTATATGTATGATGCACCTGGTGTGCGTGTAGTATGTGTATGCATGTGGTCTATGTGTGTGTATGCATGTGTGTGTGTGTGTGTGTGTGTGTGTGTGTATGTGTGTGTGTGTGTGTATGATGTATGTGGTGTGCGTGTAGTGTGTGCACTGGGTCTGGCCCTCCAGTAAAGCAATTTTTATAAGTTTCATAAGTGACAGCCAGGGTGACATTAGGTCATGGGCGACATTGAGGACCCATTGAGTGGGAATCCGAAGCCCAGAAATAGGGCTGTTAAATATTACACGCACAGCCACGCCTTGCTAAACTCATTTTTCAGGACAGAAAAGCAGATTGTGGAATTATTCACGCCAAAGTAATCCTTGCTTAATTTAATCATCAAACTAGGTTTCCTAATATGGATATTTTTTTAGGCTTCAATTTGTTACATAGCTAACTTATTTTCTAATAGACTATGTTGGTAATAAGAAAATGAATTACATGCTCTTGGCAGAGAGATGACAAGTTAGATCTGAATTTATCCCACACAAACTTGGTACCCCCTTTTAAATTCAATGAGCTTGGGATCCCTCTACAACATATCAGATCTGGATGCCAATTATAAACAGATGGCAAGCCCCTGCACCCCACTGCTCAGCAGAGACCGAAGGCCACACTATAGTTTTATCAGGAACTTTCTGGGGCGTTATCAAAAGAACACATGGTCCAGTCCAGCTCATTCCGCGTAAAGACTGCTCAGCTTCCTATTTTGGGGTCTTCTAAATGCATGCAACCAGTTGGTTTAGCAAGGCAGAACCCGCCAGCCAGCAAGTTTAGTATAGCGCTCCTCCCAGGAGGGGGCAGTGACCCTCCCTAGGACCAGCCCACACCTCCCAGAGGCCGGAACGCTGAACTAGAGAAACAATGGGATGAGGCGCCTGGAGCTCCCTCTGGCCTGTCTTTATCTGCCTTCTCCAGACCCAAAGCAGAAGAACGGAGACACAGGAAAAGCAACAGCCACTATGTCACCAGGTTTCTCATCACAGCAGGAGCGACCAAAAATAAGAAGGCCTGTCTATGATAGGAAACCGAATTATTAAGAGCATTAAACACGGAAAGATTGCCGCCCTTCACACAGGCTGCAGATCGCTTGTCTCACTTGTCAAACACGGATTCATTTTTGACACTGATTTCTTAAATTTCCGCTGACTTGGCAATCCGCAGCCACTTCGCACCAGCTCTGTAATATCTTAAAGACTTCACAGCTAAGCAGTTAGAAAGGATTTGGGGTTTAATTCAGCTCACTGACCTGTTTAAGAGAATAACGGAAATAAAACAATTTTCAGCTAAAGGATGGAGAAGGCCTCGCTTGCTCTGAAAGACTCTTTGTATCAACGCCATGAATCAAATGGTTTGTCTAAGTGGTTATTCTGTACCACCAGTGAGGGCGCAGCAATGTGGCCGTGAATCACATTTAATAACTTGTGGTTAGCTGTCATGAACACTTAATTTGATGTTGAACACAAACCCTGCAGGGCCAGAGGGGGCTGGGGAGCAGGGAGGTGGTTGGGAGTGAGGGGCAGAGAGTTAGGATTCACTTGGGGTCTCTTGGTTTCTTCTCCGTTTGCTGCAGGTCACATTATGTCTGCACATGGTTCTGCAGCATCCTTATAGCCTGACTGGAGAAGCATTTGAATTCTTGGCATATATTGTCCCTTGGAGCTTTCCTGGGGTCCTGCTGTCCTCACCAGGAAGGCTCTCCCAGTGCCCCAAGAACATTGCAACCCTTTGCAGTATGCTAGTAGTGGAGAGCCGTCGGGCTGGCTAGAGGAATTCAAAGTGTCCAGGGAACCCACAAAAGATTTCTTGCAGCTCTTTAGCTGTCTGGCATGCAGCAGAAACCCCTCTTGTGTCAACTGCTAAACACTGCTGTCCCTGTGTCCTGGATGGAATGCGCCAAAACTCTGGAAGACCACAACTTCACATGTTAGCCATGTGTGCTGGCGGCAGCCGGCTCCAGCCGCCTCAGACATTTTAATTTGTCACTCGGGAAAGCAGATGTGTCAGGGAGTTGGAGAACTTGGGAGGTGACCACAGCAAACTCCCTGAGGGGCCTACCCCAGTAGGACCTCTCATGAGCCTCCTCTAGACAGACTCAGAGCATAAGGGGCAAAGAGAGGGAGAAGACATCCCAGCCCTGGGCACACAGGGAGAGGACGACCATGTCCCTGCCTGGGATTGGGACAATGACTGAAGTCTGAGTCCCTGTCATCACCTGCCCAGCCCTCTGCAGGCCCTGTATTGCATAATCCACATCAGCAAAGCTCTTTCCAAATGTGTCATTAACACTCGGTCTTCTCTCAGTGGTCCTTTGAGTAGTGCACCTATCCTCCGAGATTTCTTTAAGTTGGTATGAGGATCTGTTAACTGTCCTTTAAATTCTACTTTGAATTAACATGAGCCCCAGGAATATGTCCCATTTGTTACACTTTAGTTTATACTCAGGACATCTGCTTCTGAGGGAAATGAAATTTGACATTAAAAAAAAAGTCCTGTTTTCACAGTGCAAGGGAGCCAATAAATGTGTTTTCAGGTAGTGTTCATGCATCTGAATCAAAGCAAACTCTAATATATTCAATAAACACTAATTAAGTTATAACACCTCTGAAAGCAGTAAACACTCTTGCGGTATTCCAAGAAACTGAGAGACCTGCTCTTTCTCCCCACCAACACCTTTACCTCTGCCCAGCCCTCATCCACTCACCACAGAATCTACAGTGCCACGATGAACGAGAGCCCTAGACAAATTATTACCATGGACACCGTGGATATGAAGAGGGAATTGTTAGACATATTTTTATTTTAATGTACCTACTGAAATAAGAGAAAAAATTATCTTAAAATTCCCAGCTATTGAGATAAAAGCAGCAAGGGTAAAGGGGCTACAAAAACAAGCAACAAAAAAATCCCATCACCCCAACAACAACAACAACAACAACAAATCTCCTACACTTAGCAAATTCATTATCCATGAAATAAAAATGCACATGCTTGAAAGTTTTGTGCCTTAAAAATTAACAGGTCCATTCAAATAAGACTTGTAGCACCAAGTTTCATGGGGGTAAATTCTCTCACAGTAAAAATAACAGACACATATTTGAACAAGAAAAAAATTAACCTAGTAGACAAAACTGGGAAGGGCCGCTTTACCAGGATCCTTGAGGTTGGGGAAAAGGGGAAAGAAAAGAATTTAAGACCTGAAAATCTTCGATTACTTAAGTATTTCATTTATGCGGAAGTTTGCTAAGTTCACTTCCATTGTTTAATTTATTTTTCATAAAAAGGAAACTGAGGCATGGGGACTCCTGAAAGAAGCCTGAAGCCCTGAAGCAGACTGGTGAACAACAGACCACACATGAGAACTAAGTGCACTATCAAGCTGCTCCCTCTGCTGCTTCCTCCACCAACATCCACAAGCAAGATAATTTGCTGAACCACAATTTTATGGGGCAGAAATTGAGGCAAATATAGGTTAAAAAAAAACCAAGAAGCCAATTGATAGCAGAAAGAATTAGAGGAATCTGAACTGCTCCTACCCAAGACAATGTTCCTTGAGAAATGATTTTGTTAAACAATTTAAATTCTCAGAATATTACGGGTAGCCTGGAAATATGCAGATAAACATATGAAAACACATCCAAACAACTTCCTTCTTACTCACTTTCCAACCGAAATTCTCTTGAAAGAATTCTCAAGCCTTCTTTTCCAAGTAGGACGACTAGTCCTGTGTCAGGGCCCTGTGACTATAGAGCACAGGAATCCAGGATGGGGAAGCTCAGAGAACTTCTCCACACTCCGCTTCGTGTCTTTGGACCTGGCCTTAGGACGAAGGCAGTAAGCTCATTGTCCACAACTGTTACGCATCCATAAACATGCTAAATTCCCTAATTTCTCATGGGCTCAACCAGCGCTTGCCTTCCTACAGCTCACCTCACCTCTGAAGGGAGCTGGGGGGAGGGGCGCTGGAAGAAGGGCAGGGAGAGGGGAAGCCTGCAGGATTCTGACTAGGATGGTTTGAGCGTTGTTTTTAGCATTTCAGTCAACAGGCTTTCTGCATGCCACATAGAAATCCTATCATCAAAGCCACCAGACACTATATTTGTTTTCTAATTACAGACCCCGAGCTAACACTTACTTTTTCTTCCCTGTAATAACAACACCACTTTGTATTTATCTAGCGCCTTTCTTCCAACAATCTCAAGATGTGGCCCAGACATTAACTCTTGAACCCCAGGACTCTGGGGATCAGTGGTGACTTTCAATTTCTACATTTTGATGGTGGAAAAAACAAGGCAGTGGGTAGCCAAGACTTGACAGGGCGAAGGACACAGTGAAGGACACGGGCGATTGGATCTTAAAGCAATGGTACCTCTTCTCCCATTCAGGGGTTGACTAGGAGACAGCCAAACAGTTGGAAGCTGGTGCCTGCAGATGATACAGGACAACACCCGAGTCAGGGAGGCCAGTCAGGAGCTGTGACAACATTTCAGGAATGTTGGGAAGCAACTAAGGTACAAGGGGGGTGATACACAACAAAATTCTACCACCAAAATAAGGAGTGAGGACGAGAGAGGGCGGGGCGTCCCATCAGGATGTCAGCTTCAGCCAATCATGTCCATCCCAGAAGCTACAAAACCCAGGTCAGCAGCAGCTCCACTATGGAGCAATTCCCAGATCTGGAAGCAACAACAGGCTGGCAATTTTCTTCAGGGTTTTAGTGGCCTGGGCTGTAAGGAAAGACAAAGGTAAATTCCTTTAAAGGTGGAATGCATCTAGGCTAGGGGTGAGAGGAGTAGAAGAGTCTGCTGGCTTCCATATGAATGCCACTCTGGCCACAAGGTCCAGCTGAGGGAAAGCGGTCACACTGTGGAAGCAAGGAAGGACTGAGGCATTAAGAACAGGAGAGCAGGGTTGGGAGACTGACAATACAAAAGGCCAGAGCACAAGAGGTGCCTTAGTCTCCTAGGTCGCGTCGAGGTTCACAGGGGCAAATTTTCAAAGCCTTCCTTTCTAGTTTTCTTCTCCCAAGTGATGTTTCCTCCTCTTGTCTACAAGGTCGCGCGCGCGCGTGAGCCTTTGCTAAAAAGCTTACTCATTAACCACTCATTACACCCTCCAAATGCTCCATTCTACACCCCAATAAAAATATGAGGTTCTTCGACATGAAGGTTCCTGGTGATCCCCTGTTAGTTTTTGGCCATCTCTCCATTCTTTGTGAAATACTTGTCTTTGACTAATTACCTAATCTTGAAGCTGAAGCAACCGGCACTCAAACGAGTCACTCCATGTTTTCTCTTTCCTGAACTTGGCCAACTCCACTCTCCAAGTACCTCTCCCAGTTTCCATCATCTCTCACCAAGAGGTGACATCAGGAAACGAGACTGGTGGTCCTGGGCTATGCCTTACCTGGGACTGGAGAGATGATGATCCCAGAAGTGACACGTGCTTCTCTGAGAAGGACCGCCTCTTTAGTTCTTTGCCAACCTGGCCAGGTCATGTGAAATACAGTCAGCCCAGGAGTCAAACCTCTATGCTTGTATTCCTTCTTACGACATGCCAGAACAATGGAGAGAGAAGTCATAGGTAGACTCCTGTTTCCCCAGACAGTATCTATCATAGTTTGTAATTAAGTATTCGTTAACACCTTCTTTCTTAGTATTTGTCTCCTCTGTTAGACCAAATGATCCACCAGGGGCAGAACATATTTATTTTATTCTTTAGCATCTGGCCAACCCTACTTGTTGAGTAAGTAAGTTTCTGTTTTGAAGATTGTCTTGAGATCCGTCGTCTGACATCAAGCTCATAGACCTGAATTCCAGAGCAGCAGCTTCCTTGTATAAAACACCCATCACCACCACGTAAGGAAAGACCAAGGTGACGTCATAGCTCGTCTCTCCTGCAAGGCAAGGCTATGTCTTTGTTCCACTTGGGGAAGTTCTTGCTGCCACAAGTGAGTCAGATTTAAATGTCCACTGAAAGAGTGACAGTGAAGAACAGTCAGCAAGCTTTTGCTACAGCGGCTGGGACACTGCCTGCTGTAATGCTATGAACCATTAGAGTCTCTGCCACACTGCCCAGTGCTCCTGTTCGCTCACAAGAGCAGCCATGGGCAATTACATGAACAAACAACCGTGACTGTTCCAATAAAACTTTACAGAAATACTCAGTGCCTGGAGTTTACCAGCCCCTAGGGTAGGAGGTTAACGGGATACAAAGAACTCACACTGGTCCAAAAGTATGGTTCCTCTGCCTGTGAGATGTACCTGAGACTGCTGTGTGAAACAAGGCAACAACTTTCTCACCACTTCCAAATGGGACTTGTCTGTGGAGTCCATCCATCATAAGCTCATCGGCTGAGGGATTTCTGCCTGTTTGACTCCTCATAGAACAATCTCAAATACCCACAGTGATGGCTAACGCCTAGGAGGGTCTCTGTAAATGCACAGGGAAAGAAACAGCTGCAACTTTGAGGCTAAGGAGACATTCTGCTGTCAGCAAGGTCACCTGCTCTTACCATCATTCCACGAGGATGTGTGACGCGCTCAGTGTGCCCCTGGCACTGTGCTAACACTGGGCTTCAGCATTAAACAGAAGAAAGCAAGTCCTGTCATTACAGGGCCCATGGTGGATGAGGAAGGGAGCCAGTGTGTGGTTAGTCTGTGCCCCTGAGGAGCAAATACCAGATGTTATGTGGAGAAACAGGAGGACTAGGCTTGAGCTTGGAAGTAAAGGAAAGTACCCGGGCACTCTGGACTGGATGTCCAGAACTCTTTAAACTCCCCTCCTGAAGCCCCAGTCCTGCAGGGGGAGGTGGGGATTTGAAGAGAGGTAATCAGATCACGAAGGTGGAACCACTATGATAAGAGCCCAGAGCAGAGTTATAAGGAGACCCCAAAAAGCTCTCCTGCCTCTTTTTACCACATGTGAATAATACACAAAGCCTGCAGCCTCCAGCCTGAGAGTCCCCACTAGAGCTCACCTCTGCTGGTGCCTAGTCCCCAGAACAACCTTCTGTTGTTTAGATGCCACACGGCCTATGGTACTTTGTTATAGCAATCCAAACCGACTAGGACACTTGAAGAAGAAATAGCAAGGTGAAAATAAAAAAACAACCCTTCCCCCAAATCATATTTCTTGATATAGCTGGATTCATAAGTCTAAGGTCACTGTTTATTCTAGACCAAACGCTTAAAGATCTGGGTGGCGAGCTTGGGAGTTAGGATAAGGCTCCAGCTCAGAGGACACCACCACGGCCATACTGCAGCAGAAGCTGAGTACGAGACCTGAAGTCCTCGCTGTAGCTCTGTCAAAGGAGGGTATTGCCATCAGCCACAGGCCCAGGTCACTGAGGATGATTATGCTGACGTCATACTTAAACCCATGGTTCTGCTCTCATTTTCGTGCTGACCTCCTTCCTTTTCACTCTGCTCACTAAAACAATTTCTCAGCACCTATCACTGTGTCTGAGACTCCACTGAGGGTTTCCAAGCTGTTGATGAATCAACACTCATCTGGGGCATCTGCACAAATCAGGACCTGTCCCCAACAATTCGGCAGATCTGGGACTCCCAGACCCTTCATTTACTTTAAATCTCACTCAATTTGGCCATCACATCAGAGTATTACTTTTAAGAACACATTACTTAATTAACATATTTTCTGCTTTTAAATAATAAAAGTCCTGAAAGGAGTGTGTGTGTGTGTGTGTGTGTGTGTGTGTGTGTGTGTGTGTGTGTGTGCTCATGTGTGCGTGTGTGTCTGCATTCCTATACCTGTTCAAACTTAGACAGTTTTCTAGACTCTAATTATGTCGGCGCACATGAGTAAGGGTCAGCTTTTGACTTGAGCTGAAGACTTCTTAGTGTTTCTTGAGCTTAGGACCTGAACTTTTGCTCAGCCTACAGCACTCTTACATACGGGTTTGAAAGCAAAGGAAACTGGGTGTAAGAAGGAGACATGGGATACAGTGTGCAAAGAGAATACGGATCATATATGGGGTGGAAATATACTAAAGAGAGAAGGTTAGGTAGCGGTGACCATGAACTAGGTGGAGTATAGGACACACCCTGCCTCCTCCCACAGTAGGTTATGGGTTGAATTAAATTACTAACATTTTGGTGCATCTTAGAAACTCTGTATATTATTAAGTGGGTAGAGAGTAAGGGACACCAGTGAGCACATCTTTTTTCTATTTGATGTCAACATTCAAGTAAGCACATTTTTATGCCTATAAATTATAAAGCTGTGCTGTAAAAACGGCCTGGTGCACACACAGCCCTGCATGGTGAGTGGTCCAGTCTAGCAAGTTACATCTGTGCACAGGTGACTCCCTGGGCTTTGTTCCTTGAAAGGTTTTAGGTCTGCACAAGCATCAGTTTTTCTTTGATGTCATTAGAAAGAAAAATCATAGATGAATTTTATATTATAAGAATGGCACACTTTGGGGAAAATAATATATAAATCTCCATATCACCACCACCACCACCACCACCATCATCATCGTCATCATCCTCGCTGTAGCGTTTTAATCTCTCAGAATTCTTTATCCACATCAGAGGACTGACTTGCACTAAAAGAGAAGGATGCTTAGGTATTTCTGCAAAGCCTGCCTGCATCAAAGTAGGGACCAGAGCTGCAAAGTCCACTCTCCCCATCACAAGGAGCAGGATGGCACTTTTTCTCTCTGCAAGTCCAGCATGAAGCTAGTGCCTGCTCCTTGGGAGGACTCCATGAGAACGGGTGTGTGGACTGACAGAGGGACAGCGGCAGCACAGACAGGGAGGGCTGGAAGGACAGCACGACCTACAGTCACGCTTCCATCCTCCGCAGCAACATAAGCCTCGGGGAATCTACGTGACTTTTCACCTTGTAAATCCAAGTTATTCCTACTACATCACAATTGTGACTTGGCAAAATCAGCTGCCGTTGTCTCTAGAAGAAGGCTCCCTTTAAGGTCAAGTCAGAATACCCAATGTTCCAATAGACTTGGTTTTTTAATTTTCCATAGTTCATCAGCATCTGCTTCTAAAACCCCTGACCCTGGGCCGTGTTACTGAACCTCTCTGAAAAAGAGTGGATAACAGTATTCTCTTTCTTAGATGGGGCTTGCAAGAGCATGGGCTGAGACTCATCTAGGGAGAATTCTTGGACGATTTCTCTCAGAAGTAATCCTGAGAGAGAATGAAGAAGGCAAGGTTAGGCAGTGGTGGAGGTTAAACCAGGGTGACATTCCAGCACATCGATTGCTATATAAAGGGATTTCTTGATGGGTGAAGCTCTTAGAATTGCCTTGTTCTAGGACAGTGACCAAGCTCCTGGGTGTAGACTGCTTCTGGGGAAGGATGACACTTTTTGAGGAAGCAATTCCCATTAGTTGACAGCAGTGCCAGGGGACGGATTCTGCTGTGTTGGAAGCCACCAGTGGCACAACAGTGGACAGCTGAGAGAGTAGGAGGTTAGACCCTGAAGAAAGGCATTCCCTGGCCATACTACAAGGCCCTACTACCACCAGACACAGTGCCCTCCTCTGTTTGAACAGCCCATCTGGAAACAGCTCCCTTAAGATTCTGGTTTGTGTGTTTTGAGGAGTTGGAGTGTATTGGAGGGTTAGTGGGGTATCAGCAGCCCACACCCCCAGCTTGTCCGGAGGCTGCAGCTGTTTCTCATCCTTACCCTGCTGCATAGACTCAGCTTCATCACCCTCGGCTGTTCCTTTATTAACTAGTGTGTCATGGGATGTGGCCTGCCATTGAGGCAGAGACATAGACTGAGTGAGGCAGAACCCTTTAGCCTCTGGGGCTTCAAGACCTCACTGTGAGCAGATAATATCTCCTGCAAATGAGCCTACGGTACCACCAACAGGCAAGCATCCTCCAGCAACTGTGGGAAAAATTCCAATACAGAGGTATATCTGGGGTGGAGAGATGTCTGCACAAGATGTCTATAACACTTTGTAAACCCAAGTTATTCTTACTACATCACAATTCTTTCTGACTTAGCAGAATCAACTGCCATCATCTCTGGGAGAAGGTCTCTTTTGAGGTCAAGTCAGATTGACCCTAAAGCTCTAAGTTCTTGGTTGTTTTCAGAAAAAAAAATCCCTAATTGAGCTTGAAGTGAAAGGTCCATGGTTGACATTATCAAGGGGCACAAGAAACACATTTTTTGGGGGGTGACCACTTAGGAACATCTGAAGAGAAAGATGCTAACATCACGAGAAACTTGAAATGAAACCGTACGCTTAACATTTTTTTAAAGCCCAAGTGACTTAACATGACACCAATTTACATGAGTTTACATGCTACATGCTTGTGGAGATATTACGGTTTAAACAGATGTCAGCTTTTTTTTTTAACCAAGCGGAAATTGGATTCTACAGATGTTGAGGAGTAAGGTGTTCAAAGTGGCTGTGTGCTAAGTAAAATGAACATCTGAGGGGAAAAGGAACCCTTTTGTATTTCATGTTTGAAGACGTGCTTTGGGAAACAAAGATGATTTTCAAAATGATCAGACAAAAATCAATTGAACTTTTCCAAACTATGCTTTCTCTTTCTGCCCTAATGTCTAGGTGTGCTGGGATTTGCACAGTAACGCAGGGCTGCTGTACTCCAGCTCTTAGCTTGAGATGGTGTTTCTTCATCCTCATGACGTTCATCCCGCCTCTTCATGACTTTTGTGACAACAGGCTATGATGGCATAACCATCATCTCCTTGCAGATTGTGGTCCTTTTCTCTTAGCAGCTGGGGCTCATTAGAAAGCATCAGTTCATGACCTGACTTAATGGAAATGTTTTTGCCGATGAAGAAAAGGGTTTTAAGGTTGTGAGAAAATGAATATGCACGTGAGTTTCATCTATTCTTACCGATTCTTTTAGTTATATTACTCAGTTTAAAAAGCATACTTTGATGCCTAATGATACTCTGTTATACTCATGGATGCCTAACTCAATGGTCCTTAGAGAAGCTTCCTCCAGCAGCTGATGGGAACAGATGCAGAGACCCACAGCCAAATATTAGGCAGAGCCTGGAGAACCCTGAAGAAGGTGAGGGAGAACTGTGGTCACCATGACAATACATACCACAGAATCAACTAAGCAGCTCATAGGGGCTCACAGAGATGGAGATGACAATCACAGAGCCCACAGGGCTCTGCATATATGTTGTGGTTGTGTAGCTTGGGATTTTGTGGAACCCCTAACAGTGGAAGGGGAGTTGTCTTTGACTCTTTTGTGTGTTCATGGGACCCTTTTCCTCCTACTTGATATGAAGGTTTTTGACTAATTTTATTGCATCTTGTTATGCTGAGTTCAGTTGATATCTCTGGAGGCCTGCTCTTCTCCGAGGGTAAAGGAAAGAGGAGTGGATCTGGGGAAAGAAGGGGGGGAATGTTGATGGAGTGGAGGGAGGGGGCTGCAGTCAGAGTGAATTGTATGGGAGAAGAAAAGGAAAAAAACACATTTTACATAAGAGGACAAAAATCTATATTTTAAAATGGAAACATAAAATAATACTCTATAAAATGATCGCTTTGGGTGTTTCCTTGTTTCTGTATAAGTATACGAATATGTCCATGGTGTGCATGCATGCATGCCGTCCATGTGTGTGCATCCACATATATGGAGGTCAAAGGTCAACATCAGCTGTCTTCCTCAGTAATTCTTAATTATTGAGAATGGGTTTCCCACCGAACCTGGAATTTACCAATTCAGTAAATTAGCTGCTCAGTAAGCACCACCCATCCTCCTGTCTCGGCCTTTGTAGTGCTGAGATTACAGGTGCATGCTACTGTGCCTGGCTTTTACATGGGTGTAGGGATCAAACTCAAGTTCTCATGCCTGTCCAGCAAGCTCTTACTGACTGAGCCATCTCCCTAGACCCCTCTCTTATTTTTTTCCAAGTGTACAATCATTCCTACACGCTTGCAGAGGTGGCTTAGCTTGAGCAAATACTTCCAGATAATCTTAGATTCACAGAACTGCTTCAGAAGAAATTTGACCAGAGAGAAAAGTAGTAAGACCAGACAGGAAAGAAAGAATATTCTATGAACCCCATGAACTTTGTGTAGTAGGGATTCTCCATCCAAAGTGCATTCTTTTCTAGCCTGGATGTCTAGAATTTTCCTGGATATCCAGGATGTATCTCTGGGGAAAAGTCAGCCAGTTGGGCTCCAGAGACAGAATGAGATTCAAGAGGCTCTTGGGATTTCAGCATTAACAATCTCAATCAAAACAGGACTGAGAAGATACTGAATCCTGGTACTTCATCACCAACCTCTACATGTCACCAGAGACCCTGTGCAAACACCTTCAGGTCAGCAATGGCTCCTACAATATCCCCTTTCAAGCCTACTGTCACTAGGATCAACAGAGCCTGAACATGAAAATGATCTGGAAGCTCGCTGCACTCTGCTTGCTGAGTGGCATGTATCTGTTTTATATGTGAATATCTTATGGCTGCTTTTGCCTTTTTATTAAACCTATTTTGAAAGCATAGCCTAAAGCCATTCCTGCCACTGGCTTCTTTCTCTTTGCTCCCTCATTCTTTGAGCTCTGAACGGAGCACATCAATCGCTGCTCTGAAGGCTTTGATGGTTCTTTGGCAGTGACTTCAGTCCTGTTGCGCTCACCACAGAACTGCAGTGACTGTCTTATGTGGAGAAGCATATTTGCGGTCAATAAAACGCTAGTTCCATAGCAGGAAAAGTGAATTGATTATATTGGGCATTCTTAGAACTGTCACTTTTCTAAATGACAAAAGAGAACAATTTTGGTTTCTTCCTCCATGCCACATACATGCTGATTTTTAATTATAATCAAACATTATTAAAGGAAATCCAAGTGAAACTAGGGGGGAAATTATAACTATGGTTTACTGCATAGGACTCGGGGTAGGAGGAGGTCAGCAGGCACCTTCAAGCTCTTAGATGTATGCAATATTTGATTATGTATACAGTTACTCAGCATAATTATATACAGAATAAGGCATGGGGAGGTAACTGTTGCAATCTTCTTCTGTAGTCTGAATGCAGAGACACAAAAACCCCACTGCCCTTTACCTCCAAATGGCTGGATTAATTTTATCATCTCTTCCCCCTTTTAACCCAAAGATTTTTTTTTTTTTAGCTGAACAACTTTGTCTTTATAACTTTCTGCCTTTCTTCAGCTGTCTTGCCCACTGAGCTAGGGGGGCCTTTGTCTCATCCGCCTTCCACTCAGAGAGGCAACAAGGCAGTAGCTGTATGCAGGGATTCAAAGCAGGTAAAACATGTTCAAATCAATGCTTCATTACTCAGCACCCTCACTGGTAGTCTGTATGGCTGGGAAGATCGTCTGCCTTGGTTTCTGGGCTAGTTAGTTTTATGAGAACTTAACTCAAGCTAGTCATTTTGAAAGAGAGAATCTCAACTGAGGGAATGCCCCCATAAGATTAGCCTGTAGGCAAGTCTGAGTTCATTTTGTTAATTAGTGTTTAATGGGGGTGGCACCATCCACAGTGGGCTGGGTCACCCATGAGTTGGTTGTCCTGGGTACTATAAGAAAGCAGGTTGAACAAGTGGTGAAAGAGCAAGTAATTAAGCAGCACTCCTCCATAAAACCTTTGCTTTGGTTCCTGCCTCCAGGTTCCTGCCTTGAGTTCCTTCTCTGACAAACCTCGATGGTAGACTATAGGCTGCAAGTTAAAATAAACCTGTTCATCCCCAAGTTGCTTCTGGCTATGTGTTTTTTTAAAATATTGATTTATTTATTTTATGTATATGAACGCACTGTCACTGTCTTCAGACACACCAAAAGAGAGCATCAGATCCCATTACAGACGGCTGTGAGCCGCCATGTGGTTGCTGGGAATTGAACTCAGGACTCTGGAAGAGCAGTCAGTGATCTTAACCACTGAACCATTGCTCCAACCCCTAGTTATGGTGTTTTATCACAGCAGTAGACACAGTGACTATGGCAGAAGTTAGTACCAAGAGTATTGTATTTCTGTGGTAAACATGACCATGTGTTGTGTGTGTGGTGTGTGTGTGTGTGGGGGGGGGGGTTATGGTAGCATCTCAGCTGGAAAAGCAGTATAATATTCAGAGCTCAGTGGGATGCTCTGTGGGGGCTTTAAAATAATCATATTGAGCACAGTGTACATTATGGAAGTCTGGCTTATGAAGATGTTTCGGAGGAAAATTTGGGAGCCTATTAGAGACTCAACAGGAGCCATTTGTGTGGTGTTTTGTGTTAAGGACCTGTGATGTCTGGTCAAACAGAACTGAAGAATTGGCACTATTAAGACAACAGCATCAAGGAGACAGAATCTTCCGGGACCTGTCTCTTCAGGGTCAGTGCATGGAGGTTCTGGTCCAGAGGGTCCAAGGCTATACCTTGTGCTGGAGCTGAAGCTGGTATTAAGAATCACCCAAGTGGTCCTGGTTATAAAGGCTTCAGGGGTCAGGGATCATAGAGAGCAGCTAAAGCTTGGCACCCTGTGACAGGGCTGGAGTCCCTGAAGAGAGCCCAGGAAAGGGCATTGGGGAGGGTACGGTAGAAAGCTCAGGATTGGAGGAGTCGTGGGGGCAAGTTGAGGCTTGGCAGCATACAGCAGGGTGAGAATCTCTGAAGACAGCCCAGATGATTTTGGTGAAGGTCTTGCTCAGTTACTGTGAAGACTTGGGCATTTTGGAGATACCATGGGATCTCCAGCTTCAGAGTGGGGCACACCTGAACCCAAGAAACAAGTTGTGTGTGCTATGGATGACCTTCTGAGCTCTTGAAAGGAGGCCAGAAGATAGCGGTAAGTCCCAGTCTGACACAGCTTTAAACCATCAGAGTTTGCTGGGGTCTCATCCTGGTCCTTCCCTCTTGGAATAAGAAAGTATTCAACCTATTTTTCGTTTTGAAGGAGCCCACAGTTAAAAGACTTTGAACTTCTCTAGACATTGGAGCTTTAGAGAGGCTATGGTCATTTGGGTGAAACTATGAATATTTTAATGAGACTTTGAATAGTTTAAAAATTTTAAAAAGACTTAGCATTTAACATGTTTGAATTGGTAAAGGCCATGGGATTTTGAAGTAATTTGCTTTATATTGTTGATATTAATATTCATATGGGGTCTCGGGGATGAACAAGAAAGGAATGGCTATGGTTTAACAGTGATAGGATTGGGTCAAGCTGGCAAAGGTCAGTTGTGCTGGTTAGCTTTATGTCACCTTGACACAAGCAAGAATCTTTCTGGAAGATGGAATTTTAATTGAGAAAATACCCCCACAAGATTGGCTTATAGGCAACTCTGTGGTCTTAGTGAATTTTCTTAATTAGTGGTTGATGTGGGAGGGCCCAGCCCATTATGAGTGGAGCTTTCCCTGGGATGGTGGTCCTGGGTTCTATAAGAAAGAAGCTGAGCAAGCCATGGAAAAGCAAGTCAGTAAGCAGCACCCCCAATGGCCTCTGTCTCCAGGATCCTGCCTTGTGTACTGCTCTGACATCCCTGGATGATGGACTACAAGCTGCAAGACGAAGTAGCCTTTCCCTCTCCAGGCTGCTTTCGGTCATCATGTTTTATCACCGTGGTAGACACCCTGACTAACAGTTTCCTCAACTTGGAAATGGGTTGGGAGTGGTATCTGTCTCATGATTGTTGTGAAGAACAAATGCATTATGAGGCACGAAGTACATGGCAAATAATAAATGTTAGTTATCGTTATTACCAGCATCATAAAAATCCTTAGGAGAAGTATGGTGATAGGCCCACTTCTCACATGAGAAATCACTTGAAAAGTGTCGGAAAAATTCTTAGAGATATGAATTATCCTGGAAACAGTGTCTGCTTCTTCTCAATGATCGGTGTGGTTCCTGACTTCCTAGAAGGACAAATTGAGACCCTCCAAACCTTAAAAAGAGGATCTGTTCTCTTAACTAACTGCACATATGCACACACATGCGCGCACACACACACGAGCTCAAAAATAGATTTGAGAGCTGTGAGATAGCTCAGTTGGTAAAGTGTCATGTAGCACAACACTGAGTCCAATTACAGAGACCATGTTTTAAAACAAAATAACAAAATGTGTGGTAGTCACACGTGCTTGAAATACAAGTGCATGGGAGCAGAAATGGGTGGGTTCCTGGGACTCACAGGCCAGCCTTGTCCAGTCAATGAGCCCCAGGCCTGTGAGCAGCCCTGTCTCTAAACAAGGTGGGTGGAGCCTAAGTAATAGCACTTGAGGCTTCCTTTGGGTCTACATTCATGTACACACACACACACACACACACAAGCACATACACATGTGGACACACACATTCACACACACATGCACACACACATGCGCACACACATGCGCACACACATGCACACATATATGCACATATACATGGACACACATATACACACATAAGGATATACATATACAGACACACATGCACACACATGGACACACACATGCACACAGACATGCACATACACATGGACACACACATAGACACACACATGCATACAGACTGGATTTAAGCTGTTATTTCTAAATGGTTTTTCTTTCTTTTGAAAATAGCTATCCATCAGGGAGTTGTGATAACCATGATGGTGATGGCTGCTGTCAAGAAACACTTCTTTAAAGTGAGTAATTATTCACTAGTAGGGAAAGTAGGAGCCGGGGGAGCCTGCCAAGGGACAGCATTTACAGTCTCCTAGGAGGTATGCTTTCTTCCTTGTTTGATAATTTGTCACTTGGTTAGTTTGTTTAAATCTGTGTTCTTCAACAAGATGTCTTCTGGGTCACCTGAAAGGGAGGTTGTTGACTTGTTTCCCTGCAGACTTTTAGCATCCAAATTTCCAGGGACGGAGTGAGGTGGTTTTTGTGTTGACCAGACCTGAGTGGGACTCATGCACACCAACCATGAGAACTTCTGAGGGAGAGAATACTGGAACATGTTGATACTGCTGGGATCTTAGCACAAGAAGAAAGGTTATCGGTACATATGTGTACATTTATTCATGGCTGGGAGCTTTCTTCTTCTCCACTTTCTAACACATGAACTATGAAATCTTCTGAATCCCTTTTAATAGAAGAATGAATAAATGTTTACTAAGTGTGTACTCTCTGCTGAGGGGCAGAGTGGATGCGGCGAGCATTATTGCAGGAGAAATATGTCCGTGGAGTTGACATGTGCACCCCAAGTCCTCATTTGCCATAATTTAAGAAAATAGATCTTGAAATGGTGCCAGGGAATCTTATAGCTAAGCTACTGTCTGGCTCTATCGAGGGGGAGCACACTTACCCCAAAGGAGCCGTAAAACATCAGCTGAGCATTGATGGGGTTGGAGTCAAATAGAATTCTGTTCTCCTGTGAAAACATGCACATCTGTGGAACTGTATTGCTATAATCAGGACACAACCAAATTCACAGATGTGCCCAATTTTCTGTTTCCTCTACATTTACCAGTTCCACAGCACAGTGACAAATGAGGAAAGTATTGCACTGATTTTGAATAGCATCTCATGAAGCCACTCACAAATCCCCATGGTGGGAAGAAACCTCCCAAATGTTGACGGTTAAGTGCCGCATCTGTCTAATCCATCTCAGGGACACAGTAAGCTCTCTGTTCCCCTGCATAAAACAAGCCGAAAAGATCTCAATATCCTAAGTTACATTGCAGAAGAAAAAAAAATTTCTTTTAAAAATCTTCCTCTTCCCAGTGGTGTCTACCCTTCTATTTTTATGTTGTTAGGTAAATGAGTACAGATGTCTGATAATTATAAAATAAAATCCAAAAATATCTAATGAAAATAGATACACACCCAGTCTTGGTTCTCTAGATTTATGTGGTTTTTAACCTTTATTTTATTTTCTTTTTTTAGATCTTGAAATACCAGAAGGTTCTAAAACTCCTCCTACCAACACTAAGAAGTGGAAGATAAGATTTTCATAGTTTGCAGACATTGCAGGACAGATGTACTTCCGAACTCACAGCAGCTGCGTTGCACAAGACCTGCACAAGATCAAGCCAGCCACCGTTCTAGCATGCAGGGGGCAGCTCTACCCTGTAAATCACAGTAAGGAACTGTGCAGTGCTCACCAACACCCATGCATAACTCATAAGTAATGGACAGTTGATGGCTTCTGGGGGAGTCAGTTTTCTTTAAGGTTATCCCAGTAGGTTAACCACACTCCAGTGAATGGTCCCACAGCACAAATTAGACTCAAGTTATCAACATTCAAAGAGTACAGGAAGTTGGGGGGCTAGTAGATCTGAGAAGATTAGAAGAGAGGGGGGTGGGTATGCTCAAAATATATGAAATTCTCAAGATTTAATAAAAATCTAATATTAAAATAGTTTTGTAACAAAATTCATAGTTTGGAAAAGAGAAAAATACTACAGTGGATGATCATTTTATTATGATAATTGTTTCATGTCAGAGCACACACACATACATCCACATGTGTGCACATAAATGCACATGCATTCCTTCCTCTTTTGTGTAACATTTGCTTTTTGAAAGTTCATCTGACTCCACATGCAGTAAACTTGACTGACCTGCCACTTCGGATGCTCCCTGTTCTCAGTGCCTGAGTGCCCGCCCTCACAAGGCCAGTCAGAGACACTTTCCCCAGCCTATGCTGAGTGTAGCACAGCAAAGACAAGCAGGCACTTACCCCTTCTAGCATCTGTCTTGCAAGAGTTTCCCACCACCTTCTGCATCTAGAGATTCAACTTCTCCTGACATGTTTCTTTAGTCTTACCTTTGCTGCAAAAGCCAATCTGCCTCTTCCTCACAAACCTTGAAAACTTACAGGCCTTACTGTGGTTCTCAGTTGGAGCTGTCAATCAAAATCTTTACCTGTTGGTTTGCCTTTGGTAAGGGACCAGTTGACCATGGCCCTCCCCAAAATGTAATGGAGGAGAATTAGGGTTGGTTGTGTGTGAATAAAGCATTTTCCTGAAGGAATTAGTTCTGTGTTCTGTCTGTTTTAGAAATGGAGATATTTTCATCCAAGTGAAGATTTGCACATGGCTGTGGGATAGAGATAAAAGATTGTAATCCAAGAGTGAACCTGGGGAGAGATGTGTCTATCCCACTCAGGTGAGCAAGAGACTGGCACACAACAGTGGAAGTGCTGGCTGGTGTGGGGGTTGGCACTGACTGGAACTCTCAGATCTGCAGGATTCCAGAGATACCTTTGATTTTGAGAGAGAGGATCCATTCATAAGACAATCTTATGGTAATAAAAAGGCTTACATGTATGTGACGGGAGGAAACGTCCCTGCACTGAGTTGAACGGCACGGACCAATCCCTCACAGGCCCCCACACATGCTGCAGGAAATTGGAATGCAGAGGTAACACACCCACTTAGAAGGATGGGTAGCCTACAACTCACTCACAAGCCACCAGTCACAGCTGCTCTGATCGATCTGCTGAGCCACACCATAGCCAGTTGTCCTGCATCTTTAGCACATGGCATCTAGGAAGGTAGCCTTCACTCAGAAAGCAACATTTGCCTCCAATAGAAAACTGCTGAGCTACACCAATTTTGTTAAAGCCAAACACTTTGAAATTCTTTTGTATAAGAATTTAAAGAGTCCTTGGAGTTGGGTGGTGCACAGATGGCCCACCCAGCCTTCGTTCTGGATGACAAAATGTTTACAAAGCCTCCTCAGAAACACTTCCCTCTCATGTGTCCCCTCCAACTGGAAAGCCAGCTCCACTGAGGCACCTCTCACAATGTGTGATTGTTCATAAGTCTCTGATCTGCAAGAGATAGGGGAATCCCTCAGAGAGGGGACACCACCCCTTATTTACTGAGGTAGCTCCAACAACCCCCAAAGTATCAGTGAAGAGGTGAGGCTCAGTAGATTGTTGGCAAAGAACATTAATTCTCAATACAGGCATGCCTTGAACATAAGTACTGTATACTGAAGGAATTTTCAGAAACAAAAATAGATGGTTTCAGTACTTTTACATCATCCAATTTGGATATTGCTTGTTGTGACGTGTGTGTGTGTGTGTGTGTGTGTGTGTGTGTGTGTGTGTGTGTGTGTGTGTGTGTGTTTGAAGATACTGGTGATAAAGGGCTGGGGAAGTGCAAAGTATTTGCCAGGAGGAACTTAGTTCAACCTATAGCATTTATATAATCTTACATCACAGTTCAGGGTGGCAGAGACAGAGGGATTCCTGGGGGCTAACTAGCCAGCCTAGTCAAACCAAGATCCTAAGGCCCACTGAGATACCTTGCATCAAAATATGAGGTAGATGACTCCCAAAGAATAACTCCTGAATTTGTCTTCTTATACATGAGCATACACGTGCACTCACATATACACAGAATATTAATAATGAAAGGAACAATTGTAAGTGAGGCCATCTTCAACTTGTAATACCATGTCTTGTGAGTGCTTCAAATACAAGCTGCTCATTTGCCAAGTCAATAAATGTGTAAACTTGGAGAAGGCAGTGTGGCCAAAACAAGATGGGTCACCAACACTTTTTAGGAACCAGAGATAGCAAGACTTCTTTTCTTAATAGAGTATCTCAGTATCATGATAAATGTTCAAGAAAATGCATTTTCCCTAATATAAAAGAAAATAAATTCTCCTATTGAATTGTTCAAAGGAGTAGTACACAGAGTATAAAAGTCCAGAATAGAACAAGGAGGAGGAGGAGGAGGAGGAGGAGGAGGAGGAGGAGGAGGAGGAGGAGGAGGAGGAGGAGGATAAAGAGGAGGAGGAGGAAGAGGAAGGGAAGAGGAGGAGGATAAAGAGGAGGAGGAGGAAGAAGAGAAAAAGGAAGAGGAGGAGGAGGAAGAGGAGGAGGAGGAAGAGGAGGAGGAAGAAGAGGAGGAGGAGGATAAGGAGGAAGAGGATAAAGAGGAGGAGGAGGAAGAGGAGGAGGAGGATAAAGAGGAGGAGAAGGAAGAGGAGGAGGAGGAAGAGAAGGAGGAAGAGGAGGAGAAAGAAGAGGAGGAGAAGGAAGAGGAGGAGAAAGAAGAGGAGGAGGAAGAGGAGGAGGAGGAGGATAAAATACAGCTGGCAAGTCAAAGGATTTCCCCCTGCGTTGAGAGATAGCATCGCAGAGTAGATGACTCGAGAATTATTACCAAAGTGCCAGAGACAGAAAAGTAGTTGGCAGAGAATTTTTCTTCTAGGAAGAGAAAACAATGTCCAGAAAAGAATCAACCAATTGCTGGGCCACTCCAAATAGACACACCTGCAGAACTTCTTCAAGACAGACTGGTGTTGCCTGTAAAGATCTTCAGTCTCCATAAGGATCAGTTACGTTTTATTCCATATTGCTGTTCCCTGGGGCTGTAGAGTTATCTGAAACATGGAGAACTAAAAGAAACACGACCTCTGCTTAGCTTCAGACACCCCTGATTCCTTTCATAGGGACACATGTTCCAGTTTCTCAAGCTTGTATGGTTTAAGTTGGTATAGAAAACTCTGTGGTAATACACCTGTCACTAGCACCAAGAAGTCCTCTGATGCCTTCCTCCATGTCCAGGGCACATACAATGGGCTGGGCTCATGGGGCTGATAGACTTTGCTATGCTGTTTTGTACTTGAGAATGAAAAGCAAGTATCTGTGATATTTCTGAAGACCCCAGAATCAGTTTTTAAAAACTCAAATTCCTTTTTAAAATCTTTTTTTGAGATACAAAAGAGGGTAACACTGAAATCACTAAGTATTTATTTCTGAACTGCAGTTCCATGGCATATTTAGTGTTAAATTTAGACTCTGTATTTTCATTTTATTTGAAAGCAAATTTAGGTTAGATTTCATTATTTTATTAAGTGACCAAGAAATAATAGGGAATCACAAAATGTTGTTCATGGTCAAATAATTATTAGTAAAGAATTACAAGTACCAACTTCTCAAATGTATAAGACTTACAGCAACATGTAATGAAAGGATGTTTTCCTATGTTTGGTATCATGTTTACTGAAAAAGACTGAGAAAGACTGCCCAGTGTCTACAGAGGTGGTTCAAACTCACCCAAGATAACACTGTCACTTAGAGTAAATATAACTCAGACCCTAAGTCCTCCTCCCTCCTCTTTGGATACCCTTTCAGGGTAAGACCACCAAGCAGGATAGAGATAAATAAAAATAAAAATATGTGAAAACAAGTCATTAAACTGGGTGGTGGTGGTGCAGTTTTACTCCCAGCACTTAGGAGGCAGAGGCAGGTGGATCTTTGAGTCCAAGGCCAGCCTGGTCTACAGAGCAAGTTCCAGGACAGCCAGGGCTGTACAGAGAAACCCTTTATAAAAAGCAAACAAATAAAATTAGATTAAAAAGTGTGAAAACCAAGCAGGAGGGAGGGCAGGGCACTCAGGGTCACATTCCAGGACATTGACTTTTTGTTATAGGACCCCACAACTGCTTGGAGCTCAAGGTCTGTCTGATGAGACAAAATGAGACAATAGATCAGTTTCCGAAGTAGAAATGCCTACCATTTTGGCCATGGGGCAAGAGGCAGCCATAGCCACAGCAATGGCCTGTGTTTCAGCCCAATGCATAAAGGTTCTTGGCAAAATGAAAGAGACTCCAGGGAACAAGTATCAGACATGGGTGAGATGCCAGCGAATGGCTTTGCCTGGTTTCACAGCAGTGAGTGGTAAAGAACACACCACACACAAAGGCTCTTCCATCCCTGGTTTGGCACTCTCAACTGTCATTACTCAGAGGTCTGTGTAGGACATTTGTATGTCCCCAGTACCAAAAGAGATACTCCTCAGAACTCATTCACGTTCCTCTTGTTCAAAGCAAATGGAGAGAGTAGGGTGTAGCTGGGACAGTCATGCACTCTCAGGCTACTGGATCCTATCAGCTCACATATTCTTTAGAGCTGACGCATTCAGAATTTCAATATCCTATACAATTATATTCTCATTTGTCTATTTAAATGCCACAACTAGGCACAGGATTACTATACATAGTCCGTGTATTTTGCCTCAAACAGACTTCCCTCTTTTAAAATCACAGCTGTAGAAGTACCATCTGCCCAGCTTGATTTCATTCATGGAAAGAAAAGATACACCAGACACATCCCAGAACAGAGAGAGGCTTCTTCTTCATCCTGAGGATGGGGAGTCCCCTATTTTCTCGCCAGTTAAAAACAATGGTCACAAGGAAAGGTTGGAAAGGTCTAGATAAAGAAGCAGTGGGATACAGTGGCAGGAAGGTCCTCAGTGGGCTGTCTGGCCAGAAGAGAGAACATTTTTTGCCATCACTTTCAAAAGTTTCCTTACATTCATAGATTTACTTTTTTCGTGGGGTGCATAGAATCAGAGAATTTTCCAGGAAGTTCTAGAACATTCTCAGGATCTCCTGACTCTACGCTGTTACACTGTGGAAGTGGAAAATGAGAATTGAAAAGGAGGAAGAGAAGAAAGGAGTCCAGGTCTCCAGGTTCCTCACGGCTGCTGGTGTGTAGTGCCCGGCTCCTGAGGGTCCTGAGGCCTGGGCTCTGACCACTCTGCTAAGATTAATTATTTCCCTTTACAGAATCAGTCTTCGGTGTACTTAGTGAGGGAGAAATGGGATGTGACTTCCCCCCTTCGGAATCACTCCAGCATGATCTGCAGGCTGATTAGCATGGCTCAGCCATGGTTGGGATATTATGGCTTAAATTATTCCTATTAGTTTCCAGCTGACCTTGGAACACAACCATTACATCTGATTTCAATGAAACATTAGACTTTGTTGTTCTCAGTCAACTAATGAAACAGTTGAACCTTCCCATGACTTGTGGTGACTATAATAAAGGGTAAGTATTATCACAAATAATGCAAGCCAATTGACAAGATGGCAAGGTAGGAGTCTGGCAGTTAGGCACCAAGGATTCTAAACACATGACCTGGACACTAAGAAAGAAGCAGAATACCACCCAAAGGGCTGGCATAGCGTGGTGCGTCCCTGCCAGAACTCGGCCTCTGTGGCTTACAGCCGCACCACCTTTAGACAACACATTTTGACACAGTAGACCGGTTATAAGAAGCATTGTCTTAACAGGAAAAGCCACTTTCAAAGTCTGTTTGATGCTTAAAGTGCTCGAGTACACACGAAACATTTCAACCAATACTCCAAACTGATTAAAGCATTTATGGAAAACAAAAGTGTTTTGCCAGAGGGGGGAATCTGAGGGAGCTGGGGTTGATGCTGCTTGTTTGTTTGTTTTCGCTGAGGTGTAGAACAGAATCCCCAACTTTGACAGATTTCCAGGTTCTAATTTAGTTTTAAAAGTTTAAGAGTTTATGCCACCCTCAAACAATTTATACAAACGCAGTGGGTTTCCAAATCAAATGGCTCTCATGCTGTAGGGCAGAATCCTGGGATGGAATACGGTGCCTCACACATGGTACACGCTTTCATAAATTCATGGAGAAAATGAGTCTCAGGGAGGATAAAGGGACCCTACCTCATAACCCACTCCCAAGACGCCTGCTCAAGTCCTTATCCTTCAGGTTACTTCAGCGGGACTGTTCCAACCCATGAAGCTTATGGCCCTGGGATCAGGGTAGTCTGTGCTCGATTCTCCATTCTGCCCACTGCAGGTAGGTTCTGGGGCCACGCCAGCGCTGTACCTAGTGACTCCATATGTGAGGAGCGTTTATGAGGATTGGGTTGAACTCACAGTGCAGTTTCTCTAAATGCCTTGTTCTTTAGCACCACAAGTGTACTGTGCTTGTCTCCCTTCTGCCTCCTTACTCACGGTAACACACATCTCCCTTTTACCTGTGTAGTCCTTAGGTTCCAAAGCAGAGGCTCTGAACACACACACACACACACACACACACACACACACACACACACAGAGAGAGAGAGAGAGAGAGAGAGAGAGAGAGAGAGAGAGAGAGAGAGATCAGTGCTTGCATAGGTCTAAAGCAGCCCATCCTTTGCAGCAGGCTGGGGAGCACTCTCCTTCCATTTCTACCGAGTCTTTATAGATGGGAGGATAGTTGGCTAAGAATCCCACTGCCCTGGGTGCGAGCAAATTAGAGAGGTCATCACCAAGGGTTCTGAAGTAGCCAAGGAGCCAGGTGCTTTTGGTGGCACACAGACTGACTCAGAGCTGGATGTCCCCTTAAGATGTGTTCTTCATCCCCTGTTGTTACTTGAGAAAATCCACATTATTCTTGTAGAATTTGATTTTTTTGAATGAGTGTCATCGCTTCATGCTTGCACAACCAGGCTTGGGGAGAGAGGAGGGGGAGCTTCAGGGAGACATTCTGCCAAAGCTATCATTGATTGGAAGAATCTGTTTTTCCCTCAACTTTTAACCACATTTGAAAAAACTTGTACAGTGTGTTTCCCCGGTTTCTGTTCTAAGTGATGTCACTCCCCAAGAACCTAAGTATTTAAAAAAGAAATCATAATACAAAAATGTGCTTTCCAGCCGCAAAAGACAGAATAAAACTGAGGCTGCCTCATTGTTTCAAGAAAAATAATTGTTCGTGTACAGAATGCTCAGTGTTGTATGCTTGCTCAGGTTAATAAAAAGGTGATGAATTTACAGGTCTATGTCAAGGAAGTACAAACACAGCTGGCTTGGTTAGGACAAAAGTTGTGCCAGACTCTCCCATCTGTGCACCTTCTGAGGCCTGTGGGGGGAAACCCAGTGGCCGCTCAGTATCCGCTTGGTGTTTGGAGGTCCCAACAGCTAAGAATCATTCTGCCATGTTTGTGCAGGGAAGCAAAGGACGTGTCTCTAGAAGAGTGACCCTGGTGTCACATATGTTCTCTCAGAAGAAGAGAGGTAGTTTAAAGCTATGGTTCATAATCAGATATTGCTTTTCTTTTTTTCTGTGAGGGAAACAAACTTTTGACTAGTCCTTCTGAAACAATTTGCCATTTAGCCAAAAGGTAATTAGAGACAGGAGCTCTGTGGGGCCATTCACTCTGCCTCTTGGCAGCCTGGGCCCGCCTTTCTGTGGGGTTATTTCAATTTCTTTGTCTACTTCAGTTTCTAGTGTCTGAAAACTTCTCTATTAAACACTGTAATGCCAATAGACATCATAGAAAAAAATTATTCTTGACAGCAAGGTGTATCTGAATCTCAGGGCATGGGTCACCACTGGTCCCAGACTCCCACCAATACAGCCTAACACAAAATCCCAAACCTACCTATAACAGGAGTGTTTTTTCTTTATAAATACGGTTTTGTTTTTTGTAACTCAGTCGCATGTTTTTTGACTTTCGGTTTTGTAGGTGAAAATGTTATCACAATGTGAAAGAGTTTGGGTATTCTTATTAGACTTTTTTTTCTAGATCATTCTTATTCTTGATTCCTCCTAGTGAGTTGTACCTTTTCCCTTCACCAAACACAACACATTCTGAGCATTCACTCTATGCCCAGTGAGGGAGGAAGCTCCTGGTCCTTTGAGGTGGGGCCACCACAAAGCGAGTTCTTTTTTTTTTTTTTTTACCATTTCCTCCCTGACCAGTCTCCTCTGCTCTTTGCTTACACTGAAAGCCAGTCCTAGGACAGGCTGGAAAGAGAGGCATCAAGACTGAGATGGAGGAATCTGTTTCCTCTGTATTCCTTTCTGGGTACCCACAGCCCCGCACCAGGTACCACACAGAACACCACACAGAACAGTCTGTCTTCTCTCTGTCTTCCTTAAGAAGCTCAGATGTCCTTCAGCAGAGGAATGGACACAGAAAATGTGGTACATTTACACAATGGAGTACTACTCAGCTATTAAAAACAATGACTTCTTGACCTCTGACCACCAATGCACATCTACCTGCACACAAACACACACAAACACACACAAACACACACACACACACACATACACACACACACGTGTGTGTGCGTGCACACGCTGAATTGCTAGTACTCTCTTGTCGAGTTTTACCATATTTTCCTGGTTTTGATATTTTCATGCTTATCTCCATATCTTCTATTTAGATTCTTTCTACAATTATAATAAAATATTTTAGTTTTATGCAAAGAGGTAAGAAAAACTGAGTCAATAAATATAATATGCAATTGGCATTGTATATAATGACATATAATTTCACATATACATATATAACCTATGCAATATATGATATAAAATATTTAATAAGTAACACATAACATGCACCATGTAACATATAATATATTATTACATACATTATACATAATACATATATAAACAATATATGGGTTATATATAATAATATCTTATAATTTGTATGGCTTTCTTCATCTTTTTCCTCTAGTTCTGGACTTATTTCCATTGTTTGTTGACTATTGTACTTCCTGTAGTATCATATGATCCCAAATAAGGCAAGGACTTTGTGTAACTTGTAGATTATTTCATGTTATACGCATGTTTGTGGTAGTTTTCTCAAACAACACTGGCACTCAGTGTGGTAAGGAGGATCCCATTTTCTTCTGAGTTCTTGTAGGTGACAGAGTGAAACTTAGAGTCTACAGTAAGCATTTCCGGTGCCACTCCTTGTTGGACCATTGGGAAGTGAAATATTGATGCACTTAAGCGTCACTGGGGTCACATGGTGCCACGGGACTCCTGCTAAAGAGTGTGTGCATAGGATGTCTGTTCTGTGACTCCCCCAAGCCCTGCTCACTCCTTCTGCCATGGTATATGACAGTGTCCAGTGTAGTAGTCCCCTCCTCCCTCAGTCTAGACCCCAGAGTGAGGGGGGTGACGTAGTGGCTAACAGAACCTACTACAGCTGTTGTTCGCTCTGGCAATTCCTGGTCTCTGCTCTTTGGTGCTCCCCAGAGCACCATTTCAACGCTTTAGGCAAAAATCTCTCACTTCTTTCAGAGTCTAGCTTTCTATCTTTAGCCCCAGAGTTTCCCTTTGCTGGCACTCTGATGAGTATGGAGGTGGGAATTCCTTCCATAGGATTAACCTAGCAGCTAGCTCACCTTGCCTCTAGCATTCCGTGACTTTGCAGTGCAGAGTCTCTTGGGAGCCTGAGTGTGTCCCAGGCTCACCTCCTGTGTCCTGAGCTCACTTCCTGTGTCCTGGGTTCACCTCCCATGTCCCAGGCTCACATCCTGTATCCCGGGTTCACCTCCTGGCATCCTGGGCTAACCTCCTGTGTTCAGGGCTCACCTCTGGTGACCAGGGCTCACCTCCCCGTGTCCCAGGCTTACTTTTTGTGTCCAGGGCTCACCTCTCCATGTCCCAGGCTCACCTACCGTGTCCCGGGCTCATTTCCTGTGTCCAGGGCTGATCTCCCGTGTTCCAGACTCACGTCCTATGTCCAGCGCTCACCTCCCGTGTCCCAGGCTCACGTCCTGTGTCCAGGGTTGATCTCCTGTGTCCCGGGCTCATTTCCTGTGTCCAGGACTGATCTCCCGTGTTCCAGGCTCATGTCCTATGTCCAACGCTCACTTCCCATGTCCAGGCTCGCCTCCCATGTCCCGGGCTACGGTTTACTCTGTTGTCTATCTCATCACTTATGTTTTTTGTATTTTCCAACATTTCTGAGCAACAAATGTTTTATAGTATTGTTCTGCTTTCATTTTAAAAAAAAACTTTGCTTGTATTTCAGAGGGATCTTTGGAGAAAAGAGGAGCTAGATGTCCAAACTTAGCCATTTTAAAGCAGAAGTCAATGCTCTTAAAAAAAAAAAAAAAAAACAAGCTTATTTCAAGAAAGAATTCCTAATGGAAATAAAACAAAATCGGGTTGCGTCTGAGTGGTCTCAATAAAAGAGCCACATGTGAGGGTCTTGTGGACAGAAACTCTCTCCTGCTTGGCCTTGCATGAGTCTTTAATAAACAGTTACACTTGGGCCTTAGAAGCCGAGGAGAACAGGAACATGTTACAGAGAACTAAAAGGATGCAATAAAAATGATTCAAGCTTGGGTAATAGGGTATTTGAGGAGAAGTAAACAGAATCAGGACTATTTATCCCAGCCAAGCGAAATTTCAGATTGTCCTAATATAGTAAGATTTCCAATGCCCAAAACACTAATGGTGCAGATCAGATTTTCTGTATCTCTATTAAGGCCAAAATAAGTAGAAACTGACTTTAATTGCAGGACACAAAGGATGAGAGAAAAACTGCTTTAGGATAAAAGTACAAAGGAACTTTCTGAATGCTGGGTTATTAACATTGGCAGTGGAATACCCAAGGAAGGTACAGAGAAGTCTTCCAAGTCTTAGGGGGAAAATGAGGGGGGCAGGGTGTTTAATTGAACTCTGTCTGGAGAGAGGAGTCCACAGTAGACTCTCAGGCATTCTCTCTGATGGAGTTGTTGTGAGTCTGACAGAATGAACAGACCACGATGGCATCCACAAAGCTGAACACGAGCGTCTCTCCCGCCATTCTTGTAACGTAAGTTCATTCATGAGAAGCTGGAACGAGGAACGCAGTGTGTGGGGATTTTTTTGTATGTTTGTTTGTTTGGTTTGTTTTTGTTTTTGTTTTTCCAACTATTGAAAAATCCACTCTTAACGTTTACCTTATGAACGAGAACCTTCTTTGCAAGTTGGCTTCTCATTAAGTCTTCCCAAAGGAAGTTTTCCCAGCAACACATGGTGTAACAGCCTAGCACACACACCCTATGAATGTTTAATTGATTATTTTCTATTCAAGCATCCCTCTGATTTATTATTTTGATAGAATTGCCCACATGAAAAGCAGAGACAAAAGGAGTTTGTAGTGAAGATTACTTAGTGAAATGAGACTTCAGATTCTCCTATTACAGTAAAGTTTCAAACACACGAAGGACAAATGTGAAGTTGCATTTTCTGTATCTCTCCAAAAGCCACAATCAGGAAACTTTAACTTTAGGGGCAGAAAAGGAGCTCTGGTGGAAAAAAAAATACAAGAACTTTCTGAATGCTCAGGGGTTCAGCGCTAGCAGTAGAACGTCCACAGGAGATGTAATAGTGGTCCAGTTCTTAGGAACACAGAGAGGCATTTCAGTGACAGAGTTTGTGCAGTTTATGAGGTAGGGGTATAGATTCATCTTCCTACGCCTGGAGACGTCGTGAAGATCTTGCAGATTAGAGGGGAGTCCTGGAGTGGACTGTATGGCAAGCTTAGGGCTTCCTGGCTGGGGAGCAAAGTTCATCTCTTCCTTGTTTGGCTAGATGGTTGGAGGAGACATGTGAGACCCACCAGACCCATCACCTCAGAACCTGAACTTTGACATTTCCACAAAAGCACAAGAAGCACCTCATCGATTCTCAGCCTCCTGGATAAGAAAGCATGGCCTTCATATTGCTAAGTACTTATTAGAAAAAGCAGAGGACTTGAGGTTGATTCCACCCAGTCTGTTCCCTGGCCTCTGCCCCGTCTCTAAGCAGAATCAGTGTGTGGGAGCATTTTGACATTCACCTGGGAAGTCATTGCTCTTGAAGGGCACGCCATCTTGTTTAGAGGACATTTGTTCCCAGGTGATGTGATGACAAGGTTCTTGAGTATCAAAGTGTTAACATGAGAAACATGGGAAGTATTTCTCTTAGAAGTTCAGAGAACAGGTAAAGTGGATAAGTAGAAGCTGTGATGGAAGAAGTTCTGAGATGCTGGAGCACGGTCAGCTCCAAAGTAATGATTGTAACCTGAGCATCCATGGGAACGGCCTGCAGGGTCTGTTCAAATGGAGTGTTGGACTTAGCCCCTGCCATTCCACACGCACACCTCTAGCTTCTGTTTGTTGAAACCGAGGTAGGAGCCCAGAACTTGCATTTCTAACCAGTCACTCTTCCATTTCCCTCCTCATGCTGCTGAGTGGGAGCCACTCTGAAGATCTCTGTGGCACAGCAGAGATGTCCACTAGGGCTGAGGGAAGCATCATACTGCTCTCCCACATGGGGACATTTGGCAATGTCTGCACATCTCTTTGGGTGGTACAACTGTTGCTAGCATCTAGTGGCTAACGGCCCAGGGATAGGGCTAACTACTTCTCAGTGCACAGACAGCCCCTCGATAGAACAGGATGCAGCCACAAAGCTCAACAGGACAGAGCTTGAAAAGCCACCCCCCCTCACACCCAGCCTTGGCTGCTCCTCATAAACAATGGAAAACCTGAAGTCCTGATCCCTTGGAGGCACCCAGGTCACTGAAGTCAGACTCCTTAGGAATAAGAGCTGGGGACCTGGGTGTCAAAGCTCTCTTGATACATAGCCAAGGCTGACAAAAAATGCCTCTGAAGAATGAAAAGTATGCAGACAGGCAGATGAAAATGATTTCAAAATCCATTTTTAAAATATATGTATAGAGAGCTAGGTCCCCAGGAGGCTGTCCAGTACCACGATTCTCAGGCTCCCTTGTTCTTCAACTGCAAGACTCCATCTTGGGAATGGAGGCCCATGGCACAGCTGAGAAGGAGCCAGCAGTGGCTGCTCTGTTTGCTCCTTCTCCATCTTGCCATGATTCCAACAGTTTCCCTGTGGCTTAGGCTATTGGGGGTTATGTTCCTCACAGTTTTGTCTTTCACCCAGGTTCTAGTGACCCCTCCATTCTCTCATGTCCCTTTAGGCACTTCATTGCCAAAGTTTGTTGCTATTTCAAAGTGACGATTTGGTGCCCTCATCCCTATGCGTGTTTTTGTAAGTGCTCTGATTAAGTAATGACTTCATTTACCAGGTGAATGTGCTGTCCATGTGCTCCAGCCAGCTAAGCTTTGAGACAAGTTTTGTGGTCTTGCAATCCTGCTGAGAAGGGCTCCATCCTGGCTTTGACACTCAACCACAACAATCCAGAATTCTTATTATATTGGAACATATATTGCATATACTACATTGCTGGCCACTGGGCTCTGAAAATGGTCCCTTAACTGATATAAAACAGCACAAGGAGGACTTGATGCTAAAAATACACTTATTTTATTTCCAAAGTAGAATGTGGCTATTTCTAACATTGCAGGAAAGGATAATCTAAGATCACACTTACTAGCAGTTCTAAGGTGCTCGGGAAGGGATGACTGACTTAGTGTACTGAAAGACAGCATCACTTAGCTTCAGTCAGCTAGCTTAGGTGGTGGTGAGTGCTGGCCTAGGAGTAACCAGTTTCTCTTCTCAAGTTTTACTGAGGTGTAATTTCCAAATAAAACTGCCTATGTTTAATGTCCACAGTGTGCTGATTTTATATCTCTGTGTCCTGCAAAATGATCAAGGCAGCCGGAGTAGTTTACATGCCGATCATCAGAGTTACCATTTTGTGTGTGCTGTAAGAATACACAAGATCTGTCTCCTAGTGAAGTTCAGGTATACAATACAGTGTTATAAGCTAGAATTTCATGCTGTCCAGGGACCCTCTCCCAGGACAAATTTCTCTTATTACTTAGGCTGTGTATTCCTTGCCCCAGACCTAGCCTGGCCCCATAACCAGCAGTCTGCTTCCCTTTGCAAGTCTGGCTTTTTAGCAATTCCACATGCAAGTGAGGATATGCAGCACATGCTTTTTCTCTATTACTAATTTCACTTGGAATATTGACCTCCAGCCTAATCCACATTGTCACACATGATGGCAGTTCTTCCTATATTTATGAATGAATACTACACAGCTATACGGTCCCATCATGTTTCCTTTATCTATTCATCTGTCAACAGCACGTTTTCTTAGGGCTGTTAGAGCACACAGTCGCACTCTAGTTAAGTGAGGTCTTCAGTATTGCTTTCATAAGAGCTGATGCAGTTTAGTTCTGACTTGTAGCCAACACTTATATATTATGTCCCTTTTGACAACAGATAGTCATGCTAGCAGGTATGAGACCGTAATTCATGGTGATTCTAATTCGTGTCACTGACAACTAGTGATATTGACTGCCTTTGTTTTTAACCTTTGTTTCTCTCTCTCTCTCTCTCTCTCTCTCTCTCTCTCTCTCTCTCTCTCTCTGTGTGTGTGTGTGTGTGTGTGTGTGTGTGTGTGTGTGTGTGCGCGCATGCATGTGTATACACACACACTTGAAAATGTGCCCATGGGGGACAGAGAACAACTTTACCGAGTCGGTTCTTTCCTTCCACCATGTGCGTACATGTGGCACTCAGGAACTTTTCACATAGGCTTGGCCCTCATAGAAAAAGATCTATTCAGGTCCTTCCCCATTTGGAATTGAGTTGCTATCATCATTGTTGCTGTTACAAGTGTTGTAGGAATCCCTTATGATTTTTGTATGGTTTTATATACATTTTAATCCACAGGATCATTATTTTTGTCTCCCATTTGCAGAAGCATTTTTATTAGTGACAGCGGCGGCGGCGGCAGCAGCTACACATAGCTGCATTTGCATGTGTCACTTGTGGGTTTTTGTTTTGTTTTGTTTTTATATATCTTAGCAAAAAAAAATCATTGTCAAGTCCAAATCAATGGGCTCACATACTTCCAGGCTTCATGTTTAAAGCCTTTAATCCATGCTGAGTTAATGCCATTTGTTGTGTTTTCAGAATGGGTACTGTTCCCCAAAGGCCCATGCTTTAAAGACCAGTGCTATTAAGAGGCACTGTGAGCCTTTAAGAAGTGGGGTCCAATGAGAATTCCTTACATCACTGTGGATGGAACCCTGACCAGCATTGTGTGATACTTCCTTGGTCTCTTGCAATATGCTTCTTGGATGACGCTGTGTGTGGTTTACTGTAGCAAACTCTCTTGTCAAGAATAATGTCTTTGACAGAGGTAAAAAACATAAGGCAAAGAAAATTTTTTTCTTTATAAGTGAATTGACTGAAACCTTTTGTTACAGTTTACTAATCACCATTACTTGAAGTTAGTCTTCCTATCTCACTGTGTATTCTTGGCATCCTTGTCAAATATTGTTGACTATACATGCATATGTTTATTTCTGGGCTCTCTATTCTGTTTAATTCGGACATATATCTGTTTTATGTTTAAACAGTATTGAAGCTTTGTGATATAGACTAAAATCAGATAGTGTAATGCCTCTAGTTTTGTCACTAGAATAGGGATTGCATTAAATCTATAGGTCACTTTGGATATCTCAGACATTTTATCATTGTTAATTATTTCAATCCATGAATACTGATATCAAAAATGGAAATTTCTGTTTGTGTCATGTGATACAGACTCACGTGATGCTTTGCTGAAGCAGACCCGTGAGAGGACGCGTGATGTTTGGAGAGAGTATAAATAGAACTCAGCAAACAGTGACCGGACGCTTGCATGGCTAGCCTTGCCACACTCCATAGGTCTTGCTCTTCACTAATCTTCACTTCGTTGAGAGAGGCATGGTAGAGAACTCTCCTGGTGTCCTGGCTGGTTCTGGTCACTCCTGCTGACTCATGCCAATTTAGGGGAGGCCTGACTGTTTCTGCTGGATCCTGCCACGTCTGCTGAATTTTGTTTGGTATCCTGACACTACTAAACTGGACTGCTGGTATTCTGACACTGGAGGTTGAAATCACCCCAAGGAACTACTTCTAAATAGGTCCACATCGCTATGTCCTATTTACCATCTTTTCTACCCTACCTTTGGACATTGGGATAGAAAAGGGGTTGAAGCATTTAAAAACCCTTATTAAAGTAGGTTTTGAAATCTAAGCCTACAAATGTTCCCTCATTTATTTGTGATTTCCTTAATTTTATCCATAAAACTCAAAGTTTTTAAGGTACAAATCTTTCACTTTCTTTGTTAAATCTACTCTGAGTACTTTATCTTTTAGTGTTAATGTGAGTTTGTTTTCCTTGGATTCTTTTTTTTTTTTTTTTCCCTCTTTATCAGCGTTTTCTTTCTTTTTTTTTTTTTTCTTTTTTCTTTTTGATACTTTATGTACATTTCCAATGTTTCCCCTTTTCTAAGTCTCCTCTTTGGATACCCCTGTCCCCGCCCAACCCGCCTCTAGGAGGGAATTCCACCTCCCCCCCCCCCCC